>CM034146.1:112061497-113261497 GCA_019776745.2 Taxus chinensis
TAGCATAGTTACTTCCTCTGAGTAATTGTGAATCCAGAAGAAAAACTTTAGGGGCATTGGTGCCCATTTTGCAGAGATCACTGATAGGGTTTGGCTCTTATCACTCCAGGTATTAGGTCTCCTAATCTATATACCATCAGTCAGATATACCGAACCTCTCTCTATACGCACCCTTCTGATATACCCATTGGTACGTGGAAGAAGCTCACCCTTTCTATATACCCGGCAGTACGTGAGAGAGGCGTTAACATACGTGAGAGAATTCAATATGTGGTACCAAGACAGTACTGATGGGGTCTGTGTGATTATTGACACCGACTCAAAGAAATATCCTCATACGCGTGCGTAACTTCGCTATATACTTGGATAATTTCTCAGTCTGGATTTATGTTGTGCAATCGTTCACAGACGAATGGGATGGTTCATAGTGTGTGCAATGTGACCTTATTACTCCCCATCAATTTAAAGGGACGATGCCCAGACAATGTTGTTACAGCTATATTAGGTGTTAAGTGCAGTAGTAGTCATGACAAATTTACCCATAAGCGCTTCCCAGAGGCACCGTATATACCGAACATTGCGAATGAGATCTAGGATCTCGTGAGTGTTAAAGAACCAATTTTTTTATTGTTTTTGTTTACAATTCTGCCAGTTTTTGAGAAATTACAAAGTTTGCAGTTGACTATGGCAACCTGTAAATCAGTACAATTTACATTCAAAAAACTAGAAAATTTGAATGGCAGGCAAAAAATTTTGTTTTGCGGGCCCTGGTGGCCTCTTGAGCCCAATACGACCCAAAATGCTAAAAATTGCAAAAAACAGCTAAAAATGCAATTTTTAGATGGGTCTTCTTTTGGAAAAAATGTCTGAAATGAAAAACCAGGCCGAATGGGAGAATTTTTTTTTTACCCTAAATTAGGGATTTCTCCGCTAAATTTAGTTAGTTATAACTAAATTCAAATTTCCTGCTAAAGTTAGCGGTCCTGCCAAATTCAAAATCTCAAGTTGGGGGTGGGATTTGAACCATGCACCTCCCACTTCTAAGGCGCTTAGTCTATCCACCTTGGCTCTTATGAGTGCTTATAATATGAAATGAATGAAATCGTATTTAAACTGAACTGAAAATTACTAACCTTTGAAAAAAGAGATTTGGATGAGTTCCACATGGACTGCATGCGTGGATTAGGGTTTTTCTCACTTTTCCCTTGTTTTGCGGATCCAAACGCCTGTTTCTTTCTTTTGCGTTGTATCTTCCTTTTTTTATTTATGTTTCTCCATGTAATTTTTCATGGCCACTATGTATATATGCTTCTGTTTCTTTTGAAACGACTTTGTATTGATAAATCTTCCTTTATTTTTTTCTATTTATGCAGGTTCACTGTTTGATATTGCCAAATCCACTGCTATTTTCTTTTGTTGCAGGCTTAGTGGTAGAGCATCAAATAGCCGCTTCCCCCCTTCTTTTATTGTTTTTTTTCTTATGCAGGTCAGAACGTGTAGAGGCCATTTTTGTAGAGAGGAGGGAGGTCTGAGACTTGATCCACTTGGTGTCTTCAATGTGCCATTACATAGAAAATTCGATCACCACTCAGTTTATAAAAAACTAGACTGTTGTAGGCATGATCCAAACAAAACAATGTTGTCAATGTTGACATGGATATAGTGTTGGGCTTTGTGTATTGATCACAACTCGATCCTCAAGCACATGAAATTTAGTTCGGTCTGTGCAAGACAAGACTCGGCTGGGGCTTGATGAATAGCTCAATAGACCTCCAAAACAAGCAAAGCAACATCCAAATACAACAGAGACTAAATGGTTCTCTAATTTAGAGACAAAACCCTTATTGGGGAATTTTTTTTTTTCAATACCTACAGCAAATTTTGCCTGGTGCTGAGTGCACCAATGCAAAAAAAAAATTGCATTCCAAACACCTGGAACTAAACAAGAGGTTGTGGGTTTGCAGGGGGTTCTGGGAAGCTGCAGGAGGCAGCACTGGCTCTCCTTTTGTTGCATATTTCTTCTCCACGAATTCTCCTTCTTCTGCAACCTTCTCCAACCTTTCCAGGAGCTTCAATTCGTTCTGGTACCAAATGTAGAATGAGCAACAGGGGCAGAAGCCTGATAATAGTTTATTAAACTCAATCAACCAAACTTATAGAGAATGGAATGCAATATTTATAGATATTGCACAACCAAATACACACAGGAGATTAAGTTGCACAGGTGCAACCAAATTCCAAAATACACAAGCTTCCAATATCATCTGGGAAGCACAAATGAATAAATACAAATATACTGTTAAAACTATAATAGCATCCGTGAGAAACACATATGGTTTAGAAACCATATAACAATACATAACAAAAATATGGTTTGTATTATAACCATTATTATTTAATTAATAAAATTAATTAAATAATTGTACTATGCATAATTAATATTAGGATAATAATATTTTATCCTAACACAAGTGAACATACATGTGTGCATATAGAAAAATAATGACATACTGTCATCACCAATCCGGCACTATGATAATTCTTCACCGGGAACTCCTCGTGCTATGATTATTTACTAATGCACAACCTTTAGTTTGGTGGATGTAATCTGGAAACAAAACAACAACCTAACACAAGAATACCATCGACTATGATAAGACAGAATGATGAAAAATATGAAATATGAAAGTAAATTATAATATTAACATGAAATTGTTACAATCTCACCCATGAGGTACTTCAACAAGACTATGGGAGAAACTTTACAATTACACCTCTTGATGGCTTCTTCAACATACCTTTAACTGATGGCTTCCTTTGCACACTTCCTACAATATTTCTCCCTACTTCTTTCTATACTAAATGAGGGGGGTGGCCTCTCTATTTATAGAACTTCCAGGCTTATCCATCCTATCTCTAAGATAGGATAAGAAATCCACTCTGACAAATCATATTCCATACCTTAACTCTTATCTGTACATGTAAGCTTATCTCTTAAGATAAGATAAACCTTATCATTTTACATGGGTTCCACATTTTTAGACTTTTTACAAATAAAATACACAAAATATTTATGACCTCACTCCTTGTCCTTATTACCAATATAATATTTCTAATTCCTAATCATGTAGACCCTACTTCTCTAATTACCCAAAC
Organism: Taxus chinensis; assembly: GCA_019776745.2. NCBI lineage: Eukaryota > Viridiplantae > Streptophyta > Pinopsida > Cupressales > Taxaceae > Taxus > Taxus chinensis. The sequence goes on from CM034146.1 coordinate 112,064,654, forward strand.
TTTGACATTTTAACATTACCGGACCACTTACGACAAATATTTACTTTTTACAACATTCCTATTGTACTTTGACTGTTACCGTACTCCACATTATTGGCGACACCGTACTGATGGCACCGTTATCTTCTATCAGACGCTACTACTAATTATACTTAACAACATCCTATTCCTAATACATACATTAATGAAATAGAAATTATGGAGGAAAATTTTAGTGTCGACAATACCGAGTATCTAACTAGCATAGTAAGCAAAGTGCATCATGTAAGTAGTAAAGCAAGCAAGAGTAAGTGCAACCAAGATATGCAAATTGTAGTCTTTTATTTCCACTACCCTAACTACCTAGGCACATTAGCACTTCATTGAAATAGATCTAGATGCTCACCTAAAGCGTGTGAAGCTACCAGGTCCCTCCCTTGTACTGGCTTGTCAAGACATTGACATGCATGTTCATATTTACAATTACCAAAGCATACATTCAGATGTAGATCATTACAAACATCACAAGGAAACACATGTAATAAGGAAACATGGTAGATCAAAGCATTACTAAGATCAATTTCACCATGTGATCACCGTATTCAGATACATCAATTAACTGAATCCAACCAAAATGATCCATTAATAACCAAAATTATTAAATAGCAGAAGATGAATACATAACATTAATGATACTAGTCTCCAAAAAGTCATGCATGCTAGAGGAAAGAAAAAAAATAGTACAACACATAACCAGTGCTCTCAACAATGCAATACAATACATATATATATATATATATATATATATATATATATATATATATATATATATGGGTGGGTACTTTCCCTTCACCACCCATGCATTCTCAAAAGAGGTGACATGCCCAAAAATAGCCATGTGCTATTAGCCGCATGCTTTTATAAAACGGATAATAACATATTAATCTATAATTAAACTCTAATTTAATCCTATCATTATCATGGTTCATGTATGAGCTTTGATCTCCACTTCAGTCCCAAAATATATCTTCTTTAGCCACAGAGTCTTCTTGCTTTTATCTTTACTTGGGAAACACTCCAACCACTTTTCCTATTTTTAGCCCGTGACATGCAAAATTGGCTAAGTCTTAGTTGTTCCTTTCTTGGGTGCACCCTACTTCAACTGACACTTGCGTGCGTCTACATGCCCCACTTGCACGCCTGACTATTTCATGCACCCTCTCGATACTTGGATGATTCAACCAACCCAACATTACCCCACACTAATTATATTGTTGTCCTCAACAATGGGGTTTCATACTTATCTCTCTAAAGAATAAAAGAATAAAGAACAGGTTATTCCATACTTGAAAGAGTAGAATAAAAGAAAGAATAACCAGTGCACATTAATATTTAGCTAGTTGCAAGAATTCGAGGTACTCCTTATTTATTGTACCCTCCACTTCATTCCCCTCTTTGAGTCCCTTCTTTTCTTTTTTTGGTACATCACCACTTATTTTCTCCATTTCTTTGAGAGTCATATCCTGACCCTTATGCTTTAGTTCCTAGATTACACCAACCAATACTAAAACCATACCTTCTATAAAGTCCATCTTGTGTGCTACCAATGCTCCCAGTTCCTTAATGCATTCTTCATAAGGATCCATGGCTTCTTTAAGTGCATCACACTTTTTTCCCACTACTTCCAATCTCTCTTCTCTGTCAAAGGTCTCGTCCTTTTTGGTTGTTGCAACCTCATGCATTGTGTATGCCTTAAGGATTTTCTCAGGATCCTTGTAGTTGTTTAGTGCCCATCATGCCTTCCTTAATTCATCCTTCACTATTTGTAACAAGGCATCACACACCCCAATCCCGCGCGTAATAGTCTTGTCTTTTTTAATCTATTTCCTATGTGCTCGGTGCCCTTACACCTTTTTTCTCCTTCAACTGTAAGTTCACTAAGCATTGTCGGTAATGCAGTGCAGAAGGAAATGTGCTAATGACATGCTCTTTGTATTGCGGGTGTTTCTCCAAAATTTCCTCCCCTATCTCTTCTACCATTTGAATGATAGCCTTGGCCTTTCACTTTGCTCTATCCTTCTCTTATATTAGGCGTTGTATTTATTCTTCTTTATTTTTATTATCCTCCAACAATGTTCTAAGTGTAGACCCCTTATCCAAACCCCTCCTTGCCACTTCTGCCACCATCTTGGTTGAGGCATTGCTTGCCTATTCATCTGTGAACTCCGCGGGCTTTAATGTGATGTGAGCCACACTAGGCAATTTCTTCATTCGATACCTTACACATGATTCCTCAACGATGAAAAACTTTAGTTCATCCATGTGTGTTTGCATCATCCAATTCAACATATCTCTTGTGTGCATGTTTCCTCCCTTGGGGTTTATTATCTCCCATCCATACAGTTGATCATGGGAGAGTGTACTCTGAAGCCTCGCGTAAATTATTTTGGAAGGATCATTAACATATCCCAAGTCTGATGTCTTCATCACCTCTTTTCCCTTCTTCCTCTCAGAGAACCTACCTTTATGAATATGTGTTTCTGTGCCTTTGAATATACCTTCACTCCTCTCTCCCGATGCGCCCCAATGGTCATTTGATCGCCCTTCAGCACGCTTCTCTCTTTCTTCGTTCCCTTTACTGGTACCTTCCTCCTCGCACTCACTGTGCACATCTATGTCATGTTTAGATTCTTATTCCTATAAACTACTCCCCTCCTTCCACACTAATAACATGTGAAGTCACTGTATCATGTGAAATTTCATCAGATATGTCTTCTTTTGTGCTCTCCTCATTAGTTACAAGCTTGTGTCTTCTCTTGTGTTTCTCGAGTTGGCTTGGCTTCATCAACCTTTTCTTTCTTTCTCCTCAGCTTCAGGTTCAATCTTCAACTCTTCTTCTTCTTGTCTTAGAGGAGTCTCTTCTTATGGCTTCTTCACACTTACAGTTGGTTTCCTTCTCCCACCACTATTCAACACACCAAAATCCTCCATATCCTCTTTCTCATCCTAAAATTCTCCTTCAGTTTTGGGAGGAGTGGGCTCACTTTCTTGCATAGTGCCTATTGTATGCTTCCCCTTTAGTTTCTCTGGGAGCTTAAACTCATTTTCAATGTATTCCCCATTCACCAATTTGGGATTAAGGTTGAGGTACACCTTAGCCACACCTACCTTTCCAATCACCAAAGTCATAGAATTGATAATAATGTCATAAGATATTATTGTCTCAATGTATGCAGACTTACCCAGATAAACATAGAGAGTATGGTACTCGTAGTCAAATTTGTCTGCATCAAATCTAAGCTTGCGCACATCTAAAAATCTATTGACAGAGGCCTAAAAATAACACATAGTGAATGCATAAGGGAGCTTCCACCAAGGGCTCCATTGATCATTCTTCAACCTGAACCTGCTAATGCAGTAGTGCTAGAAAACGGAAAACTCTGCATCCCCATCCACCATCGTAGGTAAGTTCCTGGGTATCTTTCATTCATGTTTAAATGCCTCACGCATACGTCTATACCAAAGCTCCAACCTTTGCTTGTATGGGTCACTCATAGTTCCATCACAAGTGTTTTTTACAAATCTCTTGGCCAATGACTTGTTTTCTTTAGGGAGCTACCATATTTTGTCCTTGGGTCCATTCGGGACCCCAATATCTTCAAATACAATAGACAAAAGTATTTTTCCCCACCAGATTTTATCTCCCTTGTGTGCCTCCTTAATAATAGTTTCTGCTATGAATGCAGATAAGTTGTAAACAGTCCCGTTTACTATTTTCTTTATAATGTGGAGCCATTTCTTGTTCACCTGGCCCCAACACTCATGGTTATTAATTTTTTTTTGAAGGTTCACAAAAATTTTGACCACAAGGACATCTATCTCTGACACATCCATCATGTACCCTCCTTTTTTGTAGGCTTTCTCCACAACATTTTCCTCCACACCCAAGTTATAATCAAATTCACTAGCAGTTTCAGTCTTTGAGCTTCTCAATTATGCCAGTCTCCTATTAAAGGCATGATGATGTGCACCCACCTTCCTGTAAAATAAAAGATGTCATGGAATCTTAACATAAACCACTGGTAGAGCCCTTCAAATTTTCCAAAGTATGGCAACTAGTAAATTTACAAAACTCCAGCTTTCTCCAAAGTCTTTTGTCCAACATCTTCGTAAATGGGTTTCTCATCTTCAATCCTCAAATTTATTTTCTTGACCAACTCCTTTTCAATTTCATATTTGTTTTCCTTAGTGCGGTGATGATAATAACTCACCTTTCTCTTGTGCACATGGGACTCTCATACATGTCCCATAATCACACCTTCTAGATACTGCATTTCTGAAAATCGCTCTTCAGGTGTTTCTACCACTTCTACCTCGCGCTTGTTCCTTAGATTAGCTCTTGCCACCGCTACAGGTGCTCTTCTTGGTGCCATGTAAACCTCTCGCAACTTATCCGTGTGGTATTTTTCCTACTACAACCTTTGTGAACTCAAACTCACGTGTTATAGCTATAATTTTTCCTTTTCAAGCCTTATGTCCTCAAACCCTACTTTCATACGCATTTCACTTTCTCTTGGGTTTTGAGTTGATTTTGATCTTGTTTAGTGCATTTGGGCATGACCAACCTATATGGGTCGATTCTGAATATTTTAATAAATTCATTGGGATGTTTTTAAGTTTTGTTGGTTGAAATCATGATGTAGGACTGACCTCCTTTATGCTTATGATTTGGAGTGCATATAAAGGTAAAGTTTGTGAGAGGGAAAAAGTGTGACCTTAGAAAGAGTGTGTAACATGCATGAAGGAATTGTTTCATAGATGAGAGATTTTTCAAGATTTTGAGGAATGTTTGAGTGTGTGTATGAATGGGTTTGAATCATAATAAGTCAATGAAAGAAGAAGAAAGAGTGAGATAGGTGAATGAGAGTTTGAAGGTTTTGATCTCCATCAGTTGTTGCTGCAACAAAAACATTAGAGATCTTTATTCAAAGGTGGTTGAGTGGGTGCTTGATAATCTTAGGGGGTTGTAGCCTCCTTGTGGAGTTGATACTTCACTAAACTAGGGGTTGGTGTTCCTTATGGGGTTGGTGCCTCACTAAATTAGGGGTTGGTTCTCCTTGTTGAGTTGGTACTCAACTAAATTTGAAACATAGCTATAATAATTTTTTGTTTCAATGGGTTTTCTTCCACTTGAGGGTTTCCGTCTTATATCTTGTGTTATAGTGTTCTCTCTCTTGTTCAGGGTTATTTGAATGTATGTTTTATGATGTTGCACACATTAATGGTTAAATGGTTTATGTTTTAAGCAAGATAATGTGAATTTATTAAAGGGTTTAAAGGACTGATTCACCCCCATTATTCCATTGTGCTTCCAACAAGGGTCACTTTCCTTTCCTAGTTTCCATGCTTCACTTTGCATCATTCCATGCTTCACTTGTCCACTCGACACACATTTCACCACATTTTCTACATGGTTATCAGGTACACATCTTCTATCTAATTTATGTTATCAAGTATTCACTCAACAACATAAAGTGGGGGAAAATTCAAACATAAAATCACATACTTGGGTATATTTTTAGGTCCTAAAAGCATACTAGAATTTACATAATTCATAAGCAAGAAAACTAGTAATTAACAAGTATCTTTGGCCTATTTTCTTTGTTCCGTTCTTTCTATTTGGTCTTACATACCCTATAACCTAGTCATAATTTTACTCATTTATCTTTCATGGCTTCTCACACCAACACCCATCCAAGAGAACAAGACCCAAGTGCTCTTGTCCCCTCTAGGCGCCCCTGATCCTTTCTTACCTTACTTAATCCTTTTGGGTCTCCTTTATCTTTTGGGCATCGTTTTCACTTATGGTTCAGCCTTCTATTTGTCAATTACGAAATTCAAACAAGGGAATCATATAAATACATAGTTATACTTTCAAAATGAGGGACCAAACACTAAGCATTACTACACCTAATCTTACAACCAAAAGGCACCAAAAACACTCCAAAGAATCCATATAGAATCCATTCAAGGGAAAAGGGACTGCATATTATTCATACACAACATAGGAATGGGAAGTTTATTCTATTTTATCCACACATTTTCATCTCTTAGTAAATCTAGCTCGCTATTAAGTGTAACTTGCACAAGGGCATCCTAGGGCACGATTTCCACACACACTCACAAGAACTGTGTGGAGTCTAAGATGTAGTGCAACACTTGGTCATAAGTTCACTCTTGGGGTGACCACCAGGGTCAATATGACTCCCCATATTACATCTTTCTTTGTTAGGTTTGATGTGGTTTTTGGGCTTGTGTAAGTGAAATTCTATTTTGCAGGTTACACGTACCTTCAAAATTCATTGTGTGACTATTAGGTGACCAACAAGAAGTAACAACAAAGATCTTGCAACACTACATATAAACTAGATTTTGAGAATTTGCATAGTCACAGACAACCATAAGAGGTCTCCAACACCTAGGAACCCCTGCCCTACCATGGGCACCTGTGTTCGACTTAACTCCTGCATTCCATAACTTATTTTGAGCAGTAATACAACTTTTCCCAATATGTTCATCACTTTTCCTAGTCTAGATCGGTTCTAGGTCAAGCATAAATCAACTAAGTCCTCTCTCCTTTTTCTTTGCTTAGGGTTTCAAATAATACATCTTAGATTGTTTGTGTCATTTTAGAATTTATACAACAATTGGTTTAGTAGCGACTTTGCAATAGTAGATTTATTTTGATTTAAATTAAATCACCTTTATCATGTGGCTTACTCAATGATTTTATCCTTGTCGAACACCACAAGTTTCTAGCAACATGTGTAGTTCCCTACCCTATCGTAATTGGTCGGGATGTTTAGGAAAAGGTTTCCATCTTTTTTATAAACTACATTTTAACATTTTTAACAAATTAACCGATATAATCCCCATTGAGCCTTGTTGCAAACTGGGTTTGGTATGTTGGTATAGATTTACAATAAAAATTTATTTTGAACCAAGATTAAACACCTTTTTGAGATGGTATGTCTATGCTAAACAATTCATAACCCACGTTTGTGAGAGGTTTTCATAAGTCAAGAAAGGTTAGTGTCTCACTAAGAACCATTTGATATTTTGGTGTGGACAAATGTTTTTTGGTTAAATTTTTTGAGATTATAACTGTATTTTTATTTAGTAATAATAAATAATATTTAATAATTAATAATGTTAGATGAAGTTTATAATTTAGGACGTGTTTCTCTCATCGAGCCATTGCAGAGCCTTACCAATACCTTCAATCTAGTGTGTCCTTATTATGAAATACCTTAGGGTTGGAGGTGGTTTCAATTTTTATTCAAGAAGCCTTTCTTAGTTGTTTCTCATGAGAATTTGCATTGACAACTTGTAAGTACCCTATAGAACATTCTAATTTAAAGTAAGTATAAGATGTAAATTGATAATAATAATAATTTTTAATAATAATTCTAATCCAAAATTTAAAATAATAAAAAATAAACAATACTAAAATGGAAATAATAAAATAAATAAAATATTATATATGGTTCAAATAAACGTGATTACTTATAGTGAGTGGATGATCACAAGTTTGAATGAAATAATTTTAAAATATTAAGAATCATTAGAAGCATGGATTATTTAAAATAGATAATGAAACAATGTGGGAGGAGTGCTTTGGTAAATGAGGAGTAAAGAAGGTTGGTGAGATGTGGAAGGTGGTTTTGCTAATATGTTGGCTTGTTTTTAGTATGATCAGATGTGTTGTGTTGCTCACATTGTTTCTTATATTCATAAAATCCCAACTTCCTGTAACCGTGCTCAAGAAAACATTATACATTAAAAACTAGGTTATTAGGTGTTTGACTTCGATAAACTTCATTGCTCAACCTCAGTTGACTTTGACCAAATCTCGTACAAAATTTTAAAATCTATATTGTTCTTCAAGTGCATGGTGCATTTGTGCATGCAAACTAGTTCCTTTGTCATATGTTTTCCCATCATGCCTCAACACCAATAGTGGGCTAACTAGTATAATTTCTTAATAGAAACAATTATATGTAAAAATAAAATGTTTTAAAATAATTAATTTCCCCTTTATAATGTGTTTATGAGATATGCTAAGATAGTTCTTTATTTTTTCTACATGATTGCTAGGCATAGCTAAATGATAAATGCTCTTAACAAGCTTGTATATATAGGAGTCTTTCACTTTTAAATTCAAATATGGTGGCATACAATGCCTATCCAAACCATAAGATGTGAAATCAAATAATATTAATAAAAAATCCCAATTGTAAAAACGGACCCAAACATAGATGGGAATGAAACCATCAATTACAGATGAAATCATTTGGTGGTTTCGTACCGAGACCCAAAAATGTCAAATAATAAAAAGAAAAAGATAGATACCTCTTTAATGTATATTAACATAAAAAGTGCAAAATACCACATCAAGATAACATAGAATAGTCAATCAAGCCACACAACCAAAGACCAAACAAGGTCTTGTGCCACTAAACGCTTATTTCATTGCTCAAGACCCATATATGTATATTGTGGTAAAAGTGTTATGTATTAATGTTTTGTGCTTAATTTAGGTGTCTAAATCCCCCCTTTAATCTAGTGAATAAAATTTATGAGAAAAGAAAGTATACTTGATAAATTTCAAAGTAGTGAAGTTGAAGGGTGCGTCAAGAGAGTAGCCAAAACATGACAAACACTGTAAATATATGGCCAACCCATGTGAAGATAAGGAAAGCATATCATAGGTATAATATAACTATTTCAAGACTTGGAGATTTTGAAATGATTCTTATCTAGTAAAATTGGGGGGAACAATTGATGTTGGGTTCGTTGACACCACAGTAAAGCCCTTCACTCATACAATTGAGGGAGGGGGCCTATTAGTGCTTCCCAAAGATCTCCTCCATTTTCAACTCAATTAGTTCGATAATAAGGAGGGCATTGCCATATATGCATCTAGGAGCGCTAATGCGAGGACTGTGTCTCTTCCAACCGCTCTCTTTACAAGTGGTATATGTGACTATGTTATTGTCAAGTATTTCAAGATTGACGGCCACACTATTGATGTCCTCAAGAAAGTGTTGAAATCTAAAAAATCCTAATTGACAGCACTAAGCATTGAACTCCCAATTATCACCAAATTTTCTATTTCATGTTTTCTTGGCACATCAAAATGATTTGTCCATTGATTTATGCAAAATACAGATTGATGGGATTCATTTTTTCACAGAGTGCTACTATGCAGCATGCCATTTTCTATTCTTTTGTATAGACAATTTCTACATGTTTTGCAATTCGCCTTTCAAATTCAATAAATTTAAACTTTGTGGTGTTCCATTATTGCGTGAACTTGTGGGTGAGTCCTTTTTTATTGTGAGTTTTATAGCTACACAATCTAAGGTGGTGGTTCTCTCAACTCTCAAACTATTATTATAACAAATAAGTCCAAGTGCGACCAACCAACTAGAATATTGTATGAGAGGTAAACGTTGAAGGTCATAAACTATAGTTTAATGATTCTAGATAATAATTACTTGGAAATTACTTGAGACAAATAGATCCCATGCAAGGTTCTTTTCTTTCAGTCACAATGTTATCCAGTGTTATGAGTGTGTTTAAGGTTGTGTAAGATTAGATATCCGAATGAGTTTATAAAGTTTAGACAAAATACCTAAACCTCCATTAACAAATGATAAATGAACTTGTACATCTTTGACTTTGGCAGAAATCAATAAAAGTGGATAATGAGATCCTAGAATTATTTCATTTGTATCATAGAATGGATAGGAATTTGGGGGATAATATTTGATCAATAATTAGTTCGATTCATATTCCAAGATATCAAAATTTGAGATTAGGGTTACGAATTAAAATTCTCCATTTTAATTGGGCGATATGATGAACAGAACACAATTGATCATAACGATGGTAATAACATAAGGCAAATAAATCTTGACAATAGATTATTACCCTCCCTATACTCATTCAAGAATAACCATAATTATTTAGAAACAAGCGACTCCTATATTTATTGTATCTTTTGAATTATTCCACGGTTTAACCCCTGAGCTGAAATAGCATGGCCGTTGACAACAAACTGAACATTGAACGACAGATTTCTTCTTTATCATATCTACGTGAACTTTTGAGTGTACACACTATCGCAATCGCCTGAAAGCTTCACGTCATTCGATGGGGGAAATAACAATCTTTCCTCTCGCCCGTCCACTTTCCAGGTGTTTAAATGCCTCCAACACCTCAGAAAACGAATATGGGCTCTTCGGATCGATCACCGCCTTCACTTTTCCGCTCTGTAAATACTCGCGAAACCTGTCGAGATGACTTCCAAGGGACGCCAAAAAGAAGAATTTAGCCCTGGGATGAGGCTCTAACTGTGCTATGTCTATGACTGGGGCTTCTTCTTTCGCAAGCACATAAGACTTGAACGAATCCCCTGCTAAAAAACGAGATTAACACCACTGTGCGAAACCAACTATCGCAATTCAATCAAGCAAGCAAGAAAAAAGGAAAAATGCGCACACCTATGGTGTCAAAAACGAAGTCGAATTTCTCTGGAACTTGATCGTAGCTCTGTTTGGTGTAGTCCACCACCAGATCTGCTCCCAGGCTTTTCACAAAATCCAGTTTTCCCGTGCTTGCATTGGAAACAATTCTAGAAGCGCCGTAGACGTGTTTTGCGAGCTGAATGGCAATTCTGCCTACGCCTCCTGCTCCTCCCACCACGAACACGCTCTGCCCTCTCTCAAAATTCACCATGTCGAACGCTTTCTGAGCAGTCAACAGAGCAACCGGCAAACTCGCAGCTTCCTCGCCGGATAAATTGTTAGGCTTGTGAGCAACCAGATGCTGTTCCACCACTGTGTATTGAGCCAGAGTCCCTGCGGACGTCTTCGGCCTACCCGCTATAACAACCTGAATGTTACCGTAAACTTCATCGCCTTTCTTAAACTTGGTGACACCCTCGCCCACTTCCTCAACTACTCCGCACACATCACAGCCAGGTACAACCTGTCACAACAATGAAAATTCTTTATTTTCAATAAATTTACACAGAAATCTATATATTCACACCAGAAATTATACCGGAAACTTGTCATGCGGGAATGCGCCGGCTCGTAGCTTGAAATCCACAGGATTGAGAGCAACTGCGCGGACTTTAACTAGAATCTCCTCAGGCCCTGCCGTTGGCACTGGTAAATCCCCAAATTGCAAAACATTTGAAGAGCCCTATTCATTGTAAAACTACGCCTACTGCATTTTGCTCATTTTGAGGCGTTTTTCTTTTTCGCTAATTTGGCAGATTGTGGAAGCGGGAATATTTATAGATCTGTAAAGGATAACCGACGCGAAATCGATATGACCGCATTTAAAGATGGAATGTACGTATGTATAGACGTGAAGGATTGGGAAACAGCTTACGCCATTGCTTACCTACAAATACGCGATAGAGGTTGTGTTTGAATTTGCATATCGACACTCCAAGAGTAGGTATGGGAGGTTCATCCCTGCGAAGAGGCAGGCCATCACACCTCAGTGTGGAATTGCAAGGTCTGAACTTTATGTAGAGAGTTTTGAATGTTCTAGTTTTGGTTGGACTACCAACTCATTTAGGTCTTGTTTACGTCAAATAAATCTTTAATTACTATCACTTGCATCAAAAGAAGTATAATGTCACACTAAATTAGTAAAATGTGACAGTGTATAGAGTTGTTAAACGAATTTTAAGATGCATGGAAGGGGTATGTCTAATATGTAGAGTAAGATATGAGAGGTTTGTAAAGTTTTATAGCGAAATTAAGATGCATTAAATAGGGATATCCAATTATGTTAGTGAGATGACTACCACCCGTGCAATTTGTAGCTTATTGACAGAAAAGCCATAATATATTATCGAAGACCATAACAACTGACCAAAACGAAATTGTTTTTTTGGCCGAACACAAATTTCTACAATCCTAAAAATAAAAATAAGATGCACTGAACATGTAACACCAAACATGTTTGTTTTAATTATTTATTCTTTTAACTATTACATCATTTTTTCTTACTATTGCACATTTAATTACTATTATTTTATCTTGACCAGATCCTTCATAAATCGTGTTTTAAATCTCGAAAGAAATTATAAAAGATAATTATACCCAATTTTTAATTTAATTTTGATATTGAAATTCTCATGATTTATTTGTAACACTAGAGTAGAATATTGATTACCAATTCATAGAGTTTATTCGTTGCAAAACTTATTCTTTCTGATACAAGTGTATCAAAGATTTCTTTTTAACTTGATGCCATAATAATGTCCTTCTGTCTTTCTTAGAGATGTCAAAAACACAGTGGCCCAAAATTGTGTCATTTCATAGTTCACTGTCAACATTGTCAAAGAAGGTGAAACAAATACATTATTCAATTAAAAAAATAACCAGCAATCACATGCGAGCAATGTGATGTGAACGCCGAAAGGGATTGGGTATATGAATAAAGAGTGGAGGAGACCTTTAGTTGGGACGAAGAGGAGGGTGAAGTGGAAGGTAATTTTTGGGATGGAACACGACATAACATAAAAATGTAATGAATTTGATGGGTATACATGAAGATTGGAGGAGATATTTGTGGAAAGTGTGGAGACGCAAATATAGAATGAATAGCTTGAAAAATAAAGGTTGAAAACATGACATCATGTGAGGTGATTAGGACTTCCATTTCTCCATCAATTGAAAACGCACATGTGGATGTTAGAGATAGTTCAAGGTTGTCGATTCAGGCTTCTATGTGGACGAACATGATTTGACACACTGTTAGAAAGTGCTCTGGTTGCTAACAAGGTCTACACCTTTCAGCGTAAAGATACGAAAGTGGATTGAATCAAGATAATATAAAGTACAAGTTTCTCTTGTAAATAATGCTGAATGTATGTGCAATTTCTTTTCTCAAAGATCGATAATGAAAATGTTTATCCAAAAAATTAAAATGCATTTCTTTGATTGATATGTTTGTAATGTTGAGGATGAAATTTTTTTAGTTTCAATTGAATAGGCGTATGCCCAATTTGGAATCCAAAAGTACAACATATTAAAATATCTTCTGATGTCAGAGAAAAGATTGAGAGGGAAATAAATTAGACATTATTGGCTTGCACTTGAGAAAAGCTTAAAGATTATATCTATTTCCTGTATTTTTGTATAAATGGTAGGATTGTAACAATGTGGATGAAATTTCTTCAATTTGAAGTGAACTGGTGCAGGCCTAATTTGGAATTCTAAAATTCCCCTAAATTAAAGTATTATCCCTTGTTTTGTCAAAGAAAAGGTTTAGAGAAATTCTGAGAATTTAGAACGACATAAGGGCATGTATGAGAATGGGACATAATAGATTATATTTCCCCACATTTAAGATCTTGACTATCAATAGCCAATGTTTAACAACTTAGAATTTGACATCAGGTTGCAAAACATTTGGCCACCATAATTGAGTACTTGTCCATTGAATACATCAAAGGAGATAGGATAAAATTTAAAATACATGTGACCTAGTTTTCAACTCCATCTTCATCATCTTTAAGAAGATATGTTTTTGCCATGTATAACTTCTTCATTGATCTGAAAGTTTGACTAAATGTTTGATTGGAATGTAGTCTCTTGGATTGCAACCATTGTTTGAAATGCATGAAAAGCATAAGAAAATTTAAGAAAAATCAGTTATTAGCTTTACAACTAAATTTGTCAACCTTTGCAAACATCCTCCTAGTGAATTAGAATAGTGAATGAAGATATGTGACATATTTTTATCAACTTTAATAGTTTTCTCCCACAAATGAGGGGAAATGGCCTGAGAAATACTGATTGATCATCCACATTGGGAAATGCTTGTTTCCATTCCGCTTTAGAAGAAAAGATATTGGGATTTTCCATTGTTGCTTTCACCACTTGATACGGTTAGTGATAGTCTTTCATGTAACTTTGAAAAGCATCTACACTTTTACGTTGCATAAAATAACAGTATATAGAGCTAACAAAGTCCTTTCCTTGCTATCGTCATTAAGACCCCTGGACTCCTTGTTCTCACTTACAATTGCAAGATATACACAATAAATTTCATCCCCATTCACAACACCCCCCCTCCCTTGACTGATTCCCTTCGTGATTCAAAGAAAAAAAAAACACTAATATGGTTTTTCCACATGTTTATAACATCTCTTGATTTGCACATGTAATTAATTAGTTTTTTTTTCATTTAATGATAATACATGCATGGCCTTATTAATGTATTATCTAGTCACTTTCATTGAATGGAAAACACCATTGAATTGAAGAATTCATTTCCTTCATGCCTAAGGATCCCTTTAGCTTAGTTTCACATTTACTCTCACGTGCTTCAGATGGAATTTGATCATAACCTCCCACAACATGAGCTTATATGTTAGTTGTGTTTTCTAGAGCAAAAAAATGAAGATAATTTTATATTCAAGTGTCCCATCCACTATCAAATTTGTGGAAGATACCATTGTATTTTTAGAGATTCCAATGGATCTTTAAGGAGCCTCATTCGATATGAAAACCTGAAATGTTTAGCTTTGTTTATTCGTGAGACACTTCAACTCTAAAAAAGAACACTCAAATTTAAGATCTCAACTACAAATAATCACATGAATATTAGTTCTTACTTCCAAATAATTGATTTCAGGAATCTAAAGAGATCTCATATGTAGACAAGTTGGTCAAGATCTGTCAGACAACGTACATTCTACTAGTTCCTAATTAACTAAAATATAACTATATGCTAATAAATAAAAACCCTAGTTAATCTAATTAGGATGACTAAAACACTATATAAATGCAATAAATAACATGAAGTAGATGTAAATAAATATGCTAAGTAAAATGAAACCCTAGATGTGTAAGAGAGTGTAGAGAAATGGCTTAGTTGATTATTGTAGATGGTCACACAATGTCACGGGTCTGAGAATAAAATCTGGAAGTGCAGACGAACACTTAGGGACCCTGCGAAGGGCATATCTAGAAGATCTGAAGTGACTAGGGTGCTTGGGAGTGTACTAGGATGCCCCGAGGCATCCTAGTTTGCAATATGGGTGCTCTGATAACTGTAAATGCTCAAAACATGCAACTGGTATGGTTGAAAGTTGGTTCCGAACCTTCCCTTTTTTTGTGTTGGATTTGTCAGATGAGCTGGAAAATGACCTACAATGCAAAGAGAAGTATCAAAATCCTAAAAAAATAAAAGATGTAAATGAATGGGTCAGACTAGCCTTAGCCACCAAACTAGTGGACCTTTAATTGAGCACTACACTACATTTCAGACCTAGATGTTGTGTGTGTGTGTGTGTGTGTGTGTGTGTGTGTGTGTGTGTGCATGTTATGCACTAGGTGCTCTCGTGCCAGTCACACTTTGTGAAGTAGTAAGAAATAGTAACTATAGAAAATGTAAATAGCATATGTGCATGAAATAAAATAGAATCCCTCCCCTATCTAGTGTGTGTGATGTAGATCTCCTAACCTTGATGCATGACACTATGTGGATGCACTTTATGCAATGAATAAAAATCTAGATGGAGTGATAGTAGTGTGTAATGCTATGACCTAGGACCCTCATTATGGTCTTATAACTTTATATTTATAAGGTTCTCAAGCTTAATTTCATAATTAATCCCGATAAGGACAACTAGGAAAAATATAAAGATGACCAACAACTAGATATGACCCAAAAAGTAGCAAAAGGGGATTTGCATAGATCGGGGCACCCTAGTACAGGCTGGGGAACCCTGATTTTGGGCTAGAATGATAGGGCATTTGTGAAATGGATGGATACATGCTAGAAAATACATGGGAACTATGAAATAAAATATAAAATAAAGATGGACAAAAGGTGGGATTAATTAGTACTTTGTACACTTGAGAACCTTCTAAATAGTAGCATAAGACCAAGATAAATATTGTCTAAAGTGCATAATTTTGTGTCTATAATTTTCCCCCCATTTATTTTGGTGAGCGGAAAACTTGGTAAGATAAAGTAGATAGAGATGCATACTTGATATCCATGTAGAGTGTAGAAGAAGACATGATGATGGACTAGACTCAAGTGTGGAATGAAAAAAAGGAAAAGGTGGAGGAGCGTGGATTCTAAAGATGAAAAATACGCATAAAAATTGATGAGAGTGAACCTAGGGTGGAACGCGTGTGTAGCTACTCTTGTGTGTAGTGTACCTACATGGTTAGTAAAGGCAAGTGCTTGTAGCGGTGTGTTGTCATTGTCGTTGTTGCTATTGCTGTTGTTATTTCCCCCAATTTGACTGCTTGTCTCTCATACAATAGACCTGCAAGGAGAAAATGATCAAGTAGTCAAATATGTATGTAAAAAACATTATGTAATTTATACACATGTGTAAAGTACAAAAATGTAAAATATGCTAGAAAAAGTGTAAATGGAACATATGCACCTGATCTATGTCAAGAAAAAGGGTGTAGAAGGATATCCTGTACTGTCATGAGTTTTTTGGGCGATCTCACGCCACCTTGACTGAAGAAGTATAGGGAAGAAATGCGACGTGTCCTCCAAATTTCACTGCTTCTACTGAAATGTGTGAAGATATATCTGTAATGTCCTAGTTTTTTGGGTGATCTGACACCGCTGGACAGAGAAGTGTAGAGAGGCATACCCATTGTAACCCCCAATCCTATAACCAATTCCCAAAATTTATAAAGGACACCATGTCCTATTATGGCTGATGTGTATGGAGTTCATAGACTGGTTTGAATGCACTCGTTCTTTATGAACCGATGTAAATGCATTGTGTTAGTAGAAAACCCACAATGATTCCCCCCCTCTTTGGGGGTGGATACGATGACCCTAGAAGGAGAATGTGGCTCTAAAAGAGGACCAACCACACTCTGACATGTACAAATTTTACCTGCAAGGGGAAAGGGAAAGTGCTTAGTAGATATAAAGGCATGCACAAAAAGGGATGGCTAGCCAAAACAAGTGTTAGTCCAAAACACATGCATGCATTAAGTGGAAAATACGTAGACAATGTAGAAACTACAAAACAAAGTAGTGGAAACATGTAAGAAAACTAGTAGACTGTATAAAGTGGGTTTCAAACATGGGACATCACTCATGATGTTGCAAGACACGCAAGGCCATCATGGCCGTAAACAATAGACAAGTGTCCACACAAGCAAAGGGAAAATACCACATAAAGTAGAAAACAAAGCAGACAAGTAGAAACAAACAAGTAGTCATGGAAACATGTAATCTTGCAAAACAAGTGCTACACATGGAACACCTGTTAGCATGTTAGAGTGATAATGTAACACCCACTAATACACACACACATACAACACAGAAAAAAACCAAACAACTTTTTTTTTACTTTACTTGAAGATATAATGGCACACGAGAAAACTTAGCAAAATAGAGGGTTTTTTTTTACTTGTTTGAAACATAGCATGACACAACAGGTGGTCACAATGGCTACAACTAGCTCCATGAACAACTTGACACAACGATGACCACATAGACCGCAAGGAAACATTCAGCACCCATCAAGGACAGTTCACTTTTCTCTTGAGAAGGCACCCCAAAGAAGACTAACCCATAATACCTAGTTACAGTTCAGGACACTCCACAGAAAAATCCTTTAAGGTTATGTATTCACTAAAATAGTCTTTCAAGGCCTGACTTTGCGGTCTAGAAGATTCGTGTTATGATTCCTACAATTCTTCTTTAGAGCTAAATTTCTTTTCTTTTATACTATTGAGTAACTAGCTTAGGATCATCTCTAATATGACATTTACTCACTTAAACGTTTACAAACAAGGAGTTAATCAAATCCAAAAGGCTATCTATCTAAACCCACACTACTAAAACTTGTTTCATACCTCCATTGCATAAGGAGGCAAGCATAAGCTCATTTAGGTTCAGAACCATAATCTTCTTCATCCAAGGAATTAAATTTTTATCACAACTTAGAAAAAAAGGTTACAAAGAACTATAGCAGCAGTTAGAGAGAAAAGGTCAATTTATTTCATTATGATCTAATTAGTTATTAACCTGTCCTTCAAAAAAACTTAAGAGTTAAACCAGATTTGGGTAAAAGCTTCATTTAGAAATCATCATGATTAAGTTTGACAAAGGATACACATGGGGTTCCTAAAATGGAAGTACAAAACTTAAGGTTTCACAAAAATGAGAATAAAGTTTAATCCATAGTTAAGGTTAACGAGGGTAGGTTTTTTAACACTGGTAGAAAAATCATTTCGTTCTAAATTAATATTCCTAAATTTCTCAACAAGAACCCAATTTCATTATTATTTTATTGATTGAATTATCTATGAATTCATTTTGTTTTATTTTTGTTTAACTTTAGAAGAAGGATTTCCACTCCCTAAAATATACAAAGGATTTCACCAATGTCAAGACCGTGGAGGTTATTAAAGCACGGGAGTTTTATAACTCAAAAACAGAAGCTGTCATTGCTAAACAAGAGAAAAAACACGATTACAACACTTCCATTTATCATGGCACACATAACAAAGGCACCAAAAGAATCGATAGAATTTTATTGAGAACTAGAACGTAACAAGTTGGTCAAGCCATGATAGGACATTTTCAGGACTGATAACTAATATTACTATAAGAATACTCATATCAATGTAAAGATTGAATATCATTTCTCACAAAGATAAATTACAAGTTTAATTACAAAAGGACAAGATAAATTCATCTCACAATTATCAAACAATCCAAGGCAAAAGGCCTTCCAAACTCCTTTCCAAGCATGATTACAAGAATACAACACATTAGACATTTGTACAAGGAACTTCATAAATCAATCCAATGAAACCTTTACAACTCTTTCCTTTTATCTACTCGCATAATCCATCTACACAAGTATAACTCGAGTCAGTTCACAAGAACTGAACATGCTAGGACTACCCACTGCAACACTAAGCTACAATTTTACAATACCATGAAAGGACTATTCTAAAAACAAGAATGGATCAAAGCACAAACCACTAATCAAAATTATTCACATGAGATTAAATATTTTCACCTGCCTACAAGGAGGAGGTCAAACATTCTAGTAAGATGATATCTCAAATAATCAATCCAAGACCTTATTGTTTAGGAACAAAATGGTCAAGAGTATCAAGATTTCAATCAGGTAATCCTATGGATTGTGTGATTGAAATCTAATACTCAATCCATCCATCTCAAAAGAAAAAATTGAGAAGTCACAACCATACTAGTTATGATCAATGATGCGAAACAAAACAAGGCTATCTGATCCTTCCAGGAAGGAGGTTTCATGGCAATATGGGTCCGCAACCCCCCAAAAAATAAAAAATTATAGTTTCAGTTTTAACCAAGAAGTTTACCACCTCCTTCTTACAGGATCTCTTAAAAATTAGTACTTGTTAACATAATCGAGACCACTCTTCTAATAAATTTGAAAGAGTCACACAAAATTCATCAATCTTAACAAAAACTCCATTATAATTGTCAACTTATCTATAATATGAAAGACAACACCCAAATGCCAATAATAATTTTAACAAAAATTCTGCTGTAATCCAAAAATGTGTTCATATAAATGCAATTGTTTAACAATTATTACTTACTTCATAATTTCATTTGCACATGATAAATACAACCAATCAATATTTTTGAGAATCTAAAATTACTTATCAAAACAATAGTCAAACACTACTTGATAACCACCCTTCCATTTTCAATTGCTAATGGCCAAAGTATAAAAAAAAATCACTCCAAGGTTAAGAAGAAGTGCTGGTTCCAACCCTCAGTCCAGGAATAGTAAATAGTTTTGAACCTTTATTACTTTTTTTTCTTTCCCTTTCAGATTATCATTCATATCGTCCTACGGTTGATGTCCACAATAGTTGTCTACACTTGGAAATGGTCTCTAGACCATATAATTTATTTATTAACATATACAACCCATACATCCATGCAATTAAATCCACATCAAAACCATAAAACCCAACACAACTGTGTTATAGTAAAAAGCATACGATAACACAAACCAACATATAACTTATCCAATTTCTTACAATACCCATTATGGGGTTTAGATTAAAACGTCCTCAACTCAGATATCAAGAATCAACCTCAACCAAGTCAGCTGCGAAAATTCAAAATGGTATTCACGAATGGAAGTAGAAAATGCCCCTTTATTATGCTAGGACAGATCTCGCACCTGTAAGGATTCTGGATGGTATCCAGGATCTATATCATTTTCCCATAATACTTAAAACAAAAAACCTAAATATTAATTGAATTTCCCTAATATTCATAATAGTAACTAGCTCAAGACAAAGAAGGGAAAAGCATGTTTACACAACCACGAATAATAGTATTATAGTAAACCATAAGGATCATATTTTTTCACACATTAGAATCTTAGTCACATACATTACACACATTATTTGCCAATTATTCTTTAGGAAAATATAAAATGAACTTAGATTTAGGAGGAAAGGAGATTTTCTCAAGCAAGCAAAGTCAATAAAAAAACTATAGGTTTGGGTGAAGACAGGAAGGATAGCTAGTACACCCAAGGTGATTAAAACAACCACAATCCCATTCAATACACCTTTGCAAGAAGGAAAAACACTCTCTTCATGCAATTATAAAAGATAGCTAAACATTTGTAATGGTAA
This sequence comes from Taxus chinensis, assembly GCA_019776745.2. NCBI lineage: Eukaryota > Viridiplantae > Streptophyta > Pinopsida > Cupressales > Taxaceae > Taxus > Taxus chinensis. The sequence continues at coordinate 112,085,377 of CM034146.1, forward strand.
GACTTAGCATGCATGATTGGAGCTTCCAAATTACAGCCACGTCAAACTAGGGCTCCAGCAGCTACAACACGTTCTAAAAATTCATTTTCCTCAGCATGTTGATCTCTCCTACAGGCTTCATGGCAACGCCTTGGCACATTCAAGGAGAGGAAGGCTAGGATAGGATCTCAAACATGTGACTTGCATTTACTGGGAGTTTCAACACTCATTTTTCCACAACCTCTAGTCAATGAGCCTCCACATTACCTCATGCGGCTGAAGTCAAGGAAGATGTGAAACACAATAATAACATTTACTAGGAAGTTTCAAATCCCCCCCTTTATTTCAACAAAACTCAATAAAGTAGGTCTGAAGCGATTACAGTCCATGCAGCCCCCAAGACTGACACAAGTCATACCAAAAGCATGAAAATTTGTCTTCATTAAGAACATTAATGAATGGTAGCATGCCACCAAACACCATCTCTTCACCAACACATACCCAAGATCCTTTTGTAGAAGGAAAGAAGCCAACGTCCAATTAGTAATTAGTTTCATTTGATGACAGCCACATGACCAGGCTAGGTCGCAGCTAGAGTGGTAAGGGGGGGTAGCTGGTAGTTGTAAAGATTAAGTTGAGTATTGAAAGTAGTCACCCCCACCAAAGCTTGTGCCACACACACACAACCTCCCTACGCCTGCACAGGAAATAAACCAAAGAAGATGGGAAACCAACACCCACGCCAACCAAGTTGGTTAATAACAAGGACATACACACTGGCATAAAGGAGAGAGTAGAAACAAAATCATATTTTCCTTTAATTAAACGATTAACACCCCACACGAGCATGCCTAATCGTCCTAGGGAAGAATACAAGGGGTTAACATTTGAAATCAAACATGAATCAATGACTGTCCATGGCGCCAAAACGTGGAGAGCCCTTCTTCCGCACGGAATGAAGTTTGGCCTATGGGAGCAATTAGAACAATACAATAAAATGACATAGAGATAATCAATGTTAATAACGATTACAAACGACAATGAAATATAATAATAATAATATGAAATAATGGTCGATTGACACATAACTTAATAATATCATTATTTTATTTTATTATATTATATTTTTTTATAAAACTTACAACTTAAAAAATAAATATTATAATTCATCATAATAATGATGGATAGTCAAGATTGACAATCCAAGAACACAATTTTCCTTTAATAGGGAGATTATAAAGGATGTTACAGGGGTCAGCAATAAAAAAATTGACCATGACACAAGCAAGCACGACGTAGAGGGAGAAAGCTGATTATTCTCTACGACTAAGGCAAAGCCCACCAATGATCGACAGAAGCATAACGTCATTCAACGCTTAGCAACACGGTCTCTAAAGAATGAACATATGTAATGATGAATGGGGTATTACATTATCCTCCCCTTAAGAAAGCATCATCCTTGATGCGACCTAAAACAGAGGGACATAAAGCGGTAAGCAACAAGGAACAGATGATGGCAAAGGTACACCCTATGGTTATGATTTCATATGCTAAAACACGGCCACGGGGTGGCCTTGGGAACATTTGGCAGAAATTTAAACTTTCAAGTTTTGTGAAGATTGGAAGTTCTCTCTTATTCTTTATTTCATTAGTCTCTTTCCATTAACATTATTCCTAATTCCAGTTTCTATTAAAAAAATCATTTTTGTAGAGTCTTAGTTTATTCCTTCTTATGGGTGCCCAACATGAACTGCTATCACAACACCCTACCGGGGTCATACAAAACACTACAGATTCAAAAACATAAAAAGTACATACTTTAAGACGGTACCATACCACAAGGGATTAGTCAATTTAAGGAGGGGAACATGCACAGACTACGTAACATATTACCTGTCACACAACTATGACTGAAAAATAATGCTTGAACAAAAGTGTACTACAACAACCTGAAATTTCCACAATTCCACAGATGAATATTTTACATAACTCACAAAAATAGCTATATGTACATAGTGTCAACAAGGACATCAACTCCATATCACATCATCACAAAACAAACCCAACTAACATGAGTAACACATATATCATAACACCACAACCAAAACATCATAACAAATCTGCATACCTCCTGAAGCATCAGTCACACACACACACACAAATCTCTTATGCTTCCCTTAATATCTTATCCCTCTTTCAAGTCTCTTATGCCTTTGTCGATCTCTTATGCCTCCCTCCAGTATCTTATGCCTCCCTCAATATCTTATGCCTCCCTTAAGTCTTTTATGCCTCCCTCAAGTCTCTTATGCCTCCCTCAATCTCTTATGCCTCCCTCAAGGAGGTCGGTTTCCTATGGCCCTAGGCACATAAAGTTCAAACTCCCCTAACCCAAGTGACATAATAACTCGTGGTTCAATAACCCGCTAGTTATCTATAACTCCTTGAGGCGTACCCCTATACAACAAAGCGGGTCTATAGGTCCAACCACCATGAAAATAGAACCAACATGTCAATCCGATCCAAATGCCAAGTGGCAAGGTATAAGCCTTGGGCAAGGCGGTAAAATATTAAAATTTAAAAGAAGATTCCAAAACGAAGCAAAAAAAATGACCAAATGGTCATAGTTAGTGCAAAAATCCACGTGTTAGTACCACAAACCAAGGAAATGCCCAAAATGTAAAACATGGCAATCAAGAAACTGCTGGTCCTTCCAAAAATAAAATAAAAAGTTCAATTTACGAATAAAATACACATATAAGAATAGCACACTATGATGATTATGTGGCTTTATCTGGCCCTTGTGTGGTATTGTGATGTCAATTTTTGTTAGACACCCACACAAAAATAACTAAAGAAACTAAAATCTTAAAACAATGAAACATTGAGAGATTAAGTTTAATAAATACTGTTAGGGGAGAAGAGTGAATATAAAATAGGTAATGATGTAAAATAGAACTGCCAATCTTCATAGAACATTAAGAGCTTATCAAAATTCTCTTCTTCCTTGTGGTCGCATTATAGCAACAAGTAATGTTTCACTAGTGACATGAGACGTTCATTATTCCCTCCTTGCTCATGAGAACCTATTCTATCTTTCTATTGTGTCGCATAGAGGATGATGCTCTTATAAGGGCAGGGAAATGTAGTGCCGATAAATCAGAGAAGGAAATAAAATAAAAAGAAAAAAATGAAAACTTGGGGATGCGTGGAGTCTAGATGGCAAGAGTTGCATGTGGTTTGGGATGTCAGTTGGCTAGTAGTGGGAAGACATGGGCCTCCCTGACAAGGTACATGGGCATAATAACTAGCATGCAAACATGTCATTCCTTCCTTGAAAAGTAATACAAGCACTTTCTTTTGAGACGACATACGTCAACCACACTGACCCCACGTTAACCTTGTAAAATTAGTAGTAACTGGATGGAGGCAGCATGTGTTGCACACTTACATAATTAAATAAATAGAACCTACAGGAACCATGCTAATGGAGATCCCACTCATAGCCATCCCTAAAATAAGTCCAATATGGGTTAGTTCAGCACTGCAGATGGAGATATATATATATATATATATATATATATATATATATATATATATATATATATATATATATATATAACCCAATATCCCTCATTTTACTATGTACAAATTGATTACTGGCATTTGTATCTTTGCTGAAGAAATTTCAATTGTCTCTAAGAGGAAACCATTGATGTTGTTATGTTTTTTGTATTTAGAGGAATAAGAAGATTAAGGATTAGGAGGACCTTCTTTTGGGCATGTTGTCGAGATTAATTGATTTTGCTTTCTCCTGCTTCTGAGCACTCGTGGTGCATGCACTATAATGTAGCAGAAAATTTATCCAATGTCTCCCACATGTTTTCATTTTGTTTATCTTGTAGTAGTCATTGTATTGATTTAGGCATTGAAAGTGCTTTTCCTGCTATCCTATGTATGGATCTGCTAATGTTCTATCTAGAGGAAATTGTTTTGTTCTCAGAAGCTACTCTTCTATTGGGATTGATACAGCCAAGGTTTAAAGCAACTTTAGAATGGGCTATGCAAAGGAAGAAGCCCCATACACTATAGGTGTGATTCATGTTCTATCTTTTCCTCTAGATGAAGGCCTTCAATTTGCTTTAGTCAAGATAACTGCTGAGATGAAAACTCCTACCAAGGCGTTGGAACTACTAAAATATGACTTGGGATTTCTAAGAAAGCTTATTTTTTTCTCCTTTTGGGGTAAAAACAAAGCATGGGTCCCAAAATACATTGTTGGGTGTGATATTTTCCATTTTTGTTTTAAAACAATTTTAAAAAAAATAAAAATTGTCAGGCGGGTTTGTTTGACGATTGAAATCAAATCCTTGATGGTCATCATGTGGCCTCATGTTCAAGTCTATTCATCTTTTTTCAGCTAGAAGTGTCTAAATCCATGAAAAACAACATATATATTATTTGAATCGTCATTACTGTCATGTGGAGGATGGCTCAATTAATGTGGTAACTCAGGGTCAGCAACATTTTCACTTATATCTTTGTTGAACTGTTTAAAATAGTGCACCATGTATATAGACTCAAATTATCCAAGAAGATACTCCTCTGCATATTCTATAGGATGTTTTTGGTTCATTGGCATCTGCACCTAGTTTTCGAAGTGGTAAGGTCCCATGGTCAAAGCCTGTGAACTCTTTTGATTACATAAGAGAGGATGTTGAGAGTGACGGTGATGAACTACATGATGAAATGTCAGATTCCATTGTTGAAGAGGAACCTCTTTCCCTACATGCTGCAGATGTGGGAGAAAACACATGGCATGTGAACTGTATGACAGAATGCCCCAAAGAAATACGTTTCATGGAATGCTTCATTTTGGGGATGTGCACAAATGGTTATCTATCTTTTCATGTGTATGTAATTTTTTCGATTGTTATGGGTTTAATTCTTTATGTTTATGTCCACATTTAGTTGGAGCTAAAGTACGGGTAAGGGAGATGGCTGGAGAAATTGTTTCGTATGTTCTATGATTTTCCTCTTCCTTGCACATCCTTCTACAAACCTCCCTCCCTATCATTTCCCTCATGTATTTGTTGATAAGCGACACCAACAATTCCTCTTTCTGTAGACAGATTCCTTGCATGTGCTTTTTTTTCTGTAAACAACTTGGTCAATCACTATCACACCACCTTCCTCCTTTGAGTGAAGTAAGCTCTGCATCAAGACCTCAATCCCTTATTCTCTACTATCTTGAAAGGATTTTATTGGAGTCATCAAAATTTTGCGCAAGTCTTGTCATAGAGGACTATATGGAGTTCTATTGTGTTGGTCTTGCTGGTTGAAAGGAGCTTAATGAGCCATCTGTTTGCTGGAAAAGGTAGATCCATTTTGCTTAAGAAGCTCTTATGTTACAAAATCTATCACTAGAAGAAATAAAAGAAGACTTAAAATAAAAGTAGACAAAAGTGCAAAACTATTCACAATCAATGACTCATAATATGTCGTGCTTCGAAGTCCTCTACAATGTATTCACCACCTTTGATTTCAGTGACATTTTTCAGCTACGGGAAGGGTCTTTCCCATTGTATAAATGCCTTTCAACATAATTATATATATTGTGTAGCGTATCATCTCATTTTTGTGCAAAATTTAATAAGATAGAGGAAACAATTTTAAATGCCCACAGGCCACTCAAAGGAACAATAACCAGATCGAACCAAGCCAAGAACACAAATACTAATTAAACACCATGATCAATAAGATGAAAGCAATTTGCCAAAATAACTTTACATAAAACCTTTGCAACCAAATGAGCAGCAATATCATATATTATTATGGAACTCAATGAAATACAATGAGAATGGGCCTTGCTTATATAGGCAAATAATAACAATTTAAGAACCAGTCAAAGTCATAAATCAAGCCATAAATCAAGGAAATAACTAGTCATCAAAGAACTAGTCAAGACCATAGATTTAGGAGAGAACTAGACATCAAGGATCTAGTCTTTACCATAGATCAAGGAAAGAACTAGTCAATCTCATAGATCAAAGAAAGAACTATAGCTAATAACTAGATAATATCTCCTAATATCTAAATAAGATAAAAGAAATATCCACACACATAAGTGGGTGAGGATAAATACAATAAAGGTAAATAAAGTACCTAGGTGAACATGAGCTAAGGTAAATACCTACTCTAACAGCCACAACCACAACCATGCATATTGGATTTTTCACATGACCAAATTCCTTCTTATAAATAGTGGTAGTTAGTTTAAGACACATATCACAAAACATGATGAAAATTCAAATTACTATTGGAGAGGCATGATGAAGATAATAATTTTAGCGGTGTTGGTATTGGTAGTGATTATTGTGGGCAATGCACAGTCACTTGCAACTTGCGCAAACGAGGACATAGATTCACTGTTGAAATTTAAGGCTAGTGTGACGGAGGATCCAAAGGAGTTTCTAGACACTTGGAAGGGAAATGACTGCTACAAAACTAGACTAGTGTCAAATGCATTCTCATGATGGGTAGAGTTACCTAGATTTAATTGAGGGAAAGAGTCGTACACAACTACGACCCTTCACTAGAATCCCTCTACATGACCAAAACTATCTCAAAATCCATAGAATATCTTTCCACTCTTGAAAATTTATCGCTAGAATATTTGAGGAATTTCACTGGACCGTTTCCCTCCTCTTTTTCTCATCTTACCAACCCAAGATGACTTTCGGTCTTCGAGAACAATCTCACAGCCACTATGCCCTCTTGGCTGGGCAGTTTGAGGAATATGTGAGCACTTCTCCTAGCTAATAATAATTTCAATGGCATTATTCCCAACTCCATTGGGAATTTGTAGAAACTGGAAGTCTTGCATCTCAACGAGAATCACATGTCAGGAAAAATTCCAGAGAGCTTTAGGAGAGTGGAGACGCTGAACTATGTTGTGTTACAGGGGAACCTTCTAACGAAATGCGATTGTTGAGTCCATAAGAATATTTAAAATTATAGTAGACAAAAAATGTAGAAACATTCACAATCAATGGCTCCAAACATGTCATGGTCATCCATTGCAGCGTGCTTACCACTTTTTATTCCATTTACATTGTCAATCACAAGATGGGTCTTTCCCATTGTATACACGTATTTCGACATAACAATATTTTTATATATGTGGAGGAGATAAAGATTCACAATAAATGTGAATACCTTTACAAGAAGTTGATTTTTAAAAGTTGAAGTAATCAATCAAAATTAATCTCATTTACAAGAAACAACTAGAAAAGGACATCACAGTCTTAAATCCGACATGCATGTCAAGCTCAAATCCATCATTGCCATTGAAAAATATGGCAGGATCCTCTTCAATTTCACATCCCATAACACGAGTGCCAGGGTTAGAGACGAGAAGGCTATCAAAACCAACAAGCTTGGCCACCCATCACAGACATCGTTATGAATTCAAGTTGAGATTATGGTCAGTTACGAGTATAAAAGTTTATATTAAGGTTATAAACTAGAAATCGCATGTGTTGAATGCAATGTGAACATCGAATGATATATGTTATTTGATTTATAGGTATAGGTATAATTTGGAGGGTAGAAGTTGGTGGCTGTGACAATCACAGGAGGACTCCCTGAGAGACACCACTATGGATCATCCACACACTTAATCTCAAAGCATGAACCACAAACCTCTTCATTGTTGAACAAAGCAGTGCTCAATGCAGTTGTGGTGAGACCATATCCTTGAGAATACAAGTTCCCATATCCACAAGCACCAGCCGCAACAAAGAACAAAACAAGATATTAATTAATGGATTACACCTTCAATCAAGGTTGTTCTCAAGATACCCTAATGTTTTTTTTTTCTCAAAATACCCTAATGGCCAAAAACTTGAGTGTATATACTATGATTAGAGCTTCATGATTCAACTTGATGAACCACTGGTTGGAAGCATTTTCCTGCATCAGTTACCCATTTCCTCACCAAAACAACAAAGCAAAAGATTTTGGGTGCAAGTGCATTTGACATAATGGTTATTATACCATTTTCCCATAGAAACGAACAAAAAAAACTACAAAATGATAAGTTGGCAAAAAAAATGACAAAGTTGAAGAAAGGTAGGGTTACCCATTGTACCTGAAGCATCTGAACCTAAGTAGAAAGTTGCGTGAGGATAGTTCCATCCATCTTGGCTATTACCATCAACTACTACACCATGCAAGTGTTATTAATAAAAGAAACTTAACCATGTGGAGGGTTCTCATCTTATAAAACTAAATTCCAATCAACACCAACTTAAAATTTCTTGATCTAGAAACTACTGCACACCCAATTCTTCTCATGCAAAGGCAAAGTGGTATACAATGACCAAACAATAGGAAAAAATCTCAATGATAACTGTGATTGAAAAAACATTTGGAATTCTTTCATAGTTGTCATCTAGACAGTAAATTTCACTCCAAACACAATTCTTAATAGCCTATTGGAAGTATAACCAAAAAATAAAAAATAACTAAACTCACAGTGTATCTAAATTTATAATATATCCCAACTCTATCAGAATTTCTCCCTTAATATTGTTTGAGGATAGATTCATGTAAAAGAAATAATAAAATATTGCTAGACTCATTAGAATACGGGTGTATTATGTATGCATGCTTAATGTGCTTGACAGAACCCTTCCACAATCATCATATACATGATCGATCAACAACAAAAAATATAATATGAAATACCTTACAAATAAGTACGACTTCTAAGATTTTTAAATTCAAATAGGAAATTCCATTTAAGCACTTATTTTAGAAGAGTACAATTCTCCGACCATCACAAAAATTAAATCAGAGAGTTTAGTGAAGTTCATTCTTTCAAGCAATCAGAAAATGCATGGTAAATATAATTTTTTTAATGATTAGTAGAGAGATGGACCCAAGACCACTTTTTTCTTTTCAGAGAAACGCAAAAAACCATCATCGACACCATTTAAACAACCAACACTTTCAAAACCCACTTTGAAGATCACTACCAATCATCCATTATCAAGAAAATGTTGATGATGGAAACGTCTAAAAATATTTTTTTTGTAAAAGCCTTGAATGTTTAATTTCTTTAGTGAACTATTAAAAAGAAGCAAAGACGGGATAAGGGTTGGACTCTTCCCGAATCCTAGGAGCGAACCTACCCTTTATGGAAGTAGAGAAAATTACATGTGTCCATCAATAACCATGAATAGATCCAAAACAACGAATCCTGAAGACTCCCCCCCCAAAAAAAGAGGAGGATTGTACCTAATTGGCAAGGCTTCTGCATGGCAAACAAATATCAAAGATAACAACTGGAGGATCATTATAAATACACACCCACCTACAAGTTTGAACTCTATAAATACAGACCCACAAATTGATCATTTTCATATTCTAGATCTGGAGTACATAAGTAGAATTGGTATTGTTCCTTAACTATTATTGTTGAAGTTAATGAAAAAGGTAATTGTTACAGTTCAATATACCAGTTTGGAGACTCAGTGGGGTATACAGGGAACCTTGCTATCTCTGGTCTTGGTCTTTTTAGTGTAATCGCAGAGCTTCCATATGGAGAGACTTCATTATTGTGTATAAAAGTAAAATGAGGTTGGAATTAGATGATAAAATCATACCTCTTCAGCTGAATAATCATTATGCTGAGAAAGCCTTGCAGACACATTACCCGGGAACAAAAAGATCCAAGATCAGTTCATCTAGGTCAACAAAGGAAATGAAAGTGTTCACACAAAAATATTGGGAGGGGAATATAACACACCTGTTTATCCTCTCTAGGAATAAGAGCCTTGTCAGGTGATAGGAGATCCTTCAAAGCTTCATTGTACACTTCAAGATAAGAGATCCAAACAACATGTTTGCCATTAAAGCTCAGCTCTTCAAGCTTTACAAACAAATCCTTTATTGCAATGACCATGACACCAAGACTCCCTACAATTTTAAGCATTGTGTAGGTTTTTCCTGCCCCTGTCGTTCCAAGCTCTGTATAAAATTCTTCCCAACCTTAAAAAAATTACGTGCAAAGAATCATTGCAAAAACACACATAATGGTCTAACCAATGACCTTACAATACCTATTAAAAATAGCCATGAAAAATAAATCCCTAAAAATAGCCAACAAAAGTGAAAACGATGTCCAAACGACCGTCAAAATTAAACAACAGTGATAGGAGGAAGCTTTGTCATGATGGTTAACAACACTTCATCTAAGAGGCAATAGAACATACCCCCTTAAAATGCCATAGGAAAATCCAGAGTCAGAACCATACCTCAGTTTTAATCAATGCTTTCTTCACAACTGGCTACTAACATACATTCCACACTAGCATGCAGAGCCACTACCTAAACAATCCTCATTTCAATTTTCAGCAAAGATATTAAATGATATAGCTTTGAATTATTTTATTTATTTGTGGCTCATACTCAAGACCACCTGCATGCAAGACTCCTGCACTTTTCCTCCATTTTTGACTGGTGAAAATTTGAGTCATATAAAACCTATGATACACCATGATGTACATGGAGTTTGTCAATATGCATTTGCACGAACAACTTAGACAAGCTCTCAAAATTTATGATTTTCAACCACAGTCGTGTACTTGGTGGACTCGTTATTTGTAGAAGTATGAGTGTCATTAACACTTATCATAGACAAAAGATTATGAGCATAGTGGATAGGGAACCCTAGGCTTGTGTTGGAAAACCTAAAGCAATAGCCATCTGTAAAACCTACATATGGCATGTATCTCCAATATTGTACTAACAGTGTGGAAGGTTTTTCAGGATAAAGGTGTGTAGTTTTCCATATAGAATACATGGACCTTGTTGTTTACTTCAATAAAGCTACATCCTGGTGTCCTTGTCAACCCCGTCTTTTTCATCATTAATCTCATCTTTGCTACATCATTCCACCTGCCTGTAGCGGTGTATATGTTTGACAACAAGATATAATATCCAACATTTGCAAGACTTAGGCTAAACAAATGTTTTGCTACCCGTTCTCCTAATGTCACATTACAATGAATACGGAAGGCACCAAACAATGCCCCCCATATACCAGTATCAGGCTCTATTGGCATCTTCAGGATAAAATCTTCTACCTCATCTAGATTTCCAGCACGGCCTATCACATCAACCATACAAGCATAATGTTCAGCTCTTGGTGTGATGTAATAATCTCGGCTCATGCAATTGAAGTAATGCCACCCTTCATTCACAAGGCCTGCATGACTACAAGCTGATAAAACCAAAACAAAGCTGACATTTGGGTAAATACATCAAGGGCATCAATCCCATGCCCATGGATTCCATAAACTGCAATTATAGCACTCCATGAGACAACATCTCTAGAAGGCATTTTATTGAATAAGTAGTGTGCAATCTCTATGCTCCCACATTTTCCATACATGTCTATGAGGCCAGTTTCCACAAAAGCATCTAACCCCAGTCCACTTGTAATTATGTAATTGTGCAAACACTTTGCTTGTTACATGGCACCTATTTGGGCACATGCTTGGAGAATGCTCACAATGGTAACTGAGTCTGGTTTCATGTTGGCCAGCTGCATTTGACTAAAAAATGCCAATGCCTCAGAAGCAAGTTTATTCTAGGCATAACCTGCAATCATCACACTCCATGAGCAACATCGTTTCTAGAATTTATGCAAAACATTTTGTGAGCACTATCCATATTTCCACATTTAACATACATCTCCATAAGTCCAGCTACCACAGAAACATTGGACTCCAATCCGCTTCTAATTATGTAACCGTGCATCCCCTCTCCTAGCTGCCAAACTCCCAAGTGCGTGCATGTGAGGAGCACACTCACCATGGTAACAAAGTTGGGTTTTGTGTGTGTAAGTAGCATTTGATTAAAGAGATTTAAGGCGTTACTGGAAGCTCCATTCTCGGCATAACCAACAACCATACTGCTCCATGAGATCACATCTCTTTTACACATTTTGTCAAACACCTTCCATGCAAACTCTATCTCGCCATAGTTTGCATACATATCCAGTAAGGAATTCATCATAGAAACATCCGACTTGAACCCACTCTTAAATATAAAACCATGAAGAGAACTACCTTGTTCCAGAGCTCCTAATTGAGCACATCTTGACAACACACTTATCATAGCAACAGGATCAGGCTTCAACTGCTCCAATTGCATTTGATGAAAGAGAATTAGAGCCTCATTAAGACACCAATTTTGAGCATGTCCAACGATAATGGTAGTCCATGAGACAACATCTCTTTCATACATTATGTCAAACACTTTTTGCGCATACTCTAATCGCCCACATTTGGTATACATGTCTACAAGCGAAGCTGCAACATAAACATTTGACTGCAACCCAACTCTGAGTATGCAAGAATGTATATGTTTACCCTCTTGCAGAGCCGAGAGGCCAGCACATGCCTTGATTTCAAAGGGAAAGGTGAAATTATTTGACTGCATTCTGACAAGCTACATTTGGTGAAAGAGGGAAAAAGCCTCGTCAAAATATCAATTCATGGCATACCCTTTGATTATTGTGGTCCATGAGAAGGCATTTCACTCATACATTATGTCAAACATTTGGTGTACATCCTCTACATTACCAAAAGCAGCATATTTGTCAACAAGTTTAGCACCTAAAAACTTATTCATGTTAATCCTAGCCACGAGGATGTGGCCATGGATTTGGCTTAAAGTTTGAACATTTGTGTAGGACTGTAACATTAAAGCATGGGAAGTGGTATTTTCCATAGCATCTGGTATGGTATAGTTGCAGTGCACGTAAGTATGGCATGATTGTGAGCTCCATCACTATTTGAATATAGATTTTAGTTGGCAGTAAGAATGGATTTGTTCTGTGTATGAGGTTTTTGTTTCATTTGATTTTCTTTGCATCTTTAGGAACGACTATTTGACTCCTTTCCCTGGTTCTTCTTAGGGTTTGCTTTGGTGTAGTTAATAATAGAAACTAAAAAGCCATGGTTAAAAATTGCCTACAAAAATGAAAACGACGTGCAAATGACCGTCAAATTTAACATCGTTGCAGAAATGTCCGGAGGTCCTTTACTATAGGGGAATGTCTTCGGCGTAATAAAAGTGGAGATAAGGGTTTGAGACGTGGATGGATGAGATTGATTCATTTCGAGGTGGTCGGTGGTGATATGATGAGGGATCATTAAGAGCAACCATAATTATCTATTAATTATTGTATCATTTGAATTATTCCATGGTTTAACCTCAGCTGCACAAATCTAGTGGGGGCAAGCTTTCCACCAATCAGAAAATTAAAAATATTTTTTATTTTTTATATTAATATTTTGATTGGTGAAGAGTGTGGGCCCACCAAATTTGTGCGAGAAAGTTAATTGAAAGCTATATTTCTCAAATGACAAACTAAACATCAGATTGACTCTTATTTAGGCCATCACAATCACCTGAAAGCTTCACATCATTTTATGGGAGAAATAACAATATTTCCTCTCGCCCGTCCGCTTTCCTGGTGTTTAAATGCCTCCAACACCTCAGAAAACGAATATGGGCTCTTCGGATCCATCACCGCCTTCACTTTTCCACTCTCTAAACACTCACAAAGCCTCTCGAGATGACTTCCAAGGGACTTCACAAAGAAGAATTTAGCCTTGGGATGAGGCTTTAACTGTCCTATGTCTATGATTGGGGATTTTTCTTTCGCAAACACATAAGACTTGAACGAATCCCCTGCAAAAAAATGAGATTAACACCACGATGCGAAACCAACTACCGCGCAACTGAAGCAAGCATGTAAGAAAAAATGAAAAATGCACAAACCTATGGTGTCAAAAACGAAGTTGAATTTCTCTGGAACTTGATCGTAACTCTGTTTGGTGTAGTCCACCACCAGATCTACTCCCAGGATTTTCACAAAATCCAGTTTTCCCGTGCTTGCATTGGAAACAATTCTAGAAGCACCATAGACGTGCTTTGCGAGCTGAATTGCAAGGATGCCTACGCCTCCTGCTCCTCCCACGATGAACACACTCTGCCCACTCTTAAAATTGACCATGTCGAACGCCTCTTGAGCAGTCAACAGAACAACCGGCAAACTCACAGCTTCCTCGTTGGATAAATTTCTAGGCTAGTGGGCAACTAGATGTTGTTCCACCACCGTGTATTGAGCCACAGTCCCCGTGGACGGCATCGACATGTTCTCTTTAAAAAGCTGAATGAGCTTGTAAACTTCATCACCTTTCTTAAACTTGGTGACACCCTCGCCCACTTCCTCAACTACTCCTCACACATCACATCCAGGTACAACCTTCCACAACAATGAAAACTCTTTATTTTCCATAAATTTACACAGAAATCTATACATTTGTAATCTATATATTCACACCAAAAATTATACCAAAAACATGTTATGCGGGAATACGCCGGCTTGTAGCTTAAAATCCAAGGGATTGAGAGCATCTGCGTGGACTTTAACCAGAATCTCCTCGGGCCCTGCTGTTGGCACTAGTAAATCCCTAAATTGCAAAACATTTGAAGAGCCATACTCATTGTAAAACCACGCCTTCTGCATTTTTCTCCAACTCATTCCTTCTTCTTTTCGTTAATTTTGGCAGATGGAAGCCGCTATTTATAGACCTGTAAAAGGCCGGCATCACAATGCATACGTATCCAGTTGACGCCATCGAATACGTATCCAAATATATTATATTGGCACCAGAAACTCCCCAAATATATTATATTTATAGATGATGTCGACGCCAATGATCAAATTTGAAAGGTTTCTTATATTTTAATTTAAAGGGCTAGGTTAAGCTTGACTCTTTTTAAGTGATAGATTAAACATTCCGGTTTCTTTCAATTGAAAAAAAAACATCTTAATTACCTTTTAATATTTTCCATTTCTCATATATCTCATTCCAATTTAATATATCCCATTTTTGAAGTGTAGAAATAGATAGAGATATTAATGTGTCTAATGTATCCTTACAAAATCTAGACTTCTCAATAGTTTGAATGTGATTCAACTTACAAAATCCCCGCTCACATAGTGATGTATTTATTGGAAGTGTGAGAACTATTTTCCATAATTTCGTTAAATTAGGAAATGAATCTTTGCACCAGAAAATCCCCAAATATATTATATTTACAGATGTAGCTGACGCCATTGTATACCTATCCAAATATTGCAATACCTATGATAGACGATGTTTTTAAATTTTCTTGTTAATTTCTCCGTTTTGATTTTTTTTTGAAAAAAGTACTACACAATCAAATGGCGTTTAACTCAATTGTGAAAGATGTTTGGATATTAATGTGTCTAATGTATCCTTACAAAATCTAGACTTCTCAATAGTTTGAATGTGATTCAACTTACAAAATCCCCGCTCACATAGTGATGTATTTATTGGAAGTGTGAGAACTATTTTCCATAATTTCGTTAAATTAGGAAATGAATCTTTGCACCGGAAAATCCCCAAAGATATTATATTTACAGATGTAGCTGACGCCATTGTATACCTATCCAAATATTGCAATACCAATGATAGATGATGTTTTTAAATTTTCTAGTTAATTTCTCCGTTTTGATTTTTTTTTGAAAAAAGTACTACACAATCAAATGGCATTTAACTCAATTGTGAAAGATGTTTGGCTCTTAAAGAGCCCATTGGGGTTCAATTCTCGCTGAAAGCAAAGTTAGGAATAAGGGGTGAGGCCGACATTGTGCCATGGGCTAATTTGTCTCAGTACTTGGCCATTTAGCCAAAGAAGTTTGTCCACCATCAACCATGGCATATGACGGTCTATGACCTGCCAGGTTTCAAACATAAAAAAAATTATTACATCATGTTTTGTTATTATTACATCTTTTTATTATTATTATTATTATTTTATTTTTGACCAGATCCTTAATAAATGATTCATTGCATTTTCAATTTATAAAAAATTATAAAAGATACTCATATTTATTTTTTATTATAAACTTTCTATCAATATTCTCAATTTTTATTATTGAAAAATTCTTTGCTAAAAAATTTATTCATATCAAAACATAAATAATATAAAAGTATACACTAAAATACCATATTAAAGTAATTTTTTTTGTTGAACCTTGGTAGGGGTGAGGTGGGCATATTTCTTCGGCTAAGCGGCGAAGGTCTGAGGGGTTTATTATATCTCCAGAGGTGGGCAAAGGGGTTTACTATTTTCTTCGACTAAGCGGCCAAGTTCTGAGTGGGCTCTTTGTGAGCCAAGTAACTTCACCAATAGACCAATTGGCAATGATCGTTCAATCATATAAAATAAATTTCAAAATATATTATAGCATATACTAAGTGGGCATATTTATAAAGATTCTTCAATCCAAAAAGATACACTAAACAAAAATATATATAAAAAATCTCTTTTTTAAAAGTTAAACTGCACTAAAATATTGACACTGCAACTAAGCTTTTTTCCAACCTAGTGCCATAATAATATCCTTGTATCTTTCTTGCCGATGTCAAAAACATAGAAACCAAAACTAGTGTCATTTCAATGGCCACCATTATCATCAAAGAAAAGAAAACAAATAAATAATATGAATTAAAAAAATGATCATGATAAACAGTTACAATTATGTATACGTATCAAGGGAGGCGGTCACGATTTATGTCAAGTTGCATAGGACCCTCATTATTTTATCCTCACTCACTCTAATAACGCCATGGATCGTGCTCCATTCATTTGAATTGAAAGAAACCGAAATGTTTAATCTATCAAAAGGTACCCTACATAATATTAATATTTTTCATATATTTACATTGTATAACGTTGTGCCCATATTTGTATACCTTTAAAAATAATCCTAGATCCTTTATCAAAATAGAACATAACTATGCATAAGTATTTATTTAAAAAATTGTAGAACATGTCATACTAATTAATTTACAACATAACCTCATTCAGAATGGAATATAACTTTTATTCTACCATTTCAAAATTTTATAATTTTATATACGTCAAAATAAAGGCTTTTACCCAATACCTTAAATACATGTATGAATGATCGTTAAATTTAAAATTTACAGGGTATTCATCTCTTAAATACAATTACATGATAGCTTTTCCTATCATCTCTAGATCTAGACTGTCAATTTTCATTCCATTTCTTTTTACAATTCCATCTTAATACATAATTAACATGTCTATTACAACTTTGGGAGCAATTTCTAGTCTCATAATCTTCAAAGCAGAAGCACAACCATGCAAAGGTATGTGAAATTGACAATTTAGCAATGGATTTTTTAAAGCTAGAACTTTCAACTATATAACAATGGCTTTTAAAAAATTAAAACCTTATTTTTATTGGAGTAGACCTTTATATTAATTTAAAGGAAAGTTACATAGTAGGGAGCGACCCGACAACTCACGGTCCCACAAAATGCCAAGAAGGAAACCAAAGCACGTTACATGGGCAAACACAAAACACTACGAGGGCTGTACAAGAGCACACCCAAAGGGCAATTAGAAATAACTAACCAAATAGAAAACATTAAGAACATGGTGCCGCCATACCAGGAAGAGGGTAGGATAATCCTGGGGAGGGATGAAGGCTCTGCTAGAAGGCTCACCTTATGACAGATCCACTTCCTAGCACTCTTGCTCAGGAAACCGCATTTGAAGAGGCACTATAATACCCCACCCAGGTGGTGGAGATCCCACAAGTGCGTTCATTGCCGATGGTGGAGAGCCCCACTGGGGAGTGCTGGTAACACCTTTCCCCCTCGGGGGTGGACTTCATCCTGGTCTGGAGGAAGATGGGGTGGCATGGTCCCAAGGAGAGGAAAATTGGTGGCTACGCGAGTGGATCCTTCGACGTGTGTTAACAACATGTGGCCAGAAAGATGAGGTGGTGGTAGTAGCAGATCAAGTGACACACAGCTCATAGTGCATGACGCACTCCCCTAATGATCCAATAGCTCCTAAAGGTGTGAAAATTCTAGAGAGACCTTGACAATTTGAGCTTGAATCTGTGATCACACATTCTAGACAAAATAATCACCTTGTTCGCTAGATTTTCTACACAAATAAAAACCTAGGTAGTCATGAGATAAATCTCCCTGATTTATCGGTGAGGCTCCCGTGTTATATTTTTATCAATATAGTAAGTATGAATCCTAATAGCTATTTAGAGGGGGTTTTACTTTAATGACAAAGCTCATCAACCATAGCTAAGCAATTCTACACCAAGCAAGCAGTTGCTTGTGAAGTATTTTCAGAAGGGGGAAATAATGGAATTTGGGAGAGAAGAAAGGAAGATATGTAATTCAACCAATAGTTTACAAAGTTGGTATCATACACAGATTAAATAAACAAGTAGATCTCGCAATATTCAGAAGTAAAGGAAAAGAAAAGCTTCTAATCTAAATCTCAGATAACACAAAGTTTATCTAACAATCCACACAGAAGTAAGAAGCAAATGCACCGTGGACACAAGGTTCTCCATAAATATACCTTTATTCAATTCCTCAGCTTTCACAAAAATGACATCAAGGGTTGCGGCAAAAATTCAGGAACTCAAGAATGTTGATTAACAAATTGTGATCCCTCCCTTTAACCTGTAGGTTCTTCTTCTATTTATAGTGTATAAAGGGAAATTACAAATCGGAAGTTTTTAATGAATTCCCACATGCAAAAGCTATAGAAAAGGGGAAAGTTGGCAATCCTTCTCCTAGAATCCCTCTTTGCATGACATGCATGATTTATAACTAAACATAGAACCTTCTATTTTGCATGTCTGCCACCTATTTCCAAGTGATTAACTTCTTCCAATAACTTGAAGTAATGAATTTTATATCCAATTACCTAAGTTTTATAATTTTAATTGATTGCTCAATTGCTTTGTTGGAGAAAATAAGAGAAAAAAGAAGAGAGAAAACAAGTTATTCTTGCTGCAATACTCTTTATTTTGTCCTTACTCCATACTCTGCATGCTAATCCAATATGCCTTGTACTTCTGCTTCATCTATTTTAGGAATGAATGATCTGGATGATATCTCTACCTTAAATCTGAGATGATTTTTTCTCCCATATGTTGTTGAATCCTTTCCTTTTATTCTCACCAAACTGGATCTGGAAGTAACTGAATGATATTTTCTTGCGGGTGCTACCTCTGACTTGTCTTCTCTCTTGAAGATTTTGCAGTTCTTCTCTAGTACGTGCACTAGTGCAATGTTTGTCTTAAAAAATTCAGACAAAACTCATCACCTTTTATTTTTAATTGCATATGAGTAATTTTAAATTTTGGAAAGCACTCTGGGTGAGGGAAAATACAAGTAAATTAAATGAAGGCTTCAACTGGAAGATCGAGAGCACATGCACTAGCTCCTGAACGGAATTTTCCATTCAATGACTTCCACATGGGCTGCGTTAGAAACAAGATGATGAATTTTTGCCAAAAGTCCTTACAATTATGAAAGATGAAATTATTTCTTCCTTTGATTTCAAAGATATATTCAATGTATTAGACATTGAATTCTACTTTCTTCACCAATATGAGTATAAATGAATTATTCCTGCAAATAATTCAGACATGTATGCAGTTCATAACATGAATATCTAATTTCTTCACCAAGATTTGATTATAAAGAATGCGGCCTGTTGACATTAAAATTGTCCTCGTAATTTCTATTTTATTATGTATGTATTAGGAATAGGATGTTGTTAAGTATGATTAGTAGTGACGTCTGATAGAAGATAATGGCGTCGTCAGTACGGTGCCGCCAATAAAGTAGAGTACATTAATAGTCAAAGTAATTGAAAGAAATGTTGTGGTAAAAAGTAAATATTTGTTGTAAGTGGTCTGGTAATGTTAAAATGTCAGTTTGGGGTAGTAGAGAAGTAGGGTCTACAGATTAGGAATTAGAAAATATATATTTGTAATAAGGCAAAGTATGTCATAATATTTGTTATTTTATCGTCGGAAAATTCTATAAAAAGGTGGAACCCATATGAGATGAAAGATTTATCTTATCTTAGAGATAAGGGCCTACATGTAACGGCAAGATTTAGGCATGGAATATGATTGGCCGCAAGAGGTTTCCTATCCTATCGTAGAGATAGGGTGGATAAGCATGAATTCCATACAATAAGAGGCCCCCCCTCATTTAGCATAGATGAAGAGTGAGACAATATTGTATGAGTAAGTGTGTAAAGGAAACTATGGTATTCTTGTGTTATGTTTGTTGTTTGTGTTTCCAGATTCCATCCACCAAACTAAAAGTTGTGCATTAGTAAATAATCATAGCACGAGGAGTTCCCGGTGGAGAATTATCATAGTGCCGGATTGGTGATTACATTTTTTGGTTCCGTTGCCGGGACCATTCCTCGTTGTGGATTTTCTGGAGAGATATTCCCACTTACTTAGTCAAAAATCATTTGGAGGGTAACCTTGTTTTTACTGTGCATAGTAGTTACCATGGTAAAGTCACTTTTTACCGTGAATAGTATTTACCACAGTAACTTTACTTTTTACCGTGAATAGTATTTACCATATTAACTTCACTTTTTACCGTGAATAGTGTTTACCACAGTAAAGTCAGTTTTTACCGCAGTAAGTCAATTTTTACCGTGGTCATTCCTATTTTACTGTAGAAAGGTGTAAAGTCACTTTCTATTGTAGTGAGTCCAATTATTTGTTCACATAAGTCTTACTGATTGTACTTGTGAATTGGTATTTCACTGTGGTTACTTTTAAAAATGGGGAAGATTCCTATTTTTTCAGCTCAATCTAATGAAGATGCTTCATCTTTCATTCAAGAGTTTAAATGATCTTGCATTTGTAATGGCCTCATAAGAAGGGAACAATGGACTGAATTTTTTCCTACCTTTTTGGATGGTTCAGCCCTTAGGTGGTTTGAAACACTAGGTGATAATGTGAAAAACTCATGGGATTTATTAACTGAAAGTTTTCTTGAAGAATTTGGTGAACAACAGAAATATACAGATCTCATGATTGATATCACAAAGCTATCCCAAGGAGAGAAGGAGAAGATAAGGGATTATCATGCTCATGTTCTAGAGCTAAGGAGGAAGCTCGATGCCTAGATCTGGAAGGAAGGATTAGCGGATGGGTTGATGAATGGCATGGATAATATCCTCTGTAAGTACTTCATTCTTGGGATGAAGCCAGAGATCAAAAAACAAGTGAAGTATGACCGCCCGGCTACCATTGAACAAGAAAAGGAGATTGTAAGAAGGAAAGAAGAAATTATGGAAGAGGAGCCCAAAGAAATTGTTGCTAAGGTAGAGCCTACACCAACACCTTTGGTCTAGAATCCACAACCACTCTCAGTGAGCATAAATATTTTCCCTAGTACATCTACTGAGTATGAAGATCTGCTCAAGAAGATGGGTCAGTTAACTATTAATCTTCTTCAAGGAAAGGAATTTAGTTCTCAGGGAGGAGATAGAGGTCCAAAAAGAAATATAACTGAAGTTGTATGTTATGGTTTTCATAAAAAAATTCATTATAAGTATAATTGTCCAGATAGAGCTTCTACATCTGGTACAATAGCTAATGATAAAAGAAAAATACCTGTGAATTATTTTGATGTAATAGATAGGAGCCTAAATAATGAAGCAGATGTGTTTGTAACAAAAATAAAGAAAGAAAAAGATAACCAAGATGGAAATGATCCTAAGAAGATGAAAGGAGAAACTAGTAAGAAACATAAGAGAAGAAAGTTGGGTGTGCAGGATTTTCTAATTTCATAGGGACAAGGACCATACTCCATCTTAGAAGATCTATCCAAAAGGCCTACAAATATTACATATGGTCAACTTCTGGCTATGTCTTCTGAGAAGAGCCAGGAGTTGTGAATTGGACTCAATGCTTGACGAAGTAAGGAGGTTGAGGTACTTGTTTTGGAGGTAGAGGTGGATCCTTACACTCCACAAGCTGAGGTATTATGTAATGGTATTTCAATTCATGATGTCTTAGTTGATGGAGGTGATGCAGTTAATGTAATAAATGACTCTATAATGAATATGTTGGGTTTAAAAATTGATCACCCCTTAACAATTATGTTAATTTCATTAAATAAGAGAAAAATAAACCATAAGGTGTTGTTTCAAATGTGGCAATATCTGTTATGGGTATTGTATGTGTGGTAGAATTTCAGGTGATGAAAAATGGTACTGCTGTGTACCCAATTTTGTTGGGAAGGCCATGGCTAAGGAAAGTTCATGCAAGAAACTACTGGAATGAAGGCTTCAAGACACTTGGACGTGGCAGAGAGAGGGTGAAGATAAATGTGATCCCTCGACATCATAAGGTAGAACCTGTGGATTCAAGTGATGAAACTGATGATTGGACATCCTCTGATTACTCTAGTACTAATGAAGTGGACACAGAAGATGAAGAAAGTGAGGTTGATGTTTCGGTCATGGATATCCTTCCAGTCACACTGACTCATGAACCCATAAAATTATTTTAATAAGAAATTGATGATCGTCTACAACAAATAAAGATTGGTGATGTTGTGATGGAGAGTGAGAAGGAATCCTACCTCTAGCTCTTTCGAAGGAACATACATCTATTCACTTTTGATTACAAGGAACTCCATCAAGTAAGTTGGGTAGAACATTCTATTGAGATGGTATATGATGCTAAGCCCATAAAGCAAATGCCATATAGAATGAATCCTAATTTTTCTAAGACTGTAAAAGAATAAATAGATAAGTTGCTTGATGTAGGATTCATATTTGCTGTGGAGAATTCAAAATGGGTTTCTCCCATTGTGATATCAATAAAAAAGAATGGGAAACTATGCATTTGTGTTGATTATAGGAAGCTCAACAAGGAAACAAAGAAGGATCATTACCCTCTTCCATTCTCAAATCAGATCTTGGACGAAGTAGCTGGCCAGGAGTGCTATAGTTTTGCTGATGGATATAGTGGATAGAACCAAGTTCGTATAGCAGAGAAAGATCAACTAAAGACCACGTTCACCACTCCTTGGGGAATATTTTCTTATAGAGTTATGCCTTTTGGGTTGTGTAATACTCTAGCAACATTTCAACACTTGATGAATAGGGTGTTTGAACCTTACATTGGGAACTTCATCAGAGTATTTCTGGATGCTTTTTTGCATCTATGGGAGCAAGATGGACCACCTGTACTAGATGGAGACAACATTTCAAAGTTTAGATGAAGCACAAGCCTCACTAAACCTTAAAAAGTGTGTCTTTGGATGTTCTAAAGGTGTTTTGTTAGGTCATGTTGTATCCAGAGATGGTATTGGTACTGATCCTGATAAAGTTTCAAAAATCAAAGAGTTACCATTTCCTATGAATAAAAGTAAGTTGAGATCATTTTTAGGCCATGTGGGTTACTATAGAAGGTTCATCAAGAATTTCTCAAAGATTACACAGCCACTAACCCGGTTCTTGAAGAAGGATGTTACTTATGAACTAGAAAAATAAGGCGCATGAAGCTTTTGAACAACTGAAGGAAGCTTTGGTGTTTTCACCTATTTTAAAGAATCCAGATTAGAGCAAGCCATTGATTGTGTATACTGATGCCTCAGATGCAACATTAGGAAGTACTCTGAGCCAAAAAGATGAAAATGGGAATGATCATCCAATTTACTTTGGGAGCAGACAAATGAGCAGTGCTGAGGTAAATTATACTGTAACTGAAAAAGAGGCTCTAGCTATCATTTTTGCTATAAAGAAGTTTAGAAATTACTTGCTAGGGAAGAAATTTATAGTTGTAACAGATCATTAGGCTCTAAAATATATTATAAATAAGCCTAACCTATCAGGGAGGATAACAAGATGGATAATTTTGCTACAAGAATTTGAATTTGATATTATAGATAGGCTAGAAAAGAAGCATGTTAATGCAGATGCACTCTCTCGAGCCTATGATGGTTTAGGTTCATCTTGTGATGATGATGATTTCCCAGATGCAACATTGTTATCCCTTGACACAATCCCTAGTGAATACATAGATATTTGGAATTATCTGAATGAATTCAAGTTTCCTGATGGTGTCAATGCAAAGACTAAGAGGAAGACTACTCAAGCCAGTCGTCCATATTCTATTCTGCATGGAGTATTATTTCGAATAGGACCTGATGGATAGTACAAGAGAGTAGTTGGACGTGATCAAGGGAAGGATCTGATAGAATAATTCCACAATGGTACATGTGGAGGACACTTCTCTGGAAAACTTATAGTAAGAAGGATCTTGGATGCAGGTTATCACTGGCCCACTCTTTTTAGAGATTGTTATAATTATTGTAAGACATGTGATATTTTTCAAACACATGGTAATCGTAAGACTTCATCAGCTCCATTATGCCATATTCTTCCACTTGGTCCCTTTGAAAAGTGGGGAATAGATATTGTAGGTCCACTTCTAACTACCCCACGACAAAATAAGTATATTGTAGTTGCCAAAGATTATTTAACCAAGTGGGTTAAAGCTAGACCATTGAAAACAACTTCCATTGATGAAGTGGCAAGGTTCATTTATGAACGCATTGTCACCAGATTTGGTTTTCCATTAGAAATTGTTACAGATCAAGGAATCCACTTCATTAATTGGTAGAATCCCTAGTCAACAAGTTTTCTATTAAGCACAGGAAGGCAACAACATACAAGCCAAGCATAAATGGATAGATGGAATGAACAAATTTTATGTTGTGTCAAATTCTATCAAAAGATGTAGCCTTGTAGGTACATAAGTGGGATAAAAGGATTCATGTAGCATTGCGGGCATATAGGGCAACATCAAAGTCAAAAACATGATACTCCCCATTTCAGTTAGCTTATGGCATTGATCTAATTCTTCCTATTGAGTTTGATATCCCCACTGTGAGAGTTATGAAAAAGGAAAGGTTGGTGCATCTTCATTTGCTAGAGGAAATGAGGGAAATAGTGAAGGACACAAGCTATAAGAAGAAAATGAAGCAGAAGGAATACTTTGATCAAAAGATCCGTTGGTCTCCATTTCATGTGAATGAGTTGGCTCTAGTATATGATTCCAGATACAAAAATAGAAGGCAGTGAAAATTTCTTCCCAAATGGATGGGGCCCTACAAAATAGCAGCTGTGTATGAAAATGGTACATATCGACTGGAAAAATTGGATGGCACTCCCATTACGAAATGGGTCAACCATGACAAGTTAAAGATTTTCCAAGCACTAGAATAGTCTACTCCGAGGACGGAGTAGAAGCTAGGAAGGGGGAAAATGTCGACATTAAAATTTTCCTCCGTAATTTCTATTTTATTATGTATGCATTAGAAATAGGATGTTGTTAACTCTGATTAGTAGGTGTATGATAGAAGATAATGGCACCGTCAGTACGGTGCCACCAATAAATTAGATTACAATAATAGTCAAAGTACAATAGGAATGTTATGGTAAAAAGTAAATATTTGTCGTAAGTGGTCTGGTAATGTTAAAATGTCAAAGTTGGGGTAAGTACAGAAGTAGGGTCTACATGATTAGGAATTAGAAATATTATATTTGTAATAAGGACAAAGAGTGATGTCATAAATATTTTGTGTATTTTATTTTTGGAAAATTCTAAAAAGGTGGAACCCATGTGAGATGATAAGGTTTATCTTATCTTAAACGATAAGCCTATATATAAAGGTAAGAGTTTAGGCATGGAATATGATTGGCCGAAAGATATTTCCTATCCTATCTTAGAGATAGGGTGGATAAGCCTGAATTCCTATAAATAAAGAGGCCACCCCCCTCATTTAGCATAGAGGGAAGTAGTGAGAAATATTGTATGAGTAAGTGTGTAAAGGAAGCCATCATTTAGAATGTGTGTTAAAGAATCCATTGTGTAATTGTGAAGTTTCTCCCATAGTTATTGTTGGAAGGCAAGTGAAGTCAGTAACACTTGAAGTACCTCAAGGGTGAGATTGTAACAATTTCATGTTGATATTATAATTTACACCTATATTTTTAGATTTTTCATCATTCCTTCGTATCATAGTCTATGGTATTCTTGTGTTATGTTTGTTGTTGTGTTTCCAGATTGCATCCACCAAACTAAAGGCTATGCATTAGTAAATAATCATAACACAAGGAGTTCCTGGTGGAGAATTATCATAGTGCTAGATTGGTGATGACAAGGCCTCTCCACGTCATCCCTCCTATACTATGGGAAATGTGGCGGTATATCCTGAAGTAGCCTGAACTATTGTCTAACCATGTCCACAGGTATCATCTCATGCTGTCCAGCACGTCACCCCTCTATCCACTGGAGAAACTATAGCTCTTGTAGCTCATCTGCCATCCGCCCATATGATGGAAAACCCACATAGGGCCTCTAAATTATGTCCATATTAGACAACTCCCCTTTAACAGTATCTTGTAATAGGATACATCCTGTGTAGCTCTAGCTGCTCAATGATCCCTAATTGTTGGCACCCATCACCTGAAGCCCACTCGAACAAAACCCAACTCAAATGCATTAGCCCGGGGCATATCGAATGGATTCACACATACAATGTGCTCATATGCCCAGCAATGGAGTAGGAAAGTACAACATGAGCTAAATTTTTATAACCACCCATAATCCCATAACTCTCTATATAACTGAACCAAAAATGTGAGTGCCCATGAAAAATGAGTCATGTCCTCCACCATGTTGTGCATAACCCCCATCAGTGATCGTGGAAATCTCCCATCCTCCGCATCCGACAATGCAAAGAAGCAGACTACCTCCATCAACAACACTACTAGCCTCATCTCCTCTGGATGGGCCCTATACATATCTCCATAGCTTATATTGGTGCTATGGAACCTCATCTCTACTAACCCATCACCAAACATGGTAAACGTTAGCTCCTGATAAGCCTCTAAGGAGAAAGAATACACTTGTGTCCCCACTATCGGTAGACATAGGATCCTGTACACATCCTCCAGGGTGACTGTGATCTCACCCATTGGCAAATAGAAGGTATTGGTCACTGAGACCCATTTTTCGATGAGAGCAACCATCAAACTTGGCTCCCAGACCACGTGTCGATAGTGTCTGACCCTAATCAGGTCAACCTCTTCAACATGGCGCCAGTCCTCAGCTACCGTACCCCCTCATACCTCCACAAGAAAGGGAGGTACCCTATCCTACATCCGTAACTGGACCCTCACCTACACCCAATAATACACACTATTGTTAAAGCCTTACCATACTAAACACACCCCTTACCTCATCAACCTCGTATCCAACACTCCCTTCTTATCATACCCACCCAACCACTTACCCCTTGTTAGACCAATATATTCATTCCATTTATACCTACTCCCCTATTTTCCTCTCATGAAACCTACCCTTACATCTCATGTCTTATCCTTACCTCTTACCCTTGTTCTCTATGACCCTATTTTCCCATAAATCTGGATGACACCGATCAACAATGACCGTTATCGGTCATGTGTAACCGACATCAGTCACCCATTACTTGACGAATGCTGGCCAAATACCACTGATGTCAGCCAACACTTGACCGGCATCGGTCACTGTCGCGACATCAAAATCTACAAACCCCTACCCTAATTTTCAAAAATTCACAAAATCTACCCTAATCCCCCACTGTAACCTACCCAAACCTATCCTAGCTTCATTTCCAATCCTATTTAATCTATATTAGACCTCCCCACCCCTCATTTCCTCCCTTTTTTTACCCATACATTCCCAATAATAAACTTACGCCCAAATTTTCACCAAACCCCATTTCAATAGCCTATTTCAATCACAAATATAGGATCGGATAGAATACTACCTCATCTCGGTGTCGTCGACGTAGTGGCACGTCTGACTACTCTGCCGGTAGTCTACCCAAACCTTATCCTGCCTCTGCCATGTCTAATCACCAAATCCAATCCACCTGATGTCCACCCAATCACAATCGACCCCCATGTGCTTGTGGACCCGTCTACCTGGATCCTCTAACCAACCAGATCTATCCCCTCATCAGGATATTTTCCCTCATCCTTTCCTCTCAAAAAATCAAAACTAACATTCAGCGCTCTGTCATTTTCACAAAAGCCAAAATGTACAAATGAATCCGTATTATACAGATTTTTTCTTTTTATATTCCCACGTTGACTTGATCGACATCAGTTATACCTAAACCAACATCATTCCTGTGCCCTAGAACACTGTAGTCTATTTTACCCCAACTGACATTGGTCATCTTCCTTAATAAATCGTGATCGGCTTACCTAGACTATCACCGGTAACATATGACCAGCATCGGTTACCTGTCATACTCTTTCCCATACCCTTTCCCCATTTTTGACCGATAATTAACCAAACCAGCCACCGTTTGACCTTACCCACCCTTATTGCAACCAACATCCATGCCTAACTTACCTATACCTATCCTTAATTGCATTTTGGGACTGTTTGAACTTAGACGATGCAGAGTTTGCATACTCTTTAACTTGGTACCATGCCACAGTTTATACTTGTGCATACGTTTGACTGCTGATACCTTTGACCCTATCCCATTACCTTGATTTACCCAATTGTACCTTTACCCAATTACCCCCATCGTCCACCTTCCTCTTCATCACATCCACCTTTTATCAAACCACTCACCGATTCTTTCTTCTACCTCATCAGTTACTTGTTTGAGGGGGATCACCTTCACCCACACATGGGGAAACCACATCTTATTTTCATCAGCGTCACTTACCAATACAAGCTACACAAAAAAAAGAGGCAAAATGTAGACACCAAAATTGGGTCACACTTCCCTTGGTCCCTAGTCAAATAATTGGCTCAAACATACTCACCTAACCATGGCCCCTTCCACCCCACACTACTATTAATTTAATTTCATTAATATATATCCTCACAATATTTATTATCTAATTATCTTAATTTCTACCCCACCACCTCACCTAGACACCTCATCTAGCCACCTCACGCTAGACCTATTCTTGGCATGTTTCCATAAATAATAATAACTAAGTATTACTTTCCTTAATGAGCTAAGATTTGGTCTAACCCTAAAATCAATCCCTAAAATCTCTCTAACCACATTCCCACTCATTAGAAGGGAATTTTCCATTCTAATCCACGAGAACAAAACTAATTGGGCCTAAGAAATTAGAAAGATCTACCCATTTTAGTAAACCTAGGGAATCCCACCTTAACCGACGCTGGTCACATGAAATCGATGCCGGTCAACCCAGAACCATTGTCAGTTACCATTTATTCACCCAAACAACCTTGTTTTTGGGTTGGCACATTCTGAGAGCAAGAGGACAAGAAGTGAGCTACATGCAAGGAGAACCAGAGTATTTTCATGCACCCAGACATCCATAGCTAGCACCAGGGCATATCCAGAAGCATTTGCACTCACGGGAGCATTCCAGGAAACATTACTATGGCACAAAACACCATCCTTCTGATCAACTTCCATAACCATTCAACCATCAAGCCTGCATCAAACAGTAAGTATACCTTCTACTAGCCTAGTCCATTTCAGTATAATAGTCTTTTGTCACTTTTGTCATCAGTTCATACCTTACATGTCCATTTCCCATCTCTTATCTTCTTGTAGAGTTAACCATTCCTCTACCCACACCCCCAAATCATCATTCTCTCCTGTTACCCACCTCTAAGCATACATGAGGCCTTTATCTACCTTCCCCTCTATCCTTCCATCTCTATTTAGCCCCAACTCAATCCCCATAACCATATCTTATCAAGTTCCTTTCAGCCCGACCTTACCAATGCCGGTTATCTAAAACCGTCGTCGGTTAGACCTGACCGAAGTCGGTATTTGTGTTTGACACCTTTCCCAATAATAGAGCTAACCTACCTTCTATCAAGTGGCCCCAAAAAACCCAAAACCTGAGCCTGACCTTGACCAATTCCAACACCCTAAAAATTACCTACCCTTCAGATCTGACTATAACCTATCCTGTTATATTAAATTTTCTTATTGTGCTTGAATGAGATACCTAAATCATATCAACTATAGTATTAATTTACTTGTTTCCCACATTAAGCTTTTTTAAATAGTGTATTGACAACCATCGAAGGAGTATCACACTTCTCGGATCTAGCACACGCTAGGCAGTCCACTATCTGATATCATTTAAACTCTCTTTTGTGGTCTTTTTTTCTATTACAGGTAGTTCCTCCTAGCCAAAAGGAAGCTCTCACAATCGGCACTAGATCAAGAAGGCAGAACACGTGCAACAACCATCAACCGACCAACATTTAACAGGTATTCCTCCTTGGCCCTTACCCTTATCTATTTTGTCATTTCGAAAAGGTAAAGAAAAAGGTGAAACATTTTGGCATGCCCGGTGGGACCCATCAGGGGTTCTTTTACATTTATTCATTCCTAGGTGAAATTTGTGTGTTTGTTTCCCTTTGAAAAGCTTCCACATTAATTTTCTTCTTTGGATTCCTTCTCCTTCTTTTATTGTCTAAAACAATCATATTTTTGGTGTCTTAAAAAGAACACATCTTCCTTTCCTTTTCATTACATTAGTGAAAGAGCTTCCCTCTTCCTGTTCATCACTTGCTACATCGAATATCACACTTTGATTTGGGTTTAAAACACTTACAGTGTAATTTCATTTGTTGCATTATTAGCTCACATTAAAACTGAGGGCAACCTATATGTTGGAAGTCATGCCCAACTAATGGTTGACACAAAGAATTGTAGAAAGCACATTTTTATCTCTCTCTGCGTCTTAGCAAACTTGCACAAAATCAAAATATACACATCTTTCTTAAACAACATCTTACCTGGGAACATCTATCAGTGATCACATGATCCGATTGGAAGGTACTCCCTAGCTCGTTGCCTCTGTCGAGTCATCATCTCAAAGGATGGACCATCCCCACCATAACATACCTAAAAACCTCTCTTTTTAGCTATCCTTTTTTGTAGGACGCCTTCCCAACCAAAAAATCCTATTCTAAATACACACAGTTAGTCCTAAATAGCATAAGATTAAAAAACATAAGAAAATCACTGTTAGGATTGTGCTTTTTCTTAGCATTCTTCTTGGCTTGTGTTTTGAGGTGTGAGACTACAAATCTCCATTTTTCTTCTTCCTTGCACATTCCACCATCGTAGTTAGAGTATTCTAAATTTTTATGAGTGTGCCAGAACCCCATCTCCTCATTCTCAGGTTTCTAAGTTTGATTCTTCACTTAATTTAACTCATAAAACCAATTTTATTCATTTCTTTCTAATTTCACAGTTACCAACATCGGTCTAATGACCATCTTTGGTTCACATCTGACCATCGTCAGTTAAACCTTAACCAGTGTCGGCTTCTATATTTCTAGTTACTTTACCTAGAATAACTTTCATTATTATTTCTGTTTTGTTTCTGGCCCTCAGGGCATCATCATATTTCTCCCTTGTTGATACTTACTATCATACACAGTTTTCACAAGTACACATCCAACATTCCTGTTTCATTCTTTGAGACTAGTTTCTACCACAGTGACCGGTATCGGTTTTAGAAACCATCATTGGTTTTCCCTCAACTATCACCGGTCATCCTGACCGTCATTGGTTTGTCCTCAACCATCACCAGACAACTTGACCATCATCGGTTGCTTGTGTTTGATTTTCAAAAATCTAGACATTGACCATATTCACCTCTTAGACCCCATTATTCTCTATTTCTACTATTTTCTATGTCATCTATATAATACAATCTTACCAGGTTAGCACTTGTTCACATGGTGCTGACTCACAGCCAAACTAATGCCCTTATATTCCACGCTAGTCATCAACCACTCCCACTTAGTCCATCACCACCTTCCGTCTTGTCACCCATGGATCCAACCTTACCTACCACCATTGCTGTAGGCTAGGGTTCATTTTAAGAGACCTATTAGAAATCGGAGGTGGAAAATACCTGGTGAATATCCTCGGAACTGGTTTCGCGGAAAGATAATTTTTTTGGGGGTTCGAAAACAAATTTTTTTCCTGATTTTTAAGTGGTGTGATAGAAGGCTGCAGACACGTGAGAGGATATTTACTGTTGCGCGTCAATAAGGTGGTTGATGCACGATGATAAATCTTCTGTCGTGCATCTGTAGCCTTCACCCTCTGCTCATGTGACAAAAAAATATCTATGTCGTGCGTCAACAAACTCTTTATTGTGCATCTACTTCCTCTACACTCATGTCATGTGTCAACAAACTCTCCATGCCACGCGTCAACAAACTCTCCATGTCACACGTCAACAATCTCTCCCTATCGCACGTCAACAAACTCTCTATCGTGCATCTATAGCCTTTGCCCTCCTTTTGCATGTTTACTATACTTGATAATACATATACCCCAAGTGGTATGAGTGATCTAGTAGTGTTCTACTTGGTGAATAATCTAGGATTATATAAGGGATAGCTTAAATGGGTAGGTGAAGCTAACCTCTAAAAAAAATTAAACTGTAATTTTTAGGTGAACAGGTCACTGACTCGCGCTAGAAAATTCACCTTTTCCAATTTTTCAAAAATGGAATATTCGCCATATTATGAATATTCGCCACTAAAATTATCCCTGCTATAGGCGACAAAGAGTTTTCATGACTCCTTGAGTAGAATCTCGTGGCCTTGCACTTCTACCTTTCCCACTCTTCCACCCAAGACTCCTCAGGTCAGTTGATATACAGTATGCCTGTATCCATCTCTACTTCCCTTATTCTTGTTGCTGCATCAGCCCCTAATAATGTGGCATTACCCTCACCTACTTCACCCCTGGTAGTTTCACAGTTAGGCACCATACCCGCCATGACTGTTGTGTCTGCAGTTTCACTTGCGCCTTTCGTATCTGTTGTCCCCCTATCAACCACCTAGACCATAGCATAGTCTGCACCCATTGTCTCACAAATACCCATTGCAACACAACTGCCTATGGTGTTGGTGACCCCTACTCCATTCTAGAATCTTGTCCTCTCCATCCCACAAAAACTTCCCCCAATCGCTACCAGAGTCGTAACAACCATCCCGCCTACATACACCTACTATTAACAACCCCCTATCTCGTCTGTCACCCATTTTGGATATGTGCCTTCTATGTCTGTTCCTTATTCTCAACCTCCCTATCAGATTCAATATCCACCCCCTTATGCCACAGGTGGTGTCCCTCCATCACAACCTACCAATGACCTCATCAAGTTGATGAAGGAAAATATGTAGACACTAGAAGGATCGGTTTTCGGCTCATGCAATTCCCTCACCTATGATGAAATTTGTAATGAGCCTACTCACCCGTCCATTCCTATTCAACCATACCCCGTACATTGGGAAATTCCAAAATTCAACTGCTTCAATAGTAAAGAAGATCCAAAACAACATTTGTGGTCCTTTAAACATGGGTGTTACCTGATTACCCACGACGACACTTTACTTTTGAGGACTTTCCCAATGTCCTTGACAGGACCTGCATTGGACTAGTACAATGGATTACCAAGACACTCCATTTACTCATTTAATCAAGTAGCCCAAGCCTTCCTAGATCACTTCTCCATCAGCATTGTCAAGAAGGTTACCATGACTTATCTTTATTCCACACGACAGTATGACAATGAGTCTATCACCGACTTCGTCACTCGTTAGCGCAACCTCATTAACTAACTCACATTCCAAGTACCTCAAACTCAGATTATAAAACTATTTTTTGGGCATGTGCTAGACACATCTCACCAACCCTAAAAGTGCAAACTTTTCACACTTTTGACGAGGCATTCACCATGGCACAAAAATTTGAAATTCATGTTATCGAAGAAAATAAGATTCAACTTCATAACAAGAAGATCACGTTCAAATCAAATGACACTTCTTCATCTTCGAAACCCAAAAACAAATATTCAAAGCCCAAAGGGTTTGCTAATGTCATAGTTCTCAAAGTTGGTCCCCATCATTAATTAAACTCAGCCAAACCTCCTTGTAATCTCTCCCCCATCCAAGCTTTCCAGTTCAGACAAGAACAATGGAAGTACACTTCCATAGGAGAATCTTATTATTTCATTTTGGAAAATATTGTTAAGGCTGGTGTCATTACCCTTCCACCTATAAAACCACATACTTGTTTTGATCCTGAGTGACCCATGCCCGCATGGTATAAGGGACATGAATTTTGCAACTATCATCGTGTCAAAGGTCACAGTGACAATAACTGCATCACCTTCAAGAATATCGTCCAAGAAGTCATAGACAATGGAGATCTAGTCTTGGATAGCTCGAATGCACCCGCTAACCAAAACTTGCATATCTTCAAGAAGCCATTCCCTAATCATGCCCCATCTTCCAACCAAGTTGGTGATATCTTAAACAATGATAGCAATGTCTGCGAGGTCCACACTATTTTCAATGATATACTAGTTGCTTCCCAATTGCCTCATGTCCCTTCCAAAGATGAAATCTTAGCCTGTTCTCCCTTACTTGCACTAGAACCTATTTCATCTACTCCTCTACTCATAGAGGAACCCCCTTAATCTTCCCCTTCACCCGTGGAAGAGCCTATAATCAGCACATATCCTTTAACCCCTTAAAATTCTAAGCAATTGTTGGTGGCACCTCTCCTACTCATAGAAGATGCAGGTCCACCGCCTACACCAACGCAAGGAGAGCCCACTTCGGCTGGCCTATCCTCTCCTATACCCATGGAGGATACTATAGAAGTACCACCGCCTGTAGATGACCATTCACCATTAGACCTTCAAGATCCCATTGATCTGCTTTCAGGTCTCTTACCCACAAAGTCTGAGGCTAGCCATTTCCCTATAGCTTGAACACATTTTAGGGGGATTACCACTCGATCCACATTGTCCCCGCTTACAATACTACCATCCTCATGCCTAGCCAATCACCTGGACTATGTCGATAGAGCCTTACTTTGGGGGTGTCTTCTACTTTATGTTTCAACACAAATACAACTATCACTCGCTAACCCCTCCACTATCTATCCAAAAGTGTTTGGAGAAACCAAACCAAACACAACCACAACTATTGCAATACCTTCCACAACACCACTCATGGCATAATTCACACCTCTACCGATAGCCCATCATGCATCTACACCCAAACCCATGCCTATATCATCTCCCTTACCTAAACCTATCACTACCTTAGGGGTCATACCTATAGCTAGCCTTACTCATCCACCCATCAAATTAGATTTACCCAGATCTTCCAAAACTAACAATAAACTTAACCTGACCCCGAAAAAGAAGGTCTAACTTCCTAGACCTCATACACTAACCTCACCTACCACGCCCTTATCACCTCCACCCCTTCTGTCCATCCTAAGACCTCACCCCTCCACCCTATACAAGAAACCCCCACCCACCGGTAAACCAAGAACACAACAACCAATTTCCCCATCACAGACCTCTAATATACCCAAACGACCCACACAACCTCCACCCTCACCCATAACCTTCTGGCCACCCATACCCCTAATACCATCAATAACTTCTTCACTACCCGTGACACTTCCTTCTCTTTCACTCGTGTCTCCTTCCTAACCTGCACCACCTACCTCCACAACACCTCGGTTATCCCCGTAGGTAACCCACCCTCTTCCACTATATTATTTTCCCTCCACATCTCATGAACTCGTATCACCTTTACCCAAAAAGATGCAACCTAAAGCTAAAAATCTTTTACCCTCCAATAAGGTAGTTCTACCAACCAAACCTTCCATTGCCAGTTCATGTACCATGCCCCTACCCAAGCATATACGACCAACACCTAAGACCACACCACACACCAAACCAGTAGCCCAACCTACTCCCCCTTTTGTAAAGAATCTTCTTACACAGTCAGCCGCACCTGTACCCAAACCCATATTCACCTCCCATTGTGATGTTAGGAATATTATAGTGCTTCACATATTTATGTGTGTGAATAATAATTATGTGTGTAATTATTATTGTTGAGAGATTATTGTTAGAGATGTTATAATATATTGTTTCAACAATATATTATTATATTTATTGTTATGTGTGGGTTACGTGAGTTATTCTCACCCCACATAATTAGGCTTGGTTGAGATTTTTTAGTTGAGTTAGTTTCCTATATTATAGGGAAACTCCAGCCTATATATTAGGCGATTGTATTGTGTGAAATATATAGAAAATATAATATTATTTTATGTTATTTCCTGTGTAAATCTGTTGCTACACTTACATTTGGTACCAGAGCGACATTTTTCCTGAGCATGATGGTTTTTTGAGAATTAAAATGGAGCAATGACATGAAATTTGAATTGCTCTTAGTGATAAAAGATTACAGTTTTTTCATTCTTTGGCATATTTTGGAATGCCCGTATACATTTTTAATCTATTCTGAAAGAAAAGGCATCTGGATGCTCATTAAGTTGTATAAGCAAACACATTGGATTCTATCGGCTAGTATCAGAGTGAATAGTTTGTTCAAAGTTTCATATGCAGTCTCCACGTGTATAGGGAGGCGTTTCAAAAAAAATTGTTTGATGAATGTGAGAAGCACATTAGATCAGTTTTTTTTTTTTTCCAAGGAATATAGCCACCGTATAAGATCCAACACTTTATGCATCAGTTGAAGGAATTGATCCTACTTGGGAAAGTATGATGCGTCCAAGTCTGCTTGGTTGTCCACGTTGATTAAATCAATACAGCTGATAAATTGATGTTTTCTACAAAACCCAAATCCGAAATATTTCAATTTTTTCTGGGTTTGTTTATTTTGATGTTGTAAAAGTTCTGTCAAAAAATTGCAGAAACCTAGGACCAGGTTCAGGAGAAACAACGGAATCATTAAGATACGCCTGAAAAAGAGTTCCAGTTGTGCCATTTCATGTAATTGAGCCGTATTCCTAGCTATATCCAGCAAACACTAAGTAATTTGAGAATCCTGTACGTGTCATTGCAAGTGGTTAGATGGTGTAACGATAAGAAAGGTTCAAACGTTGTTTGTTGTGGATCTCACGTGTCTTCCACGTCTTGGTCTACATATTTGTAATGAAACACCTCAATTCATTGATCCTCATTGTCCACTATTGAATCAATCTCTGAAGTCACATTGAAACTGCCTCCTACAAGTGTTCTTTGCTGGAAATTAAAATCAAAACTCCGAGATTCAAATTTAACATGGTTTGCATAAGAGAGTTTTCCAAACCACCACCTAAATGCCAATGCACCATACTCATCTCACAGGGCTCGTATCCACCATGAGGGTTTTTTCCCTCTTACTGCTATACCTTCCATGAAACACCTTCTTCATCCACCTCCCCTCAGATTAACATGATCAATATTGTCACCCATGCTTAGAAAGACAAGGGAAAGGAGAAATCAAGTGGCCCATTAACCAACCCGATACCCAATATACTAGCCGCACCCATACCCAAAGTCACAATTCGAGGTCCTACATATCCTATTTCCGATGGCGTCACACATCGCATAATGCTAAAAAAACTACACCAATCCCCCTAAAAATGCTTTATATGACCTCGTCTAAACCTCAGAGTCACATCATCAAGCCCTCATGGAGGTCCTTCAATCTATTGAATTCTTACCAAACGATTCCACACCCGTAGCCTCCATCATTACCCATCACCATGTGGCCTCTCTCACTAGGTCTTCACCTTCTTCTACACCTCCACCCACTCGCCAAGTGGTCGCCCTCAACTTTGCAGATGAATAGATCACTCCCTTCCATTCCGATGACCCCGACCCCACTCTTTTCATCTTCATTTTTATCGATAATATACTCATACGACACGTTATGATTGATGGTGGTGCTAGTATTAACATCATCTCCTCCCATGCGTACGACCAAATGCAAATACCTGCCAATTACATGCATGGTAACCCCGTTATGTTTCGTTCCTTCAATGACACTGTGAACCGTACACTAGGTACCATTATTCTCCATGTCCGTGTAGGTCCTTGCACCGTCCCAGAACTTTTCTATGTCCTTAAAGGGGAATTCCAGTATGAATTACTACTTAGCCAACCTTGGATCTATGCTATGGGTTGTGTGCCTTAAACATTACATCGATGCCTCAAATTTGAACATAAAGGACATAATTACACCATCCCTTCTGACCCCTCACCTTTCAAGACCTATAACATGCTATATCAAATCAATAATGTGTTTATACCGGTCAAGGAATCCACCACCAAAACCACTTCACCTCCACCCATGAGCCCATCCAACAAAATTACCACTACTTCTGTTGTGTCTAATATCGCTATCCCAACTACAGTTGTAGCCTCTACCAATGGTGCCTTTGTTTCCCCTTCATCTAGCGATCCATCTATACCCACTACCCACATACAAACTACTCACCCCTTAGAAGGTGTTTTTCAATGCCTCACTCTAGGGGAATACCTCCTCTACAATATCGATACCTTCCTCACCCCGCAAGAGTAAGGGAACCTATGTCAACACCCTAGTTATGAAATTTGCATCAGTGATGTTTTCCCTTATGGCCTTCCCCACCTTCACACCAATCTAATGCATGGGGGACTTGATATGGCCACCTATAAACCCAAACCTACATCCCAAACCCAACTATTTTCATCTGACCTACACTCCCTCACTAGCCAACATTTCACTCACACTTTCCTCCACTGGCGTGCGTGGAAAGGATTTGGCTTCATTTTTTATAACAAGGCCGCCACACTGTCATCTCTTGTACCTCTCATAAACACAATGACTGTAGTGGCATTGGATTTGATGCTCCATCCTCTAAGAAGGTTCACATCGACCTTATCCAGGATGAGAAATCTTCCCCCTCTCACTCACCCACATTACCATCCTCACCCACAGAGTCCATAGATCCTAAATCTATACCTCCTAATTGTTTTTCTCATAAACACCCTTCCCCTCAGACTGCTAACCTATCAATGTGATGGCGAGGCTCCCTCTTCTCTCCCATTCTTGTATTCTGGCATGATCAATGATGATACGCCTTCAATTAACACCATTCAATGTCAAGAAGATGAGTCCATCCTCACCTACCTTGGTTCAGAAGACTCTTATATTCACCGGTTGTTACCTTCTGAGACACAAACCATGTTGAACGAATCGACCATCAAAATCAACATTAATACTCAGGATGACCCGCACATTCTAAAGATCAAGCAATCCTTAGATGCTATTGAACAGGAAGCCTTCACCTCTTTCCTTCGGGACCATAACAATGCATTTGCTTGGTCCTATGCCAATATGCCCAGTATCGACCCATAAATTGTGGTTCACAATATCATAACCATTACTAATGCCAAACCCATCAAACAAAAGCTACGGAAAATGCATCCTCGCATTACTCTTCTGGTCAAAGAAGAGCTTCAATGCCTTCTCTTCGTTTCCTTCATTCTATCCATTGATTATCACTAATGGATTTCTAACATTGTTCCTATCACAAAAGTGAGAGGGGGGATCCGCATTTGCATGGATTTCTGTGACCTCAACCTTGCCTGTCCCAAAAACAATTTCCCACTACCAGGCATTGACCAACTAGTTGATCTCTCCTCTTCCCCCAACTTTCTCTCCCCTTCAAATGTCCTAATTATTCATTGGGGTTTGCACTTTTTGATATGCCTTTAAGTCACCTAAAAGTGACTTTAGAAACATAATTTAAATTAAGTCACCTTGATTTTATAAAAGGGACTTAAATATTTGATAGGAATATGAATAGTCTGAATTTAGAAATAAGGCATATGGAGGGTCATGAGGAAGACAATAAGTCACCTCTCATTCTATAAATTATAACACCATTCCCATTTCAAAGGGTTGGAAATTGATCTTGTAAACTCAAGAGTGCATTGTACCTAGAGAAAGCAAAAGAGATAGTCATTTTTCTTCTACTTTCATCCTCTCTCAAATTTATTCCATTCTTACACTATGTACAACTTCTGTTTAAGCATAAATTCAAGGAGTTTATACCTTTCTTTGACTAAGGGATTTCATGATACTTTATGTTCATCAAATTCTATTTGGTCTTGTTGCCATTTGTAGGGTTGTTTCCTCTAAATTTAGTGCATATGATGAAGTTTCTAACTAGTGTGTGTGTAGAAATATGATTTTCTACCTGCAACATTAGTTCTCCTACCTCAATTATCACTCCCTTTCCCACTTTTAGACAAAGTCTTCCCTAGTAAGAGATTGCTAGCTTTACCGCAGGGTCAATGGAGTGCCCCTGTTGGATCCTCGATTGTAAGGCCAACCACAGAAATCCACATTTTCTCACGCATGCATATACAACAGTTGCACCGGTTGAGTAGAGGGACTTATATTCCTAGAGAGTTGGAAATAAATCCACCACTTTGTCCACCCAACAAATTTTCTTGCCAACATCACCCTATCTCCTCCTCTTGCTTAGGGTTTCATATTATACATGTTTGTTTTCTTGCATCTTTTTCCATTAGATATCACACTACAATAGTTACTTTGCAATTAGATTTAATTCAATTGGTGAAATCACTCGCTCGAACCCTACCTTACTTCTAGGAATTCTTCTAATTCTTCTCCCATGGCTGAGATTCACGAACCCTTTACTAATGAGGATCTCCATGACCTCCAAGCCCATATTTTAAAACATCCTTAAGACTTAGATATATTATTATTTGTTGCTCATGATGAAGCCACTAACCTATCTGAGCTTAACCTATCATTCTCTAATAATGTTTCTCTTCCTATTACATCACATCTTCCTAATTCTACCATTCCACCCACCTCCATTTTTCTTGTTTTTTATACATACTCCCTTTAATCATTTCATCCCACCTATTTCCTCTCACACAAAAAAGTCTCCTTTTTTGGCACTCATGACCTATCCTCTTTATACCAGGGTCAACAACTCGAAATCCACTAACTATAACAAGTTACTTCACATTATTCTCCATCTCTCAATTCCTTGGTACTCCTTCATATCCATTTTCCACCCATGATATCCTCTTATCCACTTCCTTCTAACTTCATTGCACCCAATCTTCCTATATTCAATGACCATAGTGACCCTCAAGATCATCTTCAATCTTTTCATGTAGCATGTCTCAACTATACGGATGAATTTACATTACTAGTTAAGTTTTTTCCTAAATTTCACAAGCTTATGGTATGTGTTGGTTCTATGATCTACTTGTTCACACAGTAACCAATTTTACGTACTTATTTGATGCTTCACTTTCACATTTTTCTATCAATATCAGTACTAAAATATCCTATGCACAATTAGATCAAATCAAACAAATATCCAATGAGCGTGTCATAGACCATGTTTTGTACTCTAAGAACAACCTTGCCAAGATGACTAATGTACTTGTTGATTCTAAATTACAAGGTCTCTTTATTCAAAGTCTCTTACTTCCACTTCAAGAGAGTGTCATCTTTGAGACCTTTCCTTCCTTTGATTAACTATTCCATACACTCAAATTGTGCGAAGGAAAAATTTTATCTATGGGAAAATTGAAATACTATGATGCTACTGTTTACATAAAATTATGCACTTTACACATAATTTGGCCTGGTCTTATACTACTATTTAGAAGGTTCTCAAGTGTACAAAGTAATAATTAATCCCACCTTTTGGCCATCTTTATTTTACATTTTATTTTGTAGTTCCCATATAATTTTCAGCACTTATCCATCCATTTCACAACTACCCTGACATCCTAGCCCTAAATCACGATGCCCCAGCCTATACTAGGGCACCCCAGTCGTAATCTAGGCACCCCGATCTATGCATATCCCCTTTCACTCCTTTTTGGGTAATTTCTAGTAGTTGGTCATCTTTATCTTTTTCTTAGTCATCCTTGTCAAAATTAATTACAAAATTAAGCTTGAAATCCCTATAAATATAAAGCTATAAGACCATAATGAGGGTCCTAGGTCATATCATTACACACTACTATCACTCCATCTATATTTGCATCCATTGCATCACTTGGTTCCATATAGTGTCCATGCATCAAGTCTAGGAGATCTACGTCACACACACTTCATAAGGGGAGGGATTTATTCTACTCTATGCACACATACCATTTACATTTTCTATAGTTACTATTGCTTGCTACTTCACAAAGTGCGACTAGCATGAGAGCAACTAGGGCACAACATTCACACACACACACACCAGAACTACATCTGAGTTTAAAATGTAGTGCAAAACTCAGTGATAAGACCACAAGTTTGATAGTTGATGTTAGTCTGACCCATTCATATGCATATTTTAATTTTCTAGGGTTTGATACTTATCTTTGCATTGTAGGTCATTTTCCAGTTCATCCGGCAAATCCAATGTGATAAACAGGGAAGGTTCAGAACCAACTTGTGACCATACTAGTGGCAAGTGTTAAGCATTTACAGTGTTCAGAGTGTCCAAATATCAGGCTAGGGTCCCCCGGGGAACCCCAGTATACTCCCAGGCACCCCAGTCACTTCAAATCCTTTATATCTGCCATTCGCAGGGTTCTTGAGTGTTCGTATGCACTTCCTGATTTTATCCTCAGACCTGTGACACTGTGTGACCATCTTCAGCAATCAAGCTAAGCCATTTCTCCCTACTCTCATACACATCTAGGGTTTCATTGTACTTAGTCATATTTATTTTCATCTACTTTATGTTATTTACTACATTTATACAACATTTTAGTCCTACTAATTAGATTAACTAGGGTTGATATTTTCTTGCCCATAGTTCTAATGTTAGTTAATCATTTTGGTGAACCCGACGTCTCTTTCTACCACCTTCTAGGGATTTTTCATTCCACCATCATGAATATCTCCATTACTGAATACTTTCTTACCCATCCTAATTTGCTTCACCATGTTCAAACCCTCTTTGTTACTATCTAATGTTTCTACTAACATGCATCCGGATTCCCTGTATGACACATTTTTCGAAGCCTTTTCTGAACATATCACATTATGGAGCAATCCTCCTACTGACATTCACCCCTTTGATAGTGACCCACCACTTTACATCGTGTCTCGAATCTAAAATGTTGTTATCAAGCATACTCTTATCGATAATGGCTCTGAGCTTAATTTGTGCCCTATATCCTTTCTCCAAGCCTTGGGTTTGTCTACTCGTGACATTATCCCTTCTTTTATTTTTCTTCGTGCTTATGATGGTTTTTTTCGTCCATGTCTAGGCCACATTACTTTTCCTTTAACTGTAGGTCTTAAGACTCTCCCTACCATTTTATTCGTCATTGATTTTCCTGTCTCATATAATTTCTTGTTAAGGAGACCATGGCTTCACTCCATGTAAGTTGTTTCTTCTACCATCCACTGTTGCGTCAAATTATTACATGAGCATATTGAGTATACTATCTTCTGAGATCATGATCCATTCCAATATTGTGTTCCATGAACCCTCATACTAGCATTCCTATTCCTCACATTGATACTACAAGATGACCCTCAACCTATGGATGATCAACTCTCATTTACCACCACTTGAGGGCACTATTTGTTTGCTAGTATACTATCCCCTCTACACTATCTCCTAACTACCACTATTCTTCCACATCAGTTGTCTGTTCCATCCATACACAATATCATTCCTTATTTATCTTCACCATTAGCTCATGCCCTTTTTACATGTACACTTTTCATTCATAACTCTTATTGGGAACATGTTCCATGTTCGACCCCGCAAGCGATGAAACCACTTGTTCTCTTGTTATTCTAGCCCATCTTGGCTATACTTTTGAATACATTCAGCCTTCTACTCATGCGTCTCACCTATATTATGGTTTTTTCACTATCACTGCCGCATGTATGGCATGCATGTCTTTGATATTTTAGTCTATCTCCCTCGTACCCCTTGTACTTCTCCACTCACATTAGGGGACTCTTGGCTTAATTACAATGGAGGTACCTTAGACCTTAGTCACACTGATATTTTGTTTCCTATGCCTTTTTGTCATATTTTCATTTGGAATAGTTCCTTTCTTGGCTATTTGCCTAATTGCACTCAATGGTACGCACACGGTTGCCCACATCCCCCATTCACTGAATGAAGAATAAACTATGGGCATGTATCATTTGTCTCTCACTGGCTCATTGCATGATCAACCCCATAATATAGACTACCAAG
The DNA here is from genome assembly GCA_019776745.2 of Taxus chinensis. Lineage (NCBI taxonomy): Eukaryota > Viridiplantae > Streptophyta > Pinopsida > Cupressales > Taxaceae > Taxus > Taxus chinensis. Next base: position 112,129,491 of record CM034146.1, read on the forward strand.
TTTCCAATTCCAATCCATCTGATTTTTATCCAGAGGACGGCGATGTCCTTAATGAGTCCACCTAGCCCCATGCACACCACCTCCGGGGGGCATATCACAACACATACCTACCTCCCTTTCTCTATCCTCGTATACTTCTATCATCTTACACTATAAAATTTATTCGTATCATCGTATCGTAACACCATCATTACCCGATGACACACTATTGTGTTTCGGTTCACACTGGACTATTGAGGGATTTCCATTACACTAAACCCAACAAAATGCATTATAGGTTCTACATAGTTACATTCTATCATATACACCACAAATCCGACATTATCCTATCTACATTCTATATCCTACTATACCTCATATATTAGTCATTTATACATCATTTATCTTCTGCTACACTAGTCATCATTCTGTATCACGTCTAGTTTTGCATCCCATCATTTCATATACACATTACCTCCCTTTCTCACTCGTATACTTCTACATCCCTATAAAATTTATTCGTATTATCGTATCGGAGGACACACTCTTGTGCTTCAGTTCACATTGGACTATTTAGGTTCTACATAGTTACATTCTATCATATACACCACAAATCTGACATTATCCTATCTATACTTATTCTATATCCTACATTATGTTATACATACCTCATATATTAGTAATTTATACACACTGCACTACATAGATTATCCGCATATTTATATTCTAACACCATCATTACATACACCATATTCTAATATCCTACATTATCCTTTCTATACTTATTTTATATCCTACATCATCCTATACATACCTCATCTATTAGTCATTTATACATCATTTACCTTATGCATACTACACTAGTCATCATCTCTCCTACGTCTAGTTTTGCATCCCATCACTACATATTCTATCCACACGTATATCCGCATCTTGCATCATCCACACATCATCCTTTTCTTACATTGTATTATTCACATAGTGCATCTATCCATCCCATCCATTCTATACTACACTAGATTCCATTCATATTTATGGGTATAGTTTCATCCATCATTTTTAAATATTCTATTTTTATATACACCTATTGTTGCACCCTTACATACCCGCTTTGAACTTATACATCCTATTTTACATGCTACATTAGATCTCCTTATACATGGCTCTAGTTTTACCTATCATCATTACACATTTTGTTTCTATCTCAACACTTATTACATTACACATTCCATACCCACTACACATTCTACATTGCATTTCCTACACCGCGCATTCACATACCTTGGTCACCTACACTACATTGTTTTCTACACGCTACACTCACCACCCTATGATGCACTCTAGTTCCTTGGTCCATACTCGACTATCGAGGGTTTACCAATCAAATGGACCTTACCTACATGCAATATGTTATCATATCACATTCATCAGACTAGGGACTAATGCTCTAGGATATATCGTCACCCACACTATCATCACATCATGTAGTGGCATATACCTTACGTTAAATCACCACTCTTTTAATCGATTTATCATTATCCTCTTACATCCTATCATCACATATTAGATTATCCTATTCTAAGTCATTTTATTACATCATCCGTTATCCTACTCATCACTTAGTGGTATACACTTTAGGATAAATCACCACCGCATTCTTATTCATCACATAGTGGTCTATGCTTAGTTCTAAATCACCGCCTTACGGTATCTACCACATACTCATATACGCTTCCTAAACCCTCATCACCCATCTCGTAGTGACATACACTATAGGCTAAATCGTCATCTTCTTCTTCCATCATGTAGTGATATACGCTTAGGGATAAATCATCACTAACCCATTCAACAAGTCGTGATATATGGTCGGCTATATGGCATGCATTTGCTATACAATCACATACTTCATCACCACTTGCTACCACTCAACCCATAATGATATATGCGTAGGGATAAATCATCACTCATCTATTATATGAGGTCATGGCATATGCTTACACTATAGGGTCCATGTACATCTTCTCCTAATGTCGCATCTCAACACCACTACATACACACACTCATCACAACGCACTAGATACAACCAACACTACTCGACCATTTCCCGATGATGTACTCTTGTTTATGGATCATTCTTGATTGCTAATGGGGCAAAAAAAATGAACCTCACTACATATACTTCCATCCACTCGAGGGGGACGTTGCTCCTATAATTCCATTTTGCATTTTGTTTCATCCATCCACTGCATACTACATTGTCTTGGTAGCATTTATTTTTTCTTACTAGTTTTTTGCATGCTCACTTTACTAGACATGTTAGCTTCATTTCATATATGTCATTATCATACACACATGCGCGTTCACGCCTTTGTCTAGTGTGATCGCAGATACAAAAATTTACACACGGCATGGATGATCGCCTTCTACCCTTCCTATACCAGTTGATGGGGGCATCCACATTTATCTTATACAGGGGTTATTGTTTTATTTTGTACTTAGCATATTATACTACTTATTTATACACACTTTGACATATTGGTTATCACTCTAACATGTTAACGGGTGTTTCATGTGTAGCACTTGTTTTGCAGGTTTACATGTTACCATGACTACTTGTTTGTTTCTACTTGTTTTCCATTGTTTGCTATTGTATGTGGGTTTTGCCCTTTTCTTGTGTGCACACTTGTCTTTTGTTTGCGGCCTTGATAGAATTACGTGTCTTGCAACATCATGAGTGATGTCCCATGTTTAAAATTGCTTTGTGTGGTCTATTTGTTTTCTTGCGTGATTACACTGCTTTGTTTGGTAGTTTCTACATTGTCTACGTATTTTACACTTATTTCATGCATGTGTTTTCAGACTAACACTTGTATTGGCTAGCCATCCCCTTTTATGCGTGCCTTGGTATCTACCAAGCGCTTCCCTTTTCCCCCTGTAGAGCAGAGTTCTACAGGTCAAAATGTGGTTGGTCCTCTTTTGGGGCCGTATTCTCCTTCTAGGGTCATCACATGTACCCCCAAAGAAGGGGGCATTATTGAGGGTTTTCTACTAACACAATGTATTTACACTGGTTCATACACAATGAGAGAGTTCAGACTAGTCTACGAACTCCATACACAGTGGCCTTAATAGGAAATGGTGTCCTTCAACAATTCTGCGAAGCAATTATAGGCTTGTGGGTTACATTGGGTGTTCCTCTCTACACTTATCCATCCAGTGGCATCAGATCACCCAAAAAACCAGGACAGTAAAAAAGATATCTTCAAAAAAATTCAGCATAAGCAGTAAGAGTTGGAGGACATAAAGCATTTTCTACCTACACTTCTTCAGCCAAGGTGGCATGAGATCGCCCAAAAAAACTCACGACAGTACAAGATATCCTTCCACACCTTTTTTCTCAACATGGATCAAGTGTACATGTTCCATTTACAATTTTTCTAGCATATTTTATATTTGCATGCTTTACACATGCATATTTTACACAACATTTTTACATACATACATATTTAACTACTTGATTGTTTTCTCCTTGCAGGTCCGTCGTATGAGAAACACGTAGTCAAATTGGGGGCAACAATAAAAATAACAACACACCATGACAATACTTTCCATACTAACCATGTAGGCACACTACACACCGCAACAACTACACACGCGTTCCACACTAGGCTCACTCTCATCACTTTTTATACACATTTTTCATCTTTGTAATCCACGCTCCCCCACATTTTTCTTTTTTTCATTCCACACTTAAGTCTAGTCCATTGACATGTCTTCTTCTACACTCTACATGGATATTAGGTATGCATCTCTATCTATTTTATGTTACCGAGCTTTTCACACACCAACATAAAGTGGGGGAAAATGTAGACACAAAATTATGCACTTTACACATAATTTGACCCAATCTTATACTACTATTTAGAAGGTTCTCAAGCATACAAAGTACTAATTAATCCCACCTTTTGGCCATCTTTATTTTACATTTTATTTTGTAGTTCCTATGTATTTTCCAACACTTATCCATCCATTTCACAACTATCCCAACACTCTAGCCCTAATCAGGATGCCCTAGCCTGTACTGGGGTGCCCCAATCCCACTCTGGGCGCCCCGATCTATGAAAATACCCTTTCGCTCCTTTTTGGGTCATTTATAGTTGTTGGTCATCTTTATCTTTTTCTCAGTCACCCTTATTGGGATTAATTACGATATTAAGCTTGAGATCCCTATAAATATAAAGCGATAAGACCATAATGAGAGTCCTAGGTCATAGCATTACACACTACTATCACTCCATCTAGAGTTACATCCATTGCATCACTTACATCCACATATGGCCATGCATTAAGGCTAGGAGACCTGCATCACAAAAACTTCATAGGGGGAGGGATTATGTTCTATTCAATGCACACATGTTATTTACATTTTCTATAGTTACTATTGCTCTCTACTTCACAAAGTGTGACTGGGACGAGAGCACCTAGGGCACGACACACACACACACACACACACACACACACACAACTACTACATCCAGGTCTGAAATGTAGTGCATCCTCGAGTGATAAGACCACAAGTTTGGTGACTGAGGTCAGTCCCACCCATTCATATGCATCTTTTATTTTTCTAGGGTTGATACTTCACTTTGCATTACATGCCATTTTCCATTTCATCTAGCAAATCCAGTTTGACAAATAGGGAAGGTTTAGAACCAACTTGCGACCATACCAGTTATAAGTTTTGAGCATTTACAGTGTTTAGAGCACCCAAATAGTAGACCAGGGTGCCTTGAGGCACCCCAGTTTACTCCCAAGCACCCCAATCACTTCAGATCCTTCAGATCTGCCATTTGCAGTGTCCCTGAGTGTTCATCTACACTTCTGTATTTTATCCTCAGACCTGTGACACTGTGCGACCATCTACGACAATCAACTAAACCATTTCTCCCTACTCTCTTGCACATCTAGGGTTTCATTTTACTTAGCATAATTATTTACATCTACTTTATTGTTATTTATTGCATTTATAAAGCTTTTTAGTCCTCCTAATTGGATTAAACAAGGTTACTATTTCCTTGCACTTAGTTCAAATTTTAGTTAATCAGCTACTTCATCTTCATCCTCCAATAGGTTTCAAGCTAAATCTACTTTCAAATTATATCCTAAGCCCACTGAAGCTAAAGCCACTATTAACTTTGTTTCTACACCTGAAAATACTTCAATTATAACCCACGAGGCATATTTTTAATAAATTTCCTTACGCACCTCGGCTTCTATTAACATAACTTATCGAAAACAACCTTATTACTCTTCCTCTACCACTCAATCTATATCCTTCTTGCCCTCGTGGACTTAACTATGATGAAAACACACACTGTGACTACTACCAATACATTGGGCATTCTACTGAACACTTACTTAAACTAAAACATTATATTCATGATATTTTTTATAACAATGTAATCGATCTCCCTGATCCCTCTACTTCCAAACTAGTTAATGATAATTAAATGCTAAAATTATTCAATGAACCTTTACCAATGCATGAAAAACAAGCTACTGATTCTTCTGCAAACCATACATATCGTGATGTGCCTCCTCATTCATCGGGGCCTCTTGAATTTCTTGTTGTTATTGCTGATGTACCACTGTCATTCATCATATTTTTGGATCATGATTATCATGCTACACTTTATTTTGATTCATTACATCTCAGTGCTTCTATTGGTACCTATACCGTCAACAATACTATGGTTTATCCATCAACACTTACCAATGTATGCTTTGTGGCACTTATTTTAGCTAACAAATGTCGAACGTCTATAATTACATTTCCAGTTCCTAATTCTTATGGTCGTGTCATACTTATTATCGTAGTTGGGTCTCTTACTGTATTTACCACATTTTTAGGTACCTCTGAAATCGTCAGCTGTGACATGATCTTAGGTCTTTATTAGCTCTACGCTACACAAGGCTATCCCTTCCATGCATCACTTATTTCTCAAATTCATCCATAACAAACCACAGTTTTCATCATCAAAGGTATTTTACCACATGCGTACACCATTTCCTCAGTACCATCTCTTGTTGATATCTATGCATAAGTCATGGAATTTAGCTCTTCATATACCTCTCAAGTCTTAAGCTACTTCTACACCTAGCTCTCTTATTTGCACATGACCTACATATAGACCTTGTTATCCTCATCAGTCCATTAGTCCACCTCATCCTCCTAAGTCCCCTACTCAGGAAACCCCTTCCTCTAGATTCTCTCATCTCCTTCACCACATCGGTCTCATGCACGTGCATATAATTAGTCTCCTACACCACTGACCTTAGATCATTGTTGAATAGACCTTTGTCTCCTCAGATATCGAGTAGGGGGCCCTTTCCCTTTACTATCGTTAGATAGTATTCTATCCCTTACACACTTGGGGGGAATTACACTTTCTCACCCCCTGCTATCATTTTTAGTTGTCTCTGGTGTCTACTACTACACTTCACACTCCATGCTTCATGTATAATATTTCTAATTACTCACACACATTGTACCATCATTACTAGATGACACAATCTAGTGCTATGGTTCACACTTGACTGTCGAGGGCATACTTAATCAATGAACCTATCCTCATCTATACTTCACACTAAATGTTTCATGATATATCTTTCTAGCATTTACTCTCACGCAATACACTCATTTACCAATGACACATGCTTATTGTATGGTTCATTCTTGATTGTTGAGGGAAAATTTCTAAACAAACATCATCTCATACGCATCCTCTTGGGGGAAACACTACTCTTACCATCTTCACATCTTGCATATCACACTATCACACTCACACATCATTTGCATAGCTTAGTTTCATTCTTTCTTTCTTAGAATATACTACTTACATGTTGCACTTTACTTACTATGCTAAACGGATTCTCAGTCTTTCACTATCTTTTTCTACATACACATGCACAGTCACTAAGTATTTTACGGTGAATGGAGGACCTTTCATAGATTCATATACGATGCATGATTTTTAGCACTGCTCTATTACTAGTCTCACCGAGGCTCATGGGGGCATTTACCCTCACTGCTCTTACACTCCACATATTACATTTTCTATTATTACATTATTAATTAATTATTTCCTCTGCTACTTAATTTTCATTGATATATACACACTTTGACATAATACTTATATTTCTAACATACTAATGGGTGTTTCATGTGTAGCATTTACCTTGTAGGATCTAATACAACCATGGCTATCTATAATTTCTTGCTTCCTATTGTTTTTTATTGTTTACGAGCTATGCCCTATGTCTTGAGTGATCATTTTATACTTTTGGCCACTTTAGATCTTATTATCTTATGACATTGTGAGCGATGTCCCATGTTTGAAACCCACTTTTTCAAGGCCCATCTTGTCTTCCTAGAATCTTGTTACATTATCTTATCTTGCATGCTAGCTATTTTTACTACTAACACTTGCTACTAGCATATTTTTTTTCATGTGCCTTGGTTTTTACCATGAAAATCCACTACCCCTATAAGTATCCACTTTAGATATTCATATTAGCTTCATGACCTCTCCTTTGGACGGTATTCTCTTACAGTTGTCGGATGTACCCCCAAAAAATGAGAATATATTGGGTTAAAAAATCACACCTATAACTACTTAAAGCTATAATACAACACAACACAGTACAAAATCAACACAGGAACATAGTTACAAATTGGATCAAAATCAAACTTGGTCCCAAAACATAATGCAGACACTAGTGCCCAAATCTAGATAGCAGTGATGGGCGCTTGTGCCCCCCCTCGGGCACTAGTTTGTGAGGGGAAAAATAATAATTTTATCACTTCAACATAGTTTACAACTATTTTCATATCAATTCTCTAGTAGCATGCACTAGACTCTGGTTACGGAATATAGTCTATCGGTTACAATCGGAACAAATTAGAACAATCAGAACAAATCAAGGACATACCATCTATATTGGTTCTTATTGAGGAAATGTCATGGAAGGATAGAAAATATAGAACTCTCTCTCCAAGAATCTTCTCTTGGTGTAAGATCACTTAAAAGACTCGTCTTTGGCGCAAGATCACCCAAAATACTCTCTCTCGGCGTGAGATCACCCAAAAAACTCAATCTTGGCATTATATTACCCAAAAAACTCACCATCAGCATTCAAATCTAGGACTCCAATAAAATCAAGACAATTAGCTATCCCTTACACTCTTATACATTAGGTGCAAACTTTCCTTCTACATACATTCACACTTTTACTTATACACATGTTACTTTGATTTCTCATATATGGAACTTTGACTACTTTCTCACTCTTCTTTTTTAGGTATGTCCTTAATACACAACAAGAAGCATCTCAAATCACTAAGCACAACACACTAATACTCATACAATTCACCCATAGGTTCTACTTCCCTCTCCTAGTCTCTACGCTTCACATTGAGATCACTTCATGCTTCACTTGTCCGCTTGGCACGCTATCAGATACACTCTTCTCTACATGATCAAAGGTACACATCTTCTATCTACTTTATGATATTGAGTATTCACTCAACAACATAAAGTGAGGGGAGAATGTAGACACAAAATCTATACACTTGGGTACATTTCTAGGTCCTAGAGCATACTAGTATATACATGATTCCTAAGCAAGAAAATAATAATTGACAATGTATTTCAGGCCTTTTGATTTGTCTGTTATAATTTTATTGACCTTACACACTATACAGCCTTGTCAGTATTTGACTGATTTATCTTTTATGGCCTTGGAAACCAATTCCAAGTTCAGAAACTAGCACACAGATGCTCTTATCCCTCCTGGGCGCTCCTGACCTGTTTCCCCTTTTCTCAGACTTTTGGGTATCTTTTAATTCTTTGGAATATTTATACTTTTGGGTTGGATTTCTAGCTGTCAATTACAAAATTAAAACAAGGGAATCATATATATATATATATATAGTTATAGCTATCAAATAAGGGGGAAAACACTAGAATTATCTACTATCACCTAAGATTGCATCCAAAGGCATAAGAGCATTAGAAAAAATCCATATAGCACATCCACTGAAGGGAAAAAGTTTGCATTTTTCAACATACAAAACATAGAAGGGGAAGTTTATTATATTCCATCTCACACAGTCTATACATTTGCTACATTTTAGATCTATCCCACTATCATTGTGTAACTTGCACAAGGGCATCTTAAGACATCATTACACACCCTTTCGTATAGAACTACATGGTGTATAAAATGTAGTGTAGTGCTCAATACTAATTCCACTCTTCAAGTGACTATCAGGGTGAATCCAAATCCACATACTCCATCTTTATTTTTTAAGACTTGATGTGGTTTGTGGGTATGTTCCGCTATAAATTTGTTTTACAGGTCATAGGTACAATCAGTAAAATTGAAGTAAAACTAGAACAAAAAACAAGGATAAATGGTAATCCTATACTTCATAGAAGAGATCACAACTTGAGCATCTGGGTGGACACTAGTGCCTAGATCCATTCACTAGCACCGGGGAACTCCTGTCCTCCTATGGGTGCTCCTTTCCTACACAGTTCTGGGTCTCAGAACCTCTAGTGATCATTGAAAACTCTTCTTCTAGTTTGGTCCAGCTATTCACTTACCCAAATCACTTCCAGACTGCTAAGAAATCAATAAAATCACCCTATCTCTGACTCTTTCTTAGGGTTTCATATTGTAATGCTTGTTTTCTTATGTCTTTACTGTATATTACCATTGTATATCATACACTATAGTAGTTACTCTGAAATTTGATTTAATTCAATTTATATCAAATCGGAAGCATGGAAACCATGTCAAACACCTACAAGTGTGCCTAAGACATCATGATTGAATTATTTTATGCAAGAAGACCTATTTTTTATGAGTAACTAGTTTTACATTCCTTGAGGATTGATGAGGGATAATTTGGTGAAAGAAAATCATTGTGGTGGATTGGAAGGAAAGTTTGTTTTTGATAAGATGTTAGTGTGGCTAACATAGAGTTAATTGTGATGAAAAATGTATGTATATGCACTTAATTTCATGCAATAATGTGGAGTATGGCAGTTGGTTAAGGGAAGGTCTCAGAATGCAAGGTTATATCAATGTCTTCCCATCCCGGAGAAGCACCAATAGGAAAATATCAGTATGGACTTTATTTTATGTTTTCCCAAGATGCAGAGGGGATATGATTCCATCTATGTTGTGGTGATTAAATTCTCTAATATGTATAAATTTTTTTCTTTCATGAGGACTAGTGATATGACTAACATCAAAAATTTGTTCTTCAAAAATATTGTAATACTGCATGGTATTTCATGTAGTAATATGTGTTTAATAGGGGAAATATGTTTGTGATCCATTTTTTATGGAAATTATAGAAGAATACTAGTAAAACATTATAATTCACTTCAATATATCACCCACAGACTCAGGAATAGACAAAATTGGTGAACAAGAGTCTTAGAGACTTGCTAATATGTTTGGTAGGAGATAATAAAGATACATGGGACTTGGTGTTAGCACAAGAAAAGTTTACATATAATAATTCAGTTGATCATAGAACAAGAAAGAAACCATTGTATATTTTATATGAGAGTAACCCATGAGGATTTTTGTCACTAAGAGAGTTATCGTGCAACAAAGGAAGTAGTGTTGAACCAAAAGATATTATGGAGTATATACAGGAAGTGCACTGACAAGTGCACAATTAGTTGGAGAAGATGAATGTGTAGTATAAGCAATGCACAATGAAAAAGAAGATAAGTGTAATATAAATTTAGATATATGGTATTAGCTCATTTTTGGAATGAAAGGTTTCCTAAGGGGACATATAATAAACTTAAATGTAAGAAAATTAGATCATGCAAGGTATTGAGGAAGTTTACACGGATTGCATATAAGATTGTGTTTCCAAAACACACTAATAACCCAAATATTTTAATGTGATATATCTGTATCCATATTACGTAGCACGGAGAAATGTTGAATATTAAAATTCAAATATGGAAATTTGGATTGAGGAGAATTGATGTCAGAAAGAGTTTGTGAAGAACCAAATTTTTAATTAACACTAAGATCGAGAAAACACGTAGTAAAGGATTATAAAGAGTATTCAGCCAAGTGGAAAGGTGAATATATCGAAGGTGCAACTTGGATAATTGTCGTGGATATCACAAATCATAGCATTTTGATTCCTTGAGAAATATCTCAAGTTTTCAAAGCTACCAGAGGTGTATGATGCAGAAGTTTACTAGTTTATAGGAAATCCTGGATCAACCAAAAAAAGTCTATCCAATTTGATTCATTGGTTTATATTCTTTTTTTTTTTCATTTTTGTTGTTGGCAGAGCATGAAGTATTGTGTTTTGTTTAATCCTATTACACTATATCGATGAGTAAGATTCTATTGCACAAACCATATAAGTTTATGGATTCATTTTGTAAGTTGCACAAGATTTTGAATGTCTCTCAATATTTGGAGAATGCTTCAGAATACTAAGGAAGCCACACAATCATAAGGGGAACCATGCAATAAAAGTTTTAATTTAAAGCTATGAGTTACTATTTGGAGTTTTGAAAGGCTAAAAAGTTGTTTGAAATCTGTTAGACATTTAAGTATGATTATTTGAAGTTGTGAAAGTATAGAGAAAGTCGAGTAAGTTTGTAATGAGTACTTTGGACCATAATTTTGTATTATTACTTAGTGTTAGGAATTTATCTTAAGTTCAATGTCGAGTTTAGGTGGTTTACATGTCTATATAAACTAATCTTAATTACCTTAAGAGTTCAACATCTATCCTAGAACATAAAGCTTAGCATAGTTCTTATCTCAGATGTGACTTTGTGAAATAGAGCATAGTGTAGATGCAAGCTTAAGGCTTGAAGCAATATGTATTTGACAAGAGAATGATTATATGACATATTGAATGAATCATTGATGATCAGTTTCTGTGTGCCATATTTCTAAGTATATGAATAAAAAAATTTAAGTGTGTTTTCTATTATTGAATTCAATTTTATGTTATTGCATGCATGTTTATATATTTTTCACATGTGGTTCTAAAGGTTGAGTACTGGTATAATTCGACACTTCATTGAGAACCCTGACTGCATCGAGGTCACAATGTAATCTAGTGTTTGATGTAGAAGCATCATTTGTACTTGATTATAAGAATAAGTATATGAAGTATTCCATTCTTATGATGCAACTAGTGTAAACCAAAAACCATGGTGTGTAGTCTCATATCTATTCAAATGGCACTAGTGGCACCTTGATCTATTTTCTGAAGGCATTGGATTTTATAGCCCAATTTATTAAGAAACTTGGAACCAATTCCTTTGGTGTGCTTCTCAAAGAAATTAAACTATTAAGTTGAATTGAACTATGAGGAATGTCGAGGGATTTCCAAATTATCTTTTTACATTATTTGTGCATCACATGTTTTAACTGGGCATGTAGTCACATTGATTGTGTGAATAAGATGAGAGGCATGCTACTTCATATTCCTTTATGGAGAGCTCTTGATGTCTTTTATAGATTACTTGAATATGTATATCCTTTTTTTAAATAAGGCTTTCAAGGATATGATCAACAAGATGAATTCTTTGAGCCATGAGACCAGTCAATTTCTCCCTAATAACATCAAATACTTCCTCGATAGACTAGAGATCATCTTGAGGCTAATTATTTTGGTGATAGAGATGTCAGATCATCTTACACATGAAATTGGTCTCATCAAGAGATTCTACAAGGGATTCTTTTATCTATGGCCATTTTCTTTCATGTTTTATTTTCCCATGACTATAATTTAGTAAAGAGTTGAGTATGCATCTAATACTGTGTCTGTGACTTAGTGTCCAAAACTAATCATAAGATAACGTGCTATACTCGTGGCTCTGTTACCAATGACCTATGTGGTGCATAGGAGGTTGCATAGAGGGAATACATACAATGATGACAAATAGATATAATCAAGTAGAGCTACAAATTGGAGGAAATCTAATGAAATCTAATAATAGGATGTAGAAATATACACTACTCATTCTCAAAAATCTCCAAAAATAAAATATTGAAGTAAGTTATTATGGACCCATATGCATTCTTGACATTCCAACAATTTTTTCCATTTTTCAACTATATAAATTTTAATTGTAAGACACAAATTAATAAACATGAAGTATTTGTAGGCTATAAAAATTGGATTTTTAGAAAATTCATTATAATATTCAAAAGTTAATTATCCTACAAAAATATTAGTATGCATGTAAATGAGACTTGTTATAGAAGGAGAAGTCTTTCCATCATGCACGTTCACTACATCAACCATTCGCGTTGCATGTTTTTTTAAAAAATTTTAATGAAAAAGTTCACTTTATTTTCAATGGGTGGACATAGGTCTGATGTTTAGGGTGAATAGTTATAAAATGCATATAAGTATGGCTATTAAATGTGAAAATATTTTAATGGTGCTTGTGTTATAGGGAGGAGACCAATAATGGAGCAATCATTGAATTATATCCTTTCTCCCTTGAGCACATTTTTGTTGCTTCTTATTGTTCAATGTTATTTGTTTTCAAAATTAACACTTTTGTGAAGTCAAATTTTAAATTTTAAAATTTGTCTTGGAGAAGCTTTGAACACTAATAACCATGTGAGAGGTGATTCTTATAATTAATTTTTGAAAGGTATTGTGTGTTAAAGCTAATGAACAAGTGGTAATGTGTTTTCAATAAAGTACTCTTTAAATATTAACATATATATAGTAAGCAGGGTAATTTTTTTTAAAGCATGATAAAGATTAACTTTTAAACCTAATTTTGATTAAATTGCATATATATTTATGTTTTCATTTATTTAAAACTTTGGATGCTTTAAGTCAAATCAACTCAAGAGACCAACCATAGTAGTTTCATTTGCTACAATTATTGTTTATGCTCTGCATGCAAGCATACTTAATAAGTAAAAGTTCTTTGGATCCTCGAGGGGTTGGTTTTACACTTTAACCAACTTAAAAGGTGACTAAATATTGATTGAATATAGGTCTTGGACACCATATTTTGCAAGGCTTTACTAAATATGTCATAGATTTTCAAATACATGAACATTTTGGCTCATGAAATGGTTTGGCGTAATTCTCCTCACATTATTATTGAAATAATGAAAAATGATTAACATTTCAAAAGTGAAAAATTATTTATTTTTAATGTGGACACTTCTATTCAGGGTTTGAGGGTTTCAAGAAAAGACTTTCAGAAGTAAGTATATTGACTGTAATAAAAGAGATTCAAAAGACTATATGAGAGTATTAGGGGTATGTGTTTTTTTTGGTATTAGTGTTCTTTGTATTACCTTAAACATTTCAATATAGATATTTTTATTACCTTAAAAACATAACTGTATTTTGTGGATATAGTGGATATAGTGTCTTGAATACAAAACACCCAATAGTTGCCATAAAGGTACCTGGTGATTAGTCATTTTTGACATGACAACACTCAATCATATCATGACATGTAAGATTTACCTTTTTGGAAATTTAAATGTTCAACCATTTTCACCCATGATCAAATATGGGTCCCAACCAAAATGTTGTGTAACTAAAATTTACAATTTTAAATAAATTCAAAATATATTTTCCCCTCCAATTCAACATTCAAAAAAATATATGTAATTTAAAAAAATCTTAAACAACGTGCTGGTGAAAAAATCACGTTCCCATATTTTATAGAAATTATTTTGTGGGCCCCCTAACATAGGGTGCACCACTATTGGTGTCTCTCCCCTATACCTATCTATTTACTTTTAGATTTGTGTGGAGGGCGCTAAATGCTTTACGAGGCAGGAAAGGGTGTGGTCATTGATGACATATGGTGTAGATAATTCCATAAATAACTACCCCAACCTAAATTGGAATCTACAACTTCCCCAACATAAATAGACACGTTAATTTTGGATTATTTTTTAATAGGTATTAGGAATATGTCAATGTCTAAATTTCTTCATAAATAGAGGTTTAAAAGAATTGAAAAATGAGGAGAGACATTCATCACTCACTCTCTTCTAGTTGAAAATTTTATCTTTTTATTTTTTCACATTGTTCCAAAGGTTTCATTGGCTACATGAGGAGAGTCTCGACTTTACTACACATTTGAAAAATATGGTTGGTTTTTTTACAATTGTGAATGCTTGTGTTTGTGGGGTAAAAATTTGTTATGTATTTGTTTTGCTTCTTCAACACTAGTAGCAATGGTCGTCACTGTAGTGGTTGTAACTGCGGTTGTAGTTTCTCTCTATAGGTGACGACGATTCATAATTTTAGTGGTAGTGGGTTTTGTTGTTATTTCCCTCTTGTTGTATGGTTTTTCAACCCATAGTGCATGGATGATTTCCTTTCTACCTTCCCCTATTGTGGATTTTTGTTCTTTCTAGTGGTGCTCTCTGACATAGTTGGTGGTTCTGTCCTTCTTTTCTTGCTTGTGTTATGTGTTGTGGTATCCTTTCGGGAACCACCATTCATCCTCTTCTCAACTGGTTCAGCCGCTACGTTCTTCACCATGCTTTGTATCTTTGTCTTCCCTTGTTAGGGTTAAAACATGTGTTAGGGTTTGAATAATTTCTACATCATATGGCTTTTCCTACCCATGTCTTGTTTTTTCACTTATTAGACTTATCCCAATCAATAAGGCTAATGGGAGGCAAAGTATTTTCCTATCACTTGTTGGGATTTACCCACCCAAGAAGGGAGTTTTGAGATTTCATTGTATTGCTTAGTGGGGTCTCATCCTGACCAACAAGTTGATTTGTGTGGGATCTAGTTTCCAAATTGTTTATGCCAACCAACCAATTTTTTTTTGTAAAATTCATTTTTTCAAAGTTAGTAAATGACGTGATGTGATAAAAAAAATACTTTATAAATTAGTTGTCTTAGTTGAAAAATCAAACATATGGAAAATTTCTTATTCTAAATTTAAAGTGCATGGTTTCCATGTAGTTACTCTTAAAGCTTCTTTGACATATATAAATACCTTTATCTTTTTGGTGTTGTGAAAGCAATAAAAAATGGATTTTTCAAACTTAGTAAATAGTGAGAACAAGTTGAACTTGACTTCTATAAGGATAATTTTGTGATTCCCCCTCCAACACTCTCCAAACTTTTGAGACATAACTTCAAATAAGAGGAAATGATATTATTCAAACCCTTGTTCTTGTATGTCGCTACAAGTGTAAAAATGTGTCTACGGATAACACTATCTCAATAATATCTACACTTCCACAAATAATTTTCTTATAGTTTAGGAGGAGTTGAGGTTTTTCAAAAATGAAACATGAAGGTATCAATTTAATTTGTTTTGATCAAATATTTTTTATCCTTTATAATGACATGGTTTTCTTGAGTTGAGATATTATTCCTTCACACCCATATTCGATGCAAATCTATTCCGATTTAGGGTTTTCTTATCTAACTAGTTGCGAGTAGTGGGGTTTATAATTCAGAGATTTCTTTGCAAGTAATTTCAAGATTTGTTGTATGGAAGTTCATTAGTATTTTTTAAAAATAATTTAGCACCGTAATCTTATTTCATTAAGTTGAGATTTTGTTTCACCCAAATTATATTACAAGTGAATATTCCCTATTAGGATTTTCTGTTAGGAAATAATTATATTAGTGCTCCTTTATTAATCATTATTATTTGTTAGGTCTGTTATTATATTTGTTTATATGTGAAGTTGTTAATAAACAACTCACGTGAATAGGAGTTTGGTGAGAGAATTAAGGAGTGTTGTTATATCAGATTCCTATTTTATAGGAATGACTTATTCCTATATATTTGTAAGAGTTCTCGTATGAATATTTAAGTGAAGAATATTATTCTGTGATATAATATATTGAAGTTCTATAACTGTGTATTCATTTTATAATCTAGTTGTGTGCTTACATCTGGTATCCGAGCGACCTCTATCATACCTCTAATGGAGAATTAGAGAGAAATAGGGGCACCACCTGTTTTCTTACTGCCCCAATGCATGAAAGCCTGATATATTCCTTCGGAGTGTAGGATTGATTATTTGTTATTAGTTTTTGTTGGAAGATTTGAAACATATTACAGTCAACTATACATTTCTACAGCTGATTAGATCTACTATCTGTCAGTGGTATTTATGTTTTAAGAGAATACGTGGCATTTGCCTCTTTCAGCCATTGTGATTTGCATGCATATTTGATTGATATCAAGTTTCACTGGCTTCTGTTACAAATTCTGGAGGTGAACATATAGCGTGAAAAGGTGTCACCACAAGTAGGTGCGAAGAGTCATTTGTATAAATAAATTCCAGTCATCTACGATGAGGAACAATTGATTCATTCAAGGTCTTTACGATATTCTCAATTTCTCTCGATCAACACGAATGCCATGCTGCTTCGTTGCCGCATTCAATTGGAAAATGATATTTAGTCTATAATTACTCTTAGCAAGTTGTTTTCAAACAATTTTTGGTATTCTATTGGCACTGAATATGATAGATCTATTCGTGGGCGTAATATAACACTTCCACATATTTTACATGCGAAGGAATTAAAATCTAGTGCATGCACAACTGGTGATCAGGTTTTCTCAGCTCACAGACATTGATAGCAAATAAATATTGAATATCAGTTTTGTTGGTTTGATCTTTGATTTCTATGCAAAGTTCATATTTTGAGGCTAGATCATGTGCTCCAGGTGCATTTGAAACTCAATATTTGATCTGCGCTCTCGTGTTCTGATTTTTCCATTGGGTGATTCAGATCTGATAAATAATGGTAAGGAATTATGGCTTTGTCATTTAATTCCAAGACATATTTCCCCAGAAATTAAGGCGAAGATGTGGAAGTGGAATAGGTCTTGTATTGCATGGTCGAATCAAGCATTGGATTGGACTCTACATGAGTGTCGTAATTCTGGTATTCAATTATTGTAACCTTGTCTAAACGTGTCATTATTGGTAGTTCCCACTCAAAGTTAAAACAAAAAATAAAGTGTCGTTATTTATTGTCAGTCTGTCTAGGTAAATAATTTTGTAAAAAAAAAAAAGGGGTGCATTTTCGGTTGTATCCGACACCTATCTCACAATGGTCAAGAAAAGAAGAAAACAATGTATTCTCATGGAACCAATTACCATGGAGAGAGACATAAAAAATATACAAGATCAAGAAAATTCAGCTATGCTAAATTTAGAAGAAGGATATGAAGGTGACAGTGAATTTGAACCACCTAGATCTCTAAAAAGAAAAAGGTTGACAGCTAAAGAATACAAAGACCATCTTTTACGAAAAATGAGAAGTTTGGAAAAGAATTCTGAGCACATTTCTCTAACCTAAGCGATATGTACAACTGGAGGATGGAGGAAAACAGAGGTTAGAGGTCAGTCAGCGACCTCTCATCAGTCGCCAACGACGGGGCCCGCACAGATGGTTTGGTGACATTTTTTGTGGTGTACTTGCTTTCAGCTTGTGTCATGTGCTTCTTGTCATATTTCCAGTATCAGTGTTCCTGTTTGCAGTGTTCGTGATTGAATAAGTGGAAATTTCACATTGAGGGGGGGGAACATGATCCAATGTATCCATTTACAGTATGTCAGTTTTTTTCTATGTATGTATGAGCAACAGATGTCGGCAAGAATTTCCTATGTTATTCCCTGCAGTGAGATGTGATGAGGGATGAGAATAGTACTTGGCATATCATGATGTGGTTGTAGGTAAACCACTTGAAAACCTTCATTTGTGGTTTGTGGTAAACCAATAGCAAAACCACCATTCTTGGTTGTTGGTAATCCATTCGCAAAACTATCACTTTGTGGTTTGTGGTAAACCAATTGCAAAACCACCATTCTCGGTTTTTGGTCAACTGTTTGCAAAACCATCCCTGAGGTTTGTGATCATCCTGTGAAAATCACCAGATCATGAGCAGGTGCAAGTACAAAGACAGGTTTTCCCCATGTTCGCACTAAGGGGGGGAATGTTAGGAAATAATTATATTAGTGCTCCTTTATTAATCATTATTATTTGTTAGGTCTGTTATTATATTTGTTTATATGTGAAGTTGTTAATAAACAACTCACGTGAATAGGAGTTTGGTGAGAGAATTAAGGAGTGTTGTTATATCAGATTCCTATTTTATAGGAATGACTTCTTCCTTTATATTTGTAAGAGTTCTCGTATGAATATTTAAGTGAAGAATATTATTCTGTGATATAATATATTGAAGTTCTATAACTATGTATTCATTGTATAATCTGGTTGTGTGCTTACATTTTCTTCATAAAGAAAGGATGTAAATGTCAGTATAAACACCCCTCTACTCTTTCTACTAAAGAGATTGTCAACATGTTGAAGAGCCAATTTCAGCTATTTAAATACTCTATTTTCCTACAATCAAACCACTTACTCCACACAGATTGAAAACATACAAATTAAAATCAAATAAGATTTTAAAAAATGAATTTCAAAAACATATTAGATTTCACAGAACGGGACATTAGAAATGATACTTATATGGTGAGGGTATGTTCCACAATGCTTCATTACTTCAATTTTTATGAGAGCATCAGGTTGCAAATTTGATTTTATGCATACCTTCCAATGATGGCAATCTACGAGACTATATTTAACAAAAATCCACTAAATTCATTATGTCTTGATGGATTTCCATGCTCTATTGTAAATTTCCCATTTTGGCAAAGTGTGAGAGGATGCTGGAAAATTTAAACTTGCAAATTGCATTTTCTTGAAATTTTGCAAGTCATTTGTAACAAACCTTGTTTTTTGAATAGATTGTAATCATTGCAGTCCATGAGACAAGAAAACTTCTTTCTCCATTATGATGTTGCATATATTTTTACCCTATTTCAACACAAGCTAAGAATATGTTGGAACATGTGAACTGATCACATTGGACACCTGTTATTACATTCAAGAAAATAATGAAAATACTTCATGAGGATGTTCTTATATTTTGTAAGATACACTTATGCTATTATATGAGAAGAGGTTGCAATTTACTAACAAAAAACATATAGCTAAAAATGAAACGATAAACTTCTATTGAAATTACAAAAGAATGAAACAAAGGAAAATAAGAAGAGAATCATATAGGCAAGCTATAATATAGTAAAAAGGGAAAAATAACGAATAGTTGACATTTCCAGGATTTTTTTCATTGGGTAGAGGCTTTCCTTTTCTATACTCAGTCATTTTTTTCTCCATGATCTATGAATTTGACTTTGCACTCACAACCCAATCAATTATAATAAATTGTGTAGAGGATCCTCACCCCATAAAGATTTGGGCTAGTGAAGAAAAGGTCATAGGTAATACATCAACTTTTATAAATAATTTATCATAATAAAAAACAATAATAACCTATGTTTTCATGGTAAGTCTATGATAAATATTGTCACATAAATTCATTTCAATCTTGATAAAAATATATAAACATATTATATTTGTGAATATTTTAAGTTGTCGGCCTCTGTATCACTCAATTGAGCCAAAAATGTTATAATACCTAAAAGTACACATCAACAATACGAAAAATTCATTTACACCTATTGGAAGCATTGAATTTCATCTTGAACAAATGTATAATTTTAATTAAAGTGAATATATTTGAATAAACAAGTGAGTGAAACAAAAATAATTCGAAGAATCCAAATACGAATTAAAATCTTTTAGATAAACCTAGCTAAATATGACCATGACCAACCCCTATTGAAATCCATTTCTATCAGTTAGGGTTACATTATAAGGTCAAAAAAATTTCCATTGGATTATTTGTTAACAGGAATCCCACGACATATTTTTCTCTATACGAAAAACCCATTAAATCTTCTCAATGGTGAAAATCCTAGCATGAACTACAATTGCAACGTCATAGAGATCATCACCTTTGCCTTGGATATCTAAAAAACATTGTCCAAAGTACAAGATGATTTAACTGAAATTATTAATATCTTAGGGGGTAGTAACCAATGGTATATTATCCTAATCAACTAGTTTCCAAGGCTAATTTTAGCAATATCAGAAATAATCATATGAACAAATATAAATAATGATAAACAATTAAATAAAGCGGTGTAAATGAGGAGGAGGATATACTTTGTTGATATCTTGATTCTTGTGCTGATATGGGTTAGTCAGATGACTGAAAATGGCATGAAATGACCTAACAAAGCTTTGATACTAAAATTGTGACCTAAGAAACTTTCTATACCAGGGTGTATGGTGTGTGTATGGTACAACCCAAATTATAGCCCCACTATGGACTTTTCTATATGCTTTGATCCTTCTATACATTTATCCTTTATAATTTTTTATGCCTATTTGTTACTTCTTATTCCACTTTTATTTAGAATCTAGACTTTTAATATTGTGTGATGTTCATTGTGCAACAAATCTAATATTCAAAATCATAGATGGTGACAAAACATCTTGCAAAATAAAAATTAGGTGGGTTATGGGTAACCTTGTGCGCTGCCGACACCACCACTACTCCAAAGAGGGAACAAACTGAAGCTCTTTCTCTCCTAGCATGTGATGCTTAGAATGTTTATAATCATGTTCTTCCAACAATGAGATTACACTTAGCTCTTTCCCCAACTTGGCTTGACCTTGGAAATGTACCTTTTGTACTTATAGACCTGAGTGTATGACTACCCTAGAATGAGTATGTAGAGATTAAGGGAGTCTTGGAATATATTTTCATATGTTTTCTCTTCATGTTTTCTCATTGGAATGTTAGGATTTAGGTAAAATCAATCCCATTCTCAATGAGAGATGGATAACTTTCTTATATATGTGTTTCAGAGTTGGAAACCTAAAATAAGTTTGATTAGAAATTTACCAAGGGAAATCAAATTATAAAAATTTATACTATAGGAGGAGGGACCAAAGTGCCTAATTTGAACCAAATCATACAGTTGTTATAGCCCTCCCTATCCATTATAGTCCCATATGCATGTGTAGGTGATCTGGGAATTGGTATTATGATATGTGAGGGTATAACCTAATTTGATGGATTAATATGACCATTGCATGAACAATTAGGTTGTGTGTGCAAGAAAGAATGAGTGAGACATAACTATAGAATCCTAATTGATCAAATTGAACAAGTGTGGACTAGTGAAAGAGTGTTTGTAAATTTTGTGTTATTGCAAGTCATGAAATATCAAAATGAGTGTATATATATCTCTCTTTAAGTATGGAATTGAAAATTATGTCCTTAAGGATAGGTTACTTGAGTGTGTAGACACATTTTTACTTTTTTTGGAGTGCCTCTTGTTTTTTCTAGGAATTTGTCTTTATTCTGGATGTGCTTTTTTGGCTAATATGAGTATCTACAAAGACACGATTATAGTCAATGTCCATAGTATATGGAATTGAGCATTAACTTGAAAACCTTGAACTTAGTGTGAAAATAGCAATATGTAAAGTAGGGAATCACAATAAAGTAAACATTAAACCTAATTGTTTTTTGAGAGAATACTCCTACTACCGTTTCCATGGAGGTTTTCTAAAATTTATGTTCGAGATGGTTGGAAGGAATTTGAGGTGATGAGTCTCCAAGTGTAGTGTACCAAGGAGAAATAAGTGCATATCCACTGGCATGGTGAAGAGAATTGTATGGGGATCATTATAGTTGCTTCACATCCCTCCATAAAAATATGAGGAATGGGAAGTCAAGCCTACAAGGATAACAATCACCTTGACACTTCTAAAGACCCACAGATAAGTACCACTGCAGATGAACACGAACCTAATTGATTTTTAAATGATGACACAATATACTGATGTAATGAAATATTACATGTACCATTGGTTCCACCATAACTTGAAC
This sequence comes from Taxus chinensis, assembly GCA_019776745.2. Taxonomy (NCBI): domain Eukaryota; kingdom Viridiplantae; phylum Streptophyta; class Pinopsida; order Cupressales; family Taxaceae; genus Taxus; species Taxus chinensis. The sequence goes on from CM034146.1 coordinate 112,152,389, forward strand.
TGTACCATGTATCATGTTACTGAAATTGAGAAAAAATCTTGTAAATGTCCCTAAGAAATTGTGCCAATTGAAAAAATTATTAAACTTTCCCTAGGAAGGAAGCATATGGAATGAGCCATAACATCTACATGGTATGGTCCTTTTTATATGTTTTTGTCACTGTGTGTTTCCTAGCCTAATTATTTTATGATTCATTTTATGTACCTTTGATCTGTTTAATTCTATACATGTTTTATTGTTTCTATATTTTGTACTTTTGTGAGGGTGAAATATCACCCGATGTTTCGCCCCTTGTTGGGGGCATGTGATATAGAGTCATGTGATCATGGATCAAACAAGAGGAGATGTAGTTGATGTACACATGTGTTGTATGATTTCTACAAGGGAAAAAAGGAGTGTGCATGGTTTATACCATGACGCTTACATAACAATCCAATAGAAAAATTAGCAAAGTTCCAACAACAAGAAGTAGGAAAAGAACATAGTATATGTTAGAAAACCCATGTAAGGACACATAAATAGAATATCCATGGAAAATTATATGCCACATACATGGGAAAGCACTCAAGATGTCATAAGAATATCGACACACTCAAGGCCAACAAGCAACGTAGGGAATTTCCAACAAACAAGTGAAATAAAAAAGAAAGAATGTAAAGAAAGAAACAAGTCATAGTATGAAAATGAGCTTGGAAGTGTTTTACAAAATAGATACTACACATGAAGCACCCATTAGTATGTTAGGATAATATATAGTATGACATGATGTATATACTAATTGAATGAGGTAAGAGAAATAAAAATAACTTAAACATTAGAATAATAACACCTGTATATGAGAAAATTTAAAAATGGATGCTCCTAGTAGCTATGAAAGAATTGGTAAAGATAATTGTGAAGCATCTTGCATCATGTTACAATCTATGCGTAGCCTACATTCAACTCAATGTATCACATGTACAAAAATGATATCACATATTATGTATCAAGCTAACCATGATAAATAATGTGCAACATAAATAGTATAATCACACAATAAATACAACAAGAAATAATGGTGCAAATATTGTTGGATGTTTTGTATTTATTTTTATGTTTTTGGATTTTTTTAGGCTCCATGATGGCGTAGATGAAAACCTATTCTCTGAAGAGAAGGAAGGGTGATCCAAGAATTCACCTAAGGGGGAACATTTAGATTTTTACAGTTTTTTATGAATGTATATTATGTATTTGAAGAGGGGAAGCAAGGTTTCTCCTGGTGTGTGTAAGGCGAGGTTGAGGTGTGTATCCGCCACATCAATAGTCAAGTTAAACCTAAACCTATAAGTAGATTATGTCATCAGGAAAAAAGTGGGAAAGTTAGATGCCCCCTAATATGTGAGTAGTATATGATATATCCAATCAGTAGATTGAGTGAAGGTCAGTGATCTTCCATTGTAGATGAAGAAAACATGTAATCATGGACCAAGGGGATAACATCATGTGAGACCATGTGTGGGATCATGTCTATAGGAAGGTGACATCCTAAATATTTGTGTCATAGAGAAGGTGAAATAGATTTATGATAATAACTAGAAATGTAGTATGTACCATGAAACCTATGTGACAGTGTAGTCCTAGATGGTGAACTAGGAGACGTAGAGATTCATCCAGAGTGAGTGAAGGGAACTGAAAGGTGATGAGAGCTATGTGTTCTAGTAGCCATTATTGAAAGTGTAGTATTATCACTAGGATTGTTTGGCAAGACCATAATACAATCATTGCTAGCTTTAGGAGTGAATTCTTTGGTAGGTGAATTAGGGACAAGGCTAACTATAGTGGAGGGTGCACTAGTGGTAGGGACTATAGAAACTTTAGGAGAAATAGATAGAGGGGATAGAGGTGGGATACCTTGTGTAGTGATAACATAACCCTCATGTATGAATTTCTTACATTAATGCAAAATAGATGGGACAACCCTAATGGTGTTGAGCCATGGAAGACCTAAAACCATGTCACAATGCTTGAATTTCAATGTGATAATAAATGGTAAGTAGATAGTGAGAGGCCCAACTATGATGGGAAGTGTGATACATCCATATGAGTTAGGTGGATTAAGTTTGATTTGGGACAATTGAAAGATAATCAAACATAAGAGGGGAAGGGAAGATGGGTTGTGTATAAAATTAGGATTGGTCATTATATTATTTTGAGAATGATTGGAAATAGAAGTAGGAATGTGAAGACTAGAAGCTGTAAAAAAAATGGAAGTTCACATCAGTAAAAGTGATAACCTGTGGTAAAGTAGTATTAGTACCAACAAGAAAATATAAAGGAGCATTGGTATATTGAGGAAGAGGAACCACTTTGTAAGTATGATTAGTAATTTTCTCAAGTGCAACTTTTTCATGTTTAGGAAGTAGGTAACAATGTTGTAATGATACACTGCAATAATATAAGACCCTCGCAGATTCATTTTTCACCTAATTTGCACATTTTAAAATTGAGACTACTCCAGAATCTTGCAATTGATTTATAGAAATTGTGGGTTATTTAGGATCTTATATACTTTTTAAAAAGGAATATGACATTATTGATGTGCACAATCATGTACCATCACAACCATCTTTTTATCGTACTCATGCACTTGATATTATTCACTTTGAGACCACATCACATCCTCTTTAGTATGTGAAACTTATTATGTACTTGAAATTTATTTCCTTTCCGTATAGACTTACCAAAGTAGGAATTTGTACCTTTTTCAAAATATCCACTCATTTTATACTCATAGGTCATCTTCTTTATAATCACGGATACGACAGTATACTATTACAATGCTGATTACCCCAATATGCCATCATTGTGCTCGTTGTAGTGCACTATAGTACATGTGGGGGTTATTTTAGTGGCATGGATATTGCATGATTTATTCTTTACATGGGATATTATTATCCTTAATTAGAACAACACTATTGAATGTATGTTAGGCACTGTGAGAAGTGCCAAAAATTTTCCAATCTCTTTCATCTTCCAACACAAGAATTATAGCCTCTAATCCATTTGGCATTTCTCTCAATGGGGACTTGACCTTGTTGGGAAATTTACTCCATTATATTTTTATGGCCATGTATTTATCACTAATACCACTGCGTACTTTATGAAGTGGGATGGGGTGGCACCACTTACAACACCATAGGTCCACAAGTTGTCAAATTCATTGTGCAACACATCATTCTCTGTTTTGGCATTCGTACCAAGATAATTTCAGACAATGGAAGTCATTTAAGAATCAACCTCTCATTCAACCTTATTTTGACACATTTAAACTATCCCTTTTTACTACCTCGTGATGACTTAGAAAAACAATCGAGTGATTCAAGGATATATTTCAACATACATGCCCATTCCTAACAACTCAAGATCTCCCATCAACTCGGCAGACACTTCGAATTTAGCTCAGACGAACTATTTTTTAAACGCTTAATGACCACCACTCATCATATATTAATCCCACATTAATTGGATTGGTTACCATGTTGGGTAGTTTACCCAACCACCAACTACTCATAATGACTTGACGATGGACTTGGTATTTCCACTAAACAAATAACTAGGTGAGTTCCAACCCATCACCCACCAACACCCACTTGATGGTAGATTTCTCTGGTGGATATGACCTCTTCATGGGGAAAAGGTAATGAGTTTCCTTGGCCCTTGCACATTGAATCCCCACAAAGTGGTAATTTGGATCTCAGGGCCTAGAGGCTCCCTTGATGCCACATTATACTACTTTGGTTAAATAGCCTTGACTCTCCCATTGGAAGCTAGATATCAGAACTCCCTAACTTGGTATTTACCTCACCAAATTAGAAATTTGGTTCATAATCTCCGTAATCCCCAATCAGCTCACCATTTTTGCTGTACCTGAACTCATCCTTAGCTCGGCCCTATGATCTTTCTCCTTTCTATATTGACTCATCACCAAATGAATTGCAGGCTCACCTAAGCCATTGTAAAACTTGACCCACACATTTGGACACTCATGTGACATTGCCACTATGTTTTTGACCAACTCGTACAATCTATCACATTGAACCATATGTTTTCTGATCGAGTAACCAAATCATGTCAAGCTCAATGAAATTTTGAGCTAATTTTATTGACTTGAATTAGCTTTATCTCAGAGGCCTTGAATGGCTTGAAATGGATTGCTATATTCTTCTCTGCAATGATAAGCTCAAAACCAAGCTACTCTTCTAAGATGATTGCCTCATTTGATTTATCTCTAAACCGAGCTTTATTCTTTAACCATATTGAGCCCCTAACTGAGCTACCAGCTAAACTCTACACTGAGTTCATTTCCTATCACGACTGAGCTCGCTTCATGAGCTAATCCTCCATTCGAGCTCAATCCTGAGTTAGTTCATTCTAAGTGCACTTGAGATAGCTCAGTATTATGTCTTCGATTGACATCCCAAACTATATGAGCTAGCCTTCCCAAATAACTCATTAATTATTAGGTTGATTTGTATTGACCGAGCTCTTATACTAACCTGACTCACCTATCAACTCTCATCGAGCTCTGTCATAATTTATGTAGCCTAAAATTTACCAATAACACCCTGGATGCACTGGCACATCACTCAGCATAGACTTAGAGCTCACCCTAAGCATGCAAAGGTACCAGGTCCCTATTTAGGGTTCCTTTTACAGGTTGTTAGCATGATTAAGATTTAGCATATGTAGTTCCATTAGTAACACATCATTCTACAAAGCATACTAGATCTATATCTAAGGGAGAGTAGAATTTAAACAATAATCGTGATGGAATCGAGTACATGCAATATTCAATTACACACAAGAATACACTCAGATTCAGCCAATATCCTCCATTATATTAAATAAGTATATAGAAGCTTCATTACAATAACAGTAGTATGTGCATAATAGATTTTACAACATAATCTCACTATATCTCTCTTTGTATATTCATCATCATATATATATCTACTACATAGTTCACTACATATATATAAGGGTGGGGACTTTCCCTTCACCTCTTATATAATCCCAAAATAGGTCACATACTATTATTAGCTATGTGCCATTACAAAAATAGCCACACATGCAAGTGTGCTAACAATAGACTACTGGTAGTTAACTAACAGTGATAAATCTATCTCTGGCATGTGTCCATGCAAAGTTATTTATATCCAATCCTCCAAAAATAACCAATGTGTGGAGCGCACGTATCTACCTCATTTTTGTGCTCTACACGCCATCTCTAAAAATAGACCTTCATGAGTGAAAATGGCTAAGTCCTGAAAGCTGAACTTATGCTCTATGCACATTTTCTCCCTATCCATTCACGCCTTTGAATATGACCTGTTTTCCCACACGGACTTCTTGTGTGCTTTCTGTCAAGTTTTCTCTGATCAACATTACCCCACACTAATTGCATTGTCACCCCGATAATGGTTATCTCCAAAAACAAATCAAAGAATAGAAGAATAGAAAGAATTTGAATGAATGAAATAATGTTCTTATCCTGTGGTTTCTTCTTCTATATCCTAACAAATTAATCCAGGATATTCCTCCTTAATTTCAGCCTCCAAGGTTTTCCACTCAATGAGTGCTTCCTCTTCTCTTTCTGGAATGTCCATAGCAATCAAATCCATTTCTTCCTTTTTAATTTCTCCTTTCTCATTATACAAGACCAACACAATGTTGGATATTACAATCATCTTTCCCTCCAAAAAATCCATCTTCTACGTGATAAGTTTCCCAAGCTCTTCTAGCTGATTTCTGTGTGGTTCTTGGGCTGCTACCAAGGCCTCATGCTTCTATTTAAGCAATGCTAATCTATCTGCACAACCTAATGTGTCATCTTTCATTACTTTTTGGACCTCATTTCTCTCCTCTAGGGTTTTAATGTTGATGAGCACCTATGAAGTTGTACAAATGTTCAAGGCTTGGTCTTCTTTCTTCAGTACTTCCTACAATGCTTGTAGAAATCCCTCATATGATGTAATCTTCCGCATCACTATAGCTTTTTCTCACTCTGCATCTTATGTTGGATCCTTTGGCACTGGCATGCATAGAGGTTCATCTTAAAGCAATAGGTCCACCAATGTACCTACATAGTGTATTGCCAAAGGAAATGTCTTTGGTACCTTTGGCTCTAAGTGTGGCCTAGCTCTTATGACATTATCACTAATTTCCTCTACGATGCTGATAGATACATAGTTCTTTTTCTATGCTAAGTCTCTTTCCTACATTAGGCACGCTATCTCCTTATCCTTAGTTTTGATTTCTTCCCTTAGCGGCCTAATTGTGGCAGCCTTGTCCATATTCCGCCTTGCCAGCTTTGTTGAGACTTTAACCAATGTATTTATCACTTATTCATTTGACATAATAGTAGGCTTTACTTTTATGTGTCTAGCCTAAGGTGTCTTTTTCAACATCCTTGACATACATGAATCTTCACACACACCAACATTTGGTTCATCCATGTGTGTGTGCATCGACCATGATAATTTCTTCTTGGTGCGCACTGTTTCCATATCTTCATTCATTAATTCCTAGCCATATAATTCATTTTGTGTTAGTGTGCTTTGGAAATAGGTGCAAAAAATTTTACCTGCGTCCTCAGCGTAACCCATGGGTTGGTGGAATGTGCTCTCCACTTGTTCTTCTTGACCTAGGGTTCTTAGGAAATCGAGCCTCCAGATTTGGAACTTGTGTTCCTATGTCCTGAGAAGTCTCTATAGCTATCTCATCTGTTCTCTTTTATTCCTCTTCTCCTTCCTTCATTTCTTCACGTTTCTATCCTTCAATGTTCTCAGGAGGTGTAGGAGAATTAGGCGTGCTTTCCTCTGAATCGTCCACTTCCTCATTCAATTTTAGTTTCCTCCTTCTTTTCATGGTTGGATCCTTTTGTGTAGAGAGTTTGGGTGATATTCTCTCACTCTCTTAAATTTGTGCTCTCCTTGGACTACATCTTAGTCCTCTTCATCCCCCTCTTGTGGCTGAGGTGGTTTAATTGCATGCTCATCTTCATCCTTATTCATAGGATGTCTTCTACCTCTATTCTCTAAACCCCCACTATCTTCGCACTCATCCTCCTCATCCTCCACTTCAATTGTCTCTACGGGTTTAGGTATTGTGATGTTCTCCATGGTATGCTTACCCTTCGGTGGCCCTGGGAGCATGAACTCATTCTCAATGTACTTGTTATTCTCCAACTTGGGCTTCAGTTGAAGGTACATTAGTGCTGCTCCAATATCTCCCACAACCAAACTTACTAGTTTAATTCTCAATACATATGTGATGATCCTTTCAATATATGCACCCCATCCTAGATACACATATTTCTTCCTTAGTGTGTGGTAGTCACAATCTACCTTATCCACATTGAACATTAGTCTTCACATGTCTGAGAACCTGTGTTCTGACACCTAGAAGTACCTTGCTATGAAGGCATATGGTAACTTACACCAAGGGCTCCATGCTCCATCTATCCTGACGAACTGTACTATGCAAAACTTCTAGTATATAGTGAACTAAACTACCTTTTCCAACCACCAAAGGCAAGACCTTGGGTATGCACCATTCTTCTTCAAATGTCGTACGGAGCCTATCGTACCATTTCTCAGCCCTTTGCTTGACTGGTTCTTTCATAGATCCTTCACATAGGTAATTTTTGAACTGCTCCACTGGTGACTTATGCTCCATGGGATACTCCCATATCTTCTCTTTTGGTCCATCATGTACTCCAATCTCCATGAACACTAGTGACAATAGGACAGATCCAAAGCTGATCTTTCCTCTTGTGCATGCTTCTTCAACAATAGTTTTTACAATGTAGCTTGAAATATTGTAGACTACCCCTTCGGACATTCTCTTCACAACATGCAGCCACATGGTGTTCACTTGTGACCACCTTTCTTGGTCATTTAGCTTTTTCACAAGGTGTGTGGCTACCTACACAATTGGATACTTCTTTAGTTTATCGATGTCCATGCCGTGTAGACCCTTTATGTACCCCAACTCCTTTTTGGTCTCCAAGATTGTGGCCTTGTCTGTTAAATAATTCTTCAAATCTTCTCTTGTTCCCTTCAATCCTATTACCATGGACATTACCATGGCTGAAATTCTTTCTCTACGTCTTGCAAAATAGAAAAAATCTTTATGAACTTTGCTCATGAGCAACTAGTACAAGGGCTCATATTTTCTGAAGAAAGGAAGCTCGTATAGCTGGTAAAATAAAAAAAATTCAAGAGCTTCTCGCCAAAATCGTCATACACTAGTATGTTTTCCGCTGTGTTTTTATTCATCTTTGTGTTAAGAAAGACATCAATATCCTTCTTATTATCTATGTTACGGTGGTTGTACTCACTCACCTTGCTTCTCCTTATGTGATAATTCCACTCCTAGCCTATGATGACCCCTTCTGGATATTACATTTCAGAAAAATTACTTTTGGGATCCATCTCCTCTTCTTCTATGACCACCTTCTTCTTTCCCTTCACTCTTGTTGTAAATTCTATCTTGCGTGCCATTTCTACCTTCCAATCCTGTGTAAATACTCACTTATTGAATTTTATAATGTGTGAATCAAACCATAGCTTGATTCAGCATGCCCTAGGTGAAATTACGTGCCCTCACTCCTCTCTGTCACCTTTATTCACTCAAACCCTTCACCACTGGGGACGCAAGCTCTTTCTATACACAAATATCTTTGTCACGACTAGCTACACAACTTTCACACCTCAATTCGAGCACTTGGCTCTTCGCACTTAGCTCCTTTTCAAACACTCTTAATCACAATGGTGAAAATGAACTTGCATCCCATCCTTATATAAATTTTCAAATTTTTGATGCATTTATTACTCCCTCACCTACCAAATATCCTCTCATTAATTGACCAATTCCATTATTTCTGCTCAGTACATCTTCATGCCCCAGCTATAACCTTCTAGCACACCTTACTACCCTTTGGCCATAGATTTTATTCAACGCGATTCCTTGCACCTAAGTACCTCATCACGACACCTTCTTCTGGTAGTTGTTATGGCCTCTACTTACCTCATGTGATATTGTCCCTTCATTCATCTCCATATTTGGTCACTTTTTAGAGGAAATCCTTTGACTTGAAAAGCACCCGTAGTAATTTATTCCTTTCACCTTTCAATTCTCACAATCTTGTACCTAGATATCAACAACCACCCCACACTAAAAGTATGTGCAGTCCTTTACGCATAAACATCCTTCATATATTAATTAGCTTCATCTGCGCAAACACACGTATTACACAAGAACAATAACTAAATTGATAAAGCATAGCAACAACGAAGGAAACACATTAAGGAAATATAGAATTGAAAACCTAATCTAAATGGCAATACTGCCTTATTACAAAAACCAAAAAGACTTATCTATAGTAGGGCTTTAGCCTACTCCCATTAAAGTAATCGGGTATTTGTGTTCCATCAAGTGCTTCTAACTGATAGGTGCCTGTTTCAAGGATGTAAGTGATAACATACAACCCCAACAAATGTACTTTATATTTTTCTAGATGGCACAAGAACATATAGTCATAGAGAAGTACGCATTGTCTAATCTCAATATTTTTATCCCTGATGTGCCTGTCATGCCATGCTTTCTACATGGAATTTTCTTGCTTCTAACTCCAACGTGTTATGGTTCAACACTAATCCAACTTAATTATCTTTTTAATCCATTCTTCTAAATCTTTCTCATCAGCTAGACCTCCAGTGCATGGAATACGCAAAGAAGGTAACATAAATTCTATAAGAAGAACTGCATCTATGGAAAACACTAACATAAATGGTGTGGCTTTGTTCAATCTCTTCTATGTAGTCCGATATGCCCAAAGTACTACAGATAATTTATCATCCCAATCCTTTCGTCCAAGATCATAGATTTTTGTCAATGTCTGGCTCAAAATTTTGTTGAAAGCCTTAGCAGTTTCATTTGCTTGAGGATGATAGGGTGTAGTATTATGGTTTGTAATCATTAACTCATCCAATAAAATTATGATTGTCTCATTAAGAAAATGTGTGCCTCTATCATTGGTCAAACTCAAAGGACATCCATACCTTATAATAATATTTTCCCATAGAAACCAGGATGTTGTAGCCATTATACAGTCCTTTGTATGTGCTGCTTCTACCCACCTCATCAAATAGTTTTTGTAAGTTATGATGCATCGTGATCCAGTTCTCCGTGCAGCCGGTGAAATAGGACCCAAAAAATCTATAGCCCATTTCTCAAATGGTTCTGCGCTAGCAATAGGTCTAAGAGGCATTTCATCTTGTTGACCTGGTTTTCCAAGATGTTGACAATGATCACATGCCTTACAAAATTCCTTACAATCTTTATATAGGGTCTCCCACCATAATCCAGCGAGTAGAATCTTACATGCTGTGGCACCACTGACATAGTGGCCACTTGTAATACCACCATGAGCTTCGACCCAATTTGTATAAATCATCACTGATTAACATATAAGGTGTGGCACGTATAGCAAGTTGATTCTTCTCCAAGGATTTCATTCCTTCTGGTGCCATCCCTGTTCGTAAAAAGACATCAATGTCCTCTAGTTCTGATGGCATGCATTGTAACCTGTATAACTATGTATCTGGTATGGTATCCTCAATTTCCTGTGCTTCTTCTCTTAACTGTATTCTTGATAGATGATCTGGTCCAGAATTACTTTTATCTTGTTTTACCACAAGTGTGAAACCAAATTCTCAAAATAAGAGCACCCATTGACATATGCGCTCTTATAAAACAAGTTTATTTACCAAATACTTCAATGTTATGTAATCTTTGTAAAAGAAAAATTGTGTAGCTAGTACATACTCACAGAATTTATGCAGTGCATAGATCATTGAAAAAGCTTTGCGCTTTGTAGTTATGTAATTTTGTTCAGTAGGAGTCAGCTTTCTACTAGCAAAATAGATAGGATGATCTATAATACCTTCTCCAGTTTGAGCCAACACTGCACCAATGGCCATGCCAAAGGCTTCAACATGTACATGAAATGGTTTGTCCCATGAAGGAAAATGTAGAATAGGCACGGTAGTAAGTTTCTCCTTCAATGTCTCTAATACGTGCTACTACTATTTTCCCCAGTAGAATGTACCTTTCCCTTTTAGTAACTCTTCTAATGGCACAAAAAATTTGGCATATCCTTTGATAAACTTTCTATAATATCCTATATGACCTAAAAATCCATGCACCTCACTTTGATTGGTAGGATCCCTTAGGCTTATAATGACTGCAACCTTTGCTGGATCAACCAACAAACCCTCCTTGCAAATTATGTGTCCTAAAATTATCCCAAATGGTGTAGAAAATATGCACTTATTGATGTTCAAAGAGATACTCAACTATCTACACCTTTCAAACATCAAGTGAAAATTATCACAGTGATCCTTAACTAATCAATACACCATCCAATCATATAAATATACCTGTAAGAAGTTTTGAAAAAATTCCTTCAATGCTTGGACAACTATGTGTGAAAATACAACAAGCACATTTTAAAGACCAAAAGGCATGATAGTATAGGTGAAGCTACCCCATTCAATGGTAAATGTAGTCTTTTCCTGATCCTCCTGGGTAATTCGAACCTAATGATACATAGAGAACCCATCTGTAAACGAATAGATTTCGTGCCCTACAACACCTTCAAATCTTTCCTCGGTGAATGGCGTAGGAAACGGATCAGTTACACATGTAGCATTCAACTCCCTATAGTTCACGCATATCGTAATCCATCCATCCTTCTTGATATCGACCACCATTGGATTAACCCATTCTGAATCATCAAGGGGCTTGATAATCCCATACTTCAACATGTTATCAATCTCTTCTTTGACCTTTTTGCGCAAATTGGGGTTCATCCTGTAGGGTCTCTTTCTTACTAGGCGCACACCCTTTTTAAGCTTTATTTTCATCCCTCCTAATGATTCATGCACGTCATTAAGTTTATGGTACCCCCTAGGAAATAATTATTGGTAATCCTTTAGTAACTCTATGATTTTTGCCACTGCAGAGTCTGACCAATAGTCTCTAATTATGGCTTCCTAAGGCTCATTATCTATTCCAATATTCAACATATTTATCTTTTTAGGTTTGTGATAGGCACACGTGGTCATATCCACACTGTCCAATACATCACGCCTCCCTGTTGAATGACTTATATCCAGATTATATGCTTCTTCGTCATCCACTAAGTTGACCATTTTCCTTTCTCTTTCTCAAGGCAAGCACGTTTAAGTACTATTGCATCGACCTCTGGTTCTTCATCTAGACGTGCTCCTAAGTCTTCTTTACCTAATAACTTCTGAAGGAGTAATTCAGCCTTGGCACTATCTCCCAAAGTTAAGCACTTTATGAATTTCAATGATTCTTCCACCGAAGGCTTTGTAGAGAAGAAGTCAAATGTTTGGGTCATTCCCACAATCAAATTATGCCAATTTCTATTTTCTGTATGGAGTTATACATACACATACCAAGTGCATGCGCAACCTTGTGAAGTGGAATAAAACTTGTGCACCCATAGCGAAGGTGGTAAAGCTTCCTACCCTTCTGTCCAGAGTATCTCACACTTCTAAAAGTGGTGCTGAACAGGGTGGTTATTGTGATAAGTACTAATTTGAGTAGGTGCATTTCTCCTGAAGAACCTAGTAGTAAGAGCAATCCCAATTTCAGTCCATCTGACAAGATTATCTGTGTGGGTCACCCTCCATCGTGATGTTGTCCCACGTAGTGTATATGATAGCATAATTATTCTTTCAATTGGGTCTATCCATTGTTCTTCCATGGCATGCAAGAATACGATGGGATCCCATTCTCCTGTGTAACAAGGTACTGATTTGTTTCCTATCCTCCTAACATAATGTGGTTTTATGCTTAGAGGAAATATTCTCTTTACTTCACGCCCTACTAACTCATAAGTGTTGTAAGCCCAATTATCACAAGAAACACTTATAATATCACTAATAGACTACATCCTCCCACTGAATTAGTCCTTGTTTGGTTGGTTTAATCATCTCTGGGTCTCGGATGGTGTGTACATAAATCCTATTTAGATCTTCTTCACTTAAGGGCTCTACATAGGGCGCATATTTTCCATTTTTCAAAGGGATAATAACTCTTTCCTCTCTGTTTTCAAAACTAATATAGCCCTTATTGAATAGAATATCAACATTATTTACATAGCACCAAGGAGGCCTCAATAGAGCTAGGAATCTATCCGACTCTGCCAGCGCTAAAACTTCAAAGTCTCCAATGAACTTGGCTCCTTGTATGGTAATGGATGCATCCTTCAAAACTCTGATGGGAGTGGCCTTAGTCCGATTAGCCATGAATAATACATTAGAGGATGGCTATAATGGGGGCTTCCCATTTGTACCCATGCATCCAAGGTAAGGACATTGACTTCTGCACCTGTATCAATCAGTATATTACTCAATAACCACCCATCCACAACAACATTCATAGTGATTTCCTTGTCATAATCTAGGCTATGAGGGGGAATATTCGCATGTAGGATCTGTCATCCTGTCTTAGTACTTACACTCGGAGTGTTTCCTTTTGACCAACTCCTTAACAGTGGAATGATGTTTTCTTGGCGTAGTATTTTACACATCTCCCTCAAGTCATCTATATCAGTTTGGACCATCTCTAATGATTTATTTTGGTCCTTTAAGTACTATATATCACCCTGAATATTTCTTATAACTTCCATTGTTTCCTGATAAACCTCCTTCTGATAGGTAGGATCTTAGTACTGTGCATTAATAACTTATTCTTTAGTGATGGTTAGTTTCATCTAGAATGCTTCCCTAGCTTGTGCCGCCTCAGCGCAGGTCACGATCTTCACTTGCAACTCTTCATACTCTACCACCAACTTGGACATCCATTGATTGTCCACATTGGTTTATATCCTAACCATCCATGCACCTTTGTTTTCTCTTTTATGTTGCTTACTTAGATGCTCATATAAGTTCAGGCACTTGTCATAGCCATGGTTCTTTCTGCAAAAAGAACATGTAATATTTTGGGGGCATTCGTGCTTATAGTGATCAAGAGATCCGCATGTATAACACGTTCTGCAAGGGAACTCACTTCTCCCACCACCACGACCTCATCCTCTAAATCCACCATGATATCTTCAGCCTCTGTCATGACCTCCTTCAGAATTCCCTTCATTCTTGTCATAGCGCGGTTGATTGTGATCCTGATCTTGGTGCTCATTCTTGTTTTTAGAACTATTTGTTACACTTGTCTGTCATACCCCAATTTCTATAGCATCATGGATCTGACCAATGAACAGGGATAATTTTAGTGGTGTATACTTGTAATATGGTAAAAATTTCATTTTAGGAAAATTTGAAAAGGTGATTTTTTCATAGCAGGTCAGTGTCCTATTTGCCTAAAATTTATAGTATATATTGTTTTTTGGGGTAGGCTTCACCTACATTTGAAACATATCCTATAAAACCTAGGTGATTCGCCGGGTAGTATACTACGGTACTACCACCAGTAGCTTACCAATAATGTGAAATCACATACTCTAAGCACCAGAGATTATTTTTAGCTTGTTAGTAGTTTAGAGTCGGGTGAAAAATGATATTTAATGACACATAAACCATTGAATTTGTTGATGCTCGAAAAAGGGGTTAGTTGTTGACGTGCGATGGGATATAGTTAACGTGTGAAAAGGGGGCTAGCTATTGATACGTGACAAGGGGGTTTGTTGTTGATGTGTGGCAAGGAGGTATTGTAGATGTGTGACAAGGGGGTTAGTTGTTGACGCACGACAGGGATATAGTTGATGCGTGACAAGAAGGTATTGCAGACGCGTGAAAAGGGGGTTAATTGTTGATGAATGACAGGGATATAGTTGACGTGTAACAAGGAGGTATTGTAGATGCATGACAAGGGGTTTGTTGTTGACGTGTGACAATGAGGTATTGCAGATGCATGAAAAGGGGGTTAGCTGTTGACACACGATAACGATATAGTTGACGCGTGAAAAGGAGGCATTGCAGACACACAAGTGGGTTAGTTGTTGACGCGCAATAGGGATATAGTTGACGCGTGACAAGGAGGTATTGTTGATGCATGACATGAATTTTATCTCTGATGTGTAACTTGGTTCTTTTGCTGACATAGGAATCTGTTCAAAATAACGAAAGGTGTTATTCCTCAGAATGCGAAGACCCTAAAAGTAACTAAGAAATCTTAGAAGTCCCTGTTCAAGTATTTTGGAAAATCTACTGATACCGATATTGTTACTACCAATAACCATATAGCTGCCACCAAAAAGAATCAGAATACTGACTGTGTGTAAGGTAATATTGAGGCGGACATGCATTTTGCACAGTATCAAACAAATCACACCTATGATAATATACTATATCTTGAAGATATAATTGTTGAGATACCAGATCCTGAAGGTATTGTTCCTATTGGGGTGTAACCAGGAGTGCATCAAGATATTACACATACAAATACTCATTAAAATGGAACACAAAAATCAAATTCAAATTCTGTTTCACGAAAGAGGAAACCAGGTGATAGTGATATTGCTCAAACTTCTACTAAAAAAAGTAAAACATTGAAAATGAACAAGAATATGTGGACCATTTGTAGGACATACAAGTGTTATTGGGCTGCTAAATTTCCATTTATCGAACCTATACAATCATCTAATTCAAAATATATCCCATCTGAATGTACATGTACAATATGTATGTGGAAAATGGGAAAGCAACAAAAAATGCAAATGAAGATGGACACTATAGAAAAACATCATGAAAAACAATATTTGACTGTAAAGGCGGCAGATGGATAGAAAATAAAAACACACAGGTGGAAAACTGAAAAAGAATGCATGCATGTTAAATAACAGCATATTATGAAGTAGAGCAGAAAAAATGCAGACATCTTGTGGAAAAGGGAGGAACGATCACATCACAAATTGGTAAGATGAATCAAACAAATCTACATGCAAAAATCATACAATTCTCTACTTTATTTCACATACTAAAGAAAGGAAGAACGATTTTGGATTTCCTCGATTTCAAAGTTTTGTATCAATATAATGGAATGTCAAACGTACCTCAGTCTCATTGGTTTGAAAGTAGTGGATGGGAAATCAAAAAATGCCTTTTGATGATAGAGAAGGAATATTTGAAAGAGAATGTAAAAAATCAAATTTTATCTCTCTTTTAATTGATGAAGTGACAACATTTAACAACATTACATGGGTATGCATCCATGTCTATACTTCATATAAGGACAACTCATCTACGAGGTGTTATGAAAATGGCTGAAAAATGGAGTGCCAAAAACCTACATAAAATAGTTGTTTCTCATTTGAAAGATATTGTTGGAATGTCTGATTATGAAATTGCTATGAATTTGGTATGTGTTAGAGTATATGGTGTATCTATCATGCAGGGTCACCAAACAGGGTTGTGTGTTAGATTACAAACAACAGTGGCCCCATATATGCTACCAATTCACTCTATGGATCACACAATGAATTCAGCGTATAAAATGGTAAGCAACTATGAGAATGTTGTGAAACTAGAAGACATTATAAGAGAACTTCATGCCTATATGGAAAGCATCCCAAAGTGATTTCTTGACTTCCAGAAATTTGTAATTGGAATTATAGATGGCAAAAAACTTTTGAAGGATGTTGAGATGAGATGGATCTCTTTGTATGAACCTACATGCAGAGTTCATGAGGAGTATCCTTCGTTGGTTGGTTTCATGCACAAATATCATCATGAAGTTGATAGGGTGAGGGACTTGTTATTCCGTTTAACTGATTTGGAGACACTACTTACATTGGTTGGTATTCTTCCAATGTTGCAGGAGATCAATACTCTGATGAAGCATGCACAAGGGAGATTAATCTATATTGTGGATTTTATACTGATGGGAAAAATGGTATGTAAAATTCTTGATATCTTGTACTGTTCCCAAGATAGTTTTAATACACCTATTTTCAAGAATTGGAAAGCTTTATTAGATCTTAAAAATCCCAGTAACTATTTGAGATTTAATATCCACGATCACCTCTACATCACTATTAATGGGAGGGACATACCACTGCACATTTTACAAAAACTTCAAGATTTTATAGGATCAGAATGAGACGATGTTCCCGTGAAACGTAATCTCTTTGAGTTTGTTATAGTTGAAACATGAATAAAGGTTAAATTTTTTTAGAATCATTATCATCAAAAATTAGAGAACGTTTCTCCAAAGATAAAATTCTTGAAGCAATGGGTGTGATGAATCCTAATTTTTTGAATACTGAAGGTGGTCGTGCAAAATTTGTAAGAAATCATTTCCATAAATCCATGGGTACAATAATAGAATATTTCATAAAGACTTCAGAGTTCAAGGGTATGGAAATCAAAGGTATACTGAATGTTGATTTATTAAAGTTTCAATCAACAAATTTTGCAACAACGATGAGGAACCAATATTAAAATTTAGACGAACCTTCTGAAAATGGTTCTATTGCAAGGTTATGGCGAGGAATCTATCAAATTTCTATCTTACAAGAAGACATCAGTGAATATTTCAGATTGTATGAGTTATACCAAACAATTATTCTGGGGTCTGTGGAGGATGAAAAGGTTTTTAGTGCTTTATCATTTATAAAATCAAAACTGAGAAATAGGTTGGATTAAAATATAGAAAGTTGCATGAGGTGTTATGTATCTCACTACTCCATGGAAACCTTTCCTTTCGTTAGAGAAATTGTGCATTGGAATTCCCTTTGTGAAAGAAGAGGTGTGAATAATATAGCTACAAGCACAATTGTTCCCAAAAATGAGAGTGGAATTGGTGCATCGTCACACTCTACAGAAGAGAACATCGAGTTTGAAGAAGCTATTAATAATGGATTGTTTCAACTTTAAATAGGTATCTCCTTCACCTTACTTTTATTGTTTGTCACCTTAAATTTTGTTTTAGCTCTTGTTATCATTAAAGATGTTACAGGTATATATATTTACATTTATTTAAATATAATTATTTCATCTTTTTTTTTTGAAAATGTGGGTTGACATCCATCCGAGGAAGCTCACACTTCTCGTGACCAACAATGTCAGGCAACTCACCCATCTATCTACTAATCCATTTCTCATGTTGATTTTTCTTAAATCAAAGATCTAGCACACTACGAAGGATGATTTCACAACCATCTAAAACACTAGAGGTAACTTAAAGCCTATCATATGACATTTCTTGATTTTTTAAAATTATGTTTAATTTATTTTTATATTTGCAAAATGCTTTGATATATTTTTTAAAATTTTTGGGATAAAATCACACAATCAAATTTTACAAAGAGAGGAAGATTTTTCCATATTATACAATACATAATCCACTATCCATTATACAATTCATCATCCACGATTGTGCTTGAAGCTAAATCTACATCCACATAAAATTCATCATCATCCATATATTTCATATCATTATCATATCATAATCCTGACACTCTAATTATTATTAAATTCATCATATCATTATCATAATCTTGACACTCCAATTAATATTAAAACAATTATTTATCTATTTTAAATGTGCAGAAACATCTTTGTCCTAACACATTCCATTTTATTAAAAAAAATATCCATTATCATCATTCATCATCATCTATATCCATCCTAATGTCATCATATCATTACAAGTATAGAGAAGAAGATTTTGAGAACGTTTAAATGTCTCTGTTGTACTACATTCCAAATTTTCTTATAACAATTATCCATTATCATCATCCAGATTCCATGATCGTTCTTAAAGATAAATCTACGTCCACATACAATTCATGATAATCCATATCTATAAGACTATGATTCTATTGTAATGTCATCATCCACATCTAATGCAATCATCATTACAAGTAGAGAAGAAACATAAACACCATATACAATCTAGAAATTCTATACATAATATATAGGAAGTTATAAAATTAAAGATTATATAGTATTTCACAATTTTCAAAGGCTATCAAATTCAAGTTTCAAATTTCAAATCTAGATAATAAAATTCAAATGCCATGACCATCACATTCAATGTTTCAAATTTTTAAATATAGATTCTATTTTTCAAGTTTCCACACTCAGTAATGAAAATTTTCAACCCTCAATTTTCCATACCCCTTTCCACTCATGTACTCCTTTCCCTAATGGCTTATCCACTTGTACCCCTTTCCCTAATGGAATAAATAATCCCAGAACTTATGAGATCTTTCGTAAATTGTCTAGATTCTTTAAAATTCTTTCTTCTTGCTTTGTCGCATCTGCATGGGATAGCAAATTTAGATCAGGAGCTGCCTTGGTTTTGAATAAAATTTCAAGGTCGAAGCCATGCTCTTTAATTATCTGCTTCAGTGCATTGTTTTGTTTGTTAACCAAAAAAATATTTCCTTCAAATTTTTCACTGTAGATAAACTGTTCTTTGCAGTTTCCAAGTGAACTTGGAAAAGCTTTGCTTGACTCTTCAAATTTTCATATTTCAACTGCACAACAAAAAGTGATGTCAATTCAACATATTACTAAAATAAGAAAAATTCAAATTAACAAAAACTATTGCTTGAAAGTGATAATACTTACGATCGCTCTATCTTCTCAGTATTTACAACTGTTGTTTCACCTTTTTCTTAGATTGTTTCTTCGAATTATTGACGAAACAGATAGGGTAACGGGCATAGGAGGAATACCTATTCAAATTTTGGTTGATGGGTTTTTGTGCACGTATGACTTCCGAATCCACAGCTGACTGTTGAGAGCTTCCTTTTGGCTAGGAGGAACTACCTGTAATGAAAACAAGACCACCAAAAAGAATTAAACAATATGGGCAGTGAACTGCCTAGCGTGAGCTAGATCCAAGAAGCATGATACTTCCTAGATGGTTGTCAGTATTCTGTTTTAAACAAATTAATGCTAGAAACAAGGTAAATCCTATTGTTATTTTGAAATGATTTAGGTATCTCACTTAAAAACACAATAAGAAAACAGATCTAATCTAACAGGCTAAGCTAGAATATAATCTAAGGGTCAAATGGTTGGTTCTGGGTTCTACAGGTCTGATAAAGGTTTCAGGTAGGTCACAAGTGAGTGAGGGTGAGGTAAAATTAGGTGGATAGGTCTCTGTTTAAGTCTGTGTGGGAAAACACAGAGATCGATATCGGTCAAGGGTGACCGACCGCGGTTAGGTATAACCAGCGCTGGTTACTATGAGATCTAGAAACATCATAGAATGGGGTTTTAGTCTCCTTTGTGATTACACAAAGGATTTGGCTGGTCGGGACGAGGTATTGGGTGACTAGAAAAGGTTTTTGTGAGGTTTTGATGGGTCTATGGAGGTACAAAATGTTGGAGATGGTCAATAGGGAGCAAGATAAGCAGTGGATGATAGAATAATGATAAAATGAAATAACCAGGAAAGTATGATGTTGTACTTACTTGGATTTCATTCCTAAAGGTCTATGATTGAAGGATGGAGGTGATAATGACGGGTTTGAAGGCTACAAGTGATCACCAACTAAAGAAAATCTTCTTCATGGGCTGCATGCACACTCCTCTTTTGCTTAGATAGATCAGAATGTGGCTGGGAAGGCTATGCAAGAGAAGATCCTCAATCTCCTTCCTTGGATGTCAGTTCTTGCTGGAATTGGCTCTCTGAAGATGCGTTATCTCTTTGAGATTTCATTCTTACTCGTATGCTTTTCTCCCAATTTTTTCCAACTTTCTTCTAAGTTCCAACCTCCAACCTTGAGAATAAGGTTTTTTGGGGTTAAAAGGGATAACTGACGGTGGTCCGGATTAACTGGCGATGGTTAGGAGTAACCGATGTCGGTTAAGGCGGGATTTCCTAGGTTTACTAAACTAGGGAGATCCTCCTGATTTCTTTGGATCTCATGTCGTTATCCCGTGGATTAGACTGGGAGCTTCTTGTGAGCATGTAGGAATGTGGTTAGAGGGAATGTAGGCATTGATTTTTAGGGTTTGGGTAAGTCTTAGTTAGTTATGGGAACTTGCTAAGAATAGGTCTTAGGTTGAGTTGGCTTGGTGAGGTGTCTAAGTGAACTACATGTGTGGATATTATTTAAATAAGATATTTAAATAATAAATATAGTGAGGATAATGTATTAATTTAATTTAATTAATTAAATTAATATTAGTGGGGTGAAGGGGGTCATGGCTAGGTAGATGTAATAAAGGGGGGCTTATATGTCGAGGGACGATGGGGGAGTGTGACCTAATTTTAGTGTCTACAACTGCTACCAGATCCTTTTCCTTACACCATTTGATAAAATATTCTTGAGCCTCAGCACTAATATTTTCCAATTTGTTTAATGTCTTATCCAAAATGTCATTTTTATAGTTTTTTTTATACGTGACAGTCCCACTTTTTACTTGGGTAAGTAAGGAATCCATCTTCGCGGGTTGATTATGGACTGCAACGTATAAACTATCCCTTTGCCAAAAATTTTCATAACGACTTATTATCTCATTGATAAGTACTTTAGCCCTTATCTCTCATTCTATGAGCTGACTGATATGAGGTAGAGTAAACTCATTGACATGGGATTGAAAATCATAACTAATTAAGTTCTCTAAAGGAAAAGGTAGCATGGGTTGTGGACCGGAAAAGTTTACAATAACAGGATATGTTCTTCCTTATCACGCATTGTAGTAAAGGACAGTGGCTAGAATCATGATTCAAATGATAGATCTCGTAGTCTAACAAAAATGAACATATGGACCAATGAGGACAACTATCCTTGGTGTGTCCCTCCACTTTACAATCTGTACATCAAATCCCTGAGCGCGTTTCATGAGCTGAATTTGCCAATAATTTCTCTAATTGATTTTCCATAGCTGCAATCTGTGCCTCTAAGAATGTGCTAATGCTAGTGTGAATACTCCCAACTGCCTCATCACGTAGGGCTGCCTCTTATGCCTCACGTGGATCAGTATATGTCTTATGTGACAATGCCCTTCTAAATGGTGTAATCAATCATCCAATGAACCATTGTGTATGTTGGCTTGCGTGAATATCATAGGAGATCTTAGACAAAAGAATTTTAAAATGGGCATCATACTCGCACACACTCTCAGTAGTGCCTTACTTGGTATCTTTGAGTGCACTTATACTCTTCTACTCAAATTCTAGAATATAGAAATCTTTCAAGAATGGATCCTTCAATGCTTCATAAGCTATGCAAGTCTGATCAAGGTCAAAATTTCTATACCAGCCGTGGGCCCATCCCTATAATGTGGTAACAAATTGGCTTGTCTTGCATTCAAAAGAAGTGATCCCTTTTACATGCCATAGTATTTCACACATGCACATGTTCGGAAGCATATTCTCTACCCCTATACTATGAAAGAAAAAGAGAAATTTCCATGTAAATATTCTAGGGTTGGTGCGCACCTTGGCCACCTGATCCAGAACCTCATGTGTTTCCCCTACCTCCAGAACCTCCAAATCTACCTAAACCAGAGCTACCTATACCTCCTGATCTTGAACCTATAGCTGGAATAGGTCCTGTAGATGTACTCCCCTATACTCCAATAGTAGTACTATACTGAACCCCTACAGTCTATGAAGAAGTTCCAATTCCAGAGGTGAATCCAACATTCTACGCTCATGTTCTATGTAGATGATGCACCTAAAAACACAACTCCAAATAATAACGAAGTTTTCTACCCTGCCATTGATGTGCTTGATCTCTTACTTCCTAAAATTTCTTGTTGATTAATTTTTATACTAGATACTGGAAAAACAAGTGCAAGGGCTAGGTTATCAGCTAGGTTCAGATGCACACATGTGACCCAGGTCATATCTACTGGTGCACTTCCTTTTAAGGCTAAGGAGGGTTCCTTGTCATTCTTTACTAATTGGGGAAGTTCCTGATGCTCTGGCTCCATGTTTTCTATGTGAGCTCTAAATCATTCATGAGCCATCTCTCTCCTCAACTCCATCCACTCTAAAACATCATGTTGCTTATCTATCTCCCTCTCGCATGCGTCATTTTACTGGAGCCATCTTTCTTCTCTCTGCCTTGAGTCTGCTAAGTCCGTCATTCTTCAACAATATTGTTCTTGACCCCACATGTGGTGGGGTTTAGTTAGCCATTAGTTTACTCTCCAAATTCAAATTTACCATTAAGATCTTGATCGCCAGTGGAATTCATTGCAGGTAAGTTCCCCTTAGATATTGTAAAAACTAGAATTCAACTACCTTTGGACATGAATAAGTTGAAATTGAGTATTCCAAGATATAGTTGTTCAAGACACCACAAAACCACATATCCATAGCTCGAGTCCAAATAAAATCAGCATCATAAAGGGCATGAAGTTTTTCCTGCGTCCAGACAAGTGCGCGATACCTCCAATTCCACTTATATGCATAAGCAATCAGCCACTCGTATAATTATATTGGAAAGATAGTGAAAATATCTCATATAAACTGTCATACAGATTTTGTTCCATGCCCATGCATTTTTAAAAATTAGATCCAATGATGAAACACCATGCGTATTCTTCTTCCATATCATGTATCCACTACTCAACACTCGCTAGAGTTAACCGGTACGTCTTCATCGCAAACCATCCTGGAAACAACCGAAAAAGAGGTCCCGATAATAGAACCAATGATGTAGCTTAGAATTTACCAGTAATACCCTAGACGCACTGGCACATCACTCAGCTTAGACTGAGAGCTCACCCAAAGCATGCAAAGGTACCAAGTCCCTCTGCAGTGTTGTTGTTGTAGGTTTTTAGCATGATGAAGACTTAGCACATGTAGTTCCATTAATAACACATCATTCTACAAAGCATACCGGATCTATATCTAAGGGATAGTAGACTTTAGATAATAATCATGATGGAATCAAGTACATGTAATATCCAATTACACATAAGAATATACTCAGATTCAGCCAATATCCTCCATTATATTAAATAAGTATATATAATCTTCATTACAATAATAATAGTATGCGCGTAATAGATTTAGCAACATAATCTCACTATATCTCTCTCTGTATATTCATCATCATACATATATCTACTATGTAGTTCACTACATATATATAAGGGTGGGGACTTACCCTTCACCGCTTATCTAATCCCAAAATAGGTCGCATGCTATTATTAACCACAAGCCATTACAAAAATAGCCACACATGTAAGTGCGCTAACAATAGACTACTAGTAGTTAACTGACAATGATAAATCTATCTCCGACCCGTGTCCATGTAAAGCGCTTCATATCTGATCCTCCAAAAATAGCCAATGCATGGCACACACGTATCTATCTTGTTTGTGTTCTCTACACGCCATCTATAAAAATAGACCTTCATGAGAGAAAAAGGCCAAGTCCCAAAAGCTGAACTTCTGCTTCACATGTGTGTTCTCCCTTTCCATTCATGCCTTTGAATATGACATGTTTTTCCACGTGGACTTATTGTGTGATTTCTATTAAGTGTTCTCTGATCAACAATAATTTTGTACCATTCAATGCTAGGTGAGCTCAACCATGCTACCTATTAATTATTTTTATCATTTTATCTTCGTGATGATGGGAAATGGGCCCCATTTGTCCAATTTGTCATGTGTACAAAATTGGATAACATTTTTTAGGACCTCTTGAGGATGGTTTCTTGCTAAGCACCAGTCTAGTAGCCTTAAGTCATCTATTGGGAATGAGGTCAATGTTGGAATCTTGAAACTGATTTGGTTCTTTGTGATGGATCCTAAAATCCCCTTGAGCATTTCCAATCGTTGACTTCCCTGGAATGATAAGCATGAAGTATAATGAATTTGATAAACACTTGGAATCTAGAGCATACTATATAAATTTAAATTAAGTAGCCGAGGAATTGGGGATATCTTGAAACCTTCTTTGAAACTTTGAAATTTTCTCTTCCTTAAAAAAACTCCAATGAGGAAATAGTGTGCAGAACAACACAAGAGCAACAACGGAAAATAAAACACACTAAAACTAAAAACCATACATGCCCCTATTGAAACATATAGGGTGTGAAAAAAAACTTATTCTGCTGAAATCAAACCTATTTCTACTCTACGCTAACTGGAGGAACATGTGAGTTAAACAAACCCTATAACTGGTTGTGAAAAATAGCTCCCATTCCTCATAATGAATTTCCATGCAAATGATTTGACAATGGACATGGATGAGACTGAGAGTGAAAACAAGCCCAATTTTCTACTTGGTCCACCGAGGCATCAACTGCGAAGAGAAAGAATTCCTCTTTTAGTTGCTCTGTATTTGTCATGTATTGTAACTAATCCTCAAAATTGTGAAACTCATCCTCACATTCTGAAATGAATGTGACTAGTTTTGACATCTCCTCTAGCTTCAATGAAGCCAAATACCTTATGGGACATGGTATAACCTATTGAATATTCCTGTTGCTCTAAACTTCAACTTTAACAAGAAAGTCTTGCTGAAGACATATTTGAAAAAGATGGTTGTTCACGACCCGATTTCCCTCTTGTTTCCCATTTACAAATAATTGATCTTTCACATGGTCGAATGGTATCATAGTGATGTATCCCTCATTTGACATGGAATTTGAAAATTCAAACCCCCTATTTACAGCTTTTGAAGATTGTTAGGGGAAGAAAACTATTCAAGAATACTTTCCTCCATCACAAACTTGTTAACCAAAACATGTTTTGTAACTGAAAATATAAATCTCTCCATGACATAATCTTCATTCAATTCTTCTAAATCATTCCGATATTCTCATGTGTGTTCTTCCTTTACGTGTGATGAGGGGTATGAAAGACTCAATTCCTCCAATTCTGATTCTAAAGGACAATTACGAATAATGAGTTGTTCTTGAGAATGTCCCTCCACAACACTCAATGCTTTTTGTTGGAAAAGAAGTGACAAAATAGAAAACTTGTCAAGTTCCATAGGCTCCTTTTCATCGAAACATTCTTCCAAATATGATAGATAATCAAATTCTTCATTCTCTAACTATGTCAAAGGTTCCTCTGTAACCTGAGTATCCTCCAAACTAGAACTTCCTTCACCTTGATATTCTTCATTCTCAAATATGAAATTAGAAAGATCAAATTCATCTAAGAGATCAGATTTTTGTGAGGATGAAGAAATTGAAGGATTCAAAAACTTCTACATGATCTCATTTGCATCAATGACTATTGAATCTACCTTAGTCTCATGAAACTCCTTGTGGCTGATTATAACATCTCTAGAAGTGCTTCTTGTTCTTGACATGCATGGAAATTAGAATCATTGCAATCACTAGAACTATCTTGTACACTTGAGAGTCTTTCTTCTTTGACTTGCACATGCTCTTCACCTAGAAGATTTGGAGTTGGCTCTTTCTTTTCTACAACTGGTTTTTCCACTTGCAGTGATTCAACCTCCTCTGAAGATATGGAGCCAATATGAATGTTGCATTCTAAATAGGTAGATTGTTTGTCTTCCTCATTCAGCTCTGGATTTTTTTCTAGTACTAAACTAGTTTGTTTCATCTGTTTTTGAGCCTCAACTTCTACATGAGGTTTAGTCAGGAATGAAGTTTGCTTAATGTTAATTTTTGCATCCCACTCCTTCAAAATATTTGCATGCTCTCCTTTGCTAGTCTCATTGACCATATATTCCTCCCTTTCACTTATTTCTTGAATATGCTCCTCCCAATATGGATTTGGGACTACAAGACGAGGGACGAATTTGGATTCATATGATTTACTCACCATTTGAGGAAGTGGAAGAGATTCAACTTCTTGTCTTGGTGGCCTTCATAATAAAGAAGGGACTTTAGAAGAATGAGGCATGGAAGATTCATGATGGAATGGAGAAATAGAAGATGAAGTAATGTATTCCACCATAGAGGTAGCAAATGGAAGGTTAGGATCATGTGCTTCAAGTTAAAACTACATGTGTGGAGACACAAAAAGAGGGTTGTAAGGTGGTAATGCAGGGACCTCCTATTGATAGGATTGACTAAAATTATATTCATGAACATCCCTCTTCTTGATCCATTATCTAACTTGAGTCATCATATTGATTATGAATTGAAGCTTTTGTTGGGGATTAAGCTCACATGGTATAGGGCCAGTTGAGGGGTATGGAATTTTGAAGCCAATATTGGATGCCTTTTTTGTGTCATTGATTCTCATTTGTACCATGTTATGCTCTAACTCTTGAACCTTCTTCTATAAGTGGTATTCTTCAGGTTGGGAATAGATTCAAAAATCTGCATGTCATTGTTCTTCAGTATCCCCCCACTCTAGTGGGTGACCAAAATGATCTGCATCTTGCTCATGTGGGCATGCATGTTGAAACTAATATTTGTCATGAAATTGGTCTGGAGGTGGATTATAATAGCCTGAAGATGGAAAGAAATTCCGCTGCTGCAAGTGGAAATCCCACTGTGGAAATGAATTCATAATGGCACCGATTCATGAATGGAAATATGTCAAAGAAAACTAGATGAAAATGGATAAAACTGAAAGTCTAAAACATAGAGAGTGGGGTAATTTGACCAATGGAGTCACCAGTTGTGCTTGGGTTTACCTTTTAAGGCTGAAATTTCACTAAGAGCACAACAACTTAATGAAATGAAGTGATGTTGGAATGGGTGATGTTGAGACACCTCTTTTCTTCTCCTTGAAGGAGACAAGGAATTCACATAAGTGAATACAATGAAACTTGAAATCTAGAGAGATAGAGTCGACAGGTACTTTGATTTGTGCAAGTGAGAAGAGAAGTACCAACTCTGTCCCACCCAGTGTGCCAAAACCTGTTGTCACAAAATCACTGCACCCTCTGAATGGCTAGAATGTGAACATGATGTTTGGTATGATTGGGACACATGGGATCACCTATCAAGCTATGGGACTTGGGCTCGAGGTGAACCTCTGGAGAAGTTTAGTTTCCTCTTCCTAAACTAAGTGTTGTACTACTCCTAGTGTAAATAAAATGGCTATCTAGCCCTGTGCTAACATTTTCATGGGTTTTAGGGAAAGAGATTTTAAGAAATGAAACTATACTAGTGATGGTGATGCACCAAATAAAGAGTGTTTCTAGACTTAAGAAGGGTTAATTTGAAGATGGTGTGCACCACAAGTCAAATTCACCTACTACAACTTAGAGAGGGTACAAAATACCACAAACTAGGAAGCAAGCATTCCCTTTGTTAAAATCAATCAGACAAACAAGTTATCAGTCTTCTAGTGATGAAGGATGAACTTGAGAAGGGTGAACAAGCACCACCACTCGATAATCAAAGAAATCCAAGAACCTACAATAGAAACATGAACTTGCACAATGTACCTATAAGCATGAGAAAAGGCACAAAGAAGTATAAAAGGAGGAAAGGATTGAGATTAGTCACAAAACACACACTTTAATTGCTTCAATAACATGCATAGTGCATCATACATTCAGAAGAGGAAATGGTTTCCATTATAGTCTATAAAAGGAGGCTTGATAGTTCCCTCAACATACAAGGACAACTTGCAGAAGAGAGACGACTCTTGAAAAATACACACTTGCCTAAGATGTCTAACTTTCCAACCTATCTGACCTATTGGAACCCTTTGGAATGAGCTTCCAACTTACATTTATAGAATAATTTGAGAGAGAGGAGAGAAGGAGTCATAAATTTATTTCCTAAATGGAAGGCACATGATGTATTTATTACATTTAGTTGATCCACTTTAGAAGGTTCCATCATGTATCATTGATACCAAGTTGACATAGTTCTCCTTAATTAATAATAAGAATATTTAAATAAAATATTAAAATAATAATAATGATTTTTAAATAAAAATATTAAATTAATTAAAATTAAATGGGGGGACCCCTTTAGGATTGATTTGCACTAAATGGGGTTTATGAAAAATGGCTAAAAAAGACCAAGTCAGTGGTTGGCTTACTGATCCAGCTCACCGAGTTGGGCTGGAGCTCCATTATCATTTAGCACAACTGATCTCCCATTATACACACATTGACTGAGTCACTCCATGTTGTGTTAGTTAGCTTCAGGTGAATTTACCCTATTGTCTTAGTAGACCCCTACCGGGCACATACCAGAATGCCATGTTGAGTCGTTCCTAGCTCGGTTCTAACTCAGTTCACCAAGTCAAGTTCTTCATGTTTCATATGAACCAAGCCATTCTCCTCCAAATGAGTGCATCATGGGCTCGATATCACCATCCACTGAGTTACTTGTTTCCTTGTGAAATCGACCATTAACATGGTGATTTTATCGGCCACTTAACACATCACTTGAATTATTTACCGAGATCTCACCCATTATTACCAAGTACCATTTGGACTATCTCAAATGGTTCAAGCTCTTCATATTCCTTGTTATCTCACTACTCCACAAAATACCTTCCATTTGATGCCATGACTGAGCTATGACTTGATCAAATCACCTTTGAATCTTTATTAAATCCATCTCTTCGACCAACCCTGCTCGAGCTCGTGATGTCTATAAGAATCCATTATTCTTCCATGTATGCAATGTAGTCTCTGAATGATAAGTTGACCTTGAAAACTCTCACATTCCTATGGAATTTGATATTCCCAAAACCATCTTGCAACGTGATTCCAACTCTGGGAAGAAATCACCCTCATCATCTCATCGCTCGGCCTATGAGCTATTCTTACAGCCCAAATGAGTTCCAAGGTCCAACACTGAGTCAAGCTCATATTATTTGCATGGTTCTACATGATGATTCCTGGCTTTCCTTACATGGTGTATTCATTTTCCCACTGGCTTCAAGGTGAGTTCATCACTATCTAATCCACAAGCTTAGCTAGTTATACCCAAAGCTTAACTTGAACTCTATAACGTAGCTCGCGTTTATCCGAGCCGATATGATATGCCCGAACTCCAACACTAGCGTGAATCATCGAGTTGAGTTGGCCCACTAGCTGACTTGGTTATATACCGAGATCCTTTGTGACTCGGTCATGGTATCCTGACTCTACAATTTGGCCATGTATCAACCCGGCTTCACTGAGAAAACTCCACCTTGATTTCCAAATAACTCAATCCATCACATCAATGGAATTCCCTTCAATGAGCTCACCGTCCATTGACCCTCATATTTGATTTCAAATTTTCCAAGCTATACATGAACCATCATTATCTCATGTTGACTCCTCACAAGCTCGCTATTCAGACTCATCATAACTCACTTATCAAGCTCAACCGCCAATCTCCCTATTCTCTAATTTGTTTTGTAATGCTTCTCCATAAGCCAAGCTATGCACAAATAAAAACTTAACTTTTCTTTGCAACACTCTATTGAGATTTGACATAGCTCCATGGTGAAGTCTCACCTAAAATTATCTCCTTGATTTAGACTTGACATTTATTCAAATGAATACTTCACCACAAAGAACCTCATAGCTGACTTGCTCATTCTCATACTGAGACAAGCTATCTACCTTCACGACTTGATGAGACCAATTATTACACCTGAGCTCCATCATGTCGCTGACCTTTTATCAATCACTTCTTCATTGCTTACTTCATTAAAACACCATACCCCTTGTGATTTGAGCTTATATCTCACCAAATATGTATAATTTCTTGGGTTCTTCTTTTTTTAATGGCTCTGACCATTCTACCAACCCTCCATATTGCGAGCCCCTTCGCTAATGGAAACCAAAATTCTCCTAAACACCTCAGGTTGTGACTTGATCTTAATACAAGATTTTTGTATGGATCCTCCTTACATACCTACAATCTCGGTCAAAAATGGTGACTCATTCCAAGTTAAGAGTTCTCCTTTCCCTGAGTTCACTTTTGTGCACATTGACGTGGCTTGTCCTTCCTCTACACACCAACCCCAAAAAGCTCGTATGTATATTTTGTCAAATATCTTACCTGCATGCAATGTTATGCCACTTAGGTGAGCTCCTTATTCTTCGCATCCAACTTGTTTGGCTTATTCCATTTCCATTCTTGCATGCCAAAAACAACCACATTCTATACTGACTTGTCACAATCAACCTATGATTTGACCTTATTTTGACACGTTTAAACTATTCCTTTTTTCTGCCTCATAATGACTTGGAAACACAATCGAGTGATTCAAGAAGATATTTCAACATGCATGCCCATTCCTAACAACTCAATATTCTCCCATCAAATTGGTACAAACTTCAGCTTTAGCTCAAAACAACTCTTTTTAAAACACTTAATGGCCACCACTCATCACGTATTAATCTCGCATTAATCATATTGGCTACCATGTTGGGTTGTTTCCCCAACCACCAACTACTCATAATGACTTGATGATGGACTTGGGATTTCAACTAAATGAATCACTAGGTGAGTTCCAACCCATCACCCACCAACACCCACTTGATGACATATTTCTTCGGTGGATCTAACCTCTTCATGGGGAAAAAGGTAATGAGTTTCCCTGGCCCATGTGCATGGAATCCTCGTAAAGTGGTAATTTGGATCTTGGGTCCCGGAGGATCCCTTGATCCCACATTATAATTATTTGGTTAAATAGCCTTGACTCTCCCATTGGACACGAGAAATTAAAACTCCCCGAATCAATTTTTACCTCACCAACCTAGAAAGTTAGTTCATAATCTCATCAATCCCCAATCAGCTCACCGTTTCCACATCACCTGAACTCGGCCTTAGCTCAGCCCTATAATATTTCTCCTTTCTCTATTATCTCATCACCAAATGAATCACAAGCTTGCTTGATACATTACATATCTTGATCGACACATTTGGACACTCACATGACATTGCCACTATGTTTTTGACCAACTCGTATAATCTATCACGTTGAACCATACGTTGTTTGATCGAGAAACCAACTCATGTTAAGCTCAATGAAAGGGTGAGATAATTTTATTGACTCAAATTAGCTTGATCTCATAGGCCTCAAATGGTTCGACCTGGATTTCTCTATTCTTCTCTACAATGATGAAATCAAAACCGAGTTACTCTGCCGAGATGATTTCTTGATTTGATTGATTAAATCGAGCTCTATTCTTTTACCATATAGATCCCCTAACTGAGATACCAAATGAGCTTTGCATCGAGTTCATTTCCTATCACGAATGAGCTCACTTCACAAGATAATCCTCCATTCGAGCTCAATCCTGAGTTGGGTCGTTCTAAGTGCACTTGAGCTAGCTCAATATTATGTCTTCCATTGACATCCAAAACTATATGAGCTAGCCTTCCCAAACAACTCATTAATTATTAGGGTGATTTGTATTGACCAAGCTATTATAGTAACCCAACTCGCCTATCAAATCTCATCAAACTCTGTCATAATTTTGTACCATTCAATGCTAGGTGAGCTCACCCATGCAACCTATTAATTATTTTTATCATTTTATCTTCGTGATGACTAGAAATGGGCCCTGATTGTCTAATTTGTCATGTTTACAAAATTAGATAACACTCACCACATGCACCTAGCCTCCATGAAGCCTAAGCCATTCCCCCTCCCTTTTCCTCACTCCTACCCTGGTCTGGCCTCACCCCTCACTCCACCCCACAAATTTGAAGCCACAACCAAGTTCCCACTCATGCATCGCCAACTTCCCTACCCCTGTGCCACTTACTTCCCCCCTTAATTTCCTCCATCGTAACCTCTCACTCCACCCCACCAAATTGTAGGTGCAAAGGAATTTTTTTTCAAGATGTAAAGTGTATGATAAAGCTCACTAAGGAACATCTATGAATTCCTAAACAAAGGAACGACCGCAAAGGAAATTATTTCCTATTGTTCAAGTTTGTCTCAACGCTTTCTTTGAAAAGATAAAAAAGTCAATATTTAAATCAAGTTTTTTTCAAACAAGATGTAAGTATTAAAAATGGGTTGAACTGATTTAGACAGTGTAACAATGCAAGGTATACACTCAAAACAAGTTTTATACAAATAAGGTTTAAGCCCTAAAAGTGGAGGATATAAATGTGAGCAACGTAACAATACAATTTGGATACTTAATTCAAGTTTAAGAAAACAATATGCAAAAGTCAAAAAGGTATTTACACAATGTGAGAAGTGTAAAAAAATATCTTTAATACTCAAATAGAGTTTGAAGAAAAAACAAGGTCTAAGTATAACAATGAGTCAAAACAATGTGAGCAGCATAACAATACAATTTTGACACTTATATCAATTTTAAGAAAAACAAGATGTAAGTATAAAAAATGGATTGATATAATGTGAGCAACATAATGATGAAGAGTGAGATAAAGGAAAGATACCTTATACAAAGAGACTATTGGAAAAAAAATTCTCTTTCCTTCTCAATTTAGTGAACTAGATACCAATGAAAATCAAGAAACTCAAAACATACAATAGTTTAAGCTACCTCAAGATGATGAAGATGATGATGGACGGGAAAAAAATGAACTATTTGCTGACAACTTGATGATCTGCACAACAAAGTAAACTAGAAATAAAAATGGATTAGATGGTAGATGAGGGGGTTGCTCGACGAATTTTGTTCTAAGAAGTGTGAACTTCCTTATGCAGACATCAACCCCTATATTGATAAAAGAAGATAAGGTCAATGATAAAAAAACTAGATAATATGTAGAATTTGAGATAAATAAAAATTAGAAATGCAAAAATGTAAAGAAAGAACAAATCTAATTAAAATAGATGTAAATTAAACCAAACCTGACTAGGTCGATAGTAACCCAAGATGCAGAGGTCTAGTCAAAAGTGATTGGAAGTAGATAGATAAAAACAAAAACCAAGAATGCAGATATGAGAGTTTTAAATGCATATATTAAACTGATGCAACACCTATAATGAATGATAAAGACCTGTAGAGAGAATAAAAAACAAGAGAAACAAAAAGGATGCAAGAAAATGGATATCTAATGGGATATGATGGAGAAATGGGCTAGGTCGATGGCAATCGAAGGCTGATAGAGTGGATCCGAGATGGCAGAGTAACAAGATGGTAGATTTGGGAGTTGTGTGGACACAAAAATAGAAAAGAAAATAGACTATGGATATAGTATGATTGAAGAGGATGATGCAAAAGTCAGGAGTAGGGTCGATGGTGACTTGATCATGAGTCGACAATAACCTGGGTTGACCTATGTATGACCAAAAATGGATGGGCTAA
Organism: Taxus chinensis; assembly: GCA_019776745.2. Taxonomy (NCBI): domain Eukaryota; kingdom Viridiplantae; phylum Streptophyta; class Pinopsida; order Cupressales; family Taxaceae; genus Taxus; species Taxus chinensis. The sequence goes on from CM034146.1 coordinate 112,186,598, forward strand.
ATTGACAACCTGCACACAAAATGGATGACAGGGAAGGTTGGATATGGATCTTTGATGGAAGCCAGACCTACAAAGTGTTAGTAGTTGATAATATCAATAATGATAATGCAACAAAGAATTAAACCAACACAAGGTGTAGATGATCTCCCTAAAGTCTCCACAAATGATGCAAAACAAGCTCCAAAGGGACTCCAAGAAGATTTGAAGATAGCTAGGCAGCTACAGAAGGCACTCAAAGCGTGAAGATACCAGTTCTGCAAGAGCACATGAAAGACTCGAAAATTTTGCATCCATTTGAAATGAGGGGTAAGGAACCTAACTTTATAGGTTAGATGGTCACCTGAATGGGTCACCGCCAACTGCGGGGAACTATCCATTTGAGCAGTGGGAGGATGCCTAACTCAAGGCATCACACCCTTTGGGAGCGGGATTCGAGTTATCAAGGGCTTAGGTGGGTTAGGGTTGCATATGTAAGTGAAATGGGTAGGTAAGGGGTGAAATTGAGTAAATGAAGGCTAAGGAGATGCTAGGAATGAGAAACAAGGGATTTTAGGGATGATAAACAACGTAGAGAGGAGAACTAGGGTTGATTGGGAGCTGAATTAGGGGTAATTAGCTAATGAGAGTAGGATTATAAGATAAATAATGAGAATTAGCAATAAATAGAAATGGATAGGATGATAGATGGGAATGATGGGAATATTAATAATAAAAGGGGCCTAGATAGGTGATAATGGAAAAAGAAGCGGACGAGGGGCGACAAGGGTTGCAATACCAAATTTTGGTGTCTACATTTTCCCCTTTTTGATGAATGGAATATGCCCCAAGCAAGAAGGATTTCAACAACAATAAAAACTATGGTGGTCATTCCAAGAGTCACTTTGGCATGGAACAAAGGACACGGTCTTCAGGGAGACAACGAAAATGTTCTGTGGGCTTGTGAGTTGGTGAAAATCACTACGAAATGGAGGTAATCCAATGGGAAACCACTCAAATAGATTCAAGCTATGGGGACCAATGGGTCATAGGAACACATCATAATTATGTGCAACTAAATGCGAGAATAATGTGAAATCTTTCATACATGAGGAATTGGGTGAAAAGGCATGCATCCGCAAAAGGATGAGGATGATGGTGAAAATAATGGTACCCCAATCAAAGGGCATGAAAATAGCCAAAGAGGGTAAATATAAAAAGACGTGAGATGATTCCCCGAGATGGAACACAAATATGGACACAAAAGTGGACTTGAGATAAGATATGGAGGATAATATGGTGCCCTAGCAAAGGACATGACAATGGTCGAAAAGGAAAAAAAAATGATGATAAAAGATGGAAACAACGGGTAATTGTGTGTTATGGGTAACACACTAAAAATAAGATGGAAGGAAAGATGGTATACATGGAGGATAGGATACTAGATCAAATGGTATATTTAGATAGATAGATAGCATATAGATGATTTAGACATGATAAATGCTATGGTGATAAAGCAAAGAGAAAATAGATAATAAGGAAAATTAGAATAGAATACTACTTGATGATTGGAGACCTATGGGTATGAACAATGATGCCTCATATTAAGGAACGTGTGAGGGAACGATGCCTCCAACTACATTGGAGGTAAAAAAGAAAGGGATCCAGGTAATGCAATGCACATGTGACCAAAACATGTGTTAACACACAACTAATGATAGTTATACCAAATATCATGAGAGGAATATGGATGAAATAAACTCATAAACCTAATGTTAACATGACAAAGGGGTTTGTGATGTAACTTGTACGCAGGAAGAAGGTTCTCCATAAGTGGTGTTCCCTAATTCTATGCCCCAACTCTGGGTAGGGGAAAGAGTAGATTGATCAATGCGGGAAGTTTGCTATGAGAAAGTTGATCAATGTGGGAAATTTTCCTAGGATGTTAATAACATATAAGGCTGATTAATGTGGGAAGCATTCGATGCCATGATATAAGAGAGTATACATCCTTCGAGGGTATGGTCAACTTTATACATTTATAATTTTGATGGCATGAATGATATACATGATATCCATCCTTCAAGGTATCAATCTATTTATTTGATTTAATTTTCTTCTCTTTTTTACAAGAATAGTTGTCCTTCGAGGGAGCAGTCTATTTTTGATAACTTTAACTTTTTTATAAGAGCATCCATGAATTTTTACTTTTACATGGGGAATAGCTGGGGATAACTAAGTAGACTACCTAGAAGGGGGTGATGAATGTACAAATGACACCCTTAGACCTTTAGCATGGTTCCAATAGGTAAACAAGAGGGTGATGGATGTAATGATTGTGGAGTTCTCACCAAGAAGGGAGAACCTATCCATAAGGAAAATTTTATGGAAAGAGATGTGGTGCCCATATTTAAGGTCATAGAATAGGAAAGTGACAGCTAAGACCACATAGTTCCAAATCATTACAATGATAGATGGAAGAGGTTGATGATAGAGGAATGATCTAAGGATATGACTAAGTTCTCATTAGTAGGTATGCTAATAATAGAATGGTTGCAAGTGCAATGTGTTAAGTGGTTTCACTTCCGAGTTTACCATCAAGATGAGGTTAAATGATAGGCTCTAGACCCATACTTATGTGTGATAATGTAAGGTCTAATCCAGTTGGGAGAAAACTTTCCACGTTGGCTCCTTTCTATAGTAGAGATGATAAATGATTTAAGGACAAAGGTCCAACGATGTCTAAATATCACGATGAGATAGGATGATAGCTTGTAGAAAGATAAAATTGATGAGCATAAGATATGATGAGAGGAGGAAAAAAACTATGCTACCCTATTAAGAAGTGAGGAAAAATGATATTCCTAGTGAGACGAAGATGGCATCACAATAGTGGCACTTAGGATGAGATATGGTACTTTGAGATGAGGCACTAATATGGCCAAAAAGGTGGACTTATGATAAGGAGATAATGATGATAGATAAGTAGATTGGATAAGATGAGACAAGAAATTAGATGAAATTAGATGAGATAGATAAGACAATGTCAATGATTAAGAGGAAAGGAACTAACCCGATAGTAGACCGATCCTAGAGTGAAGTACCCCAGTATCCAGGGAGTTTTTTGATGGAGAGAGAAGATGGATCATTGTGAGGCGGGATTATGTGGATGAGGGATAAGATAAATGTGGATGATTAAAAGGAGTATAGGGTTGGATACTTCCTTGATGCAAAGGACGCTTGTCTCACACTAAGTAACTTGGATGAGGATAAGCTAGATGACATGGAGAGATCATGCCCGAGGGTGAGAGTTGATTAGAAGGAGTAGAATGCAAATGGTGAATTTTGGTTTCCGAGTGGATAGATGATTGAAAATCATATGGGTTGATTGGTAAGACAAACAACATCTTAATGAGTTAAAGGGAGGAACCTCTTTGGGGGGGAGTAACATGTGGAGGAGACTAAATGGCCATAAAAGTATCTGATTAAGTGAGGGGGACTTAGATAATTTGATGAATGAATAATGTAGAAATGATAATTGGATTATCACTGGATCAGACACTAGTGGATGGAGAAGGATGATCCCCATAGATGTTTCAAATTCTAATATTTTCTCAATAAGATCATGAACAATAGCCTAAAGGGCCTTACAATGTTTGGTGTCATGACCTCAGGGTACCAATGATAAGTGCAAACAACATTGGAGTTGAACCATGATGGATTTTTACTATGTGGATTTAATGCTTTATATTTTTTGTTACCTGTATCATCCACTAGAGGATAGATGCTACTTTATTTAGCTCATTCATATGCATTTGTTTTAAAAAAATAAAGAAAAAAGTAGCCTGCCCTCATTATCTTCAAAGTGGTAGTTCACTTAATTGATCTACTAATGTATCACCTGATTATTCATTAATTGGAATCTCTTACTTAAAAATTCATGATCAATAATGGGTTAGACCCACTACACTATCCATATGAGATCATTGAAATTTATATGCTAAACAATATAGCAGCCTTGCGCATAGCATAAGTATTACCAAGTTGTCAAGCATGATTAAAAATATCCAAAACCATTTGCCTCAAATATTCCTCTCCAAAAGTTGACAAGAATTCACAATTTCTAAGCTATCAAAGGACCATTTAATGAAGACCTTCTAACTTGAATAAGGAAGTGAAATGTTACATGTAAAATACTTCACCCATATTCTGATTGGCACGCATCCAAATGTCATTGCACATCATGAAAATACGAATCTCAACCTTAATCCTCCATAACCCTAATGGATGCTAATTCTTTTATTACCATAATGTCCGTATCATAATTTATTAGTTTTTCTGGGTCCATAAACCTATCCCTTTACACATTGGAGCCCTTGGTTATTTAGGAATATCTACAAAGTTGGGCATGAAAATATGATTTATGAAGATAACACTTGTTAAAAATTAATGTGCCCAAACTTCATCACTATTCCAAAGGAATTTATCCGGAATGAAATTTGCTCTATAACTTAATATTGTATCTCATAATCCCTACAATATTACCTCAAGACAATAATGTTACATGGTTAATGTCATACAATCATGGTTAAAAAATACTAATATTATTACAAGCTAAGTATCAATTACTCAACACAGTCAAAACCATTATTTCCCAGTGTATAGTCACACATGCCTAAGGTAAATCTTGTGTAGGAGTTTGTGATAAAATATGTCTTATGTTATTTGAATAAGTCCATTCTTTTAATCTTTGGTCCAGCTGTCATCCCATACTTCTTCAACTGAAAGGTCGGTGGTCTCATTGAAATGTAAGGATTTGAGAATTCAAGTCAAGTGCCCCCACATAAATAATCCTAACTTATCAATCTCTTCCCAGGATATTTATAATGATTCTTTATTAAAGATTAGGAAATTTTCAATACAAGAATGAGACACTTACCCTTTATAATTGCATGAGTGAGTGAGAGAGAGAGAGAGAAAATTTATTCTTTGGTGAGATCAATATGACCTAATAATGCATGTGTTCAAGCTCTTCCATGAAGTAAAGATCTTGCATTACTTGGGGTTGAGTGCGACTCCATATTACTCTACACATTGTCAAACTCAACTATAATGGTAAACTTGAGACACCTGATCATTAATTGGTGTTTATATATATATTACCATAATTTCATCACGCTAGTACAAGCACTATGCATTGATGAGCAACCTTGTAGATGTCAAGTTAAGGGACAACTCTCTAAAAATGGTATGTGATGACCTTCATATATGTCAAACCAAAAGGGAACTTCCAAAAGTGGATATGTGTGACATATGTTAAGGGAGATCAAGTGTTTGAGTGTAGAATTACTAATATTCGTGTTTCAATAAAGGAGGATAACTAGAATAGCCATCAAGTATGGGAGAAAATGTTTCAAATCTATAACCATTAGGAATGAAATGTTCCATGGAAGGTAATGGGTCCCAGTGAACACTAATACTAATGAAGATATATTTATGGAGATCTAAATTCAGAGAGATAACCTGTCATCATCTACAATTTTTTTTCCATATATAGGGAATTAATAAATTGCATATTCATGGATGAGTGATTGATGGTGCACCATGGATTATACATAGCATCTTTCGCAATGACTATGCAAATATTTCTTCATGAGAGTGATCTTATGGGTTTATAGGTCCCCTCCTCATCGTGCTGTATACAAGACTTGGTATAGGTGAAGTATGAAAGCTACAAGTTTTGTTGTAAGAGGACCTTGCATATGATTTGGAAACTATGAAGATTACCATATCCCCAAAAAATAAGAGCTATTTTCATCCAATTATTTTTGTCAATAAGTAGGGTAGATATGCATATTAATGCTCTAGAAAATTTAACTGGGATTATGAGCTTAAGGAATAGACTATCATAGAAATATATTATTGTGGTGGTTTAAAATGATTCATGTTTGGGAAGGATCAGGCGTGTTAAGTTTGGTCTAAATATTTTCACATCATCAGGATATTAACACAAGATTGAAATATGTGAAGGAACCTTGAGGTAGCTTGTGTGATGACCTATGAAGTGAAAAATGATATGGTCATTAATCATTGTTGATGTAGAATCTCCAAGAGTACTTTAGTATGAAAAGTAAGAGGAAGCACTTGCAATAGAATTGATTGAGAGTAATAAAAGCATCATTTAAACACTGGACCAAGTGGTGTTATTATCATGTAGAAATGGCCTTATGAGGAGATCATGAACATATAATTAGTACATTATCAACTATTTAATCACTCCAAACAAAGCTCAGTAAATAATTTCAGCTACATGCTAAAAGAGAGAAAAACTAGTGAAGAAGGGAACATATTTCTTACTCATCTCTAAGAATGAGAATTAATGCAATGTAAGAACTAGACTACAATGCTACAATAGATAGAGTATGGGAGGTCATTTTATTCAATTTGATAATGAAGGAGAGCTCGAGTGGAAGTAGGATGGAAGAAGGTAGCCTTCATATTTTAGTATAGAACTTGGTATGGATAACTAACTGGGGAAGAATCACCAAAGTGACCTAGAGATTGTTTTATTCCTTTCACTGCTATCCGATTAGAGACCATGTACAAGGGATTCAGACTCAAAGGAATAATAATATCAGATCTAAAATGGAAACATAATTACAGGATAATATTTTTGTTTCATATATACACTAGAGATAATAAGAGGAATGCATTCCCCATTGATGTTCTTAGATCCATACACCAGTACATGTAAGAAATACACTATCATCTTGAACATTTTACTTTAAAATATTGAAAATAAAACATAGTCCTCCTCATACATTATCATAAGTAAAAATACCAACCTCTTCAACATTTTTATAAGGATCAATTTCATGACTTTCAGTACCTCCTTCATAAAGAAATAAATCGGGTTGAAATCACCCTAAAATTTACAAAGCAAATTTCATGACTAAACAAGGAAAGCTAACACCATTTCCATCCGTATAGCCAAGGTTCTAAGTATAGGAATCTAAAATTAATATAGAAGCTTAAAAGAATGCTTAACTAGTATAAAAACAATACAAAATCTAACTAAACATGCCTACTAATATGCTTGAATTACCTAATATGGGTCTAAATAGACCTAAGAAGGAAATCAAATGGTTATGGTTGCTACTTCAAACAAGGTGAAATGGGACCCTCCAAAATGATTACTTGGTCATTTTGGATATCCATCTACTAGCCCCATTGAAGGCTTTAAGCAAGGATTGAACTTGGCTATATATCATATTTATTATATGAGATGCAAATCAAAGCATGGTGTAAAATATAAAGGAATGAGGTGCACCCTTTTTATAGTTTTACTTTTGGGATAAACTTGTATTTTGGTGGGTGTGGGAGGGACTAAACGTGTAAAATTATATTAGAATTTATAATCATGATTAGTCCTTGCTAGTCAAAATTAGTGAATTACTAAGTGATTAAGAGGTATGGAGCTTTAATCAACCACTTAGGGTCAACTAGGAGGCTAATATAAGATTTTGAAGCTTTCTAAGATGTTTTGGAGGTGAATGGGGTGATTTTTAGTGGTTGGAAGAGGGTTTTGAGTTAATACTATGGTATATTGATCAAATCAAGGGAAAAATAGGCTTAATTAACTTATAATTGCTAATTGTCTGTTTTGAAGAGGATTTTGGCTTACGATTCACCGTAAATTGGCATCTTGAATGCGAAAGAGGTTTGGTGGTCAATGAATTGGTTGCTAACCAACCAAAGTGGTGAGAAACATTAGTTAATTAGCAAAGAGCACTAATTATAATGGAATTGGGAAGAATAAGAGTGATTTACATGTATTTTGGCAATAAGATTGCAAAAGTGGAATTTAGGTGTCTACATTTGCCCCTGTTTGAGGTGAAGTTAGTGACTTCACTTCAAACATAGTAGACAAGCATAAACAGGTGGATTTTTGAAGAAAAATTAGTAGGAATGAAGGATTCCCCCTCGAGTGTTGATGGGGTGTTATAAGAAGTCAATCGACGATCAAAATTGATTGAAATGGACAAAAGAAAATAGGTTAGAATGGGCACAAAACCCTTGGATATTGAGAAGGAATAAGAATACAGATACACATGGTTTTTTATTGCCATGGGTGGTTTTTAGAAGAAAAATTACTAGTGATAATAAATGATAAGTGATAAGAAATGATTAATGGAGAATATAGGGAAAGCCAAATCTTTGCATCCAACCTTTCAATAAACAACCTGTTTATATCATTTTTCCCCTAGGTATACATCATCGGCCTTTATTGAAACGAACAAAAATTTAAGATAACATGAAAAGCTAATTTAATAACATTTTTCTATTACTACATAACTCCATGCAACATACACTATGCAATACAATACGAGAAAGTAAAAAAATGCTTAACTCAATGTAACATACACAATACAATGCAATACAAGTAAGTAAAACGATGTTTAACTCAATGTAACATACTCAATGCAATACAATATGAGAAAGTAAACTAGCTAATCTAACAGAGAAACAAACATAATCACATATACTCAAACAAACAATCATTCAAGATAGTTGTACCAATGTTTTTGTTATCAAGCTGCAGTTCTCAAATTTTTCGTGTTATAACGAAAAGGGTTAAAAATGATGCCCCAAGAAATAACAAATGTGAGGAAAAAATAGGACACAAGTAGTCCCATGGAAAGGATTCGTGCATTATGACATAGTACCTAGAAAATCATTGTTGCATGGGAGTACCGACATAATAAGCAGACCCAAATTTGTTAATGGAGGTAGATCACGATGATTTACATGTCGTTTGAGACAAGAATAAGCAAGAACATCAGAAAGATGGTTTTGGAGGAAAAATTTTGATGTTGAGGATAATGCAGGTGATACATGCTTCAACTATATGTAAGCCATTGCAAAAATGAAAAACCATAAGTTTTTGGTAAATTTAAAGCCAAAATTAATGTTACCATTGTGTATCTAGCTTCAATATCTTTCCAACGCAAAAAAATGGATTCGTTTCGAGGTTGGGAGAAAAATTTATAGCCGGCGCAATGTTGGGTGCACATATGCACTTAGGGGAGCGTCTGTGATGGCCTCCTTTTTGGATATTTGGGTTTTTTTGGGCAACATGGGTGCTTGGGTGCCTGTGCTGACCTTGTTGATGAGTTTTTGCATTTTGTGAGCCATCATGGGTGCTTGGGTGTATGTGCTAACCTTGTTGATTAGTTTTTTGCATTTTGTGAGCTAGCATGGGTGCCTGAGTGCATGTATTAACCTTGTTGATGGATTTTTGCATTTTGTGAGCTAGTATGGGCACTCAAGCACCTGTGCTGGCCCATTTGTGGGGTTTTTATGCTTGTGTGAGGTAGCAAGGGTGCTTGGGTGCCTGTGGTAGCCTACATTTTGATTTTTTTTAGATTTTTGCATACAACATGAGCACGTGGGCACCTATGTTGGTAGTGTTTAACATGGGTGCTTGGGTGCTTGTGTAACACTGAATGCATACCTATCTTATTAAGGCCATAATATTTTCTCCCAACCTCAAAACAAATCTATTTTTTTGCGTTAGAAAGGTATCGAAGAGAATTAAGCGATGATAAGATAAATTTGGTTTTTTAATTTATGTTACCATTGTTTTTGCAATTTTGATGTTTATTTTGATGTTTTGAATTTTCTGACTAACGTATTTGAATGTTTTTGGATTTTTGAAACATATTTGAATTTATTTTATTTTCTACAAGTTTTCTAAAGCTATGTACAGGAAACAAAGAAAAGTGGATGCTTTAGCGAATGATGGTATGTACAAGGGTGGAACGCCACATGCATGCACAAGAAAGTGAAGATGTGAAATTTCTCAAGCATTAGATGAGAATATTCAAAGGCAAACTCTTCACGTGTAGAAGTTGGATCAGGGCCAATATAGATAGGTTCAACACGATGATGAATCTAACCCAATGACATGCTAGGAAGGAGTAAGGATTATCCAAGTGTAAGTTGGCTAAGAAGCACATGATAGAAATAAGTGGCAGATTGTTTTGAGAAAGGGGATAAAGGTGCCTGCAATCATGAAAAAAAGGAATTCTTATACACATGGATGTTATGAATGAAGTAGAAGAACGATGCGAATGTTGTGAATGTATCTTAGAAGCCTCACGATGAAGAAGTGATTAGCCAAAGGCATGAATCATGAGACAAGATACATAACAGAGTAAGAGTCTGAACAAGGTTCAAAAAAAATAGTAGGTAACATATTAATCCCGTTTTCTCATAGAAATGCAGTGGGTGCACATGGAAATTTATTACCTCTTGGAGGGAATTTTTGATAGACAACAAGTGAAGACACCCTAGCCAATAAGGTGTCGGAATGATTTATTTTTTAAAATTTATTTTTATGGATGGATTGTGGTAGGAGAGTTGTACATTTCTTTGTTGCTATCCAGGCATCCATAGCCCCAATGGAGATGCATTTGATTCTAATTGAAAATTTTCTCTACTGCCAGTGAGGCCTCCATAGCCCCAATAGAAATTATTAGAAACACCCCAAGAGAGAGTTATTTATCAATTTTCTTTTACTTTTAGTGTTTGCTTTCAGCTTTGTGCTTTTTGATTTGACTAATTTATTTTATTTTCTTAAAATGTATTCTAACTCTCTTTCTTGACAAGGGGTTAAGAACCATTGATGGCTTGATGGAAGGAGGCGGAAGTGATTGTGATGATGACATTGGCTATTTTCAACAAATATGTCCAAAATTTCTTCGCAATAAGTTTTTTAGATGTTGATTGTGATAGGATCTCTAAGAGGTTAGTCATTCTTTAATTTACCAAGATTATAAAATACCAATTCCAAATAGATACCATAGAGATAATTGTTCTAATATGTGTCTAAATAAGCTAACAAAAATATGAAAAAGGGATGAAAATGATAGGATGAATTGCAGAAGAATAAAAAGGAAGGGAAGAATGAACATCCATGTGTATGCGATGCCTGATTGTAATGGTTGTTCGTTTACCTTTGATTTTTTGAAATGTTTTCTCATTTTTTTGAAAGGTGGGACCGACAAGGTCAATTGACATGATAAGATCCAAAAATAATGTTAGAAATTTCCTTGATAAGGAAGACTAAGTGTTTTTTCTTATCAAGAGTCATATTATCCCTGATATTAATGATCGTGGTGAAATCATACTCAATAGATGACTGAATTTTATCATGAAATGAGGATTTTTTTTGTGGAAGATTGAGGTCCCTCTCCATAGGTTTTTAAACTTTATGCCATACTTGTTGGGTGCATTTATGTGCATTTTTGAAGTGTGTTTGATTCTAATCTTTAAGATCACTTGAATTGTTGTGAGATTCAGAGCTCTTAGAATTTTTTTTATCATAGTTGGATGAAGGAACTATTTCAGTTTCTTATAAGCTATTACGTGACTTGTCTGATCCTAAGAAGTAAGAGAAGAAAGTGGACGAATATAATTGATGTGATAAATGACAGTGGGTTTTCCACAATCATTGATAGAAGAACACTATGATGGACACGAAGGATACAGTCCAAGAATTAAAGAGGATGGCTTACTGGGAGGTGTCCCATAGACTGAAGATAAAGGAATACAAGGATGTGGCCCTAAGAATGAAGATGTAGGACTTATTGGTGGCATCCCATAGATAGAAGGTGAAGGACTACATGGAAGTGTCCCATATATAGAATAAGATGGGCTACTAGGATGTGGCCCAAGAATCAAAGATGGTGGAATTCTATGACAGTACCCTAGTATAGAAAAATATGGGCTACCAGGAGGTGATCCACATACAGATGATGTGGGGATACTCAGAGGTGGCCCACATATAGAAGAAGATGATGGGCTACCATGTGGTGACCCAAGGTAAGATTACGATGGAGGAATCTTGATAGATAAAGAGGGATTAGATAATGAGAAGATATGCCACATATAAATGTTAGAAACAAAAATTTCATCTCCCAATGAAGAATGTGAATATGGAAGAATAAGAGGATCATGTTTGATGATCTTAGGGTCTTCCTCTATTTTCTGACAAAAGGAATCAATATCTTCCTCCCAATATGTGAACATATCAAGGTCTAAAGAGGTTTCTTTCTCACAAACTTCTAGATGAATGTCTTCATGTACCCTTATAAATTCTCTAATTGCTTCTTCATTATAAAATGAATCAATCAGTGTGGGTAGTAATTCTAACACAAGGGTTTGATTGGATGAATGCGATATGGGAGTCGACTTGGATTATTGATTAGAAGGACTTTGAGTCAGAGAGATCTTTGATGGAAAAAGGGGTCGTTGAACAAATGAAAGCACCCTAAACTTTACAAAGAAAAATGCATGACTAAATAAGGAAAGATAACACCATTTTCATCTATCTAGCCAAGGTTTTAAGTCTAGGAATGCAACATTAAGATAGAAGCTTAAAAGAATTCTAACTAAATATTCCTACTAATATGATTGAATCACCTAACATGGGCATAAATTGACCTAAGAGGGAAATAAAATGGTTATGGATGCTACTCCAAACAAGGTGAAATGGCCTCTCTAAATGACTACTTGGTCATTTTGAATATCCATCTAATAACCCCATAGAAGGCTTTAAGCAAGGACTGAACTTGGCTATATATGTAATGCCCCACTTCCTCTCCCTCAAATCATGGTGGTTTTACTTAAATTGTTATTTTTTTAAAAAGGGATCCTCGTAATGAGGGAAATGAAGTGCAATTTTTTAGGGCATGGTGGTAAGTCGTAGGCATGGGTCCCTTCACAAGATAATTTTCTTGTTTGACTCTATGCAAAAAAAGGTATCCAACTTGGCCATTTCACATCGTTAGCATAGTGACAACCTATGAAAAATCAAGAACCTTGGATAGAGCGTGGAGAGAGACACATCTTGGAAAACCTTGAGACCTGTCATTTTCCATGTGCAATAATCCAATCACTTTATTGGAGATCAAGAGGCATCAACAAATGAAACCCAATTTTAAGCTGTAAATTTAGCAGTAATTGGATAGTTACAGTGAGTGTAGTTCTAGAATCTCTAAATCAAATAAATTGAACATGTTGAGGAACCATGCTAAACAGAGCTCTTCCCTATAGTCATAGTAAACTACATACCATTATGGGGTAAATCAGTGCTGCACAGAGGAGAAATTTATAATCTCAATATCTCTTCATTCTTTTGTATAAACACTAACTAATCTAGATCTATTTCTTTACCTGAAGCGGGATCCTTTTCCTCTAAATTAAAAGTAAAATCATGCCTACCAATGATATTTTGTATGCAGAGGATGAATAAGATATAGGATTAGGAGGCGCTTCACTCAGGTGTATTCTCTAGTTGTATTAATTTACTTAATTTACTTCTAAACATATGTGATATGTGCACTATAACATGTACAACACGTTTTACTTCTCTTTTTCTTTTATTTAGAGTGGTTATTATATCAATTTATACTTCCATAGTTCCCTTTCCTTCTATCCCACATGTTTCTCTACCATATTTGTCTCTTTCACTCTTCCTTTGCGTGGAACCCTCTAGTTTTCTAGTCGCTACCTTGCGTGAAATAAATGTTACTGTACGTACCCAAAATTGTAGGGTACTGCACCACCAGAACATAGTTACACGTGGCCCAATGATGATACAGGTCTCCTTGCAAGGTGTTTGGGATCTGGAAAGGCTCTCCAAGTATGTGTTAACATTCCGCATGCGCTGCTTAGCCCCTACGTGCTTTGTTTTCTCTTGTCCCCTCCTTTTCTTTGCATTTTGGTCTTCAATGATGAAACTGCTGCCCTACCTGGGTGGTGGTCTCGTGACTACCACCCAGGCAGGGCGGCAGTTCTGTAACCACCACCTTGCTCAGGGAATTGGTCCTTCATGCATTTTCTAGAATGTTCTTTTAACACAACCCACGTAAAAATTCAATGTTTACCAACTTTTTTCACCGCATTTGCTTGTATTTATGATTCTGGTTCCATGGAATAGTGTTTTGGCATTGTTTATGGTTAAAGAGTTCAATTTGGTTTTCACCTTTGGGTAAATGGGAACTCTATAAATAGTTGGCTTGTGCTCAAGCAAATGGCCCCTCAAATATGCCTCTCATTTTCTCATTTCAATAGCTTAGTCTTTCAATTTTGCTTAGGATTCATAGTTTCATTTGTTGCATGCATGGTTAGTGTTGTTTAGCTGTTAGGAAGCCACATGATCTTCTTATGCTAGTGTTATTACTGTTTCATACAATCAATTGAGGTTGGATAGTTTTATTTTCAGTGTGAAGCCATTAGAGTTGCAGGTTTTGTCCGTAAAAAATGATAGTTTTAGGTTCTGGACGTTTTGTGTTGTATGACTCGCAATAAATCCTACTAGGAATTACATAAGCCAATCTCTATTCTCTTGCGCTATCCCTCTCCTACTCACATTGTATTCAGTCTACATCCGAAGCTGCCATTGTTCCAATACCTACTCCTATTGATGCTAGCATTACACACTTTTTTGGATTCACATGAGCATGAAGGAATGAGGAGAACACACTGAGGGGACAAAGCCACACACAACCGGATTTGCCACTATTCTACAAAATCCAGGTTCAAGCTTTCAAAGTTCTAGTTAAAACATATCAAATAGAGTAGTCAATCATTTCATTTCAGTTAATCTCACTTTCAATATTGCTAGGGAAGTTGTGGGGATTGATACTTTCTGAGAAACTATGATTCACTCCTCACTTCTGAGGTAGGATCGAGAGTCTTTCAAATAGATTAGATCAGTTATCTAGTTTTTTAGAATAGATTTACAACTGCACAAGAAAGTAGCTATACTCAGCTGCTTTGTTTGTTTTAATTTCGTTATTAGTTTAGTTGTCAATTTCTAGATATCTTAAATAGTTTCTATTTCAAGATCATTCAAATAGTTCATCAGAAAAAAAAAATAGAGAAGTCATATATGCTGTAGATATACTTTACATAGCTAATTTTACTTTGCTGCAGTTAGATTTACATTGTTTCTTTTACATGAAAATCACGGGACCTAGAGAGCCCAGAGAATACGTGTTCGAGCCAATAGTGCCTCCGCCCAATATTGTTACAGATATAACTGATATAGATCATAATCTTGGAATCCAAGTCTTCCGAACAACAACAAACTTACAACAGATCAACTCACAGTTAAGAATGTTAAACATAGAAGATGACCAAGCACACACGTTTTGGTCAAACCAGCCAAACTATAGATTACCCTAGATAAATATCCACATGAATGTAGAAGGGATTGAAAGAGAGCAAACATTCGGTTGTGACCTTTGGTCCCATAGCCAGATGTAGGAGATATTGTCACTGACATAGACACTAGCTTAAGAATTCAGGTTGTTGGAACACCTGTAAGTTACTATGAGAAGATTGCACAACTGTTAGTTCTCAACGTAGAGGCTGAAAAGGCATACGATTATCAGATACTAGGGATTAGGGACTGATTACGAACATGACTATAGTAGGTCCACAACAACAATGAATCTACAGTTGTGATCCACAAATCCCACAACCCAACGATTCCACAGGTCAATCAAATGTAGATGCTGGCTTACGCACATTAGTATTTAGATCCACGCCACTTCCACCAACCATTATCACATAGTTATCCTTATTAGATATTGCAGCTAACAAAGCTAAGGGTTTCTGGACTAGACCAGAGAATCGACCATAGAATCCACTATATCCATCATCTGTCCTATGACCCTATCTGGAGATATACACGAAACAATTCCAGGTCATTTTCACCGTATCCCACAACCTATAGATCGGATCACGCCAGAGCTCGATATTGATTGGAGCCTTTGAGCAGTCATCCTCACCAACCAATCTATCACGCCAGTTTAGGTTAGGAGGGCCTTCTTTGCCTTAGATTTTCAGATTCCATTAGTGCACGTCGAAGACATCAGATTTCCTAACTAGCTTGCCTACACCCCATGTGTATTCCATCCCCACCGGCTGTCTTGGCACGACCTTGGGAGGTCAGGTGCGAGGAAGAGTTACTTGTAGATTCCCATGCTCTCTTGTCACTTTTTCATCGTACAAAATTGGTGAACCCAACGTGAAACTTTCTACTTTCTGGTTCAGAGTCATATTTCTACTGGTTCATCTCATTAGTATACTTTTCATCTTTTCTACCTTGTTAGCCTTCACATCAGCTTCACCCACAAAATTGGTGAACCCAACGTGAATGGAACAGTTGCTTCCCTTTTTACCTTTCCCCGTTTAGTGTTTCATATTTCTTCCATCCACCTTCGCTCTTTCCCATTATTCTGTGGGTATTCATATACCCCCCGAATATGTCGGGATTTAATGCATATGGCAGACCTCTCCTAGGTCTTGAAGCATATTACGATTAACTAAATAGATAGCCATCACCCTCACTATCATCATGGGGTGACAACTATTCAAATAACAAATTTTCAACACAAACTCCACCCCCAAGGACTAGATATAGTTCTTCTTTCCAAAGAGAGGAGTTAGATCAGCTCACTCAAATGCAACAACCAGAGCCTTTAGGCTCAAACAACATGACATTTACGAGAGAATCTGGTCCATCTCCTCAGGTGTTGCTTAGACCACAAATTAATAGACAATCAGATCCATATCCATTTTTAGATGATGAAAATTCAATGCGTTATGCTAGGAATGAAAAATGCTCTCGGAGTATGTACCCGCCTACAGGAAGTTTACAAACACAACACGAGGTCTCATTTCAAGAAAACACCTCCATGCCGCTACCTATAAGAAATACCCTCGGTGAAACTTAGCATGGAAACGATCAATTCATAGTGGGGTACCACATGCCTATACAACCTCAGGATATATGACAAACACCACAAAGTAAAAATACTATGACTTCACCAGATGAATTCATCTCAAATTTAGTAGAAAAAGTTAGAGGGTTAGAGCTTGCTCAAGCAAGTCAAAATTTTCAATTCATACAGGTAGGAAATTCTAATCCTCTGCATCATCCCAGCCAAGTAGACCTCCTAATAGGAATAGGCACGTTGGGCATGAATCCTCAATATTCGTAACAAAACCCAACTAGAACCATGTTTTCTAACACCATTCTGGTGGAAAATATGACACCTCCCAGTCTAGTACAAAATAATCCATTCCTGGGAAATACTCCTCCATACTTGAACATGTATTCCAAATCACCCCAAGGAGATATGTTCTCTTCTCCTGGCATGTTCGCTCAACCACAAGGATTGCCTTATGCCCCTACAAATGCATATGCCATGCCATACCAACAAACCATCCCACCTCTACCCCTCAGTAGGCACCATCGATGGTCGAAACCTATGCGATAGGAACTTATTTAGAATATTTGAAAGAACCCTTAGACTTCACTATACGAAGCGTCATGCTTCCAAGACCTCCTCTCAATTTACCCAAATATAAAGGGGAAGGAGACCCGAATGCACATATCAAGGCCTACGCCACAACTATTCAAGAACTACTCCCTTGGGATGGGGTTGTTGCTAAAATATTTCCCAAAACATTAGAGGGAATTGCCCTCAATTGGTATTACAGAATACCTAAAGCTTCCATACATTCGTTTAAACAACTCATTTCATATTTCATCAAGGCATTCGACATGAACAAACTGTTGAGAATAGGAATCAGGGAGTTCTTGCACATTAAACAAGAACACAATGAATCTGTTGCTTACTTCATCCAAAGATGGCATACAGTCCTTTATTCTTCGGCAAGTGCTCCAAATATGGACCAAATGGAACTATGTGATTTATTCCTTCATTTTCTCAGTAGAAAGGTAAAGGAAGAAGTCCAAAAGTTCCCACTAAGGACTTACGATGAAGTACTTAAGAGCGCTCTCTGAATAGATCAAGCGGCAATAGATAGCGGTTGCAAGACGTATGGAACAAATGGGAGGCTAATCACCCCCAGCTAGAATACTACGACTTATCTGAGTACCGCAAATGTCAATCAAGGACCTAAAATCCTTAACAAAAATCACGGCGTAACCACAGATGGAGTAACTGACCAAACAAAAAAAACAAACGTTGTAAATGCTCCACCGTCGATTAATAATCAACGAAACAACAACTTTACCCTAACAATCAATACAGTGGATTTTAATCATCCACAATAACAACAACAAAAAAGGCAGACCCAGACACACGGTCCAAGTTAAAATTCAACTAGATATCAGAACCAAAACCAAAACCAAAGACAAAAAACGTAAAATCCTAATGGTCAATGGTTTAATCAGAGTTTTAGACCACAATATGTGCCAAACCAGCAACCTAGGAATTACAATCCCAATTCGTATTGTGGTTTCCACAAAATTCAAGGCCACGACACTAGGACTTAACATGATTACAATAAGTTCATGCAACATTTGTTAGAGGAACAAAGACAACTTTTCATAGATATGTTCTTGGCAGATCCTGCATCACCAGCACCAAATACTTTTACAGGGGTAGTTTCCCCTCAAAATGCACCCCTCAAGATCTTCAACGATCCGCTCCCAAATCACAATAACAACAAATTAAATCCAAATGGGATGAACAAAGGTATACTGGCAGGAAACAATGATCATGAATCCTTGACTTCACTAAATCCACTTGTTGCACCACAATTAGGAAGTCAACCATGACCCAAGATAGTCGGTTTAGTGGAGTTAGACACCAAACTACACATAGAAGCTATAACAAGGACACGAGAGTATTCCTCTCAGCCAAATCCAAGTTACCCGCTAGAGGCAGATAAGATCCAAAAAATATTAGTAAAACCCGTAGGCGCCTATGATTGAATTAATGACCTAACAAAAACCTTCTCTCACATCTCCTTTTCGGACTTACTGAAGAACTCTCCTACCCACAGGGCTACTCTTTTAGAAGTATTAGGTTTAGGTCATTTAATTAAAATCACTCCACCTCCCGAAACATAGGTAAACCATATAGACTTTGATATCCACCCTCTAGGGAAGCCGGATAGGGCTACTGAGTTTATATTTGAAATAAAAAAAATGTGAACAGAAGTTGAGATTACATGTAGAGGTGATCCAGCCTTACATCTGCAAGTGTGGGTTTATAACAATTGCATTAAACAAGAAATGGTTGATGATGGGGCAGCAGTTAACATAGTCCCCTTCTCTTTCCTTCAAAAGCTAGGGTATGGAGAAACAAATTGTTCCACGACTCGGAATACGCTAAGAGGCTATGATAGCCTTAAAGCCACATCAATTGGGACTATAATACTACCAGTCACCTTAGGACCCAAAAAAATCCTAACTGAGTTTTATATTATAGATTGGGAAACCAACTATAATATGATCCTCGGCCAACCGTGGATACATTGTATGAAGGAAATCCCTTCTACGTTATTTCAAGAAGTAAGATTCTTGCACTTAGGAAAGATATTCATAGTAAAAGGTGATCTGAAACCATTCGATATACATCTAGCAAACCTGAAGAAAATACCAGGCATTCACTCTGAGTTTGAACTCCCAACAAAATAACTTAACAAGCCAACTGACTTGAAACCGGAAGGAAAGTTAGTACCTACAACGGAGTTAGAAGTTACGAACCTAATCAAGAATATCCCAGGCCTCAAGGAAGAGGCTAACACTGTAGAAATAGTATCATTAGGAACTATGGAAAAAATTGTCGAATTGCTAGAACAAGATCTACCAATTTTCTTGCCATTTGATTCTGTAGGCATGGGATATACCCTAGGAGTTGGTTCTCTTCCAGCAAAAGAACTCTACATGGTAGAAGTAACCGAAACAAACAAAATAGAAGTAGAAAATGTCCCAACATCCATCTTCCCAATTAAATATTGGACTCTTCATTTCGATGGAGCTAGATGTCATTATGGGGCTGGGGCAGGTGTGATCTTTACTTCACCCGAAGGAAAAATCCTACCATTCACCTTTAAAATAAATTTCGAATGTACAAACAATGGCGTTGAGTATGAAGCCCTCCTCTTTGGCCTCATCCTAGCTAAAATGCTCGGTGTTAATAACATCAAAGTGTTAGGAGACTCACAATTAGTAGCAAACCAAGTCTTTGAGGTGTATGAGACTAGAGATGAACAT
Organism: Taxus chinensis; assembly: GCA_019776745.2. NCBI lineage: Eukaryota > Viridiplantae > Streptophyta > Pinopsida > Cupressales > Taxaceae > Taxus > Taxus chinensis. The sequence goes on from CM034146.1 coordinate 112,206,684, forward strand.
TTACAGCTCTACAAAATAGCAATATTAGATTTTAGCAAAGATTTTGATTTCATATCAATTGAAGCAATCCCACGAGAACAAAATATTCTCGCAGATTTGATAGCAACCTCAGCTTCACGTTTCACTCCAAGCAGTGAGTTGGAGGACACTTGTTTCATGGTATCCCTTCGCACTGAACCATTAGTGAAGAAAATGTCAAACCCACTTTTAACGAACATAACTAAGAACAAATATACTAGCATAGATCACATCGATAGTGATAGAGCTACTCTTGATTACTTAAACACCTATGCAGCGTTACATCTCACCCATCCCGTGGTAGATTTTTCTTTAATCCCACATTCTTCTTCTTACTTAAGAAACCCCATGATAGAGCTTCCCCCGCAAAAGAAACTCGACATATACGTGGTAGAGAATGGAAAATATCTGGAACTACCTCTAGCCCCACCTGAGTTTGAAGAAGGTAATGCTTCTTTAATCGAAGAAATAATCGATATTAACATCAAAACGGAAGAAGAACTGAAGATCTTGAAACTAGATCTTCGTTAACTCCTAAAGAAAGAGAAATACACACTCGAATCCTCAAAGAACATCAGAAGGATTTTGCATTTAATTATAAAGAAATGATAGGGGTTGCATCACACATCATGGTACATAACCTCGTCACCAAATCAGATGCAAAGCCAATTAAACAAAAATTGAGACCAATGAAACCCAAGGTAGCTCTCATGGTGAAAGAAGAAGTAATGAAACTCCTCCAAGTGGGATTCATCAAACTGGTCGATTACTCTCAGTGCGTATCTAATATCGTTCCCGTTATTTAAAAAAATGGCAAGATATGCATTTGCATAGATTTCCGAGACATTAACAAGGCATGCCCTAAGGATGACTTCCTGTTACCATCCATAGATGTCATCATTGATGCAACAACTAGATTTGAGATTTTTTCTCTCATGGATGGATTCTTAGGATACAATCAAATCAGAATATCTGAACAAGACCAAGCCAAAACCATGTTTATAACTCCTTGGGTAACCTATTGCTACCTTGTTATGCCATTCGGTCTCAAGAACGTTGGTGCTACATACCAGAGGGAAATGACATACATATTTCACGATCTTCTTCACAAAATCATGGAATCTTATGTGGATGACTTGTTGGCCAAGGCCAGGAAGTGTTGTGATCACCCGGAAGTGCTCCACATCATTCTTTCACATTTGATAGAATACAGAGTCACACTAAACCCAAAAAAATGTGTATTTGGTGTAACAGGAGGGAAGCTCCTAGGTTACATTATATCATCATGAGGGATCGATGTAGACCCATCCAAAATCCAGGCTATTCTTGAAATGATCCCACCATCGGATGAATCTGGAATTAGGTCATTTCTTGGGAAACTCGGTGTAATCTGAAGATTCATCCCAGATTTAAGCTTTGTCATTCATCCAATCAACAATCTACTCAAGAAAGAGTACAGTATCAATTGGACCGAAGACTGCAATGAGGCTTTCGAATCAGTCAAGCATTTCTTGTTGTCACCACCTACGCTAATGCCTCCTAATCCAAACCTCCCTTTAATCTTATATTCATGAGCTACCAATGTCTCGCTAGATTGCATGCTAGCCCAAGAAGATGATGACAAACGAGAACGTGTGATCTATTTTATTAGCCAAACATTACTCGATTATGAGACACATTATACACAAGCAGAGTGAGAATGGCTCACCATAGTCTTCATAACCAAACGCTTAAGACATTACATGCTAGATCAAGAAACAAGGGTCATTGTAAAAATAGACCATTTACGAACTTTCCTCATGCAAGGATCTTTGTCTAAAAAGGCTAGATGCTTTATAACCTTAATGGGTGAATTCGAATTAACTTTTGTAAACCAAAAGTCTGTTAAGGGACAAATCATTGTAAATTGGTTAGCTGATAACCCATTGGATGGAAGCGATCTAGTAGATCTGGGCTTTCCCGATGAATGCATATATTACGTCGAAACTAGACCTCCCATATCTGAATGTCCCTGGTAAACTGATATTATTAAATATATCATGGGCCATGCATATCCAGAAGGTGCTACACCACAAAAAAAAGGTGGTTACGCATTATCATAGCTAAATACATAATTATAGAATAATTGCTCTATTGTAAGGCTTTCAATGGAATGCTTCTAAAGTGTGTTGACACAGAAGAATCCAAGAAGATTCTCCACAAATCTCACCGTGGAATATGTGGAGGCCACTTCAGTGGTCATGCCACCACTCAAAAAATACATCAAATGGGCTATTTATGGCCCACTCTAGAGCACGATGCAATAGAGTTTGTACGCAAGTGTCATAAATGCCAAGAATTTTCCCACGAGATTCACATGCCAGCACAAGCTCTACAACCAATCGCAACTCCATGCCCCTTTTCTACATGGGGCCTAGATTTGATAGGGAAATTTTCTCCCTCATCTACAGATGGCCATAACTTCATAATCATGACCACCAAGTATTTTACTAAATGGGTAGAGGCTATGCCTCTTACCACTGTACTAGGTGCCGTGATCGCCAAGTTTATTTTGAACCAGATCATTTGTAGTTACGGTGTCCCAAAAATCATTATCTCAGATAATAGCACTTCTTTTAAGAATGACGAGGTCCGTGAGCTATGCAGTAAATTTAAGATAAACCATCATACGGCCTCCCTGTATTACCCTTAGGCCAATGGACAGGCTGAAGCTACGAATAAAACTCTAAATTCCATTCTCTTAAAAACCGTTAAGGAAAAAAAATGAGATTGGCACTTAAAATTATATCCGGCCTTGTGGGCCCACCAAACCTCAATAAGAACACCAACAAGAGCTAATCCTTTCTCATTGGTATTCAGGGTAGAAGCAGTTCTCCCGCTTGAGGTTGAAATACCCAGACTTCGCATCTCATTACAAGGGATTCTGGATGAAGACGCTTATAGAGAAGCACGTCTCTCCCAACTAAAAAGCCTAGATGAGGCTAGGTTAGATGCTAAACAGTAGCATAGAGTTAATGCTGACCGGATGTGCTGGCAATATAACAAAAAGGTCTATGAACGAGATATATATCAAGGAGGTCTAGTTCTAGGACTAGACAGTCAAATTGACAAAAAGACTGGTGAAGGAAGGAAATTTTGACCCAAATGGTTGGGCCCATACCAAGTCACGAAAGACTATGGAAATGGTGCATATCTCTTATGTACACTGGAAGGTGAGGAATTCAATGAAACAGTCAATTCCTTGCATCTTAAACTATTTTATGCATAAGAAACCCGAACTGTTTGTATAATTATATCTACATTGCATCTTCATGTAGTTAGGTTCATTTTTTCCAATTGTTTCATATAATTTTGTGATCAAGGAACTTATTCTCAAAGCAATTCATTACAAATTTTTGATGGTATTGACATAATCATGCAAATCATACTTCTTCACTTTCATAATCACATCACCTGTTTCTGAATCATCTCATCAAATAAAGCTAGATATGAAAAAGTATTAACGGTAACCATACCAAGGTCTGCATGCATGTTCTCACTTTTGGTCTCTTCCTAGGATAGGTGTCTTGCCTATGGTCTGTTTTAGAAGCTTCATCATGTCACATCTATCCCGTATACATATCTCTTTGGAAATAAGAACATATTGACATTTTTCTCAAATATATAAATCAAATGTAGATCAAACAGAAAATTTTATTTTTACACATTTCCTTTCCCTACCAACCTTCAGTGATGAGCTTGCGTCTCTTACTAGTGACGTAGGGTTGGGAAAGGATGGGAATGCCCTGACTTGCCTATACCTCATCCATGGTGATAAACCCACGCTTCTTACTAGTAGCATGGGGCAAGGTGTAGGGGGTCCTCTTGAAAAATAAACGTTGAAGGTCATAAGCAAACAATTCAAATGAACCTTTGAAATCTTGAGTAAAAAACAAATAAATCAGATGTCCAAAATTCCAAGAGAGCTCAAAACCTCGAAAACCAGATTTTTTCTACCATGTGGCCATCTATGGATCTAAGTCTAGATAAACCACAAAGCAAGTAGCATTATAAACTATGGAGTCACTCGAGTACAGTAGGTTTGTAGCATCCTAATTTGGTTTTTCCAAATCTTTGTCTATCTCTCATCACTATCATTCAACAAATTTCATAGCTTGTACCCTTTCTAGCTCTCGGTGATGAGCCCTCGCATCTTCCTAGTTGCGTGGAGTTAGGAATGGGGCAAGTTCATCTGCTCATCATACCAGTTTATCATCTCATTTTTTCAAAACAAATATGAAGTAACGAAAAATTGCTTATAGAAACTAAAGTTTAAGATCGCATTGTGTCTACATTACAATATATCAACATCACAAAATACAAAAAGAAAGAAAGCACTTGTATCATTTGTTCTCCATTGCATACATTTTAAAAAGCATATAAAAACAACATTATAATATACATGTGGGAACGAATCACAAAAACATAGATACCAAGAGTCTGATCCAAAAATAATATCTATATATATATATATATATATATATATATAATCAATGTTTCATGTACAATGCCATTATGCACTAAGCATGGTCAAAACACTCAAAGATCTCAGGGAAATACAAAATACATCATGACAAATAATCTACGAGAGCCAAGTGGACTCTCAACCCCTATGAGATCCCTCTGAAGGTGCACGCCCACATCTAGGACTCCGGCTACGCCGACGCTCTGAGTGCATGGAGGGCTCACGATCCCAAGGAGTAGCTGTGGTCTTGCCATGAGAGTGACTCCTTATCAAGCACTCTGCTGTCCTGTATCCTACCAACTCGGTACAGAAGGGTAGACATTATCCTAGCCACATGCCAGACATGGGTTAAAAATGTCGAGTATTCCTACCGGCTGCTAAGGGCTCCCCTGCATCCACGAATAACTCCACACGGGTCTTCTCCATTCGGGATCATTAGGGTATCAGTACATACCCAGCGACTCAGGTCTCACCACTCATCAGTAGTCTCTGCAAGCAAATGAGAAAAATGAAGTAGAAATAATCAAAAGATAGAAACAAAAACAAAAGGAGAGATGGCAACTAAGACAATCATAGCTAAAAACAAACAGTAAAGAGAAGGATGATAACTCACTCGGATCTCCGGGCCTCCAAGATGGATCTCTAGGGTCAGCATCTACCACAGATGCCACCGCTAACTGATGCACTCCTCTTGTGCCTGGGGCCACATAAAGTCCTACTATGGACTCATCCTCTCCACCCAAGCCCTGAGAAAGTGACCCCTTTAAAGCTAGGGTCACCCTCTCCACACTTTTCTCTGCCCTATCCACCTGTAAGATATATTAAGTGTCATGCCACTTAGGATCGCTATCCTCCTCTCCACCCAACTCACTGACCTCAAGCCTCGATCTCCTCCTCCATCTCTCCCCCTGTGAACTCCTCAGACTCAGAGTCTATATCAATGGGGTTGTCACTATTGTGGGCAGGACTGGTGGACAATCTGAAGTAGGGGTTCCCGAGGAGCACTCGACTCTCCCTCGAGCATGTGCCACCCATCTGGCTACAATAGGGATGCCAAGGGTAACAACTATCCAAACCCAACCTCTAGGAACTCCTCTAGCCTTCTGGACCGATCTAAACACTGGCACCACTAGGGGAAGCATATCGATGTAAGGAAGGCCAAACTGCTGAGGCACTCAAGTAAAAGGATGTGTCTCTACCTTCCCCGTCCTGTCCACAAGCTGCCCTGTGGTAGAGAAAGAGATCAAAGTAAGGGCCTCCTCGCCCCATAACCCTACCATGGCCTGATAGGGTGTGGCCTCCATATCACCAGTAGTCAAGGAGGTGACTAGCTGGTGGAGTGCTCTGAGCACTGCCATATCTATCCATCTGGCTGCCCTCATGGCTCCAGGATCTGCCACCTCTACACCACTCCCATAAGGGATGAAACGCTCATAGACCCAGCTCTTAACCAGGGTCGGATGGCTCAATGACTGCCTCTATAAATGAACCACTTAGTACAGATCATGATAAGTGGTCCCAAGAATGTCGGCTCCTGAGGCATAAATCCGGCCATGTCCCTCAATCTTTGTAATGATGGGGGACTAGCAATAAAGTAAAGTGTCTCCTCTCTTATCCCCGATCAATCTCGAGGCAAGGATCTAGTGGCTTGGCAAATCAAGGGGATAGGAAAGCTAGGAATAGATTAGACCCTCACCCCCTTCTTCGAACCAATGGAGATGACTGCGTCTCCCATATATGAAGCCCACTATGCTATCTGAGCCCGTGACCCTACTGTCTCAAGTGTGAGCCATCTCCCAATGATCGAGACCCCCAGGATGTGGTAAACATCCTCCAAAGTAATGGTCCAGTCACCCCTGACTCCTGGAAATTGGAAAGTGTTCCGATCAGCATCCCAATATGAAAACAAGTCACAAAGTATGTGGCTAGAAGGTGCAAGAAGCGGGACCCATGATATACGCAATATACCGGCCCTCTGAAGAGTGTCTTGCTCATCCTGAGAAAGTGCATCCAATACTGCTGGAAGCCAATCACACTCTCTCTCTCGACTCCATCTTATATACTCCTCCTTCACCTACATACACCCAAAAACATACAAAAGGAGTACGTTAGTATTCAAAATGACATTAGAAAAATCATTAAGACATATAAGAATGCTATAAATGCAAAAAAAATTCAAACAAGTACTCTTTTAGCATTCTGTGAAGAACCGCCACCCTGAGCAGGGCGGTGGTTCCGTAACTGCCGCCTTAAAGGCGGCGGTCTTGTAACTGCTACCCTGAGTAGGATGGCAGTCGTGTAACCACCACCCTGCTCAGGGTGACAGTCGTGTCCCAAATTTCCATGTGGGTCATGTGCCCTAAATGATGCCTAAAAACACAAAAAATGACTATTTTAACCAAAACAAAGCCTACCCTTTAGACACCCCCCCTAAGTGACCCTATTAAAATTGACATTTTCAAAAATAATCCCCCCATGACAAATATTTCATCATTATAACGTTATGGGTATAAAAATGGTAAATCAAGAAGAACTAACCTATGATCTCATGCGGGTCGGTGTTCCGCTCGTGGAGGCATGATCACAATCTTGTCCTGAACATGTTTTGACTATACTCATGTCAGAAACCGTCACTGTGGGTCCCAGAGCTCAAAATCAATCAAATCAACATGCACAAATGAATAGGAAAATGGGCCCACTTTTATATATATAGCATCCTAACTTGTTTTGAATGCCCCTTTTTACAGGTTTGGAGCGCCGACGGAGGTAAGTTCCTATCCCCACACAAATGGTATGTCCTCATTTCATATTATTTTAGTATTTATTTTCCGATCTATTTTGTCTATCTGCACTTGATTCCTCTTTTCATTTTGCAGGTAGCGGGAATCTCAGAAGGCGTCATTTCGACACACGGATTGTGTCAAGTATAAATTCTAACTTCCCATTTTGGGACTACCATACTCGGACCCACCGTTTTACACCTCTTCATGGCTAAAATGCTTCTCTGAGGGGAAAATATGTACGTACCCAAGATTGTAGGGTACTGCACCATCTAGAACACAATTACACGTGCCCCAATGATAATACAGGTATGTTTGCAAGGTGTTCAGGATCCAAAAAATCTCTCCAACTATGTGTTAACATCCCTAATTGCCCCACTTAGCCCCTGCATGCTTTGTTTTCTCTTATCCTCTCCTTTTCTTTACGTTTTGGTCTTCAGTGATGAAACCACCACCCTGCCTGGCGGCGGTCTCGTGACCGCTGCCCAAGCAGGGTGGCGGTCCTGTGACCACTGCCCTGCTTAGGGCAGCGGTCCTTCACGTGTTTTTCTATAATGTTCTTTTATCGCGACTCACGTAAAAATTCAACATTTACCAGCTTTTTTCACCACCTTTTCTTGTATTTATGATTCTAGTTCCCTGGAATAGTGTTTTGGCATTGTTTATGGTTAAAGAGTTCAATTTGGTTTTCACCTTTGGGTAAATGGGAATTCTATAAATTGTTGGCTTGCGCTCAAGCAAATGGCCCCTCAAATTTGCCTCTCAGTTTCTCATCTCAATAGCTTAGTCTTTCAATTTTGCTTAAGATTCATAGTTTCATTTGTTGCATGCATGGTTAGTGTTGTTTAGCTGTTAGGAAGCCACATGATCTTCTTGTGTTAGTGTTATTATTGTTTCATACAATCAATTGAGGTAGGATAGTTTTATTTTTAGTCTGAAGCCATTAAAGTTGCAGGTTTTGTCTGTCAAAAAGGATAGTTTCATGTTCTGAACATTTTGTGTTGTATGACTTGCAATAAATCCCACTAGGAATTGCAAAGCCAAGCTCTGTTCTCTTGCGCTATCCCACTCCTACTGGCATTGTATTCAGTCTACATCCGAAGCCGCCATTGTTCCAATACCTACTCATGTTGATGCTAGTGTTATCCAATAATGAACCCCTTGCTCATTTTTGGGCTAACTCCCTTCATTCTTTCCTCTCTTGTGCCTCAATCATAATTTTTATCTTTCAGGCACTCAAAACCTTCTGGAAATGGCACCATTGGATAGAGCCTTTTTTCATCTTTCCAAAAAGCTAAATTTTTCTTCCTAACTCTATGTATTTTTGAAGTTATGGCTCGGCAGAGTTTTTGTGGGAAATTTTCTCATAGAAAGCCCGAGCTAATGGAAGGAGGCCACGTGACCTCGGAAGGGCAGAGGTGGAAGAAAACTCAAGATTTTTACCAAGTGTTGGCAAAATTCAGAAATGAGATTTTTCGACCCAATGCCCTGCCGATGAATTGGATCGTGCCACGTGTCCAAGGGGAAGAAGCTGGAAAATTTTCCCAAGGGTTGGCACAAACAAAAAAATTTGATGCCAGGCCCGCGTCCAATGACATTATGCCACGTGTCCTTAGGCCGAAGGAGTGGTGGAAGCCAGAGGAAAGATTGAAAATTTTACCAAGTGTTTGGCGAGGCTGCTAAAGAGAGATTTTGGCCCGTAGGCCTGTGTAAACAAATGAGATCGCACCACGTGGCACCAGGATGGCAGGGCATGGGGGAAAGTTGGGATTTTTTCCCAAAACAAAATCAAAGAAAAATTTCAAAAGGAAAACCTGCCCCCCAAAGCCCGAGCCAATAGAATTATGCCATGTGTCCACGTGGCAGTAAAAAATTGTAATACAGGCCTGCAAGAAAAATGAAGAAGATAGGCCCGCACCCAATAGGATTCTGCCACTTGTCCAGCTCAGAGAAGATGGTCAACAGTGATGGAAAAGATAGAGCAAAAAGCCTGCACCAAATCACATCATGCCACGTATCCTCGGGTCATGTAGCCGGCGAGGAATTTTTGGAAAATTTTCCAAAGGCTGAAGCGATGGAAAATGAAGCAGGGAGGGCCCATAACCAATTAGAATGTGCCACGTGGCACCAAGACCAGCAGGGTGCGGATATTTTTGGGGAAATTTTCCCAAATGCAAAAAGTGGGAAAATTTTAAAATTTTGTCCCGCCAACCATTTTCGGCCCTGTTTTGCCCTAAATTTTCAAATGGGCATAACTTTCGATCCAGAGCTCAGTTTTGGGTGTTCTTTATATCAATGGAAAGCTGGTGAAATTATCTACATTATTCAGGGGTAAATTTTGTGTTTTGATGGACTTTGGAGGGAGAAAATTGGAAAACACATCTGGCACATGGAAATGAACATAAATGATGTTTCAACCACCATTTTTAATGAAGAATGGCTCACATTTTCTCCCAACATGGTTAAAAATGTCAGGGAATGGACTTTTACGGATGCCCATGATGTTTTATTGCATTTTGGTCTGTGGTTGAAGTTGCTCTCACGTTTTCCCATGTTTCTCTCTCCTGAGCTCGAAGGGGCATTGTAAAAGCCAGAATGGGCTCATTTTTAAGGGAGTTAGACATTTTTGTGGCCCTCCAACTTCCCTTTTCTTCCTCCTTTGGCAAATTTGTGGAGTTTTTTACCTTTCCATGCAAATATTGCACTTCTTTTACATCTTGGTCATTGTAATGCACTGTATTGGACCTAGAATGATGATGTATGCTCTGTGATTAAATCTTCTCGATCCTTTCATATATTCATCATTGTTTCCTGATCTTTCATTACATTTTGGCAATTTGTGCATGTTTTATGATATATTTTCTTGTGGATTGTGTATGTTTTGCAGCAGCAGGTGTCTAATACTTCTTTGGTGCATCACCTTATTTAGACTAAGTTTATTTTTGCATTTTCTCAACCCTGTCTCCTTGACAAAATTTCTAGATATCTTAAATAGTTTCTCTTTCAAGATCATTCGAATAGTTCATCAGAAAAACATAAAAATAGAGAAGTCATATATGCTGTAGATATACTTTACATAGCTAATTTTACTTTGTTGCAGTTAGATTTACATTTTTTCTTTTGCATGACAATCACAGGACCTAGAGAGCCCAGAGAATATGTGTTCGAGCCAATAGTGCCTCAGCCCAATCTTGTTACAGCAATAACTAATATAGATCAGAATATTAGAATCTAAGTCTTTCGAACAGCAATAGACTTACAATAGATCAACTCATAGTTAAGAAGGTTAAACATAGAAGACGACCAAGCACACACGTTTTGGTCAAACCAGCGAAACTACAGATTACCCTAGATAAATATCCACATGAATGTAGAATGGATTGAAAGAGAGCAAACATTCGGTTGTGACCCTTTGGTCCCATAGCTAGATGCAGGAGATATTTTCACTGACATAGACACTAGATTAAGAATTCAGGTTGCCAGAACACTTGTAAGGTACTTTGAGAAGATTGCACAACTGTTAGTTCTCAACATAGAGGCAAAAAAGGCATACAATTATTGGATACTAGGGATTAGGGACTGATTCCGCACATGACCATAATAGGTCCACAACAACCACAAATCTACAGTTGTGATCCACAAATCCCACAACCCAACGAGTCCACAGGTTAATCAAATGTAGATGTTGGCTTACGCACATTAGTTTTAGATCCACGCCACTTCCACCAACCATTATCACACAGTTATCCTTGTTAGATATAGCAGCTAACGAAGCTAAGGATTTCTAGACTAGACCGGAGAATTCACCATAGAATCCACTGTATCCATCATCTGTCCTATGACCCTATTTGGAGATATACATGAAACAATTCTAGGTCATTTTCCTTGTATCCCACAACCTATAGATCAGATCACGCCAGAGCTTGATATTGATTGGAGCCTTCGAGCAGTCATCCTTGCCAACCGATCTATCATGCCAGTTCAGGTTAGGAGGGCCTTCTTTGCCTTAGATTCACAGATTCCATTAGTGCACGTCGAAGACATCAGATTGCCTAACTAGCTTGCCTGCACCCCACGTGTATTCCATCCCCATCGGCTGTCTCGGCACAACCTCGGGAGGTCGGGTGTGAGGAAGAGTTACTTGTAGATTCCCATGCTCGCTTGTCACTTTTCCATCGTACAGTTATCTCATTGGATTCATACAGGGCCCAAAAATCCAAAAAATCATATTGGAAAACTAATTTTATTTGGTAGTTTTCTTCCAACCTACACCAAAATGAGAAATATAGACAAGCCACAAGACTTGTTTTGAAATTTTCTTGTAAAACATGTGTATGGTCTCATAAAGAGACACAGTTGTTGCTCTTTGCACAAATGGGTTTATAGGGATGACCTTGTGGTGTTCAAATCATCTTGTTGGGTTATTGGACTGAACTCCTAATATTTTCCACTTTGTGGTGTATTTTATCCAGTATGGATGTCATATATATACCTACCAATTCTTGGGTATTCACCGAATTGGGTTGTTGGCTCGACACATTTTGAAAGACACAAACAATATTTCAGACACCCCTACCTATATTTCTCTCTTGCAATCTCGTAAATTGATGTTGTATTGCCTAAAGCTGATGTGGTCTCGTCAAATGCAAGAATCATGGGATTAACGTAAAAAGGTAAGATATAGGATTTTCGTTATAGTTTCTCTCTCTTCCCTACTCTCTCTTTCTATTAAAAAAATGTAATTGAATGTGGAAGTGTGAATGTCATTTTTTTTTAATTATCTCTCCTTATCCTTATCTCTTTCTATACTTTATTTGAAATCAATTGACATGATGGATGTCTTTTTTGTGCTTGAGTGTAATGGTTTTCCATACTTAGTCCTAGGAATAACGCAACGCTGGTTGCCGGTGCTCCAAACAAAAGGAATTGTATTGGTGTGATATGTTGTAGCTAATGAGTTGCCATTGTAAAGTTATATTCATCTTTCAATACATGTATTACCATAGAATAATGATATGTATTTTTTGTTGAAGAATTGTTATTTGTATATTTTAAAAAATAAATACAAACGTGGCTATATTTTATAGTGTCAAATTAGATGTGAATTTTTACTCAATGTTGAACCTATGTTATAAATATATTAACAACCACAATACTAGGTAGAATATCCTCTCATCAAAACCAATGAAATTAAAAGAACAAGTAATAATGCCTATTTTCATTCCTTCCCCCATTTGAGTCTTTTTACAGGGTAAACAACATTTATCATGTTAACAAAATAATTTGATCTCATTAATCACGTTCATGATTCACACCTAAGACGTCTTATTAAGGCCCATTTCGTTAATATTTTATGATGTGGTGCATATATGTTTTGAAACCTATCATATTAGCTCAAGTGAGGTGATTATGTCGAGGTGTTGCAGGTATGACCATATCTTGAATAAGTTTAACCTTGTTATGTGTAATTTCCCATGGTACCCTAGTGGGTGGCCAAAGCCTTGCAAGATAGTTGGTGGTTGTACATTCGATTGATCTCTTGTGAGATATAAATTATGTGAGTGGAGACTACATGTCAAATTACTTGCGTATTTACCCAACAATTGAAATAGGTCCTTAGGAGACTTTTGAAATGCATAAGGTTCTCTAGGATATCTCTCTTTCAATAGACACTTGTATTTCCATGTCCAAGAGCATTGAAATGAGTTGTCTTGTGTGAGGTCATATTCCTTGTAGGCTTAGATCCCTACGTGTTTCGTAAGTGTTATAGGGATTAAATTTGTTCCAAAATGATGTTAATACAATACCAAATTAACCGCATTACTGTGGTTAGTAAAAGGTTAGATAATATTAAAATAAGAAATGGACACTACGAAAATGGTACACCATTAAGCGATGTCAAAACCAACTAAAATCTCAAATGTGATCATAATATTAATGTGATAAAGTAGAGATCCATGAATAATACAACATAATAAATTAAAAAACAAAATATGATGCCTGATCACATGCTTTGTTTGCATGAATGTGGATTAAACAACGATGCTAATGAAATAATAAAATGCAGCCTTGAGAATGGGATAACTTGAGCTATATCCATGGTCTTGTGAGTTAAGGAAATTGCACTCTAGCTGGACTTGTAAAATTTTGTAGAACCCTTAGCATAGATAGGAATATATTAAATCTAGGATCACTTTGGAAGTGGAATTTATGGTTTAAACATGTAATTCACCTATTTCTATTGAGAGTAAATACTTAAGATGATGAAACAAAAGTAGTTTGAAATGTGAAATTTATCATTTAAATTCAAAGAAAAATATCTATAAGGGGAACATAGGTGTAATGTACCCTTCCATGCACAATATGATTATGAAAATATGAATTCCTAATTGGAAGGATGAATTACGAATCAAGAATGATACCACTTAATTAGTTAACCTACATAGTTGGTTGTAATAACTTGAAGATTAAAATAATGTATTGTTAGTATTAAACAATGTTATGAAATGAACTCAGGATATGTTTTATATTGATCTAGTAGCCTTATTTTTTTTCTTGTGAATTTTCCTCCTTGTAACGAGGGTATTTTTCCAAACCAAGTAAACATGGCACTCTCAAACAAATCCATAAGTCAACTAATATAAGGCACATGTGTGTATATATGTTCTTAATCACAATCAAGCTATATAAAGTTATTTCCAGAAGAGAAACAAGCAAATTCTAAAGGATCCACTATAGGTGAAATCTTAAACCAAAAAAAATCAACCTAGTTGTAAACGAACAAAGGGTCCCACATTCTGTGTTCTTTAGAAAATTATAGTCAACTAATAAAAAAATGATTGAAATAAATATCTCACCATGAATAATGATGTGTTGTGGGAAGTATCTGTGAGTAAGTGTATCTTGTCGTGGGTCGTTGTTGTACCTTGTCATTTTTTAGACATGTGACTTCAATGTGCATCATGTGTTTTATGTTAGATATGTGGGCCCATGCTTATGTAACCATATCGTGTGTTATACATTATCCTAATTGATCCTATGTGATGTTATGTATCAAACAATGTCAGCCAAGAAAAAAACAATTATCTTGTTATTATGGTTGTTATATTTTTGTTTTGAAAATGTGGGCATTACATATGGTATCAAAGCAGAGGTTCATGCTCTTGAACCTTTGGGATGGATTAGATTTTTGATGATTCTACGTGGTGGTGGTGGAGATGGGAAGAGTAATGTGGTATATGTTGTGATGTGACAAGTGGAATAATTGTGATATTATGAACGTACATGTTTTGCAAGTCACTTAGTGCATATTTTTTTATCATGTTGATGTACTTATGATGAGATTATTCTCTCTCTATCTTGTGGACTCAATGAATATTTCATGTGTGATGTGCGAAATTGTTGTGTGTGAGAAGAATCTTATTGTGGATTACCAAGTATTGGAGTGTTTTGTTATTATGTGATATGTATGTGTGTTGATGTGTTGTATGAAAAAATTGATGTATAATAAATTGGATTGTATTATGATGTCACCACCATGCTTTGATGAATTGTGTGTGTCACCATGTTGTATTGCAAGTGACTATATGTTGTAATGTTATTTATTGTGTTCATCATACGTATAATTCATGTAACATGTGATGGTTCATGTCGTGAATTAGGGGCATATGAAGATTGCATTATGTGGTAACATGATGTATTGAAACCCATGAAATTAATGATTGTGTTATACACTATATATATACCATGTGCAAGATGCTATGATTAATGTGCATGAATCACCATTGTGTTAGTGATGTAGTTACGTGTTATGTCATGAACCTTACACTAGATGACCCTAAGGGAAGCAACTGTCAAGAGTGTATGTGTGGAAAGAGGAGGTGTGGACCAAGTTTTCATAATCTTGAGTTGAGTAAGAGTGAGGAAGTGGAGTATTATATAGAATGAAAACCCACTTCTATATGTTTAGTATACTTTGATCTTGCTCAATATATTTTGGGTGCTCAATTAATCATTATTTATTTTCTTATAAGAACCAATAGTTTTATTGTTTGATGCGTTCTTATATTTTTACCATTTTATTTGGTTGTTGCATAAACATATGGATTTTTAAACTAACTATGGCTAATTAGCCATTTGTTTTTCTTAGTTTAAAACTTTCTCTTCATGTTTAACAGTTTTATAGCCTTGCCCAAGGCTTCGATTTTTTACCACTTAGAATTTGAGATAGATTTTTATGATGGTTCTATTGTCGTAATGTGTTGGAATAAATTCATGATATTCACCATGGAGTGGTTGAACCTATTGACTTGCTTCATTTTATGGGGGTACGCCCCAAGGAGTTATAGATAACTAGCGTGTTTTTGAACAGCAAGTTATTATTTCACTTGGGTTAGAGGTGACAAGGCTCTATATGCCCAGGGCCATAGGGTGACACATCATCATTGTATGGAGAAAGCAGATGGGTCTCTGTGGTTAAATGACGTAATATTCTTGATGACACTCTATGGTTGAGTGACCTGATGTTCTTGACAACACTCTATGGTTAAGAGACCTAATATTCTCAATGGTACTCTATGGTCAAGTGACCTGATATTCTCTATGGGCATCTACGGTTGAGCGACCTGACTTATTTTTGACACTATGATTCTTTCTCTTTTGGAGGTATATACAGTTGTTTGGTGATGATTTGGGAGGTATATGAAGATTTTTTTGTGGTGTTTCACGATGTGTGGAGTTGGTGTTATGATTTATATCTACCCTTGTGAGTCATTTTACACATTGTTATGATTGAGACTTGACGTTCCACTTGGTTGGTATATACTATTGGATATTGTATTTCCACTGTGTTGGTACAGTCACAGGTTTTTTGGGTCATGTGATACAAGTTTCCATTGTATAAACGTCATGATTCACTATTTGGTAGTCACTTATGTGAGTGGGATCTATGCTTGTGACATAATTTTTGGAAACTCTTTGTTATGTGGACTACTTGTTTGTCTTTCCATGGTGGAATTATAGGTCTTGTGATGTGATACAATCATGAAAGCATGTATTAATATGTCATGTGGATCATTAGTTTTGTGTTTGGGTTTTATGTGACATCTTGATGTCAGTTACTATTGGGCACCCATGAACATAAGATAAATGAAATTATAATCAATGAATACCAAGAGTTGGAAATTAAGAAATACTATAAAGGAAAAATACAAACTAAGTAATAAAGTAAAAGATAACTAACTACCAATCTTCACATAACATTAAAATTAACGTATTGCAAAATTTAGTTTGCTTCCTTGTTTTTGTGTTGTACTGACAAGTCATTATGTTAAAGGACATGTGTCATTATATTCTTCTCACTAGTTGCAATGATAGTTTTATTGCTCTATAGTCTTGAAAATGTGTTAAAAAAAGGTTTTGTGGGTTACTAGTGTAATACTTTGGACCATGTATGACATTGAGTTTCAAGTGTTTTTGGAAGCATTAGGGACATTTGAAAATTGAAGCTATTAATAATCAATAACATTGGGAACATTAAACAAAAAATTAAATACAATAAAACTAATAAATTGTGAGTACACTTATGAGAAATCAAAAGTGAATATGCTTAAAAAAATCAAAACTTGGATTTAATTTCACTAGGGATTTGAAATGTTGAACAATGAAATCATATAAACCTTAAAACTAAGGAAATGTATTAAGGAAAATATTAATCAAGTAATAAAATAAGGGGATATTCCAATCTTCACAGAGCATTAAGATTGACAAAATTTTAAAAGATGATTAAATTTTATTCACAATCAAGCTATATAAAGTTATTTACATAAAAAAGACAAGAAAATTCTGAAGGATCCACTATAGGTGAAATGTTAAACCAAACAAATTCAACCTAGTTGTAAAGGAACAAAGGGTCCCATGTTTTGTGTTCTTCAGAAAATTATAGTCAACTAAAAAAATATGATTGAAATAAATATCGTGTAAGAGATGGAATATATTTGCAGAATAAAATGCATGGAATAATGATATATCTTTCAATTCATTCCGGATGATTTACATAAGATGCAATTACAAATATATAGGCACATAGTTTCCTATAAATTAGGAAACTATTCTACTAACAAATACTAATCATGTGAGTTGTTTGTAACAACCAAACAACTCAACACACATTTGTTATTAGTTGTTTTATATAACAACTAAATAAAAAATTACTAATATAATAATAATTACCAAATGTAATTATTATCTACACAATGTAAATACTAATTCCTAACATTCCCCCCCTTAGTGTTTACATGGTAGAAAAACATCCACACTCTCAACTGCAGTATGCTCACCCTTGTGGCATGTCCAACTCTGTGACTCATGACCTTGATCCAAAAGAAAGGCTCGCTCCTTCCATGGTTTTAAACAGGCTTACCACAAACCTTGAAGTGACAGGAACCTCATCAACTATCCACCTCATGTGGTTTTCTAGATCCTCCCACAAGCCCTTTCAAGATCCATGAATTGACTTACTCTGGTGCTACTGCTCACCACTATGCTTATACATCAGGGAATTATGTAGGAAACACAACATGCATATCACAAAACTGCAGAATAGAAGATATATTGAAAAAAAATTCACATTACTTCCTATAAGAATTGTAATGTTCTTAATTGTAGTCTCTGTCATTGATCACTGCCACTGCCACTAGAAGCTTTCCTTGACTAAGTCATTTTGGGTGCAGAATGGGAATGGAACATTGGTATGAATTCCCCCCCACAATGTGAAATTCCACTCAAATAGATACTGAGAAGCAAAATGCATCGAAGAACATACTCCTGAATGGATCTTACTAGTTAGGTCTTGCTGCACATGGTCACTAATGCTATTGAACGTATTCTTCTAGCTGACCATATTCCAAAGAAGTACAGCAGTCAGAGGACCAAGTCAGTCAGAGGATCACTGACAGTCATCTGCACTCCAACACAACTCTCTTTCCAACATCCATCAAATACCACACAAAGCAGGAACTCTGCAAACTAAAGCACACTAAGAAAATGGAAACCACACTGAAAATCAAATACTCACAGCATACATATGCCACCACAGCTTCTACGCGGCCTCGTCGTTGGTGACTGACGAGAGGTCGCTATTCGACCTCCTTCCTCTGATGCCTCCTTCTTCCATTTTTGTGGCTTCTAACTCAGCCAAATGAAAATTTTAAGCTCATTTGTTTCCACATTGAAGTTATTCTCCCCCCGCAATGTGAAACATTTTAGTTTTAGAACGTCGGGTACAACCGATAATGCGTCCCACAAAATAGCCAAAAAATATGATATTTTTCAAAGTGGGTATTTTATCCCAAAATTAGAACCACTAAAATGAGAATTAAAAAATAAACACTTTTGCAAAAAATGGTGCTCAATTTTGAGTTACCGTGCAAAAGTTATTGAGGTTACAATTTCCCGTAAATTGGTCCAATTAAAATAAAATTGAATTGCCCTCAAAATTCAATTATTAAGCAAAAACTATAGAAATATATATATATATATATATATTAAACTATAGTTTTGTTAAATAATTAAAAAAAATTAACCAATAAGAAAAAACTTGTGTGTTGCATTTCTTTTACCGGATGTGCATTTCCAGCCACAAAAATGTCTGTTTGACAGCAATTTCATCATATATTCATGTTGAATCTGACCCTGATGTAAACTACAAAGTTGTGCATCTTTTTATCCTCTTTTCAACCCAAAAATAATCGCCTCAATCCAATGTTTTATGAGGAAGATATGTTCATTTTACTGAACACTACTTGCTGTATTTTTTTGGACGGATTTTTGAATATTCTCTATGGCCTCTTAAATCTTCTTGGCTCTCATAGGAATAACCTGCTCTAGTACCAAATGTAAGAGCTGGAATATATTTGTAGAATAAAATGCATGGAATAATGATATATCTTTCAATTCATTCCGGATGATTTACATAAGATGCAATTACAAATATATAGGCACATAGTTTCCTATAAATTAGGAAACTATTCTACTAACAAATACTAATCACGTGAGTTGTTTGTAACAACCAAACAACTCAACACACATTTGTTATTAGCTGTTTTATATAACAACTAAATAAAAAATTACTAATATAATAATAATTACCAAATGTAATTATTATCTACACAATGTAAATACTAATTCCTAACATATCTCACCATGAATAATGATGTGTTGTGGGAAGTATCTGTGAGTAAGTGTATCTTGTCGTGGGTTGTTGTTGTACCTTGTCATTTTTTAGACATGTGAATTTTATGTGCATCATGTGTTTTATGTTAGATATGTGGGCCCATGGTTATGTAAACATATCATGTGTTATACATTATCCTAATTGATCCTATGTGGTGTTATGTATCAAACAATGTTAGCCAAGAAAAAAAATTATCCTGTTTTATGTTTGTTGTATTTTGGTGTTGAAAATGTGGGCATTACATATGGTATCAGAGTAGAGGTTCATGTTATCAAACCATTGGGATGCATTGGATTTGTGATGATTCTGCATGGTGGTGGTGGAGATGGGAAAAGTAATGTGGTATATGCTGTGATGTGACAAGTAGAATAATTGTGATATTATGAATGTACGTGTTGTGCAAGTCACTTAGTGCATATTTTTTATCATGTTGATGTACTTCTGATGAGATTATTCTCTCTCTATCTTGTGGACTCAATGAGGATTTCATGTGTGATGTGCTAACTTGTTCTATGTGAAAAGAATGTTATTGTGGATTACCGTGTGTTGGAGTGTTTTGTTATTATGTGATATGTAGGTGTATTGATGTGTTATATGACAAAATTGGTGTATAATAAATTGGATTGTATTGTGATGTCGCCACCATGTTGTATTGTAAGTGACTATATGTCGTAATGTTATTTATTACATTCATCATACTTATAATTCATGTAACATGTGATGGTTCATGCCGTTAATTAGGGGCATATGGAGATTATATGAATTTTATTGTACATTTCTTGCACTTTGGGTGCATTATGTGATAGTGTGATGTATTGAAACCCATGAAAGTAATGATTTTGCTATACACTATATATATAACATGCACAAGACTTTATGTTTAATGTGCATGAAACACCATTGTGTTAGTGATGTAGTTATCTGTTATGTCATGAACCTTACACTAGATGACCCTAAGGGAAGCAGCCATCAAGAGTGTATATGTGGACTAGATTTTCATAATCTTGAGATGAGTAAGAGTGAGGAAGTGGGGTATTATATAGACTGATAACCCACTTCTATATGTTTAGTATAATTTGAGCTTGCTCAATATATTATGGGTGTACACCACCTTAGGCTCAACTTATGAAAACTAGTGTCCCTTGTGCTTTCATATTGGGTTGTCTATCGAACAATCCTATGTGATTTTGACTATGCTGAGCCTTGTGGGAGTAAGGAGGGATGATTCAGGAAGAGATGATGATAGTTACATTATTTGATATACTAATTTCTGGTTACATGTATATTTTTTTGAGCTGAGGCTCAATATCTGAGTGCTAGAAAACCGATGAGTACCCCTTTGGTGGCAGTATGAGGCCACATAGTGATTGTAATGTGTTAATTCTCAATACGTTTGTTATTCATAAATTAATCATTATTTATTTTCTTACATGAACCAATATTTTTCTTGATTGATGCATTCTTATATTTTTGGCATTTTATTTGTTTTTTGTACTAACATGTGGATTTTATAACTAAATATGGTTAATTAGCCATTTGTTTTTCTTAGTTTTAAACTTTCTCTTCATGTTTAAAAGTTTTATAGCCTTGCCCAAGGCTTGGATTTTTTACCACTTAGCATTTGAGACAGATCATTATGTTGGCTCTAATGTCATAATATGTTGGAATAAAATAATGGGATTCACCATGGAGTGGTTGAACCTATTGACCTGCTTCATTGTATTGGGGTACGCCCCAAGGATTTACAGATAACTAGCAGGTTGTTGAACCACAAGTTATTATTTCACTTAGGTTAGAGGTGATGAGGCTCCATGTCCCTAGGGCCATAGGGTGACCCCACATCATTATATGGAGAAAGGAGATGTGGCTCTATGGTTGAGTAACTTGGTATTCTTAATGACACTCTATGGTTGAGTGACCTGATGTTCTCGATAACACTCTATGGTTGAGTGACCTAATATTCTCAATGACACTCTATGGTCAAGTGGCCTGATATTCTCTACGGGGATCTATGGTTGAGCGAACTGGATTAGTTTTGGCACTATGATTGTTTCTCTTTGGGAGGTATATGGAGTCGTTTGGTGATGCTTTGGGAGGTATATGGAGTTTTTTTGTGATTCTTTGGGGGATATATGGATATTAATTCGTGGTGTTTCGTGATGTGTGGAGTTGGTGTTATGAGTTATATGTACTCTTGTGAGTCTTGTTACACATTGTTATGATTGAGGCTTGATGTTCCCCTTGGTTGCTATGGACTATTAGATATTGCATTTGCATTGTGTTGGTATAGTCATAGGTTTTTTGGGTCATGTGATACAAGATACCATTGTATCAACGTCATGATTCACTATTTTTTAGTCACTTGTGTATATTGGATCTGTGCCTGTGAGATAATTGTTGGAAATTATTTATTATGTGGACTACTTGTTTGTCTTTCCATGGTGGAATTAAAGGTCTTGTGATGTGATATAGTCATGATAGTATGTATTAATAGGTCACGTGGATCATTAGTTTTGTGTTTGGGTTTTATGTGATATATTGATGTCAGTTACTATTAGGAACCCACGAACATAAGATAATTGAAATTCTAATCAATGAATACTAAGAGTTGGAGATTAGGAAATATTGTAAAGGAAAAGGAGAAAATAAGTAATAAAGTAAAAGATAACTAACTACCAATATTCACATAACATTAAAATTAAGGTATTGCCAAAATTAGTTTGCTTTCTTGTGGTCGTGTTGTACTGACAAGTCATTATGTTAAATTACATGTGTCATTATGTTCTTATCACTAGTTGGGATGATAATTTTATTGTTGTACAGGATTGAAAATGTGTTAAGAAAGGCTTTTTGGGTTATTAGTCTTATACATTGGACCGTGTTTGACATTGAGATTTCAAGTGTTTTTGAAAGCATTACGGACATTTGAAAATTGAAATTATTAATAATTGATAACATTGGGAACATTAAACAAAAAATTAAATACAATAAAAATAATAAATTGTGAGTACACTTATGAGAAAACAAAAGTGAATATGCAAAACTTGGATTTGAGTTCACTAGGGATTTGAAATATTGAACAATGAAATCATATGAACCTTAAAACTAAGGAAATGTATTAAGGAAAATATTAATCGAGTAATAAAATAAGGGTATATTCCAATCTTCATAGAGCATTAAGATTGAGAAAATTTTAAAATGTGATTAAATTTTATTCACAATCAATCTATATAAAGTTATTTCCATAAGAGAAACAAGAAAATTCTACAGGATCCACTATAGGTGAATTGTTAAACCAAACAAATTCAACCTAGTTGTAAAGGAACAAAGGGTCCCACGTTATGTGTTCTTTAGAAAATTATAGTCAACTAATAAAAATATGATTGAAATAAATATCTCACCATGAATAATGATGTGTTGTGGGAAGTATCTGTGAGTAAGTGTATCTTGTCGTGGGTCGTTGTTTACACTTTTTCATTTTTTGGACATGTGACTTTGATGTACATCATGTGTTTCATGTTAGATATGTGGTCCCATGGTTACACAAACATATCATGTCTTATACATTATCCTAAGTGATCCTATGTGATGTTATGTATCAAATAATGTTAGCCAAGAAAAAAAACAGTTATCCTATTATTATGTTTGTTGTATTTTGGTGTTGAAAATGTGGGCATTACATATGGTATAAGCGCAGAGGTTCATGCTCTTGAACCTTTGGGATGGATTTGATTTGTGATGATTTTTCATGGTGGTGGTGGAGATGGGAAGAGTAATGTGGTATATGTTGGGATGTGACAACTGGAGTAATTGTGATATTATGAACGTACATGTTGTGCAAGTCACTTAGTGCATTTTTTTTATCATGTTGATGTACTTTTGATGAGATTATTCTCTCTCCATCTTGTGGACTCAATGAGGATTTCATGTGTGATGTGCTAACTTGTTCTGTGTGAGAAGAATGTTATTGTGGATTACCGAGTGTTAGAGTGTTTTGTTAGTATATGATATGTAGGTGTGTTGATGTGTTTTATGACAAAATTGGTGTATAATAAATTGGATTGTATTGTGGCATCGCCACCATGTTGTATTGCAAGTGAATATATGTTGTAATGTTATTTATTTTGTTCATCATACGTCTAATTCATGTAACATATGATGGTTCATGTTGTGAATTAGGGGCATATGGAGATTGTCGTAACATGATGTATTAAAACCCGTGAAAGTAATGATTGTGTTGTAAATTATATATATACCATGCACAAGACACTATGGTTAATGTGTATGAATCACCATTGTGTTAGTAATGTAGTTATGTGTTATGTCGTGAACCTTATACTAGATGACCCTAAGGGAAGCAACCATCAAGAGTGTATGTGTGGAGAGAGGAGGTGTGGATTTTCATAATCTTGAGATGAGTAACAATGAGGAAGTGGAGTATTACATAGACTAAAAGACCCACTTCTATATGTTTAGTATACTTTGAGTTTGTTCAATATATTATGGGTGCAAACCACCTTAGTCTCAACTTATGAAAAGTAATGTCCCCTGCTCTTTCCTATTGGGTTGTCTATCGAACAATCTTGTGTGATTTTAACTATGTTGTTTCTTGTGGCAGTATGGAGGGATCATTTAGGAAGAGATGATGTCGGTTACAATATTTGGTATACTCATTTATGGTTACATGTATATTTTTTGTGAGATAAGGCTTGATATCTGAGTGCCAACAACTCGATGAGTACCCCTTTGGTGGCCGTATGAGGCCACATAGTGATTGTAATGTGTTATTTTTGAATACATATTTTATTCATAAATTAATCATTATTTATTTTCTTTCAAGAACCAACAGTTTTCTTGATTGATGTGTTCTTATATTTTTGGCATTTTATTTGGTTGTTGCACTAACATGCAAATTTTCAAACTAAATATGGCTAATTAGCCATTTGTTTTTCTTAGTTTTAAACTTTCTCTTCATGTTTAAAATTTTTATAGCATTGCCCAAGGCTTGGATTTTTTACCACTTAGCATTTGAGATAGATTGTTATGTTGGTTATAATGTCGTAATGTGTTGGAATAAAGTCGTGAGATTCACCATGGAGTGGTTGAACCTATGGACCTACTTTGTCGTATTGGGGTATGCCCCAAGGAGTTATAGATAACTAG
Source organism: Taxus chinensis (assembly GCA_019776745.2). Taxonomy (NCBI): domain Eukaryota; kingdom Viridiplantae; phylum Streptophyta; class Pinopsida; order Cupressales; family Taxaceae; genus Taxus; species Taxus chinensis. The sequence goes on from CM034146.1 coordinate 112,231,381, forward strand.
CAGGTTGTTAAACCAGAAGTTATTATTTCACTCGGGTTAGAGGTGACGAGCCTCTATGTCCCTAGGGCCATAGGGTGACCGCGCCACATTATATGGAGAAAGGAGATGGGGCTCTATGGTTGAGTGACCCAATATTCTTGATGACACTCTATGGTTGAGTGACTTGATGTTCTTGATAACACTCTATGGTTGAGTGACCTCATTTTCTCGATGGAACTCTATGGTCGAGTGACCTGATATTCTCTATGGGGATCTATGGTTGAGCGAACAGGCTTAGTTTTAGAACTATGATTCTTTCTCTTTGGGAGGTATATGGAGTTGTTTTGTGATGCTTTGGGGGGATATATGGAGATTGTTTTATGGTATTTCGTGATGTGTGGAGTTGGTGTTATGAATTATATGTACCCTTGTGAGTCTTGTTGCACATTTTTATGATTGAGGCTTGACGTTCCCTTTGGTTGGTATGGACTATTGGATATTTTATTTACACTGTGTTGGTACAGTCACATGTTTTTTGGGTCATGTGATACAATTTGCCATTGTATCAGCGTCATGATTCACTATTTGTTAGTCAATTGTGTGTGTTGGATCTATGCCTGTGACATAATTGTTGGAAATTATTTGTTATGTGGACTACTTGTTTGTCTTTCCATGGTGGAATTAGAGGTCTTGTGATGTGATACAGTCATGAAAGTATGTATTAATATGTCTTGTGGATCATTAGTTTTATTTTTGGGTTTTATGTGACATCTTGATGTCAATTACTATTGGGCACCTGCGAACATAAGATAATTGAAATTATAATCAACGAATACTAAGAGTTGGATATTAAGAAATATTGTAAAGGAAAAATAAAAACTAAGTAATAAAGTAAAAGATAACTAACTACCAATCTTCACAAAACATTAAAATTAATCTTTTGCCAAAATTATTTTGCTTCCTTGTGGTCGTGTTGTACTAAAAAGTCATTATGTTAAATGACATGTGTCATTATATTCTTCTCACTATTTGGGATGATAGTTTTATTGCTGCATAGTCTTGAAAATGTGTTAAAAAAATGTTTTGTGGGTTACTAGTGTTATACTTTGGATTGTGTCTAACATTGATATTTCAAGTGTTTTTGGAAGCATTAGGGACATTTGAAAATTGAAAATTAACAAGTGATAACATTATGAACATTAAAAAAAATTACAAATTGTAAAACTAATAAATTGTGAGTACACTTATGAGAAAACACAAGCGAATATGCTTAAAAAAAATCAAAACTTGGATTTGAATTAACTAGGGATTTGAAATGTTGAACAATGAAATCATATGAACCTTAAAACTATGGAAATGTATTAAGGAAAATATTAATTGAGTAATAAAACAAGGGGATATTCCAATCTTCACAGAGCATTAAGATTTATAAAATTTTAAAATACAATTAAAATTTTTTTGGCCGCATTTCAAGTGACATAGCCTCTTCCTTAAGTAGAGTTATCATTGTTGATTGCCATAGATTTCATATCCATGTTTCTTCCCTTGCCATTATTTCGTATAAAGTATGATGCTCTTATAAGGGGAGGGAGATGTAATGCCCCACTTTCTCCCCCTCGAATCATGGCGGTTTCTACATAACCCGTTAATTTTTTTTAAAAAAGGGATCCTCGTAATGAGGGAAAGGAAGTGTAGTTTGTCAGGGCATGATGGTAAGTGGCAGACATGGATCTCTTCAAAAGATAATTCTCTTGTTTCACTCTATAAAAAAAAAAGGTATCCAACTTGGCTATTTCACATCATTAGCATAGTGACAACCTATGAAAACTCAGGAACCTTGGACAAAATGTGGAGGGTGAAACATCTTGTAAAATCTTTAGACCTGTCATTTTCCATGCACAATAATTCAAGCACTTTATTTGATATCTAGAGGCGTTAACAAATGAAACCCAAGTTTAAGTTGTAAATTTAGCAGTAATTAGAAAGTTGCAGTGAGTGAAGTTTTGGAATCTCTAAATAAAAAAATTGAACATGCTGGGGAATCATGATAAAAAACTCTCTTGCCTATAATCATCCTAAACTACGTACCACTATGGGGTAAATCAGCGTTGCACATAGGAGAAATCTATAATCCCAATATCTCCTCATTCTTCTATATACAAACTGACTAATTTGGATATGTTTCTATACCTGAAACAGTCTCATTTGCCTCTAAATTGAATGGAAACTCCTGCCTGCCACTGACTTGTTGTATGCATAGGATGAATAAGATAGAGGATAAGGAGGCACTTCACTTGGGTGTATTCTCTAGTTGTATTAATTTACTTCTTCTGCTCCTTAACATCTGTGGTATGTGCACTATAACCTATGCAATGCATTTTTTTGCTCTTTGTATTTTATTTAGAGTGGTTATTGTATCGATTTAGTTTTTGGTAGTTCCCTTTCCTATTATCCCACCTCTATCTCTGCCATATTTGTCTCTTTCGCGCTTCCTCTGCATGGAACCCTTTGGTTTTCCAGTTGTTGCCTTACATGAAGCAAATGTTGCCTCATTGGATTCAAACAGGGCACAAACATCTAGCAAAGCATATTGGAAAACTAATTTTCTTTGGTAGTTTTCTTCCAACCTGCACCAAAATGGGAAATCTAGACAAGCCATGAGAATTGCTTGGAAAATTTATTTTTAAAAAATGTGTATGGTCTCATGAAGAGACACAATTGTTGGTCTTTGCACAAATGGGTTTATAGGGATGACCTTTTGGTGGTCAACTCATCTTGTTGGGTGACTTGAATGAACTACTTCTATTTTCCACTCTATGTTGTATTTTATCCAATATGGATGTCATATATTTACCTACCAATTTTTGGGTATTCACCAAATTGGGTTGTTGGCTCACTAAAATAAAACTAGATCCAGATCTACCTTTTGGTGTTACACGAGACTCATTATTCTGCTATCAAAATTGTAGCTTGGAGGTGGATTGACACATTTTGAAAGACACAAAAAAGATTGCAGACACCCCTACCTATATTTCTCTCTTGCAAGCCCATAAATTTTTGATGTATTGCCTAAAGTTGATGTGGTCTCGTCAAATGCGGGGATCATGGGATTAGCGTAAAAAGGTATGGATCACTCTTCCTCTTGCTTCAAACTAAATATTTCATATTTTTTTTAGTGTTGGATTTTAGTATGTTGTATGTTAAAACAGAAATGTAAATTAGAATGAATGATATGGCTTTTACCTTTCCCAAAAATATTTATATTTAAAATTTTAGGAACATTTAAATAAGGCCTTTAGAACCATGCACATAGAGTTCCATATCGAATGGTTAATGATAACCAAAACCTCAAAAAATATCCACGTTGACCTAAGACACCATGAATTCTATTAACCAAGATGACTAACTCGATTATATGCCTTCATGATGAGAGATATGATACCCTTTCAACACTTTAGTCACTTTTGGTGACGTTCCCACTTTAAGAAATTGTGATCATTTTTGTCTTATGAATGTCATATCGATTTAGTGTAACTAGAAAACACCTTCACATACATCTAACACTCTTAAGTGATAGTTGAAACCAACTCTCAGTTCCATAAAAAATAATTTCGTAAGTTAGAATTTCAGGTGGATGTTGGGGCTTACCGGTCATCGTACAACAAAAGTGTTCAATTTTATTTACAATATTTGGTTTCAAAGTCACCTTCATAAATTAATCCCAATTCAACATAATTAAATTTCGTCGAATACAGAGATTTATTTGTTTATAAGGGAGAAGGGAGGAATTGATGAAATTTATGTTTGAACTTAAAACAAATGGGTTTGGAAACCATATTGTAAGCACTTTAGTTGTTTTGATCAATTTTCACACACTCACAACTTAAGCTAGAAAATATTTCTAAGTATCCCATTGGTTATATGAATTACTTGTGAACCCTTTTTCATAGCATTACAGTGTGTGTAGAGAAATATTTAATAAATTACTTTGTATGAATGGATTTTGCAATTTATAGTGTTCTCTCTCTATCTCTCTCTTAAATTAAGTATGAAATTTTGGTTGGTCTTGGAAATATGAATGGATTAAAAATGAAAATGCATTGAAATAAAATGGAAATGGGTGAGAATTGAGAAATGGACAAAAAAATTGTGAATAGAAAAGAAAATGTTTTATAGTTTCTCTCTCTTCGCTACTCTCTCTTTTTCTTAAAAAAAGTAACTGAATGTGGAAGTGTGAATGTGTTAAAAAAATTAATTATCTCTCTATACTTTGTTTGAAATATCTTGAAATGATGAATGTCTTGCTTGTGCTTGAGTCACCTCACATTATTAATTAGTTTAATTTAGTTAATTTACACCTCACCCTGGACCTATTCTAGGGGCATTTAACTCACAATGACCAAGTCATCACTCTCACCACAGAGTCATCACTCCTAGTGTTGAGTCACCACTTGACCTTACTAACTAAGACTTCTTCCTAAAACCTAATTGGACTTCTTTTATGACCTTCCTATTGATGGGTGTCGTTATTACCTTCATTTAATCAACTCTCTGTTGATGTCATATTCAAACCAGGGGTGTGTCTAAAGCTATATGCAACACAAAGAATATTAGCGATCTAGTAATTGATTGTAGGTATTTTGTATTTTCTGTGGGATATTTTAATGTCTTAAGGACTTCTTGGTTAAAATCCTTATTAGAATAAAACTATGAAAACCTGTTGGAAGTAAACACACTTTGTAGAAATAAATTGCTGGAAATAAACACACTTTTGTGGAATGAAATAGATTGTTGAAAATTAACAAACATTACAGAAACAAACACATGATTGAGAATACTTGGAAAATGATTGCAAAGAATTAAGAATTTAATCTAGAACACCTACAGGGACAAATCTCCAACAGATTTCAACTTAAGGAATTGAAAGTATTTGTAACTTAACATATCTACACTATTTTCTTTAAAATATAAATACCAATAAGGAAGATCCTGGTTTTTGGGGGAGTGGGCCCTTGATCCTCCTTGGATCAGGTTTTGACAATTAAAATTTTCTCAAAATAGAAATGGATATTCTATTGATAAAACATTCTGCATTACAAAAATGTGATGGATCTGTGTATATCAATCTATATTTATCTCTCGTTCTATATCTATATCTTCATTTCTGTATATATATACTTTCAAGGGTGCATTTATGGCCTTAATTGTGCCATAGATACGATGGAACTGAATCATTCTCAGAGTAGATGCTAAATTGGAACGTGTCTAGACGTATAGCTTTGTGATAATTATCCTGGATCTACAAGTATGAAGAGTTAGAAGTCCTCTAATCTTCTCCTAACTGATAGGATCATTGATTTGACAAATCACCGGCTCTTTGTAATAGATTCTTATCAGTTCTAAAACATTAGAAGAGTTTCGAAACTAAAAGAAACCATTCTAGGCCTTAACCGTGAGAGTTTCGGAGCTATCTACAGGAGTTCTGGAACTAATTCCAGAATTAAGTATTAGAGTTTAGGAACTAAGTGACAGAACTCGTAACTACATGGTGGAGTTCCAGAACTAAGTCTGGCAGTTCCGGAACTAAAGCGTATTGATTCCAATGCTTCCAAAAACATGTAATTTGCTTCATATTTGTTCTTCCACCTGATTATGACCTGTTTTATTACAAAAATGAGCTTCCAAAACACTTTGTTAGGAATTACAAAGCTTTTAAACGTTAGAATCATAATCAACAAAAGATGGAAAATTACATCCTAACTTGTATCAAATAAAAAAAAATCACAAAATGCAATCAAACTTAACAAAAAGGTGATTAAGATGAGATCATTTACTGTACATTTAACGGGCATATTCTGGCCTCATCATTTCCCCCATACTTACTTGTTTTTAAGTCCCTTTATAAACTTTACTCTTCAAATTTGGGGTTATATATTCTACATTTCGTTTGATTGCTTAGGTCAAATGGCTAGAATTGGATATCCCAATGCTTTAATTTAAAGGTACTATACCCTGCTCCTGCTTCTACTTTCCTCTTCTATGCCTCAAATTCAATGGGATCTTATGATTCTCTATTCTTCCATGGTGACATGGGGGTGAGAAGGAGTGGAGGTATTATTTTCATTCCCATCCATAATCCTCTGCTCTTTTCATTGATCTCAGGAATTAGTGTACATAAGGATTTTGCTCTATGTAAACTCTAGATTAATTTTGTGGGAGATATTACTTCCCTTATTTTCAATGCCACCATGAGAAATTCCCATCTTTTAAAAAATGCCTCATAAATATTCCTCTTCGTAAGAGGTGAAGGCATTAATACTTCTCTACAAATTGGCAAGATAAGGTTCCTCGAACCTTTTATCAAATGCATGGGATCTGAAATGTGTAGAAAAGGTGGATGGTTTACCATCATGAATTCTCATACAGAGACTTGATGAACTAGCTTTTAACAGATGCTTTGACTCACTCTCCTTTCATGCAATCTGATTTTGAAGAAAAGAAACAAATGCATTAAGATGGCTCTCCCCTACATACAAGTTGATCATAAAACTTGAGTTCTTTTATAACATGAAATTTCAGAGATAGAATTCGCATAGAAGATTTTTTTTCTCTGCATTGGCTAAGGAATAGGTTACTGTGAAATCAGATTCATCTTATATTTTATGTGGAAGGCCACATGCTATCCTTGAAAACTGCTAGCGAATGAATTGCTCCTCCAAAAATACACTGTATCCAAGAGAAGATCTCCTACATGCAAACAATTTCTAACTCATCATGCAAAACATTTGTATTTTCACAAGATATTTAAATTTGTCATTTTCTTCTTTGTAAAACTTTTCTTCCCATTCTTTTCTTGATTTCTTATTTTCTTCTATATTTATTTTCAAGTCCTCATTGGATGTATTGACTTCACTGAGTTCTCTGCAAGTATCATCCCATAGCTATTTAAGTGGCCAATAGGTTAATTCAGTTTGTGCAAAGACTGTTGACAGAGCAGTTTATTTTCTAGAATTTTAAAATTCTTCCTCTTTCTCCATTATCTATTATTTAACTCTTGTCAATTCCTCAGTCTTGTCAGTGATCTGAGTTATTAATTCTCCAATGACCATTTCTCTCTGTTCCAATTTAATTTTGAGAAAATTTAACTCCTCATCCTTTTCTCTAATAATGAGTTTTGCTCTGGACAAAAACAAAGCTAGTTTAACTTGTTGTTTCTCTTCTTTCTCTGAAATTTCCTTGGGGGTTAAGCATTCTTCTTCTACTAGAGGGTATTTCCCTTTCCATTTCCAAGAGGCCAATTCATCTTCTTCATTTGATGGTGCTACTGATTCACCCAATTCTTGAAAATCTTGTTCCTCAAATCTCTCATCTTCTTTTTCTATCTCTGTTTGGCTTGGTCCAGGAGGAGTCATGGCAATGCTGGCCAAAATATCAGCAACTTCCTTTTCTAGCCCTTCTTGATCTTCCATATCCTCTAGAATTTCTCTAGACCTTTTATGGATTCTCCTTCTTCGAGGAACCTCAAAATGTAGAGAAATGGGTCTCCTCCTAGAGCTTCTTCTGATTTTTACCTCTTACTCTTGCCTAGGTGAACTGTCACTGTCAAAGATAGATATTATCTCTCCTGTAGCTACTGCAGAGGAAGGAATTTCTTTAGAAGTCACAGCTGGTTCTGCATTTTTAGTCCTTTTTCCATATCTTCTTCTTTTTGGTATTTCCTCTCCACGTAGTTCTTTCTTTTCCTCAGCATTGGCATCAATTTCCAAATTAATTACAGGAGCAGAAGGAGTTGTTATTACTCTCCTAAGAATATCAGGGCTCTGCTTAAACTTTCTAATAAAGTTCTCCCACATTTCTTCTCCATTTTTCTTTAAAATAAAATGGTGTTGGCACACTAAATGCACTAATCCATGATGCCTGATTGTTCCCACGCCCCAGGAATATCTCTGGGCCATTGCATGGATGGAATCAAAAAGAAACCCTGGAAGGTTTACTATATATTCTAGATTTGTAGCTCCATATCTAAGGTATATGAGGATCTTCAGAAATTCTCTTCCTACTAACTTGAATTGACCATCACAGGTTAAATACTTGACTATCCAAAATGCCACTCAGTCAAAGCGTTTGGGCAAGTTGGCCCTTCTGACCCATTTTATGATTTTCTTCGTGTTGTAAATATATTGGGGTTCAGCTTCCCCCTTTTTCAGTAGGGTTTCAACCATGTCTTTTAATGTCCCTCTGACAGGGTTTGAGACATTCAAAATTGAAACTCTAGATACATTACTTATTGTATTCATAGAAAAAGGAATGAAAATTTTTCTAACCTTTATCCTAGATTGCTCTAAATTTATAATGAAATCTCTTACCAATTCATCGTTATACTTAGGGAACTTCCTCAGAAATTCCAGCCATCCTTCCTGATGAAAGATAGTTGCCACTTCTTCATCTGTAATGAGCTGGGTATCATCCTCTGGTTCTGACTTCTTTTTAATCCCCATGATATAGAGGTGACTCAAATTTTTCCTCCTTTAATCTTGTGTGGGTTGGCTGAAGAACTCTTCGCTTAGCTGTAGAACTGAAAAATTTAGCTGTGGAATTGAAAAATTTAGTTGTGGAATTACTGTACTTAGCTGCGGAACTTCTGTGTTGTAGCTGTGAAATGCAAACCTAATTCACTGCTTCTTCCTTGAAGTTTCTCTACAGCTATTTTTCACTTTGTTTATATTACACTAATGATAACTCATTATAACTATACCTCCAATTTATTTCATCAATATATTTCTCATGATTACTCACCTTTAATCATGATGTACAATAGATGACTCATCATATCAACTTTTGAAACAAATCTAATCACAAATGTGAACTTTTAATCTAACCTTTAATAAGTTAAAGACATAATTACCATCTTTGATGATGTAATCCCTCCATCGTGATGACTCATCATTCCTAAAAAGTGAAACAAAATGAAAATGGTTAGAAAAACAGCTGGAATTGTAAAGAATTTTTTTATTTTGAATAAGCCATTTATTTGAGAAGATCAACCATCATTGTTGGTTTTCAATTGATCTCTGAGAGGGAAAAAAAATTGGGAAAAGAACACCATTTACTGGTTTTCATTCTCTTCCCTTTATTCTGGATCTATCCATCTATTTGTTTGATCATTTTGGAAGAACTGGGTTCTTCCATATGATCAAATTCTTTTTATGTTTCAATCTCTCTCAAGAATTCATCCTTAGTAGGAGGCTTCCTATAAAGCTTTAGTCTATGTCCATTGACCAAGAATGTCCATCTGCTGCCATCAATGGGAAGTAGCTGAATAGAACCCTTTTCAAATATCTGTTCAATCTGATACGGTCCTAACCATCTAGTTCTTGGAATTTTTGGTACTTAGAATCAAACAATAATGCCCAGTCCCCTACCTTGAATTGCCTCTTTTTGATATGTGTGTCCTGACATTGCTTCCTTTGATCTTGGATTATTTCTATCTGCTCAAATTCTTCCATTCTCAATTCATCTAACTCATTGAGTTGAAGGATTCTCTTCTTTTGAGCTGCATCCAACTCAATACCCACCTTAACTGTTGTCCCTGATGTCTGTAGTTCAAACTCAATAGGAAATAAGGGATTTTTCCCATAGACTAACTCATATGGTGAAAACCCTATTGTAGTTTTCCGAGTTATATTGTAAGCTCAAATAGCTTAAGGTAGTCTCTTTACCCAATCTCTTCTTCCTGCTTCAATTGTTTTGGTAAGGATGTTTTCCAATTCTTTCTTCATTACTTCAGATTTTCCATTTGATTGTGGGTGATAGGGATATGACTTCCTATGATTGATATGATAATACATTGTGAAATCCTGGATCATATTAGACATATATTTTGGTCCCTAGTATGAAACTATGCTCCTTGGTGCTCCAAATGTTACCATAATTCTGTGCCAAAGGAAATAAGAAACTACTTCTTCAGTGGCATTTTTTAAAGCCTACACTTCTGCCCACTTTGTCACATAATCAGTACACACAAGAATATGTTCCAATCCCCATATGTCAAATGGTTCCATAAATACTTGAGGTTATAGGGGCATTTCATTGGTAAAGGTTGGTTGTCCCATCCTTTGACAAGGATCACACCGCTTGATATATCTCTTCACATCTTTGTACAGAGATGGCCAATAATAACTAGTGCTAAGTATCTTGTGAGTTTTTGTTTTCACTTAATAATTTCCTCCACTTGATTCATCATGACATGCCTGGAGGATGTCAAATATTTCATCTTCTCTTACACAGCTGCGTAAAACCAAATCAAGACCACATTTAAATAGCATTCCATTTAACCATTTGAATTGTGCACTAGTTTTGATTAACTTCTTTATTTGTTTCTTAGTGAAAGGAGGAAAATTACCTATTGTAAAATAATTTTCCGTATCAGCAAACCATAGTGTATTAGCTGAAATAAAAAATAATTGTTCATCTAGAAATTTTTCCTTGACTGGATATTACTCCCCTGTAATGGTTAGTCTTGACAAGAAATCAACTACCGCATTAGATTTACTTAGATTTTCCACAATGATAATATCAAATTCTTGTAAAAACAATAACCATGAAATTATTCTACCTCCAACCACTGGTTTGTTCATTAAATATTTAATTGTTGAGTGATCTATATGTACAAATATTTTGTACTACGTAATGTAATGTCTAAACTTATTAATTGCATAGATCACAACAAGAAATTCTTTTTCATTGGTGGTGTAATTTCTTTCAGTGGGAGTAAGATTTTTGACGAGGTAATAGATAGCATACATTTTCCCTTCTTCATCTTTCTGTCCCAAAATTGCCCCAATGGAATTATTTGAGGCATCTATTTGGATATGAAAAGGTTTCTCCCAATTAGTTCCTCTCAATATTGGGGAAATTATTAATTTCTTCAAAATCATGTTGACACTTTTCATCCCCAAGAAATTCATAGTCCTTGGTAAGAAAATTAAAACATGGGGGTAGTAATTTTACTAAAATCCTTGATAAAGCACCTGTAGTATCCAATGTGCCCTAAAAATGACTTGATATCTATGGGGGTTTGAGGAATAGGTAAGCCTGAAATAATTTTGATTTTGTTTTGATCAACCTGAATTCCTCTTATTGAAATATGGTGTCCTAATACAATCCCTTCATCAAACATCATCAAACATTTTTCATGGCTAAGAGACAAGTGGTGTTGCTCACATCTAATCAATACTCTGTCAAAAAATTTCAAGGCATCATCAAATGTATCTCCATGCACAGTGAAGTCATCCATATATACCTCTATATAGTCATCTGTTAGGTCTGCAAAAATTGTTAACACAGCTCTTTGGAAGGTTGCTGGAGTATTACATAATCCAAATGGTAATACCCTATAGGAAAAGGTACCCCATGGACATGTAAATGTAGTTTTATCCTTATCCTCAGCAGCAACTCTGATTTGATTGTATCCACTAAATCCATCCAAGAAGGAAAAGTACTTTTTACCTGAAAGGTTGTTTAGGACTTGATCTATGAATGGTAAGTGAAAATAATTTCTCAGTGTGGCTTTTTTCAATTCCCTATAGTTAACAAATTCTCCATTTTCCATTCTTTTTAGGTACAATTACAAGAGGAGACACCCACTGGCTATCTGAGATAGGGTAGATAAAACCTACTTGTAATAGTTTTTAAATTTCTTGTTTGACTATATCCCTTAATGCTGGATTTATCCTTCTCTGAGGTTTCCTAACTAGTTTAATGTTTTCAGTATAGATGTGATGAGTACAGATACTTGGGTGGATTCCTTTCATATCTTTATAATCCCAAGAAAAATATTTAGTATGATCTTTCAAAACATCAAACAATTTAGCTTCTTTATCATTCTTCAACCAACTATTAATATTCAAAATTTTACCCAGTTGAATCTCAACATGTTTGGTTCCAGTGTATGATGAACTGATTTATTGAAAGGATTCCATTAAAGTATTTATTGGACATGCATGTGGTAACAACACATGATATGCAGCAACATCTCCAAAAGTTCCTTGAGACATAATGTTAGACAAAGGACATTGGGAAGAGTTATGGTACTTATCTTGTTGTAGGTCGAACTCCCCATCACTACTATTTTATAAAACTTCTTCATCATCTCCTGATATATGTGAAGCTGAAGCTACAGATTCTTCCTCTCCCCAAGAGAAATCTCATTCCTCCATAATTAAATTATCTTCATTTGTAGGGAAATGTTGTTGGTGTGGTTCTGGAACTAATTGTGATGGTTCCAGAACTAACTGTGATGGTTTTGGAACTAACTGTGATGGTTCTTGAACAAATTTTGCAGGTTCTAGAACTAATTTCATAGGTTACTGAACTATTCCTGAATACACCAAGGACAATTGATATACATTAAATGGTGGGTTAATCATATATTCTATTTCCCGTACATGATCCTGTAATGTTATCATAACCAAAGAAGACATATTTTGCTCATTAATATCAGGATTATCAACCCATAATTGCTTTTGATTGTCAATAAAAGGTCGTACAAAGGGATGTAATGAACTTTTCTTAGATTTCTTACCATTTGAAATAGTCATATCACCTAACCTGCAATCAATTAAGGAAACAACTGTAGCTAACCATGGTATTCCCAAAATAATGGGATAACCCAATGTTTTACCTTTTAGATGCAATATAAGGAAGTCAACTGGATATTTCCATCACTCCACCATAACCACCACATCTTTAATATTTCCTTTTGGTTTTGTTACAGACTATTCTTCCATCTGCAATATGGTGTTAGTAGGTTGTATGCTTGTTAATGCTAATGTTTTCAAAGTGTCCACTGTCATTACATTTATATTTACTCCTTAATCAACCAAAACATTATGTATATATTTATTCCCTATAGAGAAAGAAATAACAGGGCTTCTAGGATCTCCATATTTGGGAAGTAAGAGCTTTACTGCTAATAAATCAGCAAGTTTCCCATCTACCTTAATAGTCCTGGGGTACTGCTTCTTTCTTCCAGTTTTTTTAAACATAAAAATTTGATTAATTTGTTTAATTATGAAATGTCCTTAATTGCTTGAAATCATGGTATTTCAATATTCAATCTCCTTAGCTCTTGCACCAATTCAGATTCCTTGATTTCTATAGCTTCTTTAAACCTCTCTGGAAATGGAGTCTCATTAGAGTTTATATCTGGCTCCTTATCTCTTTCTTTTTCATCTTTCTTGGGGGTAACCAGACTAGGGGTTTCAATTTCTTCTGTCATTTTAGTGATTATAATAGGTGGAATACTAACTATTTCACCAGATCTAGTGTGAATATCCTTACAATCCATGGCGCTAAGATCAACTATTTTTTCTGAAACTGTTCCATAGACATGAGTTATTTGTTTGTTTCTTGGGTTTTCTACTGGCTGTGCTGGTATTTGCGTTTGGACTACATTTTAAATTTTTGAATCTTATGTTGGGGCACCCATTATGGCTTGTTGATTCTGATTAGGATATGTTTTCCCTTGAGCATAGTTACTAGGGCTCTATCTAGGTTGTGACCAAGCATACTGGTTATTTTGACCAATCCATGGTTGTTTGTGTCCTTGAGCATACCAAGATTGACCTGCCCAATCTTGGGGATTCCATGTTGGTTGAGGGGCCAAAGGTGGTTGTCCCCAAATTTTTGGTATTGTTTGAGCAGCCCATGGCATCATCCAAGGATTAGGACACGACCTTGGCATGAATTGTCCTTGGATAGGTTTTCTCTTGACAAATTTTACTTCTTCTGATGTGCTGATTTATTCGAGCTGGTTTCTTATAAATGGAAGAAGAGAACAAACATTACTCTCATGGTCCCTAGATTCACCGATAAGACACATTTCTATTTTATCCTGAGGACAATCTCTTAATGCATACTTTTTCCTACATCTAGGGAAAATACATGGCTAATGGTTCAATGTTATCATTTTCTTTGGCTTGAAATCCATCCATGGTGGAGGTTAATTGAACTATTATGTTTGTTTTAAAGTTTTTCAATTCATCCATCAATTTTTTCATATCTGGATTTGAATTTTTAATTGTTTTTCCCTTTCTGAGTCCACCCCTTATCCTTAAATAGCTTCTATAAATTTCTTTGATTTCATTCATTCTTAATTGATCAATTTTTCCACCTCCTATTAAATCAAGGGTTTCCCTAGATTCATCATTTAGACCTTTGAGAAATATGGTTTTTCTTAACTCTTCTTGAAGTGTAAATCCACATCTTTTACTCAGAAAGACAAATATGTCCAAATAATCTTCCATCTTTTCATCCTCTTCCTGTGTGATTTTGAAAAATTCTTCCTATTTCTTCCTCTACAGTAATCTTGATATTTGTCTATGAAAGAAGTTTCCATTTGTGGCCAATTAGTAATAGAATTATATGTTAATCCCATAAACCACCTCATTGCTACATCCTTCAAGGTAGATGGAAACAACTTGAGCTTTTGATTATTTGTCTTGTAATCATAGATCTGACACAGTATTTTAAATTCAAATATAAATTGGTCAGTATTTTAAATTCAAATATAAATTGGTCAGGTTCTCTTTCAGCTTCTCATTCCATCTCTCTAGTATTTTCTAGTCCTTTCTCCCAATCAATGTGGTATGTGATCTATTTTGGGGATGGTGAAAATTCAAGAGTAAGAGGTTGACTACTCAATTGTGAATCAAAACTTGCTCTAAATGGATCTTGAGAAATAATCATTTTCCTAAAGGCTATACTTCCCTCTTTTGATTGATCCTAGAATTCTCAAGGTGGAAATTCTACTTCTTATCTTATATGGGATAATGGTGCCTCCAATTCTTGATCAAATTCCTTATTTATACTAGAGCATGATGGTAATTCTTGCTCAGATATTTTTGGGAGAAATCTACCCTTGGAGTCTCTTGGTCTACTCTTAAATTTTGTGATAGCTTAAGGAAGATATCTTCAATTACTAAATGTATAATTTTTGCTCTTGTTGACACCTAATTATAAAATTCTAACTATTGGGTCCCCAGTAATGGCACCAAAAATGATGGGTGTTATTATTTCCTTCATTTAATCAACTCTTTGTTGATGTCATATTCAAACCAGAGGTGTGTCTAAAGCTATATGCAACAAGAAGAATCTTTGTGATCTAGTAATTGATTGTAGGTATTTTGTATTTTCTAGGGGATCTTTTAATGTCTTAAAGACGTCTTGGTTAAAAACCTTATTGGAATCAAACTATGAAAACCTGTTGGAAGTAAACACACTTTGTATGAAGGAATTGTTGGAAATAAACCCACTTTTGCGGAATGAAATAGATTGTTGAAAATAAACAAACATTACAGAAATAAACACATGATTGAGAATACTTGGAAAATTATTACAAAGAAAGAAGAACTTAATCTAGAACACCTAAAGGGACAAATCTACAAAATATTTCAACTTAAGGAATTGATAGTATTTGTAATTTAATAGATCTACATTATTTTCTTTAAAAATATAAATACCAATAAGGAAAATCCTAGTTCTTAGGAGAGTGGGCCCTTGCTCCTCTTTGAATCAAGATTTGACAATTAAAATTATCTCAAAATAGAAATGGCTATTCTATTGATAAAACATTCTGCATTACAAAAACATGATGGATTTGTGTATATCAATCTATATTTATCTCTCGTTCTATATCTATAACCATATATCTATATATGGTAACTGTGTCACTGATATGATGGAATGGAATTGTGCTCAGAATAGATGTTGAATTGGAACATGGTTGGACGTACAATTGTATGATAATTATCTTGGATCTGTGAGTATGAAGAGTCAGAAGTCTTTTAATCTACTCCCGATTAATAGGATCATTGATTTGACAAATCACCAGTTGTTTGTAATAGATTCTTATCGGTTCCAAAACTTTAAAAGAGTTCTGGAACTAAAGGAAACCATTCCAGGCCTTAACCGAGAGAGTTCTGGAGCTATCTGTAGGAGTTCTGGAACTAAGTATTAGAGTTCCCGAACTAAGTCTGAAAGTTCTGGAACTAAGTGACAGAACTCGTAACTACATGGTGGAGTTCTGGAACTAAATCTGGCAGTTCCAGAACTAAAGCATATTGATTCCACTACTTCCAAAAACATACAATCCACTTCATATTTGTTCTTCCACCTGATTGTGACCTGTTTTATTACAAAATTGAGTTTCCAAAACACTTTTTTAGGAATTACAGATCTTTTAAACGTTAGAATCATAATCAACAAAATATGGAAAATTACATCCTTCCTTATATCAAATCAAACAAAAGTCACAAAATGCAGTCAAACTTAATAAAAAAGAGAGTAAGATGAGATCATTTATTGTACATTTAACGGGCATATTCTGGCCTCATCATCTATCTTCTCTCACATTAAATCCACTTCCTTAAGTGGACTTAATCATAATCATGCAAAAAATAGTTAATATCTTCCTATTTTTGGTAAACCTAGACTTTCCTGCCCTAACCAATTTTGGTTATCCCTCAACGGACCCCAGTCACCTTAAGCATCATCAGTTACCTTATATACACTTTCACAACTCTTTACCTAGGTTGGTGATTTTTAGTTGAGAGAGTTCTATTGCATTCAAGCACGAATCATAGACTTCTCAGTATCTAGAAGACGAGATATACTCAACCACAAACCCAGGTAAGCACCTAATTCTCATCCCAAGGAATTAGAATATTCACGGGAACACTCTAGGAAGTATTGCCATGACATTGACCACAAACATTCTTCACAGATCAACTGCTTTCTTCCTTCACCTATCAGACCTGCAAATACAAGTATACTTGATTTTCATCATCATGTACTTGCTTAAGGTGTAGGTTCATTATCTTTTGGTATTACATATTATTCCTTCCTACATTCCTCTATCCGCACCTTATTGCCAATCTACCCATCCAGCCACCCCCGGCCCTCTGGCTCTCTATACCTCACCTCTATGCATTCTTGAGTCTTATTGGCATTATTATGAACCCAAAAATTATCCCTTCATTCTTTGTGCAATCACAGATAAGTCCAAAACTACTTTTATTTAATTACCACCAAATTTCCCCTACTGATGTCGATCACCTTAACCGCCATTGATCTCACCTTTGTACTAACGTCGGTCACCTTAGCCATCGTCGGTATCCCCTCTTTACCAGCATCGGTCACTAAACTGATATCAGTCATTGTGTTTTCTATTAACCTTCACCAAAATTCCTCTAACATCACCTAAATTCCACTTAGACCTTACTAGATACATCTATGTCCTTACCTAATGCCCCTTTGACATGTCCCAACTAGAAACATATCGTGCCTAATGCTAGATTATTTTATATTTCAATACCTTTCTTAAATTGGTTTTTTTGTAACATTTTGAGAAACCTAAATCAAAGTGTTAGCAATAGGACCTTTATTTCTCACATTTACTTTCATTAAGTTGATAAAAATAGATGATTGACATCCATTTGAGGAAGCATCACTCTTCCCACATCAAGTCTTGCTAGGAATTCCTCTTATATTTTTTATTTAATACCATTTGGTGGTCTTGTTTTGTATCTACAAGTAGTCCTTCCCAGACAAAAAGGAGTTATCTACAAGTAGCTTGGATAAAATCAGTATCACTCGCACTCAACCTACCATCTACATAATAACATGTATTTCTCCTTAACCTTTTACCTTATCTATTTTATCGCACAATAATTTGGTGAAACATTTTGGCACGCCTGGTGGGACCCATCAGGGTTTTTTTTGGATTGTTCATTCCTAGGTGAAATATTTTGTATCTTTTTCCTTTTGAAATTATTTCACATTAAATTTCTTCCTCTAGAACATTCTCTCTCTTCTACTTGTCTCATTGACACTCATATTTTTAGACTAAAAAGAATCATTCTTTTCATATTTGTATTGCATTAGTGAAAGACATACTCTTGCCTATTCATTATTTCTTTCATCGAATGTCATTGTGGATATGGGTTTAAAATATTTGCATATCATTTCGGTGTGTTGCATCTGTAGCTCATTTAAAAATTATGGGCAATCTATACACTGAAATTCATGCCAAGCTAATGGTTGACAAAATTGAATCGTATTGCACACTCTCTTCTCTACACCAAACCACACTAAAATAAATTACTCATTTTCTTAAACAACATCCTACCCAAAATAAGTTGTCAATGATCACACAATTAGAGGATTGATAGTGGGAACCAAACTAGTTTCTTTGTCCAGTCATTATCTCAAAGAAAGCATCTCCCTTGTAAAAATTTTACCTAAAACCATCCTTAGTTGTTGAATTTTCATAGGACACATTTTATCAAACCAAAAACTACTCTATTCACAAGCCATTCCTAAATGGCATAAGCCTAAACATAAAATCCACCACATAGGATTTCATGTTTGCTACTTTTTGCTTGATCTATGTTTTGAGGTGTGAGATCGTATTCTCCATTCTTCTTTCCTTTCACACTCCATAATCATAGTTGGTGTACTTTGAATCTTTTAAAGTGTGTTAGGGTCAATCATAGCCATACTCAAGTTTCTAGGTTGGTCTGTTATTTAATCTAAATTACCAAATTCACTTTTTTCCATCTTTTTAGAAATTTCACGGTGACCGGCATCGATCTAACGACCGTCATCGGTTTACTCATCTGACCGTCATCATTTTACCTAACCATTGTCAGTTTACTGCTGTTTTGGTCATTTTAACCAAATTAGCATTCATCACAGTTATGTTCTTTTTGGGGTTTCATCAGTTACTTCACCATATCTCCATGTCTTTGAAATGTGAAAGTCCATATTTTTCTTCCATAGTAACTGGCATTGGTCCTCTGACTGAAATTGGTTACCCAACCGTTGTTGGTTACTATTGTAGTCATTTTTACACCCACCAAGAACAAGGAAATCCCATGCACGCTGAACAATCACCCAGCGGGTGCTGGGCGCTCACCTGAGGCACGCATGGGCACCGAGTCTCTCTTTTATGTGAGTTAAGTGGGTAACATCATCTATGATATGAGCTAAAAAAGAGTGAGAGGGAACGAGATATACACTTATCATAGAATTCAGAATAGCTTCTAGACAAATGTAGTCATCCCAAACCAAATGGTACTTAATAGATTATAGAGAGTAACCAAAATAAAAAGGAAATGCATAACGAGTTATATTCATTCCATAAAAATTCATGAATCAGAATTGCAAGATATAAACATGGATCGGAAACATTAATAACCATATTCATCAAGTTTGGTAACCTCATTATATTCATTGGATTCATTACATACTATCACAGCTGTGTAGACCGAAATCATACATCATAGTTGGATTTACACCCATCAATTCTCAAGAGAAAATTACAATCCCAACCCCTTATTACATCCCTTTCCTATAAATCCCTACCCAAATTATGGAGCTCTCATAGTATTCCTTTCTGGCTTCACCTTCTTCTGATTCTCTCTTCCCTCTCTCCCCCCTTTTCCTCTAGTGGGTGCTTGTATTTATATCCCTTCTCAATATCATCAAGCCTTTGTGTGAGTTGTAGATCCATTGCCAAGTGTCCAAGGTGGTCCTTCATGGGAGAATTATTCTTCAAGCCCGAGCGCTCCACTCTTTGCAATGATGGTCTTCTAGAAACTTCCATCGTAGGCTATATTCCTTCTTAGGCCAACCTGTCACCAGGCTAGCACCTTATCCATTTCACATGCGTAGTCAGGTCATGTTTTTCTCGTGTTCTACCTAATGTGTCAAATATGGTTAAGTCTTAAATCCTTTGTTATGTATTGCACGCACGCCACTTGCTCTACTAACCCTCCCAAAGGCCTGTCCTATGCACTTTCTTCTTGTGTACCCTTCCTTAACTAGGCCTTGCATGCCCATGCACCTTCTTGCACTTATCCAATAAATTAGGGTCCCAACAACTATGTTTTAATTTTTCAATTAAAACAACGACCAAATTTCACCTTCCGGAACAATTTTCTCCATTCCTTTTGTTATTTTGTGTCATCTACAGAGATCAGACTACCAGGTCTACTCTAACTCACATGGTTTTGACTTGTAGCCAAGCCAGGCTAACACCCTCATATTCCACACTAGCCTTCAGCCTCTCCCACCTATCCAATCGTTTCCTTCCATCCTATCACCTATGGATCCCAATCAACCTATTATCATCAGTACTAGTGACAAGGAGTTTGCAATACTCTTGGATCAAAACCCTACTACTCTACAGTATTATTTATCCCATTCATCCACTCAGGATTCATAAGGACATCTTGTATACAACATGCATGTGTCCATTCCTGCTACCCTCACACCCATGTCTATATTAGTTACTACTAGCTCGGCATTACCCTCTTCCATCTTACCACCTTTATTGTCTAAACTTGACCCTACATCATTGATATCTACTGCACCTACAACATTTTTCATACCTTTGATGTCAGTTTCTCCTTTGGCATCAACCGCTTTGAGTGTAGGTCTATCTACACCCACCACCTCTCATATACCTATTGCATCTCAACCACCCATGGTGTCGACAAACCATACTTCCTTCCAAAAATTTTTCCTCTCCATCTCATAGTCTCTTCCTCCAATTACTACGAGGTTCTTTACATCCACTCTGCCTACCTAAACTTATCACCAATAACCCCCTATCTCAAAGATTGTTTATTTAGGATATTTACCACAAGCATCTATTCCTCCCTCATAATTTTCATACTTGGCACCACCCTATACTAGGATGTCACACACGTCATACCTTCATCATCTACCCCCTTATACTGCAGGGGTTGCCTAGTCATCACAACATACTAAAAATCTTATCAAAATGATAATGGAGAAGATGTAGACCTTGGAAGCATCGGTCTCCAGCTCAACTAATTCTCTGACATACGACGAGATTTTTAATGATCCCATTCAACCATCCAGTTTGATTCATCCAAACCCTACACATTGGGAAATGCCTAAATTCAACCGATTCAACCGCAAAGAAGACCTACAACAACACTTACGGTATTTTAAACATGGGTGTTATCTGAACGGTCATCATGAGGCTTTGCTCTTGTGAACATTCCTAAAGTCCTTGATAGGACCTGCATTGGATTGATATATTGGTCTACCAAAGCACTCCATTTAACTCAAGCTCTCCTAGACCAATTTTCTATCAATACCATCAAGAAGGTCACCATGAACAACTTGTACTTGACACAACAATACAAAGATGAATCTATCGTAGATTTTGTCACTCGTTGGAGAATCCTAATCAACTAGCTCACATTTCAACTGCCTCAAACCAAGTTAATATAATTGTTCACCAAGGCTTATTCTAGGCAGAGCTCACCGAATCTCCAAGTACAAACCTTCCTCACATTTGATGAGGCATTCACTGTGGCCCAAAAACTTGAAATTTGTGTCATTGAAGTGAAATAGATACAATTGCATAACAAGAATGTTGCATTTAAATCTAATGATACCTCTTCTTCTTTAAAACCAAAAAATAATTACTCTAAAGAAAATTGATCTACCCATGTGGTAGTTTTTAAATCTAGCCCGCCTCACCCATCTAACCAATCAAAGCCTTCTTCTAACCTTTCTCTTATTCAAGAGTTTTAGTTCAAGTGGGAGAAACAAAAATACACTCCCATAAGAGAACCCTATTCTTTGGTTTTAGAAAAACTTCTAAAATACGGATCCATCACTTTTCCACCCGTCAACCCACATACTAGTTTTGAACCCTCTCATCCTATGTCTATGTGGTACAAATAAAATGATTACTGTAACTATCATCGCGTTAAAGGTCATAACGAAAGTAATTGTATAAATTTCAAAAATATCATCCAAGAAATGATAGGTATTGGAGATCTCGTCTTAGATAACCCTAATGCACTGACTAATTAGAACCTTCACATCTTCAATAATCCCTTCCTAAATCACACCCCATCATCAAACCAAACTAGTGAACCTTCTAAAAATTAAAGTAACGTTCGTGAGGTTCATATTGTTTTCGACATCATACCGACTCTTCCTCAATTTCCTCCTACTCCATCTATCAAGGAGATTCTTGCACAAACTCCTTCATCCATGGAGGAACCTCTTTCATCTACTCCTTTACCCACATAGGAGTCTCCCTTATCTCCCCCTTCACCCATGGAGTAGTCAACTATACCTGTCGATGCAGTTTCCCCACACACCCCTCAAACTGAGAAACAACCTGCAGTATTAACTCTCCTACCCACGGGAGATTCATTCTTATCTTCCTGCTCACAAAAAGATGAACCTACTTCATCTTGACTATCATCTCCCCTACCCATAGGGGATCCATTAGAACACCCCTTCCTACTGTAGAAAATTCTCCATTGGCTTTCAAGGATCTTATTGATTTGTTCTTGACTCTTTTACTCACAGAGTCAAAAACCAACCATTTCCCTATCTCAGTGACTTTCTTTACAGGGATTACTACCAAATCAACATCATCCCCCCTCCAATGGTGTTATTTTTGTGTTTGGCTAACCACTTGTATTATGTCAACAATTCCATGCTTTAGGGATGCATTCAGCTACTTTTCTCAACTTAGATACAAATGTTGTCTGTTGATACTTCCATTAAATATCCAAAGGTGTTTCACATAACTAAACCCACAATTCCCATGCCAGTTGTAGAAACTTATTATTCATCACCCTCACCCATACCTAAACCTTTACTATTGAATGAAACTTTTCCAATGCTTAAAGCCTTACCTACATCTATATCTTCCTCCACGCCCAAACCCATTTCCACTTTGGGAGTCATGCCGACATCAAGCCTAGTCCATCCCCCTATCAAACTAGATTTAGCCACGTCCTCACAAGTTAGTGGGAAGACTATTCCCCCACGTAAGAGGAAGACCCAACCTCTTAGGCCACATACACTGGCTTCACCTACAACCCCTATGTCACCTTTACCACTTCCATCTATCCCAGGGCCCCACCCATCAACATTTACCAAGTAGCCTCCTACCCCAGGTAAACTAGAACTCCAATAGTCCACCTCCTCATCACGATCCTCTATTACACCCAAATTACCTATGCATCTTTTGCCTTCACCAGCACTTGCATCCTTTCTACCAATTATACCTACACCACCTCCAATATCCTCATCATTACCTATGATATTCCCTTCTCTTCAACCAGTACCTTCCACATTGCCTCTTCCCATAGCCTTCAATGCACCTCCATTATCACCTTGGCTTACCTATCCCCTTCCGTCATTTACCTTCCCTTCTACATCATTCACTTTTCCTTCACCTTTACCCAAGAAGGTGCAACCAAAGTCCAAAAATCCATTACCCTCCAAAAAGGTAGTTACACCTACAACACCTTCAACCACTAGTTCATCTGCCACATGTTTACCCAAGAAGGTACAATTCAAACCTAAAACCGTACTACCTACTAAATAAGTGATTAGACTGACTCAACCTATGATTCCACCTCACATGGTGCTTCTCCTACCAAAATCACCCACATTTCCATCTAGATCCACCCTTAATTCACATTGTGATCCATTAGCAGGGTCTTACGCCAACATCTTAGCTAACCTTTCGAAAACCTTTGTCATCACATTGCCACCACTTAGACCTTACGACCCACTGAAACCTAAACCAGAAGGATTTGATGATACCAAAATTTGCACATACCATCATGTGCCAGGGCATGATGTGGAAAACTGTAAGGCTCTTAAGAATGTTCTTCTCCAACTATGTCCTCCAGAAGAAAAATTTAACGATGATGATCTTTTAGATGAGGACCCTATTCCACCTCCATCTATCACCACACCTCCTCATTCCTTACTTATTCATCAACCTTCATCTCCACCTCCACAACCTTTTTATCCCCCTCTAATATTTGAGATAAATATGGTCCGCATAAGACAACTAGTCAAACCTCTACCAAAATATCAATGCATTGCATTCTTTTCACAAAACTAGTATATGCCCTCACCATAGTTTTGCCCATCTTGTCACTAAACCTATCACGACTCACTTACTCCTTTACCACATATTAATAAGGTTAAAATTGTCACTCGTTCCCAAAAAGACAAAGGAAAGGAGAAAACAACCAGCCCATCTGCCACTCTTTTACCCAATATCCCATCTACACCTGTACAAAAAATCACCATCCATAGACCCACATACCCTATTTATGATGTGGTTTCCCATCGTACAATGATTAAACAACCGTGTCAGTCTCCTCTCAAAATTTCATTGTACTACTTGGTCTAAACCTCTGAGTCTCATCGAAAGGCTCTCATTAAGGTGTTATCCAAAATTTACCCCCCAGGGTAAATTTTGGATAACTTGCACAACTTCCTTTAGGTTGGAGGAAGAAGAAATGGTGAAGGGCCAAAATTTTGGATTTTTGGGTACCTCTTTGCTTTCCTTTAACTTCCTTGTCCAAGAAAAAATCCAAGGATTTAGTAAAATTTGAAAAAAAATATGAAAAAAGGAAGTCAAGGGATTGTTTTAATACATTGTGTCTGGAGGTTGCGGATGGTACCAATGTGGATCGTACCAAGGTTTTTCGTATCAATTTTGGGTCTGATTTGCAAAGGAAATAATGTGTTACAAAAAAATCAAAAAAAATTGTCGGAGGCGGTCTGTGGGATAGTTGGGTTGTTGGGATGCGCAGAACGCGATAAGCCGAAATTGCCACAACAAAGGAATCAGAAAATGGGGAAGTTTTTTTCCCAAGTGGTCCATGGGATAGTTGGGACATTGGGACACATGGGACCTAAAAACCTGAAATCGCCGCAAGTCAGTTCATTGTGGCTGGAGCAGAGAAATTTGGTCGGGACGGTAGAGACACAAGTACGCGCAAGACACAAAAACCCACAATTACCGTAATACAAAGGATCCAAGAATTATGGATGGATCAGAGGTCAACATCCCTAACGGACTAGTCAATAGTGGGATAGTTGGGATAGGAAATACTGAATCGGGAAATGCGAAGGAAAGAAGCCCACACAATCCAAATGCAGCTGGGACATGAGTTCCCCGCAAAACTGAAAAGTCCGCATTGAAGAGAATTATAGGTGGCGTGGAGAAATTTTTCTAGGACATATGGGGTACATGAACCCATAATCACCGAAATTCCCACAATACAAAGGAAAATTCAACGCCTGACTCCCAAACTTCAAATGGCCATAATGTTTGACCCAGAGCTCCAATTTTCATGAAATTTGACTTTCTAAAACGGGCACGATGTCCTCTATGCCACAAAAACTGGATTTCTTATTTTTAATGAGGGTAGGTATGTGAAAATATAGGAAAAATATCCATCTCTGATAAATTAAATACCCAATCCCGTTAAATGACAGAAATGCCTGGCAGACCCAAAAAAGCTTCCAACACTTAGAATGCCATATCTTTTGCAATTCTTAATGAAAACACACAAAATTGGTACCGTTTGGAATCAGTGGGGTTCCAACTGAATTCACATAATAAATCAATAATTTGGAAATTTTATATGAGGAAATTGAATGAGGATTTTATATAGAAAACATTCCCAGGGTTTAGAAGAACGGAGTTTTTTTATTTGGTAGTTGGGATTGAATTTCAATGAGAAGGGTGAGACATTCGCATTGCTGTAGATATGGGTTGTGTGGGGGAATTTTTTTCAGTAGACCGTAGGCCGGCTCATTTCAATCCATTATGACATATTTGATCAAGTGGTGGAAGACTATGTTGGCTCTGCTCTCTCGTCCTCATCTCTCTCTCGGCGGGGGGGGGGGGTCTCGCTCTCTCTCTCTCTCTCTCTCCTCGCCTCCTCTCTTCTCTCTTCTTCCTCCTCTCGTCTCTCCATCTCGGTCGGGCTCTCCCTCTCTCTCCGGGGGGGGGGGCTCCTCTCTCTCTCTCGTCGGGGGTCGGGGGGTCGGGGGGGGGTCAGGGGTCGCTCTCTCTCTCTCGCCTCGGGGGGGGAGGACGCTGCGGGGGGGGGGTAGTTCCCTCTCGCTCGGGGGGGGGCGGGGCTCCTCCTCTCTCGTTCTCCAGGTCCTCTCTCTCCCCTTCTCGGGATCTCCTCCCGTCGGGGGCGTCTCTACTCTCCGTTCAGCAGTCCAGCTCGTCTCTCTCTCACGGCGGGGGGGTCTCGTCGGGGGGGGGGGGTGGCGGGGGGGGGGGGGGGTCTCTCTCGGCTGGCTCGTCGTCCCTCCGTGCGGGGCTCTCTCTCTCTCTCTCCTCTCTCTCTCTCTCTTGCATTCTATAAATTAGAAGTGTTGGGCTCATTGTCCAAAGGAGATAGTTTTTTAAAAAAAAATCTATGCAAATTTGGTTTTGTGGGAGCCAATGTGTTGCCAACCCTTGTATGGACTCCTTGCATGGTGACCAGACTTATTTAGTAACATATTAAACTGTGCATATCAAGTGAAGGGTAAAGTTAATTGAGTTATGGATGCCTCTCGCCCGTTTTTTTTTGTTGGAATGAATTCTTGCCCGTTTTCAAACTCATTGCAAAATAGTGGAGTTGGGTGGGTCTATTTAATTCCCTGGCAAGGATTCATTATCATTGAGTGTCATGAAATATTATTGTGAATGCATTTTGCAGACTAGGGATAATTGGTATCACCCCTCTAGTTGACCTTTTTCTCTAATTTAACACATTGAAGCTATCCTAATGTCCCTCCTTTTCTGTGTAATCACACCAGTTAGTGTAGGATTTGTTTGCCATGCACTCTCTCTGCCTTGTGGGGGGGTCCCTTGGAAAGTTAGGTTAGGACAAGATAGGAATTCTGCATTCTAGTACATTTGGTGGTATTAGGAGCAGAACCAACTTTCTCAGAGGTCTAAATCTCAATACAAGTCCCCAATTGGGAGATTGGACCCATGTTATCCCATCACGCTGTGAGCTCAAGCACACCCGCCTTGTGAGTATAGGAAGGTGTTTTATTTGAAGATAACATAGGGTTTTTGTCGATCTTACTATCGAGGTTTTACCGAATGACACTACTCCTATCATCCATTATCACTCTTCACCATGTCCCCGGGGGGGGTCTCTACCACTTTATCCCCGGTTCCTCTGCAATCCGCTAACAAGACTCATCAAGTAGTCACTCTCAATTTCTTTGATGATGATATTGTACCTATCTAATCAAATTATCTTGATCCACCCTATACATTTATCTACATTGATCAATATAACTCCTTCAATATGTATGATCCTGGTAGTGGCTAGTGGAGGGTGTGAGGACCTCATGTTCCTCCCATGCGGTACAACCGAATGTGGGTCATCCCTACCAATTACATGACATATACCAACCCCCCCCCCCCCCTCTCGGTTCCTCCCTCCTCTCAGTCTCTCCGCTCTCCACGTTCTCGTCTCGAGGATCTCTCTTCTCCTCTCTCTCTCTCTCCATCATCTCTCCTCAGAATTCAATGAAGAATGGGAAAACATTTCTCATTGCTGTAAGATATGGGTTAGTGTGGGGGGAATTTTTCAAGAAACATACCATCATTTCAATCCATTTATGACATATTGCAAGTGGTGGGAAGACATATTTTGCTCTCTCTCTCTCTCTCTCTCTCAGAGCAGAGAGAGGAGATAGAGAGGAGAGAAGGTTCTCTCTCTCTCTCTCTCTCTCTCTTCTCTCTCTCTCTCTCTCTCTCTCTCTCTCTCTCTCTCTCTGAATTCTATAAATTAGAGTGTTGGGCTCATTGTCAAAAAGGAGATAGTTTTTAAGTAGAAAAAATCTATCAAATTGGTTTTGTGGAGCCAATGTGTTGCACACCCTTGTAGTGGACTCCTTGCATGGTGATCCAGGACCTTATTTAGTAACAGATTAAACTGTGCATATCAATGAAGAAATAAATATGAGTTTATGGATGCCTCTTCCCCTTTTGTGTTTGTTGGAATTATTCTTGCCCTTTCAAACTCATTGCAAATATATTGGGTCTATTTATTCTCTTGCAAGGATTCATTATCATTGAGTGTGCATGAAATATTATTGTGAATGCATTTTGCTAGACTATGGAGAATTGTTATCACCCCTTCTAGTATGCATTTTTCTCCTAATTTTAACACATTGGAAAGCTATCCTAATTCCCTCCTTTTCTGGTGTATCACCAGTTTAGTGTAGGATTTGTTTTCATGCACTCTCTCTCCTTAGTCCCTTGGAAAGTTAGGTTAGGACAAGATAGTTAATTCTGCATTAGAGTACATTTTGGTAGGTATTTTAGGAGCAAGAACCAACTTTCTCTAGAGGTCTATCTCAAGTAGCAAGTCCCACAACTTGGAGATTGTACCCATGTTATCCAATCACACTGTGAGCTCAAGCACACACGCTTGTGCAAATAGAAGGGTGTTTTGATTTGAAGATAACATAGGGTTTTGTAATCTATCGAGGTTTTACCTAATGACACTACTCATATGGCATCCATTATCACTCCTCACCATGTCACCTCTCTTACCACTTTATCCCCTTCCTCTGCATCCGCTACCACTCATCAAGTAGTCACTCTCAATTTCTTTGATGATGAGATTGTACCTATCCAATCAAATTATCTTGATCCCACCCTATACATTTATGTCTACATTGATAATATACTCATTCAATATGTTATGATCGATGGTAGTGCTAGTATTAACATCATTTCCTCCCATGCGTACAACCGAATGTGCATCCCTACCAATTACATGCATAATAACCAAGTTATGTTATGTTTATTCAACGATGTCATGACTTCCACCCTTGGCACCATCATTCTCCACATTTGTGTGGGCCCCCATACCATTCTGGAATTATTCCATGTCTTAGGGGGGAACTCCAATACAACATGTTTCTTAGCTAACCTTGGATCTATGTCATGGGTTGTGTTTCTTCAACGTTACACCGTTGTTTAAAATTTGAACATGAAGGAGACAACTATACCATTCCAGCTGAACCTTCACCATTCAAGACCTATAACATGTTGTATTAACCCAATGATTTCCTTATACCAGATAAGGCATCTACCACTGCTATCACTTCTTCTTAAACCACTCTCGCATCCATCAATGTTGTCACTACCTCTTCCACAAACAACTCCTCTATTCCCACTACTGGCACAACATCTGTAGTTAACCCATTGGCTAACCCATCTAATTCTCAACCAACCAATGCTTCTTCTTCCCAGTTGTCCAGTAATTCATTCATTCTCACTACCCACATATCAAGTATTGATCCCTTAGAAGGTGTTTTTCAATGCCTCACTCTGAGTGAGTACCGAATTTATAATATTAACACATTCCTTACTCCTCAAGAGTATGGTAAACTTCACCAATATCCCCGCTATGACCACCGCATAGGTGAAGTTTTCCCTTACGGTCCTCCTCACCTTTTGCACCAACTTAATGTATGGAGGACTTGATGCTTCTACCTACTCACCTGAACCACCTTCCCAAACTCGACCATTTTCATTCGACCTTCAATCTCTCACCAACCGCTACTTTTCCCAAACTTTCCTCCATCAATATTCTTGGAAGGGCTTTGGATTTTGTTTTTATGAATAATGCTGCCATATTTTCATCCCATACACCACTCGTAAGCATAAATACCACAATGGTATCATATTTACTGATCCATCTCCCAAGAAGGCTCGATTCAAACTCATTGAGGATGATAAGCATTCCCCACCCCATTCACCAACTTAACCTTCACCTACAGAGTCTATGGATGCATAATCCATTCCTCCTAACTTTTTTTTCTTTGTGAACACCATTTCCCTAGGACCTCTTACTTATCAACGAGATGCCGAGGCTCCCTCCTCTCTTCCCTTCCTGTATCCTAACATGATCGGTGATGATGCACCTTTTATTAACATCATTTAATGCCAGGATGATGAGTCTATTCTCACCTACCTTAGTGCGGGAGATTCTTATATTCACTGGTCATTACCTTCTAAGACACAAACCATGTTGAATGAATCGATCATCGAAATCAATATTCACACTCAGGATGACCCGCACATTTTAAAAATAGGCCAATATTTAGATGTTGAACATGAAGCTTTAATTTTTTTCTCCAAGATCTTAGCAATGATTTTGCTTGGTCCTACACTGATGTGCCCGATATTGACCCTAACTTTGTGGTCCATAATATCCTAACTATTCCTAAAGCAAAACCCGTGAAACAGAAGTTGTATAAAATGCATCCTCGCATTGCTCTTCTTATCAAAGAATAACTCCTACACCTCCTTTAGGTTTCCTTCATTCTACCCATTGATTATCCCCAAAGGATCTCTAACATTATTCCTGTCACCAAAGCAACAAGGGGACTCTACATTTCATGGATTTCCATGACCTTAACTTAGCTTGCCCCAAAGACAACTTTCCTTTACCTAGTATTGACCAACTAGTTGATCTCACCACTGGCCATGAGATGCTATCACTCATGGATAGTTTCTTGGGTTATAACCAAATATTACTCACCCTAAATTTCAACACAAAACCTCCTTCATCACTCCTTGGGGGACCTTCTTCTATCATGTCATGCCCTTTGGCCTTAAAAAAACTAGTGCTACATATCAGCTGGCCATGACTTATATCTTTCATGACATTATGCATCACATATTAGAAGATTTCATTGATGATCTTCTCACCAAATACAAACATTGGGCCACACACCTTACAGTCCTTAAGGTTATCTTCAACCATATCATTAAGTATTGTGTTTTCCTTCAACCTAAGAAGTGTGTCTTTGATGTCATCTTTGGTAAGCCCCTGGGTTTTATTGTTTCTTTGTGTGGAATTGAAGTGGATCCCACTAAAATCAAGGCTATTCTCGAAATGCCTCCACCTACTAACCTTCATCAACTTTGTAGTTTGCAAGGAAATTTATAATCTATTCGTTGTTTTATTTCAAATCTTTCTGACTGCTTTCATCCATTTCATCATCTCCTCAAAAAGGATGTCTCCTTGAAATGGGATGATGAAGGCCACAAAGCCTTTGACGCCTTAAAAAAATACCTCCTTCAACCACCTGTGCTCATTCCCCCTAAGGATGACCAACCATTTTACCTTTATATTTCTGCTATTTTTCATTCCTTGGGTTCCATGCTCACTCATCATGATGAGAAACATAAGGAACAAATGGTTTATTATACAAGTCGTACGATTTTAGATTGTAAAACTACATATACTCACACTGAAAAAACTTTTCTTAGCCTTAGTTTTTATCAACACTAAACTTTTTCATTACCTACTCAACCAAAAAATATTTTTTGTCACCAATACTTACCCCTTACATTACATGTACGCTAAGCCCTACCAACATCAACGTGCTCCACATTGGCTAATGCTTCTTGCAGACCTAGATCTTGAATTCACCTATCAAAAATTTGTCAAAGGACAAACCATCACTGACTAACTTGCAGATACACCCTCTCTCTGGAAATCAATCCTATAACTTCAATTTCCCTGATGAATCCATTGTTACCATCTCTTTGGATGATACAGCTTACCAGATGACCTAATTCTTTGATGGTTCCAAATGTCAATGTGGGGGTGGTATCGGAGTTATCCTCATTCCTCTTGATGGTGAGCCTATGCCATTATATTTCAAACTAGATTTTGATTGTACTAACAATATCATTGAATATGAAACACTCGTGTTAGGCCTTCATACCACCATAGACTTCGATATTAAATTAATTAATATATTTGGTGACTCTCAACTAGTTTTGAACCAAGTTAATGGGATATACCAGTGTCATAACAAGATACTTAAAAAGTATAAGCATCATGTTGACATACTTTTGACTACCTTTGACTGTTATGAACTTTAAACCACCCCGCGTTCCACTAAAAAATTCGTAGATACCATGGCATGTCTAGCTTCTCAAATCCCTGCTTCACCCTCCTACTCAAAAATATTTATGACCATACAAAGGTTGCAATCACCTTCTTATCTATTTCAATACATCAACCTTGTAGGAAACATTGAAACTAACCCATGTGAACTTTGGTATAAGCAGTTTACTGACTACCTTTCCCTTTCCATTCTGCCTCTAGATCTTACTCGCAATGGAAACTGAGCCTTTCTCAAAATCATCTCTCATTATATCATCATGGGTGGTCTTCTTTATAAACACGGTTTTGATGCTATCCTCTTACAATGTCTTATAAGTTTTGAAAATCCCTACACAATCAAGGAAGTTCGTGATGAAATTTTTGGGGGTCACTTCAATTGTTTAGTTGTTGTAAAATGCATTCTTCACCTGGGCTATTACTGGCCAACCCTAAATCATGATTTTTGTGACTATGTCAAGCGTTGTGTGAAATTTCAACAACATGTTAATCTTCATCACACCCCTAGTCATGCCTTACAGGTCGCACAAGACCTTTGGCCTTTCTCTCAATGGGGTTTGGATCTTGTCAGGGATATTAATCCTCATTCTTATTAATGTCATCAATGGATTATTACTGCTACCAAATACTACACTAAATGGGTGGAAGCGATGCCTCTCATTTCTACAAAATCTGATAAAGTATGTGAATTCATCAACCATCACATAATTTTTCACTTTGGTGTCCCTTACCACCTCATTACTGATAATGGAAAACAATTCAAAAACAAAACCCTACAGAAAATTTGTGATGCCTTCGACATTCAACTCAGTTTTTCTTCACCTTATTATCCCCAAACAAATGGCCAAGTGGAATCAACCAATAAAACCTTAAACTAAAATTCCTATAAAAGTGGTTGACGATACTGGAAAGGATTGGCACATGTAACATTCCCTTTTTCCTTATGGGCTTATCGTACTAGTATTCATACGCTTGACTATGCTAACCACACACTTTCTATTTGGTCCTATGGAATAGAGATTGTGCTGCCTATCAGAAGTCTAAATACCATCTCTTCATATCTCACTCAAAGATATGCTCAACGATGATGATTTTTTCGATAGGACCATTTGGCACAACTCGATTTATTAGATGAACTTCATCTTAGTGATTTTGATCTCCTCCAAATCTACAAAAAAAGTATCAAACATCCCTACAATAAACATGTCCAAGATTGAACCTTCCCTGTCAGTGACCTCATTCTGAAGGAAAATCAGCATGTAACAAAAGAGGAGAAAAGTAAACAGGGAAAATTTTCTCCTAATTGGCTTGGACCCTATATCATTACTCATACCTATGGATCAAGTTCTTATTGTCTGTCTTCACTTGAAGGTAAACCTGAAAAATGGGCCCCTCAACGCCTTTCATCTTCTACCATTATATTATTGAATAAAGTCGTATATCACCTTATGTCTATTAAGTGATTTTCCCTTGAGCACCATTCACCTTCCACTTACCTATTTTAAGGATCAATGACTAAGAAAGAAACATGTGGATTACCCATAAAATTTCAACCTTATCTTAAATATGAGCACCATGGCTCTAGTCATGGCATGATTCTCATGGATACTTTTCTTCCTTTTTAGGATAGAATCCCATGGTCGTTCATTACTTTAAACCTCTCTTTTATAAGCTAACCCTTTTGTGCTATGGTTTTGTCTTCATAAACGAATCCTATCCTTCTCTCTAGTCTTTTCCATGACCTAAACATATAAAAAATAATTCAAAATCAATATGTGGGACTTTCGAATTCAAAAATCCTTGAGTCAAAGTTCTCACAAAAAGATGACTACCTCAAAAAGGACATCTCATCTTTCTATCTTGTTGCTATAAATAGACTGCTCTCTTGAAGGAAAACTATACAAAGCTAGCCATATTATACATAGTCTATAACCAAAAGAAGAATATTCTTCAAAATATAAAATAAACATATTTTGAAGCTTCCCACATCTATCAGCTTCATGAAGACCTCAAGGATATATTCTATTCATCCCTAATAGAATTCTCACATCGATCATTCTATAAAGAAAAAGCAAAAAATAAAAAGATGACTTTTTCATCACGGACTTATCTATTTTGATCTTGGGTCTCTTACCAAAGAGGCATGTTGTCTCACGACTAGGTTATGCTTCAACCAACTTTGTTCACCTCACCACCTTACCTTTCTAACCTTCCCACCTACTCAAGGGACTTGCCGCAAATGCAACATTTCTGTGATTTGATGTTACCTTCTTCATCCTTAGAACAGTCAATCATGCAATGACCTTTAGGGTTTTATGTTCATACATGCCATCTTTGGTATGATAGACTCATAATGGTTCTTATCAATTATGTTGATTTTTTGTCTCCTCTTACCATTCACCTCTTTTCTTGCTTATTGATTCTCCTACATAGGACTAGACCATCGCCGCCTACATTTAGGTAATTCCTCTTTCACCAAAATCACACATGCCTATTTGACCTAAATTCAACCATGCCTAAATGACCCAGACTCAACCATTCCTATGAACTAAAATCACCCATGCCTATTCAAACCTAAATTCAACTATGCCTAAATGACCTAAACTCAACCATGCCTACATGACCTAAACTCAACCATGCTTAAATGACCTAAACTAAAACACGCATGAATTACCTAGACTCAATCATGCCTAAAACCAACCAAACCATTTCGTCTACCTCATCATATTCTTGCCTAGCTTATGGGAAAACTACATTAGCCTGAGGCCTCTTTTTTTCTGGGGCTATGTAGGTAGCACTCTAAGAACATGGGGCTCTTGGAGGTTAGCTTGTCCACTCTTCCCCCTAACCAATTTTCCCCATTTATATTCACATTCTACCTTAGTTAGTTTCCATTTGACACAAAACTTGGAAATTAAACAATCATAAATAATATACAAATTTACCATTTTACAACATCACCATATCATATATCAATCATTTTTCATTTCTATGATATCAAATATTTGGGACATTTACACCATAACATAGATATACATCATTGTTTATTTTCCATAATAACAATAACTTGGAAATTAAATAAAATGTAAAACCTATGACCAAATCATGCATATACCTGACTCCACCATGACCTATACCTAACTCTATCATGCCTACATGACCTCAACTTCCTAACTCACCTAAACTCCACCATGTCTATACTTGACTCAATCATTCCTATATGATCTAAATACCCACCATGCCTATACCTAACTCAATCATGCCTACATGACCTTGACTACCTAAATCACCTGGAATCCATCATGCCTACATTACCTCGACTACCTAACTCACCTAAAATCCACCATGCCTAC
Organism: Taxus chinensis; assembly: GCA_019776745.2. NCBI lineage: Eukaryota > Viridiplantae > Streptophyta > Pinopsida > Cupressales > Taxaceae > Taxus > Taxus chinensis. Next base: position 112,266,545 of record CM034146.1, read on the forward strand.
ATGACCTCGAACTCAATCATGCCTAATTCAACTAGTTTCCATTTTTTACACAATAAACAATGGGAATTTAAAAACGAGTACATCATCCATCTAGTAAACATAATTACCTATATAAATGGGAGAGTTTTATTTATCAATACATATATATACAAATATAAATAATATCAATATCTTAAAAACTCTCATGTAAAATCTCACATCTTTGAGCACGCAGGCCGTTATATATATCATAAATCAAAATATCACATCTAGATATCAATCATCACCCCACCTGATACCATCCTGTCAAGTCTCACTTATCTCTTTCCTCCTAACCCTCTGTACCACACCTGAGTCTCCGAGTTCTTGTAACCTCACCATAGTCCCTATCTCTGGGGTTGATGACCCCCTATACTACTCAGAATTTTGAGTATTAGATCTCATCTGCTCATTGGACCTTTTTGCTAGGCTCAGTACTCGAGCATATGAGGGCACATTAATTCCTTGTGGTGGCTAGATGATCATAATAGTAGTGAGCCTCATTCAAGGCATCCATAAACCTCACCATCGACATAGTCTAAGGTGGTGTCCATGGGCCTAGACTACTCCCTGTGAACTCTTCCTAAAAACAAGTATCCCCTGTCCCTAATGTAGGTGCATGTACTGTGGTATCCTGTCCCTGTGCCTATCATTGGTACCTAAGGCCATGACCTATGATTGTGCCATGGCCAACTAGTCATGTAATCCTATCATTTGTGCCTCTAGGGCAGGATACCTGCCCTCCCATACCCTATCTCTTCCCTATGCAAAAATGGGAACCTACGCCTAAACTACTTAGGCCTATGTGGGGCCACCACCTGTGCCTGTAAAGTCGCTACCTGTGCCTATGACCCTATCAGTTGTCCCTGCAAACTTGTAGTCTATGGCATGTAGGGATGGCCACTTGACCCTATAATGTATCCATATACACTATGATAGTAGCTAAATTAGGATTTCCATGGCCTTGGCGGTGTCGCACATAGCTTGTACCACTCACCTCTGCATGTATCCATTAGTGACACCCACATCGTCAATTTATCTATCTATCACGTATTCCTCCTACCTTGTCAAAAAAATCAGACATGTCATGGAGACATAGGGTCTCTCCACATCATCTCTACGGTACTATGGGAAAAGGTGGGGGCATGTCCTATGTCATAATCAAAACTATCCATCTGACCCTCTCGACATGTATTATCTCATGATCCCTGACCTACCGCCCCGGTACATCCATATCAGTAGTTAAAAGCTCCTCTAACTCCTTAACCATACCTCTGTATGATGGATAATCAACATATGGGCCTCTATGCATGATATCAACTGATTGAAAGGCCTTCCAATCGCTTGCTTGTAGTATGACACATCATATGTGTCCCTCGCCACCCTCGATTATCTAGCGACAGGTATCCATCGTCTGAAACCAACTCTAAACAAGAAATGCTCCCAATAAATCCTATTATGGTAAACCAAATAGGGAAAACAAACATGATGTGCTCATATGCCCAATAGTGTAATAAATAACTATAACACATACTAAATCTCCTTAATCTCCCATAGGCCCAAATCTCCCTATACAACTGAACTAGGAAAGCCAATTGCCCAAGAGAAACAGTATTTGCTCCTCGATCATGTCCTGTAGTATACCCATCAGTGCTCATAGAAATATCCTGCCCTCAAAATCTGGAAGAGAAAAACATCCCATTGCCACCATCATTTACACCAATAGCCAAGTCTCACAACGGATAGGCTACATACATATCTCCATAAGTGAGACTCGCGCTGTGATACCTCAACTCACCCCTTGCCTCACCAAATACCAGCCACTATCAGCTCCACCGATGCCTAAGAAAAAAAGGAATATACTAGCTCCCTAACAATAGGAATTCATAGGATCCTATACACATCCTCTAAAGTGATGGTCATCTCACCCATCATTAAGTGAAAGGTATTGGTCCTGCAGTTCCTATCTATCAATGAGAGTGACCATCAAACTATGATCCTAGGATGACATGCCTATAGCATCAAGATCACACTAAGAGGTCTAACATCGGTCATGTGCCCACCACACCTTCATGGTCGCGCTAGGCCACATAATGTACTAGTAGGGGTGGTACTATGTCCCTCATCCTTAGTTGATCTCTCACCTACATCATTCAACCCGACCCTTGTTAAGACTTGACTACCTCAAAAAACCTATTACCCACCACACAATACCCCACCCACATCAATCATTCCTACCCCATTTACCTAATTCACCTACAAACCTATTGTCCCTTACCATCATTACCCTACTTAACTTAGTTCATCTCACCTACTTACCTATCCCCACATCGCTAAAATAACATTTTACCCTTTTCCCTCTATACAAATCTTCACCTACCCCTTCCTCACATATTTTACTTTCCTACCTATCCCTTCTTTCACTTATTTACTCATGACTGGCATCAGTCATCTTGACTATCATCAGTCCTCTTTGAGTGATGTCGGTCACCTAAACCTTGACCGATTCTGGCCAAAGCTAGTTGACGTTGGCCAAACCGTGAGTGTTATCAGTCTATGTTTCAGCCAAAAACTAAAAAATCCATCCCCCATTCTCAAAAAATTCACAAAAATTGACCTAAAAACCTAATCTAACCCACCCTAACCTATTTAGCCTACATTGGACCTTCCCACCCCTCATTTCCTTCATTTTTACCCATAATTTAAAAAATTAACATTACACCCAAATTTTACACAAAACCGATTTCAACAAACTATTTTTGACCAAATGATGGATTCGGATTGACTCCTACCTCATCTCAGTACCGTCTCTATGGTGGAATGTTTGGCCACTGTAATTGTGGTCCACCAACTCCCTCTCTTGCCTCCGTCATGCCCAAAATCAACTCTTCACCTCCAAACCAATCGAATCAATCAAATAGATCTTGTGGACCTACCAATCGAATGACAATCACCCACTATATGGCTCACCAACTCAGCTAGCCATCTTGTACTATCATTTTCCACTCCTCAAGTTCTCCTCAATCATTTTCTAAAAGTGGAAATGTCAAAATGAATCCGTAAAAAGTAGAATTTTACTTTTTTAACCCCAAATCAACATGACCGACGTCAGTCATGTCGTGCCCTAGCCAACCAACATTAGTTAAGATTTAACTGGCATCAGTCACCCATCATAATGATTTGACCCATCACATACCCATTCTACTTAAAACCATTATTGATCAAACCACTTTTTATCCTTCCCAATGCCTATTACACCCTATCCGTACACCTACATTACTTGTACATTTCCTTAACTACGTTTAAGGACATTTTATTTACCTATGCCTCAGCCTTACCTGTGCTCTTACCTACATACACTGACCTGAATCACCATTTATGACATTTGCATTTGTGTACTCATTATTTTTACCATTTTAATCTACCTTGAGAAACAGATGTTGAGATCAATCAGATAATTTTTTTGAAAATATTCACATGGAAGTTTTCTATAACTTGGAATTTCTTCAAGTCATGAAAATCTAAAAATTTAAACTTCAGACTTCAGGGATTTTCCCTTTTAGAGTTTTATTGGCATGGAATTGAAATTATGTTTTTCAAGTTCCGAAGTTCAAAACCCTGAAAGTCTGAAATTTCAGACTTTCAGGTTTTCAGAGTTTGGAGTTTTCTTTTGATAAATTGCCAATTTTTGAACCCAAAGTTCCAAAGTCTGAAACCCTAAAAGTTTTAAATTTCGAAATTTTGAGCTTTCGTATTTCATAATTCTAAGTCATGATTTTTTAGAAAATTCCCTTTGGAGTCCCGAAGTCTGAAACCCTGAAAGTCTGAAATTTCATACTTTTGGGCTTTCAAGTTTTGGAACTCTAGGTCGCATCTTTTAGAAAAATTACTTTTAGACTTCCAAATTCCAAAAGTCTGAAATTTCAGACTTTCAGGCTTTCAGGTTTCGGAACTCTCTTGACCATTTTAAGTAATTTCGCTTTCAAACTTCATAATTCCAAAAGTCTGAAACTTCAAAATTTTAGGCTTTTGGGTTTTGGAGTTCTTCCATCACATTCTACAATTTAGACCTCTTGATCTCTGAAGTCTAAAACCATGAATTTCTGAATTTTTGGAATTTTAGATTTTCAGAGTTCTTTTCTCATTTAATTTCTTACCCACTTCTGTACAGATCAAAATTTGGCCATTACTGCCATGTTTTTCCTATTTAAACTCATGTTGTACCTTTCATTTTCATCTAACATTTTGCTATAACGATTTGGGTTTTTACTATATCTTGTACTTTTTGACATAATTTTTTAGGTATTTTATTTTGGTTATTTTCTTTTTGGTTTAAGATCTTTTGTTTTGTTTCCTCCTTGTTCATTTTTCTTTTGTCCTCCTTTTTATGCCTTAGAAGATGAAGATCTCATTGCCCACCATGTTCCCTTTGACTATGTTTTTGATCCTAATGATTTCGTGATCGAATTTTCTATAGGCATTCAAGAAGGATCTCATCACAATCCTCATTTTCCTAAGTATTCAAAATCTTATCTTTCGGAACTTATCATTTTTTTAGAATTCAGAAGATTTTATTTTCATGGTTTGGGAATTTGACTGTTCAGAATTTCTTAGTTTTTGGGAATCGTGTCTGTCTCCATTTTGAAACTCTGATTTTTAGGTTCTCAGAGATCTATTTTTTAGAACCTGTCGTTTTGGAATTTCAAAGATCTACTTTCTTGGATTTTTGGAAGTCTGGACTTCATAACTCTCTTTTTTCATATTTTTAGAGGTTTAAGGTCTTCAAAATTTTGGAGCTTTTTACTTCGGGTTTTGACTTCTTTGTTTCAAAAGTTTCCCTTTCATGTTTTTGGAGATTTCAATATTTCAGGTTTTTTGGACTTCTCTTCTTCAGTACTTTCAACTTTGGCATTTCAGAATTTAGATAGTCATCATGCTCCAAAATTCAAAACTTGATGTCTACTCCTACATCCAAAGGTAAGGAAAAGATAAAATATTTGTTCCTTCGAGTTACTCCTCACTCTTTCTTATCTTCTGACCTAAGGACTATATGAGACACTAATCCCAGACAAATTGATTTTCTAGACTTCTAGGAAAGGTTGAAGGCCCCAAATGAGAAACCCTAGATACAAGCCATACATGACATTGGGCTTGTTCTTGTTCCCGATTTTCCCATGTCCATGCTTCGCCAAGATTTTGTTTTATCCTTAGCAACCCATTTCGATGAAGAATCTATGACAGTTAAAGATTCTGATGGCAAAGTTGTAATCCAATTTGACCCATATTTATTTGAATATTTTCTCAAACTCCCTGACATTAAAGACTACGCCACAATTTAACCAGAGCTAATGGTGGAACATTGGGACAAGGAAATAGAGTTGTGCAGAAAGGTCATGTTGAAAAATTATTTGGACAAGAGTGTTTCCAAATTTCCAAAGACCATGTATTTGTTTCACCTGATTCTTAGAACGTTTCTTGGAAGGTGACAAAACAAATAAGGGTAAAAAGGCTAAGAGGAATACATGTTGAAGTTGGTTGAAGGTTGTTTCACGCATTTACTTCTCAATCCATAGCTGATCATGAGATCTTCCTTTTAGCTAGGAGGAACTACCTTAAATAAACAACAAGACCACCAAATAGAAGTTAAATAGTAGATGCAGTGGACTGCCTAGCGTATGCTAGATCTGGGAAGTGTGATACTCCCTAGAAGGTTGTCAATCCAATGTTTTAAACAAATTAATGTGAGAAATAAGGTAAATATTGTCCTACTGTAGTCAATATGATTTAGGCATCTCATATAAACACATTAAGAAAAATATAATCTAACAGTCTAGGTTAGGATCATATCTGGAGGTGAGGTAAATGGTTTTGGGTTTCTTCAGGTCTGACAGAGATCTAATGAAGGTCACAGGTGATTATAGGTAACTTGGGAGTAAGTAGGTATGTTGTTGTTCTATACTGTGTTGATAGACACAGAGACCGATGCCGGTTAACTATGACTCATGTCGGTCACTGAAGAAAGGACAAGGGGTCAAGAACAAGGGTTTAGATCTATTTCCTAGGTTGATGGGGAGCTGGGTGAGGTGTCTACGAGGTGTGGGTAGGGATGTAAGTCAGTGAGCAGGTCTGGTGGTGTTTTTGGTGAAGATGGGAGGAGTTAGGGATTAAGTTGGTGAATGGTACCAAAGGGCCAGTATTGGGTAGGTAAACTGATGTTGGTATAGGAGTGACTAACAATGGTCTAGGATGACCGACTCCAGTGACTGCGGGAAACTGGAAATGTTGCAGAACGGATTTTGGGTTCCCTTTGTGATTGCAAAAGGGTTGGGTAGGTCAGAATGAGATGCCAAGTTATCCAAACGGGGTTTTGCAGAGTTTTTGCAGGGGTGTGGAGGGGTAGCTATTAAAGGATATCAATGGGGGGCTAGGAGAGTAAATAATACACCAAGATAAGTAAATACTAAGACTATCTAAACAACAGGGATTTAATAGAAAAAATGTACTTACTTGTGAATATGCTTCTAGTCATCTATGGGTGAAGGTTGGAGAGGATGGATGGATATTTCTTCTATAGAAGATCACCAATTGATGGGAAACTCTTCCTTGAGCTGCATGGGCTTTCCTCCTTGCTTGGTTGGGCCAGCTCTTTTGCGGGGATAGTTGCTGGATGTTTGGGTGAAAAAGAATGTTTAATCTTGGCGCATGCATGTGTGATTTCTCTCTCCTACTCTCAGAATGTTCCAACCTTGAAATAAGGTTACCAAAGGGAATAAAAGGTGACCGACGATGGTTCTAGGTTGACCAGGATCAGTTCAAGGGTGACCGGTGTCAGTTAAGGTAGGATTCCCTAGGTTTACTAAAATGGGTAGATCTTCTTGATTTCTTGGGTCTAGTTAGTTTTTTGTCACAAATTAGAATGGAAGCTTCCTTTCTAATGGGCAAGAATGTGGTTAGAGAGATTATAGGGATTTATTTTTTGGATTAGGCCTAATCTTAGCTCATTAAGGCAAGTAGGATTAGGTCTTAGTTATGGAAACATGTCAAGAATAGACTTAGGGTGAGGTGGCTAGGTGAGGTGTATAGGTGAGGTGGTGGTGTGAGAATTATCTTAATTAGGATAATTAACTAATAAATATTGTGAGGACATGGATTGGTTTAGTTAAATTAATATTAGTGTGGGGTGAAAGGGGCCATGGTTAGGTGAGTGTGATCAAGTTGATTATTTAACTAGAGGTGAAGGAGCGTGTGACCCAATTTTATCATCTACATTTTTCCCATTTTTGATGCGTAGCTTATATTGGTAAATGACACTGACAAAAATAAGGTGTGGTTGCCACATGTGTGGGTGAAGGTGATCCCCATCAAACTAGGAATTGATGAGGTAGAAGGAAAAATCAGTGAGTGGTTTGATAAGAGATGGATGTGATGAAGAGGAAGGTGGATAACGGGGGTAAGGGGGTAAAGGTCCAATCGGATAATCTAGGTAATGGGTCAGGGTCAAAGGTAGTAACAGTCAAATTCACGCACATGTATATACTACAGCACAGTACCAGGTTGAAGAGCATGTGGGCAGCTTCAGAGGTTTAGTTTGTTATGCACTTTCCTATTACATTGTTGGGCATATGAGTACATTGTGTGTGTGCACCCAGTTGGTATGCCCCAGGTTGATGCATTTGAGCAAGATTTTATTTGGGTGGGGGATAGGCAATGGGTGCCAGTTAATGGAGAGCATCGAGCGGGCAGGACGATGCATGATGTCACCTACTATAGGAGGTTGCTAGAGGGGTTGTCTGGTGTAGACATCATTTAGAGGCCCTATATGGGTTATCCATCACATGGGTAGATGCCTATGGAGCTAGATGGATTACAGGTTCTCATATAGAAAGAGAGGCGACATGCCGGAGAGCACGAGATAATACCTGTAGACCAGATTAGGTGACAGTTCGAGCTATCGCAGGATATACCACCACCCTTCCCAGAGTACAAGAGGGATGATGTTGAGAGGCCGTGGAGGTTGTGGAAGTGGTAGAAATGGAAGATTTAGGTGCGGTTGACGTAGTGGTGACATTGGTGAATGGAGGTGTGGGTGAAGAGGAAGTGGTCATGAAGGTAGATGCCTTAATGGGCACAAGCATGTCATTGGGTCGGTAAAGCATGTTACAGGTTTTAAAAGGTGATGGATCGGCCAGAATGGTATAGGTGTGTCCTTCATGCTCAAACTTTACACAACAATGCAAAATGGAAGGAACAACACCCCATGACATGAATCCAGGGTCTACCAAGCAACATGTTATATTGAAAGTCCCCCTCCAAGACGTAAAATAACTTTGGAAAAATATGAGGGCCCACGCAAACATGGAGGATGACAGTGCCAAGTGTAACATTGATAGCATCATTAAATGAATGCATCATGATGGGATGTTTATGCATGTAATTTTTGGGTATGCACATTTGGTCAAATGCATGGTAGGAGATGATGTTAATGCTAGCACCCCCATCGATCATAACACGTCATACATGTATATTATCGATATGGATGGAGATGAAAAGTGCACGATCAGGGTCATCGGTTTGGTGTGGTATGATATCTTCATCTAAGAAGCTGAGGGTGGCTACTTGGTGAGTAGGTGGAGGTGTAGACGAAGGTGGTGATTTGGTGAGAGAGGCTACATGATGAGGTGTAATAATGGAGGCTATGGGTGTATGGTCATTGGGTAAAACCTCAATAGACTGAATAAATTCCAAGAGAGCTTGGTAATGGGACTCAGAGGTTTGGATGAGGTCATATAGGGAAATTTTGAGGGAGGATTGGTGTAATTGTTTTAGCATCACGCGATGTGTAACCCCATTGCAAATAGGATATGCGGGGCTGTGAATAGTGACTTTAGGTGTGGGTGTAGATGGTATGTTGGGTACAAAGTTGGTTGGTGGGTCAGCTGCCTTTTCCTTTCCTTTATCCTTCTGAGCATACGTAGCAATGTGGATCATGTTGATTTGAGGTGGGGATGTAGATGAAGTAGGTGACCCATGAAAGGTGTAATGATAGGAAGGGTAGAAGCCAAGAGGTGGGAAGGAACCTTCTGAAATGTGTTGGGCACACCGACATTTGGGTGGAGGTTTGGTGAGTTCTCAGATACAAACCATGTTGATTTCATTTTTCGAGGGTGGATAGAAAGGTTATGGGGGTGAAGATGTTGGTTGTGGTGTAGGTACAGGGAGAATATGTGAGGAAATGGGCGGAGGTCAAATAGGGTCCTCATCAAGGAGATCATTGTCATCAAGGTTCAATTCAGAAGGACATAATTAGATGAGGGCTGCTTTTAAAGCCTTATAGTTTTTAACATCGTGTCATGGCAAACGATGGTAAGCACAAATTTTGGTATCGCCAAACTCTTTTTGTTTGGGTTTGAGTGGGTCGTAAGCTCTAAGAGGTGGTAATGTGATGATAGAATTTTTGAGGAGGTTGGTTAGGATTTTAGTGTAGGACCCTGCTAATGGATCACAATGGGAGGTGAATGTGGGTTTGGGTATAGGTGCGGTTGAATGTGTAGGAAGAGTCTTTGCAAGAGGGGGAGTGGGTTGAGCTACTAACTTGGTGGGTGGTGTGGTCTTAGGTGTTGGTCATATTTTCTTGGGTAGAGGCATGGTAGATGAATTGGAAATAGAATGTTTGGTTGGTTTAACTACCTTATTGGAGGGTAGCAGATTTTTGGCTTTAGGTTACACCTTCTTGGGTAAAGGTGATACAGACACACAAGATGTAGAGGGAAAAGTGATGGTAGAAGAGGATGGGTTACCCATGGGGGTAACCAAGGTGCTGTGGAGGAAGGTGGCGTAGGTTGGGTAGGAGGTGTGAGGGAAAGTGAAGGAAGTGTCGTGGGTAGTGAAGGAGTTATTGATGGTATTGGAGGTATGGGTGGTAAAAATGTTACAAGTGGTGTCTAAGAATAGGGGTCTGGGTCTATTTTATAGGTTGATGGGGAGCTGGGTGAGGTGTCTACGAGGTGTGGGTAGGGATGCAAGTCAGTGGGAAGGTCTGGTGGGGTTTTTGGTGAAGCTAGGAGGAGTTAGAGGTTAAGTTGGTGAATGGTAGCAAAGGGCTAGTATCGAGTAGGTAAACCAGTATCGGTATAGGAGCGACCGATGACGGTCTAGGATGACAGACACTGGTGACTGCGGGAAACTGAAAATTCTGCTGAATGGGTTTTGGGTTCCCTTTGTGATTGCAAAATGGTTAGGTAGGTAAGAATGAGATGTTGGGTTTTCCAGATGGGGTTTTGCAAAGTTTTGGCTAGGGTATGGAGGGGTAGCTATCAAAGGATATTATTAGGTGGCTGGGAGAGCTAATAATACACCAAGAGAAGTAAATACTGAAAATATCTAAATAACAGGGATTGAATAAAAATAATGTACTTACTTGTGAATATGCTTACAGTCATCTATGGGTGAAGGATGGAGAGGATGGCTAGAGATTTCATCTACAGAAGCTCACCAGTTGATGGGAAACTCTTGCTTGAGTTACCTAGGCTTTCCTCCTTGCTTGGCTAGATCAGCTCTTTTGCTGGGATAGTTACTGGATGTCTTGGTGAAAAAGAATGTTTTCTCTCATCGCATGCATGCATGATTGTTCTCTCCTACTCTCAGAATGTGCCCCATTAGAATGTGACAAAAAAAAAGGGTAAAAAGGCTACGAGGAATACCTGTTAAAGCTGGTTAAAGGTTGTTTCCTCTGCCCTAGCCTACAATGCTGACAGGGTATGAGGAACAGGTAAGAGACTGGGGGAACGATGATGCCGAGGTTACTGACAGATATAGATAGTGGTGGCATACACACCTATGAGCAGTACCACCGAGGCTGGGGAAGCTAGATTTAGCCAACATCACTATTCAAAGGGACACCCTATAGGGGTAGCTAGCCACGTTGATTACATAGCTGGGGATGGTGTAGGGATAGTTGACAGGTGCAGAGGAACACGTGGCCACTTTATAGGCATAGGTGGCTAGTTTATAGGCCCAGATAGCACAGGGTAAGGCTCCCGCATAGGGTGGTGGTGGTGATGAGATATAGGTGGCCGCCCTATAGGCGCAGGTTATGGGTTTACAAGGCCATTTGGCCACTGCATAGGTGCAGGTTGCGACTCTTTAGTCCCAGATACAGGAAAGAGTGGGACAGGGTCTGTCAAGACACGTACAGGCATAGGGACAGGGTGAGAGGCCAATGGGTCCACCATAGATAGTACACGTAGCTAGATTATGGGATGGCCTAGGTGATACCAGGTATTATCAGGATATCTTGATGGTGGCAAGGATTGATTTTCTATCCTATGGAGAGTACATAGCACAGTAGGCCTCGAGTGAGAGGACCAGGTCACGGACCTGTAGTGTGGAGAGTACAGGGGGGCAGTGATCCTCGAGACAAGGTCAGGGTGAGGCTAGTAGTTCATGGAGGCTAGCTCTAGGGCCAGTACCAGCAAGGACCTAGCCATGACCTATGATGGGTGGTGAGAGGATAGCAAACCATCGTATATGAGCCTAGGAGGAGGAGGAGACAAGGGAGACTGATATGGAGGATATCCAATAGGGTGATATCTAATAGTTGTATGTACCTTCTATTTTGTACAGTTATTTATTTTTTATATATATCGGCCTGCGTTTCAAAGAGGGTGAGGATGTATACTAGAGATGATTGATTTTTGGATTCATTTGTATTGGTGTACATATGTATGTGTACACAGATGCCATGATTTATAGATGATGATATGTATACTATGGATGGTGTGTTTGTTGTAATTTCCATTATTATTTGTGTATGTGATGGAAACTAGGTGAATTAAGTATGATAAAGTCAGGGTCGTAGGCATGGATTAAGTCAGGTCATAGGCATGAATTGAGTCAGGTCATAGGCATGGATGGATTCAGTTCATAGGCATGGATGGAGTCAGGTTGTAGGCATGGATTGAGTCAAGTTGTAGGCATGGATTGTGTCAGGTGGACGTAGGTATGATGAAGTTTAGGTTGGTTTAGGTATGGTTTAATTGAGGTTGGTTGAGTCTTTAATTCATTAATTGGTGTAATTAATGGTGATGTGGGCCACTTTAAGTTTCTCTGGAGTAAAATGAATGATAATGGTAAATAAATGGAAAACATAATAAAATGAATGCATGAGTGATGATGGTAAAGATGTGAAATAAGTGTTATTTATTTGGTTTAATTTCCAATTATTGATATAAGAAGTAAGCTAACTAGGGTAGAGTGTGACTAGAAAAAAGGGGCGAAGGAATTGGCTAGGGTAGAGAGTGGCTGAGCTAACCTCCAAGGGCGCCATGCCCTCAGAGTACTACCTACATAGTCCCAGAAAAAATGGACCTCAGGCTGATGTAGTTCTCCCATAAGCTAGGGAAGATTAAGGTGAAATATCAGAATGGTCAGCTAAGTATTAGGCATGGGTGATGTAGGTCATAGGCATGATTGTGTTAAGGTTTTAGGTATGGTTGATTGATTTTTAAATACATGTGCCGAGGATCTGGTCTTGTATAGGATAATCAATAGGAAATGAGGAAGTCGAATGGTAAGAAGTGGTAAAAGAGCTGCAGAATTGATAAGAACCCTAATGAGCCTACCATACCCTAAATGAGCTTATGAACAAAAGACCCTACAGGCCTTGCATTATGGAATTTTTAAGTGTGAATAAAAGTCACAAGATCACAATATGTCACATTTTTGGCAAGTCCCTTAAGTAACGAGGAATTTAGGTGGAAAAGACAAGGAGGTGAGAATGAGAGACTTAGCGTAACTTAGTGTATGATGACATGTTTTTTGAAACAATAAACCCGAATCCGAAATAGGCAAGTCCATGACAAAAATTTCATCCTTTTCTTGATTTTTTTGTTTTTAATAGATTGGTCGATGCGGGAAGTCTATATGGGATCAATATATTATCTCCTTGAGTTCTTCATGAATCTGATCAATGTGGGAAGCTTTTGAGTATTTATTACATTTTTGTAATGACCATACATAACTGTCCTTCGAGGGAGAAGTCTATTGATAGTGGTATAATATGGAGAAGAGATGTTCCTTTTGAACGAGTTGTCTTGTTGCTGGAATTTTGACTCAAGGAGTTGTATCCCCTTTTTTTATATAGAATGTTTAAGTCATGGACAAGATTATAGATGATGATTAGGTTCTGGTTTTAGAAGACAAGATTGTAGTGCAAAAATATTGACTAGAAAAGAGGTGTTTTCGAGTGATGAATGACCATGGGATTCCTTCTTGAAGAAGATGAAAAGTATCCATGAGAATCATGCTATGAGCAAAGCCATGGTACTCATGTTGAAGACAAGGCTAACAGGTGACGGGTGATCACATGATTCTTGTTTAATAGTGGAACCTCAAAATGGCTAATAATGGAAAGTGAACAATGCTCAAGGGATGAGCAGCCAATTGATAGAAAGTGATATAGAACTTGATATCAACAATAAAAGGGTCAAAGATGCAAGGCATTAAGGGGATCAGGTTTGGGTTTACCTTCGAGTGAAAACAAATGATAAGTACCTGATCCATAGGCATGGGTGACGATATAGGGTCCAAGCCAATTAGGAGAAAAATTTCCACGTTTACTTTTCTCCTCTTTGCTTACATGTTGATTTTCCTTTAGGATGAGCTCATCGACTTGAAAGCTTCGTTCATGAACACGTTTGTCATAGGAACGTTTGATATGTTTTTAGTAGATTTGAAGATGGTCAAGGGCGTTGAGATGACATTCATCTAATAATTCAAGTTGCACCAAATGATCCTAGTGAAAGTCATCTTCGTTGAGCATGTCTTGTAGTGAGATGTGGAGGGATGGAATCAGGACTTCAAGAGGTAAGATAGCCTCAGTACCGTAGACTAGAGAAAAGGGGGTGGCAGTAGTCAAAAATTGAATACTAGTGTGGTAATCCCATAGGGCAAAAGGAATGTACGTATGCCAATCCTTCCTAGTATCATTGACCACCTTCATAAGAATCGTGTTCAAGGTTTTATTGGTTGATTCGGCTTGACCATTAGTTTTTGGGTAATAAGGTGATGAGAAACTAATTTGGATACCAAAATCATCACATAGTTTGCGTAGGGTTTTGTTTTTGAATTGTTTTCCATTATCCGTGATAATGCGATGAGGGACACCAAAGTGATAGATGATGTGATGGTTGATGAATTCACATATTTTCTCAGCTTTGGTGGAAATGCGGGGAATGGCTTCTACCCATTTAGTATAATATTCAGTAGTGGTTATGATCCATTGGTGGCGTTGTGAAGAATGGGGGTTTATCTCACCAACAAGATCTAAACCCCATTGAGAGAACAGGCAAAGGTCTTACGTAACCTGTAAGGCATGACTAGGGGTGTGATGGAGATTAGCATGTTTTTGGAATTTTACACAATGCTTAACATAGTCACAACAATCATGGTTAAGGTTCGGCCAATAATAGCCTAGGAAAAGAATACGCTTAGCAACTACGAGACCACTGAAGTGACCTCCACATATGTCATCATGAACTTCCTTAATGGTATAGGGAATTTCAGAACTCATAAGGCACCGTAAGAGAATACTGTCAAAGCCACGCTTATAGAGGAGGCCACCCATGATGATGTAATGAGAGGCCCTTTTAAGAAAGGCATGTTGTCCATTATGAGTGAGGTCAGGAGGTAAGATGGACAAGGAAATGTAATCCGCAAGCTGCTTATAACAAAGGTCAGGTGGGTTGTGTTCAAAATTGCCAACAAAGTTGACATCATGGTGTGAATGGGAAGGTAATTGCAACCATTGTACTGTGACAAATATTTTAGAATCTAAGGGTGAAGTGGGTATCTGGGAAGTGAGACAAGCTATGGTATCTGTACATTTTTTAGTGAAACGTGGAGTGGTTTATAGTTCATACCGGTTAAAGGAGGTCAAGAGGGTTTCAACATGATTTTTATACTTTTGAAGCTCTTCGTTATGGCATTGGTAAATACCATTAACTTGGTTTACTACCAGTTGAGAGTCACTGAATATGTTAATCGATTTGACATTTAAGGAAAGGGCAGTCTGAAGGCCTAATACAAGTGCTTCGTATTCAGCAATGTTGTTAGTACACTCGAAATCAAGCTTGAAGGATAGCAGCATAGGTTCACCATCCATGGGAATTAGGATAACCCCTACACCTCCCCCCACGCTGACATTTAGAGTGATCAAATAATAATGTCATCTGGTAAATGGTATCATCTAAGGAAAGGGTGGTGATGGATTCATCAGGGAAATCAAAGTTAGTGGGTTGGTTTCTGGAAAGAGGTACCTCAGTGAGCCCATTAGTGATGGCCTGGCCCTTGATAGATTTATGATGAATTAATTCGAGGTCCAAATCAGCCAGAAGTATGAGCCAGTATGCAGAATGTTGGTTTTGATAAGGTTTGGCATATATATAGTGTAAGGGGTCGGTGTTGGTCACAACATAGGGTTTTTGGTTAAGTAGGTAATGGTGGAGTTTTGTGGCAACAAAAACTAAGGCTAAGAAAAGTTTTTTGGCATGGTTGTATCGATTTTCATAGTCCAGAAGAGTATGGCTTATGTAATAAACCACCTGCTCCCTATGTTATTCATCATGATGAGTGAGAATGGCCCCTAAGGAGTGATCGGTAGTAGATATGTATAGGTAGAAGGGTTGATTGTCTTTAGGTGGAATGAGTACAGGTGGTTGGAGAAGGTATTTTTTTAAGGCCTCAAAATCTTTGTGGTAGTCATCATCTCATTTGAGGGAGACATCCTTTTTGAGAAGATGATGAAATGGCTGACATCAATCAGAAAGTTGTGAAATGAAATGGCGAATAGACTGTAACTTACCTTGTAAGCTATGGACTTGCTGCAGGTTAGTGGGTGGAGGAATTTTGAGAATGGCCTTGACTTTAGTAGGGTCAACCTCTATACCATGTAAGGAAACAATAAATCCCATGAGCTTTCCCGAGAGAACCACGAAGACACATTTCTTGGGCTGAAGGCAAACACAATACTTAATGAGGTGGTCAAAGATGGTCTTTAGAATGGAGAGCTGCTCAGAGTGGAATTTATATTTGGAAAGGAGATCATCTACGTAATCTTCCAATATATGTAACATTATGTCATGGAAGATGTAATTCATAGCCCGTTGATATGTGGCTCTAGTGTTTTTAAGGCCAAAAGGCAAGACTCAATAGCAGAAGGTCCCCCAAGGGATGATGAATGTAGTTTTGTGTTGATCCTCTGGGGCAAGAAATATTTGGTTATAACTCAAGAAGCCATCCATGAGTGATATCATCTTGTGACCAGCAGTAAGGTCAACCAACTAGTCAATACCGGGTAGAGGAAAGTCATCTTTTGGGGAAGCTAAGTTAAGGTCACAGAATTCTATGCCAATGCAAAGTCCCCTTATCACCTTAGTGACAGGGAAAATGTTAGAAATCCATTGGGGATAATCAATGGGTAAGATGAAGGAAACGGAAAGAAGGTGTTGAAGTTCTTCTTTGACTAGAAGAGCAATGCAAGGGTGCATTTTCCTCAGCTTTTGCTTTATGGGTTTGGCATCGGGAATGGTTATGATATTGTGGACCACTATGGTGGGGTCGATACCAGGCATATTGGCATAGGACCAAGAAAATATGTCACTATCATCCTGAAGGAAAGAGGTGAAGGCTTTCCGTTTAGTAGCATCTAAAGATTGGCCGATCTTTAGAATGTGCAGGTTGTTTTGGGTATTAACATTGATTTCGATGGTCAATTCGTTCAGCATGGTTTACATCTCGGAGGGTAACAATCAGTGAATATAAAATTTTTCTCCACCAAGGTAGGTGAGTATAGATTCATCATCATGACATTAAACGACGTTAATAGAAGGTTTATCATCATCAATCATTTCAGGATACAGGAAGGGAAGAGAAGAGGGAGCCTCACCCTCGCATTGATAAGTCAGAGGCCCCAAGGAAATGGTGTTTATGAAAAAAACAAAGTTAGGAGGAATGGATTTTAGATCCATCGACTCTGTCGGTGAAGGTGGTGAAGGTGGTGAAGGTGGTGAAGAAGGTGGAGAAGGGTCGATATCCTTAATGAGTTCAATACGGGCCTTCTTGGTAGGTAGTTCATTAAAGCCAATACCACTATGGTCGTTATGTTTGTGGGTAGTAAATGGAATAACAGTGTGATGGCCTTTCTCATAAAATCTAAAACCAAAACCTTTCCACGCACATCAGTGTAGGAAGGTGTGGGAGAAGCAGCGATTGGTGAGTGACTGGAGGTTGGCAGAAAAGGGGTGGGTTTGTAATGGTGGTTCAGGTGTATAAGTGGAAGTATCAAGTCCCCCATAGGTGAGATTGGTGTGAAGGTGGGGAGGACCATAAAGGAGATGATCTCCTATGTGGTGATCATAGTTAGGGTGTTGGTGAAGGCTTCCATACTCTTATGGAGTAAGGAATGTGTTGACATTATATAGGAGACACTCCCCCAGAGTGAGACAATAAAAAACACCTTCCAAGGTTTCAGTGGTCGATATGTGGGTAGCTAGCATAGATGATGTGTTAAAGGTTGGATCGAAGGTGTAGCCAGCTGATTGGGAGGCTGACGGGTCGGCCATGAAGCTTGTGGCAGCGGCAGGAATGGAGAATTTAGGTGCGGTTGAGGTAGTGGCGGCACTGGTGAGTGGAGGTGTGGGTGAAGAGGAAGTGGTCATGGAGGTAGATGCCTTAATGGGTATAAGCATATCATTGCTAAAGCATGTTACAGGTTTTGAAAGGTGATTGATCGACTAAAATCATATAGGTGTGTCCTTCATGCTCAAACTTTACACAACAATGCAAAGTAGAAGGAACATGACCCATGACACAAATCCAGGGTCTAACAAGCAACGGGTTATATTGAAACTCCCCCTCCAAGATGTAAAATAACTCTGGACTAGTATGGGGGCCCACACAAACATGGAGGATGACAGTGCCAAGTGTAGAAGTGATAGCATCATTAAATGAATGCAACATGATGGGATGTTTATGTGTGCAATTTTTGGGTATGCGCATTTGGTCGAATGCATGGGAGGATATGATGTTAATGCTATTGCCCGCATCGATCATAACATGTCGTACATGTATATTATCGATATGGATGGAGATGAAAAGGGTAGGATTAGGGTCATCAGGTTGGTGTGGTGCGATCTCTTCATCTGAGAAGATGAGGGTGGCTACTTGGTGAGTAGGTGGTGTAGAAGAAGGTGGTGATTTGGTTAAAGAGGCTACATGATGAGGTGTAATAATGGAGGCTACTAGTGTAAGGTCATTGGGTAAAACCTCAATAAACTAAAGAACTTCCATGAGAGCTTGGCAATGGGACTCAAAGGTTTTGATGAGGGACATTTTCAGGGAGAATTGGTGTAATTTTTTGAGCATCGTACGATGTGTAACCCCATTAGAAATAGGATATGTGGGGCTGCGGATAGTGACTTTAGGTGTGGGTACAGATGGTGCGTTGGGTACATGGTTGGTTGGTGGGTCAGTTGCCTTTTCCTTTCCCTTTTACTTCTGAGCATGGGTAGTAACGTGCATCATGTTGATTTGAGGCAGGGAGGTAGATGAAGTAGGTGACCCATGAAAGGTGTAACGATAGGAAGGGAAGAAGCCAAGAGATGGGAAGGAACCTTGTGAAATGAGTTGGGCACACCAACATTTGGGTGGAGGTTTGGCGAGTTCTCTGATACAAACCATGTTGATTTCATTTTTTGAGGGTGGATAGAAAGGTTGTGGGGTGGAGATGTTGGTTGTGGTGTAGGTGCGGGGAGAATATGTGAGAAAATGGGCAGAGGTCAGATAGGGTCCTCATCAAGGAGATCATCATCATCATCAAGGTTCAATTCAGAAGGACATAATTGGATGAGGGCTGCTTCTAAAGCCTTATAGTTTTCAACATCGTGTCCTGGCACACAATGGTAAGCATAAATTTTGGTATCGTCAAACCCTTTTTGTTTGGGTTTGAGTGGGTCGTAAGGTCTAAGAGGTGGTAACGTGATGATAGAAGTTTCAATGAGTTTGATTAGGATTTTAGCGTAGGACCCTGCTAATGGATCACAATGGGAGGTGAATGTGGGTTTGGGTATAGGTGCGGCTGACTATGTAGGAAGAGTATTTGCAAGAGGGGGAGTGGGTTGAGCTACTAACTTGGTGGGTGGTGTGGTCTTAGGTGTTGGATGTATCTACTTGGGTAGGGTCATGGTTGGTTTAATTACCTTATTGGAGGGTGGCAGATTTTTGGCTTTAGGTTGCACCTTCTTGGGTAAAGGTGATAAAAGTGCATGAGATGTAGAGGGAAAAGCATATGGTGGAAGAGGGCATGTTACCCATAGGGGTAACCAAGGTGTTGTGGAGGTAGGTGGCGTAGGTTAGGTAGGAGGCATGAGGGAAAGTGAAGGAAGTATCATGGGTAGTGAAGGAGTTATTGATGGTATTAGAGGTATGGGTGGTAAAAGGGTTACGGGTGGGGGCAGAGGTTGTGTGGAGCGCTTGGGTATACTAGAGGTCTACGATGGGGAAATGGGTTGTTGCATTCTTGGTTTACATTGGATGAGGGTTTCTTGACCAGGGTCAAAGGATGAGGTCCTAGGATGGATGGAAGGGGTGAAGGTGATAAGGGTGTGGTTCGTGAGGTTGAGGTATGAGATCTAGGATATTGGATCTTTTGTTTAGGGGCTAGGTTAAATTTGGTGTTAGTTTTAGAAGACATAGCTAAGTCTAATTTAATGGGTGGATAAGTAAGGCTAGTTGTTGGTATGACCCCTAAAGTAGTAATAGGTTTAGGAAAGGAAGATTATGTAGGCATGGGTTTGGGTGCAGATGCATGTTGGGTTATGGGTAGAGGTGTGAGTTGAGCCATGAGTGGTTTCATGAGAGATTTTGTGATAGTTATGGTTGTGTTCAGTTTGGTCAGCCGAAACACTTATGGATAGATAGTGGAGGTGTCAGTGAGTGACAACTGCATTTGTGTTGAGACAGAAGTTGAAGATGCCTCCAAAGTAAGGCTCTATCAACATAGTCCAGGTGATCGTCCAAGCATGAGAATGGTACCGTTGTAAGCAGAGCCGACGTGGAACAAGTGGTAATCCCCATCAAATATGTTTGAGATAGTGGGAAATGGGTAGCCTCAGACTCTGTGGGTAAGAGAGCTGAAAGAAAATCTATGGGATCTTGAAGATTTGATGATGAATATTCATCTACAAGAGCTGGTAATTTTATAGTATCCTCCATGGGTAGAGGAGAGGATGAGCTAGCCAAATTGGGCTCTCCTTGCGTTGGTGAAGTGGGCTCATAATTTTGAGGGGTTAAAGTCAGAGTGTTGATTATAGGCTCTTTCACGGATGAAGGAGAAGATGAAGGGGATTCCTTTGTGGGAAAAAGCGTATAAGAAATAGGTTTTGGTGCAGTCAGGGGAGTGTGGGCTAAGATTTCATCTATGGAAGGAATATAAGGCAATTGGGAAGTAACTGGTGTGTCACTAAAAATAGCATGGACCTCATGGGTATTGCTATCATTAGTTGAGGTCTCCCTAGTTTGGTCAGAAGAAGGGGCATGATTAGGAAATGGTTTCTTAAGAATATGCAGGTTTTAGTTGGCAGGTGTGTTTGGATTATCCAAGACTAACTCGTTGTTCTTGAGAATTTCCTTGACAATGTTATTGAAAGTAATGCAATTACCATCATTATGACCTTTTACCTAATGATAGTTGCAGAATTTGTTCTCTTTGTACCACATAGATGTGGGGTGAGCAGGATCAAAACCAATGTGTGGTTTTATAGGAGGAAGGGTGATGACCCCAGCTTTAATGAGATTTTCTAAAATAGAAGAATAAGGCTCCCCAATTGGGGTGTATTTCCATTATTCTCATCTGAATTAAAACATTTGGACAGGGGAAAGATTAGATGAGGGCTTACCCTGATTTGATGGATGATCTAGGCTGGCCTTGAGTACCACTGCATTAGTGGTTCCCTTGGCATTTTAATAATTATTATGTGGTTTCGAAGAAGAAGAGGTATCATTTGACTTACATGCCACATTCTTATTTCGTAGTTGGATATTCTTTTCTTTGATGGCCCGAATCTCTAGTTTTTGTGCCATGGTGAATGCCTCATCGAAGGTTCAGAAAGTCTGCACCTGCATGGTCGGATAAATATGTCTAACACAAGCCCGAGTGAAGAGCTCTATGAGTTTGGTTTGTGGTAATTGGAATGTGAGTTGATTGATCAGGCTACACCAACAAGCGACAAAATCTATGATAGACTCATTGTCATATTGACACGTAGAGTAGAGGTCAGTCATGGTAACCTTCTTAACAACGTTGATGGAGAAGTGATCTAGGAAGTCTTGGGATACTTGATTGAATGAGTAAATGGAGTATCTTGGTAGTCCACTGTACCAGTCCAATGCAGGTCCTATCAGAGACATTGGGAAAGTCCTCAAAAGTAAAGCATCATCGTGGGCAATCAGGTAACACCCTTCTTTAAAGGATAGCAAATTTTATTGTGGGTCCTCTTTAATGTTGATGTGGTTAAATTTAGGAATCTCCTAATGTACGTGATATGGATGAATAGGAATGGATGGGTGGATGAGCTCATTACAAATTTCATCATAGGTGAGAGAATTTCGCGAGCCAAAAATGATGCCTCCAGTGTCTGCATCTTGTCCATCATTAACTTTATGAGGTCATTGGTAGGTGGTGATGGATGGGTACCTCCTGTAGTGTAAGAGGGTTGGTGTTGGACATATGATGGAGGTGGCATTCCAGTATATGGTGATGTCGAATAGGTAGGTTGAGAATGAGGGAGTGAGATAGGGGAACATACCCAAAATGAATGATAGATTAAACAGGAGGCTTCTGATAGTATGGATATGAAGGTGGAAGGGTCGAGGTGACTCTAGTAGTGATGGGGACTAAGGAATTTGGAATAGAAAGGACAATGTTTTGAAATGGGGTATGGGTCACCGACAAGAGGGGTGGTTGTGTTTCTATGGGTATATGTGAGACAATAGGTGCAGATGAGGTTATGTTCTAGGTGGTTGACGAAGGTATAGTGGATGATACGGGGTGCAATACATGTGGAAAATGTGGTGGTCATAGTAGGTATAGGGTCTAGCTACAAAATGACTGGGGGCAAGGTAGTTATGGGTAGCGTGGAGCTACAAGGGGATGACGTAGAAGTAGGAATGAGTTTCAGGAGGATAGATACAGGCATACCATATATCAATTAACTCGAGGCACCTCGAGTGGATGAGTGGGAAAGGTAGAATTATAAGGTGGTAGGGTTCTAATCAAGGATTCATGTGAACTCCTCATCACTTTTGGTGATGGTGATAGGTTGGATAGGATCCATGGGTGATAGAATGGAAGGTGGTGAAGGACTAGGTGGGAGTGGTTGATGGCTAGTGTGGAATATAAGGGTGTTTGCTTGGCTGCGAGTCAACACCATGTGAACAAGTGCTGATTTGGTAGGACTGCTTTCTATAAATGGCACAAAAACACACAAAAAATAGCAAAAATAGGAAGTGGTAGGTGGATTGGGTCACTATGTCACCTGGAAAATAACAGAGGCTAACCAATGCCAGTTAGGATAAACCGATGTCGGTCAGAGGTAACCGCGATCAGTCACTATGAGAAAAGAACAGTTTTCTAAACAAGGAAAAAGACTCATAATCTACCAAGTAGATAATTTGTAGGATGGATCTTATCAGAACAGAGTAGATACTGAGAGTTAACAAGACTCTGAACAACAAAGAAGATGAATCAGGTGTCCTTTTCGACAAGTTAACCAAAAGAATAGGAAATTGACGCCGATTGTATAAAACCGGTGACGGTTAGAGGGTAACAAAAAATGGTCGCTAGACCGACACTGGTTACTATGAAATTGAAACAGAGATGAAAAAAAGGTTGTGATTTAAAATCAAGTATGAAATCAAACCTAGAACTCTAAGAATGATAAAAATGGGGTCCAGGCACACTCATACGAAGTTGGACTACACCAACTATGATGAGAAGCGTGCAAGGAGAAATAAAAAGATGAAGAACGTGTCCTCTCACCTCAAAACGCAAGCCAAGCGAAACAGTAAGAAAAATATGATCCTAAAAGTACTCTTTCTATTATGTTTGTTCATCTTATGCTATTTAAAACTGACTGTATGAACTGTAGAGTAGAATTTTTTTGGTTGGGAAGGTGTCCTACGAAGAAGGATATCTAAAAGGAGAGGTTTCAGGTATGTTATGGTGGGGGTGGGTTGTCCTCTGAGATGATGACTAGACAAAGGAAATGAGATGGGGAGTACCTTCCAATCGGATCGTGTGATCATTGACATGTGTTCTTAGGAAGGATGTGGTTTAAGAAAGATGTGTTAATTTGAATTTGTGCAGTTTGGTAAGACTCGGAGAGAGAGTGAATGTGATTTCTACAATTATTTTGTCAACCATCAGTTGAGAATGACTTCCAGCGTATAGGTTTCCCTCATTTAATGTGCACTAATACAGCATACAAGAATGAAATACCATTAATTTTAAGCCCAAATTGAAATATTAAATTCGATAACACAAAATATGAACAAGAGAGAATATGATCTTTTACTAATGCATTACAAATGAAAGAGAAGAAGAGTCCTTTTTATGGCACCAAAACATGATTACTTTGAGACAATAGAAAGAAGAGAAGATTCTAAGGGAAAAATTTAATGTGAGAACCTTTCAAAAAGGAAACAAACATGCAACTTTTACATGGGAATGAAGAAATGCAAGGAACCTTGAATGGGTCTCACTGGGCGTGCCAAAATGTTTCACAGGATTCTTAGAACATTTCTTGGAATGTGATGAAATAGGTAAGGGTAAAAAAAGGCTACGAGGAATACATGTCGAAGTTAGTTGAAGGTTGTTCCATGCGTTGACTTCTTGATCCACAGCTGGTCGTGAGAGCTTCCTTTTGGATAGGAGGAACTACCTGAAATAAACAACAAGACCACCAAATAGAAGTTAAATAGTATATGCAGTGGATTACCTAGCATATGCTAGATCCGAGAAGTGTGATACTCCCTAGAAGGCTATCAATCCACTATTTTAAACAAATTAATGTGAGAAATAAGGTAAATATTGTCCTACGATAGTCAATATGATTTAGGCATCTCATATAAACACAATAAGAAAAATATAATCTAACAGGCTAGGTTAGGATCAGATCCAGAGGTCAGGTAAATGGTCATGGGTTTCTACAGGTCTAACAAAGTTATGATGAAGGTCACAGGTGATTATAGGTAAGTTGGGAGTAAGTAGGTAGGTTGTTGGTCTATATTGTGTTGACAGACACAGAGACCGATGTCGGTCTAATCCTGACCAAAGCCGGTTAACTATGACTGATGTTAGTCATTGAAGAAATTAAAAGGATTCAAGAACAGGGGTCTGGATCTATTTTCCAGGTTGATGGGGAGCTGGGTGAGGTGTCTACGAGGTGTACATAGGGATGCAAGTCAGTGGGCAGGTCTGGTGGGGTTTTTTGTGAAGCTAGGAGGAGTTAGGGGTTAAGTTGATGAATGGTAGCAAAGGGCCAATATCAGGTAGTTTTTTCCTCTCAAATTTCCCCACCCTTTTGAATCTAAATTCATGAAAATTGGAGCCCTTCCATAGAAGAAATTCATGTTTTAAACTCCTTAGATGCTCATTTTCATTTCCCATGACGTTTTTAATCAAAATTCCTTAGTTTGTTGCCGTTAAAACATTTTACCTATTTTCAATGGATGGAAAATGATTTTAGTTCTTCTTTTATGTGTTTAAAATGCATGGGACCTTACATCTCTCTTTTTAACCTTTTACAGAGAAATAAATTCTTCATCGGGAGTAGAAATGGTGTTTTCCCATTTCCTATAACTTCCTACGTTCTTTTCCCCGTCAAATACTTGCTCAGAAAGGTGAAGTTGCACGTTGTCTTCTCATTTAATGTAATCAAATGGGTTCCTTTTTAAACTTATCACTTTTGGTGATTTTGGAAAAAATGTTAGATTTGCCCTACATCCCCGCTGGTCCCTAATTGGCTAGAGAAGTTTTGGCGGAATTTTGGGGTGACAGATCCATTTTATTCTCTAAGGCATTGTGGTGATAGGGTGAATAGTTCTAAAAATACCCACAGCCCAGCCCAAGCGAAAGGATAAATTCTGAGTTGAAATCCATAGCAAATCAAAAAGGGACACGTGTTCATGTTGAAAATTCAATAGTGGGGGCACAGACTTTCAGGGGAAAAGTTGGAGTTCTTCCACTTTTCAAAAATAAATAAAGTATAAAACTGAAGTGCATTCCCACGCCCAATCAGGCGATGCCACGTGTTGAAGGATGAAATCATAACAACAAACCTACGAGATAAGTTGAAAATTTGAGCCTTTTTCACCAAAAGGTTAAAATGTTGCAAATTGAGCCACGTCCTCATTTCCAATCATGGTGTGCCATGTTCACATTGAAAATTCAAAGCGAGCCAGTGGAGGTTTTTAAGAATTTGATCTTTTTGTTAAAAAGAGTTTAAATGGCATATTTGAACCACATTTACTCAGCCACTGAGATGGTGCCACATGTCCAACTTTTGGCAGAGCTACGGGAGGGCGAAGCAAAATCAGAAATCACGTTTTCTCCCAAATGTCAGGAAATGCATTTTTCTTCCCCATGGCCATCGTTGCTTTCATCTTTCCATGTGTAGGGTCCAAATTTGAAGGTAAATGGGGGAAAAGATAGCCAAATGCACTCATCTAGTTTTTAACGCCATTAATGAACCAGAGCTCTGCAAAATGCAAAAATGGATCGTTCTTCATTCTTTTTCTCTGTATTTTTTTCATTTCCCCATGAGATGCATTTTTGGTTTATTATGGGGCCAAATTGATAAGTTTTAAGGGATGTAAAGTTTAGTCATCAGAAAACAGAGAAAAATTACCAGTAAGCACTTGAGTGCTATGAAAGTGGTTAAAGTGTGGAAATGGTAGGACCACATGAAGAAGAAAATCATGAGATGCCCCCTGTTAAAATAATCATGCTTAAACTAACGAAATATTCACCTTTTGAACCTTTAGTTTTCATGAGTGCGTTTGTTTCATGTCACTTTCCAAAAACGGATCTGCAACGAACATCATTCCTTTTGGATATTATTTTCTTCGGGACAAATTATGGATGTATACGAATTGTTATAAGAACATGGCTTTGGTCATGGAAAGGGATTTTGGTTATTTGGGAAGGTTGTAAATTCTGAAGTAATTCAATACAGAAGTTCTATTTTTCATTTCTTATTTTCCTTTGTTAAATTTTTCTCTCTCCTTGCTCAATTCAATGGATCTTTTGTTTTGCATTCAATAGAAACTTTGTGTTCTGGTCTGTGTGAATCTTTAGAACTTTGTGTCTGTAGATTTTTGTCAATGGTGAAGTAATTGATCCTTTTCTATATTTTCTTGGTTCATTGTAAGTAGGGAGATACTTTGCTATCTATATTTCCCAAAAGCATTGTTGTTTTCTTCCTTATTCCATCTCCATATTCTTCTATTCCTTTTGATTGATAATCTTTTAAGTATGAAAACATTCCAGTATATCAGGGTCCAAAAATTGAGAGTTGTATATCTGTACATTTGTTTTTCCTGCTTTCAATAAGGGAACCTCTCCCATTAAAGAGGAGGGACTTGTTGTCCCCTAAATGTGGTTTTAACTGATGTTCCATTCTGAAACCCAACAATTTTTGGTGACTCCGCTGGGGAATTCATTGCAAATGAATTCCAGTTTTTGATTAACAAATTTTTTATCATCTTTAATCTAGCGACTCCAAGATACACTTGGGGTAAAAGAACCCTTGGGGAAGAATACCCTCATTTCCAACTTTCAGATCATCAAGACTTCTCTCTCCCTTCATCAACAAGAAAAAGAAGAGGAAGAAGGTCTACAAGCACTCCTTCTGCTATAGACAAAACTTCTGGGAGTGACATCCCTCAAGATCAAATCAGTCCTAATTTCTATGCTTTGATTCTCGGTGGTGTTTTAGTTCCTCTCCAAACAATCTTTCCAAGGATGGCAGCTCCTTTGCCTTGGGGCCAAAGGTTTGGGCCTCTTTCTCTTCCCCAACCATTGCATGAATTTCCTAAATGCAATAGAAATAATTTCCCTAAATTCAAAGGTGATGGGAAGGTTCATCCAGATGAACATATTACAGCCTTCATTTTTACTTGCAGTGTTCTCAGAGTTGAACATGAAGATATCTCTATTAGACTTTTTGTGGAGACATTGCAAGATAATGTTGCTGATTGGTTTTACCATCTCCTTGCTGGATCCATCACCAATTGGAACACCACGACGACCCAGTTTGAGCAGCATTTCAAACTTGCTGAGGATGTACATACCCTCTTAGCCCAGATTTCTCAAATCAAGAAAGAGTCACATGAGCCCATGAGTTAATTTGTGGCCAAATTCAACATGTTGGTTAATAGGATCCCACAAAAAACACGCTTTGTGGATCAGATTCAGAAATGTTTCTTCCTTAATGCCCAACCTTCCTGAAGTGAGCTATGCAATTAGGAGAGCCAATCTTGCCACTTTGGATGTTTATCAGAGATTTTTTTCAGTGTTGAAGATGATCTGATCATGGCTGGCAAGCTAAGGAAAGGTTCATCCAAATCCAAAGCATCTCCTTCTTCCACATCTTCTCCTAGAGCTGATGAAGATCGGTTAGTACATAAACTTGCTAATGATCTTATTTCCCTCAGAAATCAGTTCACCCAGCATGCTCCTTATCAAGATGTTCCCAGGAAGAAATTTCAACCCAGGAACTGGTTGCCCTCTACTCAGACCAAACTGGCAATTGAATTACCACCTATTAAAGTTCCATTCAATGCAAAATGTGAAGTGTTGGAGACAGATGATGAGGAAGAGGATGAAATCTGTGAAGAACATGAAGAGGATGTTGATGAAGAATTAGAAGATTTGAGTTGATATCATGTCCATTTTCTCACCATTGAAGGTTTATATGAAGAGGATGATTATAAAGAAAGAGACACAAATATGAATAATGAATCATATGCTATCATGACTCATGAGCAAGCCAACAAAAAGGAGAAAGTGGTGCAGCTTGCTAAAAGATCTAAGGAGCCTCCTATGGTCATTCCAGTGATTGCAAGGAGAGGAGATCCTATTCCAACTCCTTCCACACCCAAGGTAATTTGTGTTGTTCCTTCCTCCTATGTTTCTACTCCTAAAACTTATTTCCCTTTAAATGATAGAGTTGATAAGTCAAAATTTTCATCTACTCCTATCAATGATGCTCCATCTACCTCTAGTTCTTTTGACATTATTGACCATCTCAGGAAAACTAAGGTCTAGATATCAGAAGTTGAATTCTACTAAAGCCATCCCATGGCCTTTTCTAAGATCGTAGACTTTGTAAACTCCAAATCCAAGCCTTCATCCCCTAGTTCTAAAGGTCTCTTGCCCACTCCTTCTCCTTCATCTCAACCAAGCCTTGTGGCAGTAGTCACTTCATCTGATGGGAAGATCGAACCATTTTATGTCACTCTCCTCATAGCTGACCACAAACTCAACAATTGTGTTATTGATTATGGTGCTTTAGATAATGTGATACCTACTAAGGTAGCTCATTCCCTAGGCTTAACCCTAATCTACACTTTTGGTTCATATTACTCAATGGAAAGTAGAGAAGTGCCATTGGTTAGAAGGATCAAGGATACACAATTAGCCTTTGCTACTTTGCCAGAGAAGAGAGTTTTAGCGACCATTTTGGTAGCTGATATTCCCCCTTCCTACGGTATGCTGCTGAGTAGAAATTTTTGCAAAAATGTTCAATGAGAAATCATGATGGATTGGTCACATGCTCTTATTCCATTGAATGGGAAAATGAAGAAGCTACTGCCTACGAAACAAACTGAATATATCGTGCAAAAAATAGATGACCCAAAGGCACAAATACTTTATGGGGAAATTGGTCATGGTAACTACATGATCATATTACAAGATGAGGCTGACCATCCTAAGCAAGTGTTTCTTGATCCTAATGGCGTTTGGATCTTGGAATTTTATGGAAGTTTCTCCTCAGCTGGTTTTGTAGTTGGTGTGGTGTTTATTTCTCCTGAAGGGAAAATTCACCCTTTCTCTTTCAAGCTCCAACTTAAAAACACAAATAATACAACTGAATATGAGGTTCTCATCCTCAGTTTAGGCATGGAAAAAGAGATGGGGATCAAGAATATCCTTGCTCGTGGAGATGCAGAGTTGATTATAAAACAAGTTAAAGATCCTTTTCAAGTGAAGAATAGAAGGTTGAAACATTACAGGAATCTGTTTTGGGATTCCATTGAGTTCCTTGATGCCTTTTCAATTGAATCCATGCTAAGGGAAAGAAACACCAAGGCTGATTCCTTGGTTGTCTCGGGGTCTCTACTAATCCCTCATCCAGATTTTTCCCAAGATAAATTCACCATTGAGATGATCCATAGGCCTAGCGTGCTTGACAATGTAAACAAATTACAGGTCTTTAATGATGATCAACACTTTCTTTCCTTCCTTGAACTCAGAGATAATTTTGACTAGTTGTACTTTGAAGGAAGTGGAAATCTTCCTAGAGAGTGTGTTCCCCCAAATGAAGAAGATAACAAAGAAGAAATGGATCATGATGGCTGCATAAAACTAAATGGTAATAAGATACCTAAAGGGTTGGTAAGTTTGGAAGAGTTATTTGATAAACTTGATAGGTACATCAAGTCCAAAACTTATAAAGAAGCTCAGCAGTCTACTGATTATGAAAAGATAGACATTGGGAGTCTTAATGAACCCATGCTGGTAAACATTGGAAAGTGTTCCACACAAGAGGAGAGGAAAAAATCAGTGAATCTGATGAAAAGGTATGTTGATGTTCTTGCATATTCTTATGATGATATCAAGGATTTTCAGCCAAAAGAGATGCAAAATTTCATTCCTCTAAAACCTAGGATCAAGCCCTTCTGGAAAAAGAAGAGGCAGTATAACCCTAAAATTGTTGATACAATATTTCAATAGATCCAAAATTTATTGAAGGCTAAGATCATTTTCCTCATTCGCCATTCAACATGGATTACTAATATTGTTCCTGTCATGAAGAAGAATGGTGAGATCCAGATTTGTATTGATTTTAGGAATTTGAATCACGCCTCTTTGAAGGATAATTATCCTCTCCCCGTAATGGATCAAGTGTTGTAGGTTGTTACAGGTTCAAAAATGTTGTCCATTCTTGATGGATTCTTAGGATATAATCAAGTAGAAGTGTTGTAGATCAACATAAGACTACCTTTACGACTCCTTAGGGCACCTTTGCTTACAAGACAATGCCTTTTGGCCTCATCAATGTTGGTGCCACCTTTCAGAGGGAAATGGACCAGGCCTTTGGTACCTTTAAGGGAAAATGCATAGTTGTATACCTTGATGATCTGATTGTGTTTTCAAAAACCAGAGTTGACCATTTCTAACGCCTTGAAACTGTCCTCCAAAAGTTTAGAGAGCATGGAATCTCCTTGAATCCCAAGAAATTTGTCTTTTGTGTCACTGAGGGAAAATTATTAGGACACATTGTCTCCAAGGAGGGAATCAATATTGATCTAGAAAGAGTCCAAGTAATTCAGCAAATCCCTCTCCCCATAAGCAAGAAGGGTGTGCACTCTTTCTTTGGCAAGATCAACTTCTTAAGAAGATTCATACCTGATTTTTCTAAACTTACTTTGAACATATCCCATATGATGAAAGGGAATCAGACTTTTTTTTGGTCCTTTGAAGGAAAGGTTACATTTGAAGACATCAAGAGAGCTATAGCAAAGACTCCAATCTTTGCATGCCCTAATTATAGCAAAGACTTCATTATCTATTGCTATGCTACTAAAATTACTCTAGCTATTGTGTTAACCCAAGAGAATGTTGAAGGTCATGAACTCCCCATAGCATTCATGACTTATATTTTAAAATCTCATAAGCTAAAGTACATCATGATGGAAAAACATGCTTTTGCAGTGGTCAAATATGTGAAGCAGTTTCGTTTCTACATCCTCAAATCTAATTCTATTGTGCTTGTGCCTGATACAACTATTAAATCCATTCTTACACAATAAGAATTTGCAACCAAGAGAGGAAATTTGATAGCCAAATTTCAGGAGTATAATCTTGACATCAAACCCACTAAGCTACTTTGAGGAAAGGGCTTATGTGAACTCATTGCTGAAGGAGTTGATGCCAAATTGTCCAATGAGGAAGTTGATATCCCTATTGTTATTTTCCTCAACTCAACTAATGAATGGTATTCTAACATTGCACACTTTCTTACTTATGGAGAATTTCCATCTCATTTGAGTGTCAAGGATAAGAGAGCTATCAAATTAAGGTCTGTGCAATATGTGTTGTGGGAAAATGCATTGTTCAAACGAGGGATAGATGGAAGGTTTTTGAAATGTGTTGATAAAGAGAAGAAAAATAAATTGTTCTCAGCCTTTCATGACCAGGCCTGTGGAGGTCATTTCTCTTTTATTGCCACAGCCCACAAAATCCTCCGTACTGGATATTATTGGTATACCCTATTCAAAGATGCATCAAAGTGGGTAGGTAAGTGTGAAACATGTCAAAACTTTGTTAGAAGACCCAAATTGGCTACTTTACCTCTCAAACCAGTGGTAATTGAGGAACCCTTTCAACAATGGGGTTTGGACTTCATTAGGAAACTCAATCCACCTTCAAGTGCAGGACATACTCATGTTTTAACTACCACTGATTATTTCTCGAAGTGGGTGGAAGCCATTCTAGTTAAAAGTTCTACTTCTGAAGTAGTATGCAACTTCATCAAGGACCACATCTTAATAAGGTTTGGGATGCCAAATAAGATTGTCACTAACAATTCTTCCAATTTTTATTCTGCTGAGATGATGGATTTCTGCTATGGCTATGGCATTTCCCTTGCCCACTCTTCAGATTACTATCCCCAAGGGAATGGGCAAGCAGAATCAACTAACAAGAACTTGGTCACCATTGTTTGGAAGCTTATTAATGACTCTCATAGGAATTGGCATAAGAAACTATATAATGCTTTATGCACATATATGATTACACCTAAGAGATCCATTGGAATGTATCCTTTTCAAGTGGTATATAGATTTGAAGTTCAGGTGCCAATGACATTGGAACTGCCAGCCTTACATTTGATGAAGGCCATTGAGGATGCCAGCATTACCAATTCATTGGAAAAAAGAATTATTTACCTCCAGAAGTTGAATGAAGAAAGATTGCAAGTGGTTGACAAAATATCAGCACATCAACTCAAGGTAAAAGCTCTATTTGACAAAAAGGCTTAACCCAGAACTTTTCAAGTGGGAGACAGTTTTCTTCTTTGGGACAAAAGGCGTGAAACTCAAGGTAGCCATGGTAAATTTTATTCCCTTTGGCTTGGTCCTTTTAAAATCAAACATTTTTTTGGTGAGAACTCTTTTTACCTGGATTACATGGATGGTTACCCTCTCCCACTTCCTTATAGTGGGCAATTTTGTAGGTTGTTCAAAACCTAGGAGTTTTGGCGGTCCCTCTGTACATTTTGTATAGTGTTTTTCTTTCCTTGTTTTTTGTTTTGGTTGATTTCCTTTCTATGTTCTCTTTTGTGTTGGTATTGCTTCTTTTTGTCTCTGTTGCCCATTGGCTAAGACACTAATTTGATCTTATTACCCAGAATTATCTAAGGTTCTTGATTTTGCCTCTTTCCTCTACCAAATCATCCCCAGAAGGAGCCATCTGTTGTCCTCTCAATTTTCCCCACCCTTTCGAATCTAATTTCATGAAAATTGGAGCCCTATCATAGAAGAAATTCATGTTTTAAACTCTTCAAATGTTGGTTTTCATTTCCCACAATGTTTTTAATCCAAATTCCTCAGTCTGCTGCCGTTAAAAAGTTTTACCTATTTTCAATGGATGGGAAATGATTTTAGTTCTTCTTTTATGCATTTGAAATGTGTGGGACCTTGCATCTTTCTTTTTAACCTTTTGTAGAGAAATAGATTCTTCATCAAGAGCAGAAATGGAATTTTCCCATTTCCTACAACTGCCTACGTTCTTTTCCCTATCAAATTCTTTCTCAAAAAGGTGAAGCGATGTCTTTGTTTCTTATTGGATGCGACCAGACAGGTTCCTTTTGAACGTATCACTTTTGGTGATTTTGGAAAAAATGTTAGATTTACCCCGCATCCTCACTAGTCCCTAATTGGCTAGAGCAATTTTGGTAGAAGTTTGGGGTGACAGATCCATTTTATTCTCTAAGGCATTGCAGTGAAAGGGTGAATAGTTCTAAAAATACCTGCGGCCCTGCCCAAGCGAAAGGATAAATTTTGAGTTGAAATACGCAGCAAATCAGAAAGGGACACGTGTTCATGTTGAATAGTCAACGGTGGGGGAACAGAATTTTGGGGGGAAATTTGGAGTTCTTCCCCTTTTCAAAAATAGATAAATTATAAAACTGAAGCACATTCCAGCACCCAGTCAGGCGATGCCTCATGTTGAAGGATGCAATCAGAATAGCGAGCATGCGGGGGAAATCGAGAATTTGAACCTTTTTCACCAAAAGGTTAAAATGTTGCAAATTGAGTCACAACCCCATTTCCAATCATGGTGTGCCACGTGTTCATGTTGAAAATTCAAAGCGGGCCAGTGGAGGTTTTTGAGAATTTTATCTTTTTGTTAAAAAGAGTTTAAATAGCAGATTTGAACTGCATTTCCTCAACCACTCAGATGGCGCCACATGTCTGGCTTTTGGCAAAGTTTCAGGAGGGCGGAGCAAAATGATAAATCGTGCTTTTTCTCCCAAATGTCAAGAAATGTAGTTTTCTTCCCCAGGGCCATCATTGCTTGGATCTTGCCACGTGTAGGGTTCAAATTTGAAGGTAAAAGGGGGAAACGATACCCAAATGCACTCATCTGGTTTTTAACGCCATTAACGAACCAAAGCTCTGCAAAACACAAAAATGGATCATTCGTCATTATTTTTCTTTGTATTCTTGTTTTTTCCCCATGAAATACATTTTTGGTTTATTATGGGGCTAAATTGATAAGTTTGAAGGGATGTAAAGTTTAATCATCAAAAAAAAGGAGTTTATCGGGCATACGTGATAAAAAAAGGGAGAAAACTTACCAGTAAGCACTTGAGTGCTATGAAAGTGGTTAAAAGGTGGAAATGGAAAAACCACATGAAGAAGAAAATCATGAGATGCCCCCTGCTAAAATAATCATGCTTGAACTAACGAAATATTCACCTTTTGAACCTCTAGTTTTCATGAGTGCGTTTCTTTCATGTCACTTTCCAAAAATGGATCTGCAACAAACATTATTCCTTTTGGATATTCTTTTCTTGGGGAAAAATTATGGATGTATACGAATTATTCTAAGAACATGGTTTTGGTCATGGAAAGGGATTCTGGTTTTCTGGGAAGTTTGTAAATTCTGAAGTAATTCAATACAGAAGTTCTTTCTTTCTTTTCTTCTTTTCTTTTGTTATATATTTCTCTCTCCTTGCTCGATTCAATGGATCTTTTGTTTTGCATTCAATAAAAAATTTGTTTCCTGGTCTGTTTGAATCTTTAGAACATTGTGTCTACAGATTTGTGTTGGTGTTGAAGTAATTGATCCTTTTCTATATTTTCTTGGTTCAATGTAAGTAGGGAGATACTATAGTATCTATATTTCCCAAAAGCATTGTTTTTTTCTTCCTTCTCCCATTTCCATATTCTTCTATTCTTTTTTATTGATAATATTTTAAGTATGAAAACATTCCAGTATATCAGGGTCCAAACATTGAGATTTGTAGATCTGCACATTTTTTTTTCCTACTTTCAATAAGGGAACCTCTCCCATTAAAGAGGAGGGACTTGTTGTCCCCTAACTGTGATATCAACCCATGTTCCATTTTAAAACTGAACAGGTAGGTAAACCGACACCGGTAGAGGAGCGACCGAAGATGGTCTGGGATGACCGACGCCGGTGACTGCAGGAAACTAGAAATGTTCCATAATGTGTTTTGGGTTCCCTTTGTGATTGCAAAAGGGTTGGGTAGGTCGGACTGAGATGTTGGGTTATCCATATGGGGTTTTGCAGAGTTTTGGCAGGGGTATCTATCAAAGGTGATCAATGGGTGGCTAGGAGAGAAACTAATACACCAAGAGAAGTAATTACTGATAATATCTAAACAACATGGATTGAATAGAAAAAAAATACTTACTTGTGAATATGCTTCTAGTCATCTATGTGTGAAGATTAGAGAGGATGGCCAGAGATTTCTTCTGCAGAAGATCACAAACTCTTTTACAAGACATGGAGTAGCAGGTGGTGTTGATCAGGTAGAAATTGCAGGAGGCACATGATAGGTAGAAGAAGTCTGCAGATCAACATAACATCGATCATATTTTCGATGTGGGCATGAAGGTGTTCCTTCGTGTCAAACCACACAAGAGCCCTATCCGTTATGGAAAAGGTTCTAAGTTGGCTCCTAAATTCATTGAACCTTTTGAGATCTTGGAGCATATCAGCCCTTTGGCCTACCGTCTAGCATTGCACCCAGCTTGTCTCACATAAATGATGTTTTCATGTTTTTGTTCACAGGAGATATATTGTGGATCCTTCTCATGTGTTAGATTGGACATAATTATGGGTGCAAGATCAAGGGCAGGTGATGGTGGAGCCTGTACGCATCTTAGAACGTGGGACCCTAGGCCTTCGAGGCATATAGGTTGATCAGGTCCAGGTAGAATTGGACAGATATGATGAGACTGCAGCTACATTGGAGGATGCTACCTCATTACAAGTTCATTTTCCACATTTGTTCCAGTGACTTCTAGGAGGAAGTTGAGTCTAAGGGAAGGGGGATGTAGTGCCCACTTCCCTTTGACATCTTTGATACCTATTTGGATACTATGATTACATTACAAACATTATTATGTTTTGATTTAGTATGTTGTTATAGGCATTGATCATGGATTACTGTTGATCTTGATTTGATTATGATGCCTGATGATTATTAGAGACACCTTATATGTAGATGATGATATAATATTTGACATGGATGTTTTATGGATGTTGTTCAAACATGTGATTTGGATATTATGAGTTGATCTAGAAAATGGACATTATTTGATGATGATATAATTGTTGATTAAAAATGTAATTAATGTAGTTGTTACTTTGATGTTGTTCTGATTCACTTACTTAAATGATTTTATGATTTTAACTGTATCATATTAGATGTTCTAATATGGCCACGAGGCCGAAGGAGGTATTTATATTTTTTAGGTTAAACATATCACAAAAAAATAACGAGCGGATCAGAGACCAATCCAAAATGGATTTCTAGGTGAATTCGACAAGGTCACCATGGTAACTTGTTTTATTGTGTTGAGTGTTGTTTTGTTATGGGATTCCCATGGGGGGGTTTCCTTTATATGTGACCATGGGTTTGTGTATTTTTACTAATGTGTTTCTTTTATTATTGTTGTATGTATTTTATTAGTGATTTTTTCAGTTCCTTTAATTAATCAAATTGATGATAGAATTAATGTGAGAATCATATGATTAAAATTTAAATAAATTAAATTGGGATATGGGAAAGTAATTATAAGAGTGGTTGGCTATTGTCATTAAATATGTAAGGGATGTGAACGTTGTGTAAGAGTTGTGTAAGTCAGATTTTTGAGTAAGAAATACTCCACCTCCATGAAAAACTCGAATTTGTCCTTTGGTGGCTGTTTTTGGAGGCTTATAGGACAAGTAAAACTTGTCCCATGCCTCTATATTTAATTTACCAACCAAACTTATGGTTGGAGAAGTGATTTGTGATTTTTATAATGCATTTTATTAAGCTCATGTTGCATGTTTTTAATTGTACCTTCTTACATCTTAATTTGATTTTGTTGTCCCTTGAGGTGTGGGATTTTTGGAGTGTGCAAGTAACTTGTCATTTTTCACCCACCTCTTTATTGTGCTTGGGAGAATGGATTTTTTATCTTTTGTGTTCGAATTGGAGGATGTGTGATGTGGCATCCCACATGGATCCACATCATCCTCTTCTCTCCCTCTTCTATATAATTCAGAACTCCTTGCTTGTTTTGGGGTTGTTGAATCCTTTTTGCATTCATCCTTAGGGGCACATTTGTTGTTGTTTTGGAGCTCTTGTGGATTGTGGAGGAATTTTGGAGAAATATCTTGCATACTTGGGAGACTATTGCTATGTAGAATTGTGTTATTGTCTTTGAAATCTTGTTGTTTGGAAGCAAAACCTAACCATGGAGAGGTAGGAATTTTAATCTCTCCTTTTATATTGTTATTATCTTGCTGTGTTGTGTGAATGGTACATGGGTGTATTTAATTATTGGCTGGTGGGGTGGACTGCCATAGGGATGGTGTAGGAGAAGGATATGAGGAATCCATGTGGGGGGAATAAGGAATGCCATTGGCATCAAATTTTATGGAGGGAGTTTGGGTTTGGGTTCCACCATGGAAAAGAAATAACTTGCATTTCTTGCTTTTTGTGGGACATAAGAAAATTTGTGGGGGGAATAAGGAGGGATTTGTGGGGGCATAAAGATATGTATGGTGATTTATTTTGGTGGTTTGTTACTAGTGGATGCTTAATTCCCAATTGCGAGGCATAAGTAGCTTCCCCCCATAGACCTTTCTCCTTTGGCTTGTATGAGAAAACATGAGTTTTGATTGAAATAGGTTTTCAATTGCAGTTGTAAACTGTTGTTTTGTATTGATCTATGTTTTATATTAAAATGTACATGTTTGAAAGTATGTTTTGTGTTGTGGAAGCTAGTTGTTTGTCATGGGTTGAATTGCATCTATTATTGTATTTTGGTTAGGGCTCGGGGGCCAATGATGAAGGAAGGCTTCTCCTTTCATTGGATGTCTTGGTTGGGTAGAGAGCATTTCCTTTCCCCCTCTTTTGTTGTGATCAACTTGGAGAAAGAGAAAAAGTGCATGTTGCTATCCTGGAGCAAAGGAAAAATAGTAGTTTGACAGTCCCTTGTGAAAACACATTCATTTCTAACCTTTCCCACTAGTAGTGGATGGAATTGTAGCATTTTTATTGTGAAGAAAAGTTGTAGTAATTGGATTGAAAGTGTTTATTTAAAGTGTGAAAGATATTTACATTCTGCTCTGTACATGGAAAAAAAAAGAAATAGAATTTCTGTTAATTGAAATCAAGGAATGAAATAATGTAAATATGTATTCTCTTTGGAGTTAATAAAGAATTGCAAGAAGTTATTGCTGAAGTATTCAAGAAGTTATAGTCTTTGGATGGTAGAATGGGAAATGCAAAAAATCATAATGACTGCATCCTATCTACTCTTAAAAGTATTTATAATTTCATTGAACAACATGTTCATAGTGTATGCAGCCTAAGCAGGATTAATGAAGACATTTGGGGCCCCAAAGAGAAAAGAGATATGGAAATTTCTTAGGCAGATCTAAAAGAATCTTCTCAGGCCACAACCATTACTTTCTTTGTCTCACTGCAAGCGATCAAAACCAAGATTGACAGGGCTATCAAGTAACATGGTGCTTTGTTGCTGTTTATTGGCTACAAATTTGCTGATGACTGGTGGATCTGGAGCTGTTTTTTGGTGAAGATATTCTATGATAGATATCTATTGTTTTCTTTTTTATCTCTTCTGCTATTTTTTGGATCATTGTACATCTGGATCCTTTTTTCTAATTTGTTGTTTTATCTAGCTGATGAGCCCTCTGAGGTTGGTTATTTTCCCCTTCTCTGGGCTGTTTCTCTCACTTCTAATATCTAGCTTTTGAGCCCTTTTGTATATAGGGTATAGTCCCTTCAAAAATATTGCCCTTAATAATAAAAAAAAAAAGAATTGCAAGTGCACTTATCATTTCATTGTTGGGTTAAGTTGGAATGTTAAATTGTGATTGGAATCTCTATTTTGAAAATTGAAAGAAGAAGAAATACATATGAAGGAATTATATTGCATTTGTTTCTTTTTTGAAATATATTAAAATGGAAATAAGATTTTCAATTTAGCTTTGAAATGATTTGTCTTATAAACAACTGAATGTATTAGACTAGTTTATGAATGAAATGTCACATTTGAAGGATGAATTTGATAAACAAATTTTTAAAAATGGGATTTCTGTTATAAACTTAAAACTGGCAATTAATTTTGATAAAAATGTATAGTTCAGATCTGACACTTACATCAATCAACTTGGATATTGATATAACATGTAGCATGCTAAAATGTTAAAGGAACTCAATTTGACAAAGAACACTTAAGAAGACAAGTTAAATTAATGTAAAATTGAAACTGATTCCTCTAACAATCGTTTTTCTGTCATTTGTTGGAAAAATTGCAACTTGAAGTAAATTGAGACAAATTTACTTCCCTAAAACACTTCTAAATCCTTCCTAAAGCAATCCTCCATGTATATTTGACATGTTGAGTGAAGGAGGAGATCCAATTTAATCAAATTTAGAAGTTGGAAATTACCAGTTGGCTTTTAAAAAACCTGCAGATCATTTTTTGTAAATTTAACCCCTAAAATGTTATCAAAAAAGTGGAATTTATGATTCTTATATGCAAAGATGGCATTGAGAGATTTCCAGAAAGTCCTCATTCGTCCCAAAACTGAGATGTTCTAGCTTAAATTATGGCACTTTAAAGTTTTTTCTGCCTTGGTGGGAAAATTTAGCAAAATTTTCCCTGGTGAGCCTACGTGGCCCGAAAATTTCCGGTCGGAAAATTACCCTTAGAAAAATTTTTTTGAAAATTTTGGTTCTGAGAAAATTTTCATCTTTTCCTCTTCTGGCCCATGTAGCCAATTAGAGGCTACCACATGTCCTCATGAGGCAGAAGTGATGAGAGGTGCAACATTTTC
This sequence comes from Taxus chinensis, assembly GCA_019776745.2. Classification (NCBI taxonomy): domain Eukaryota; kingdom Viridiplantae; phylum Streptophyta; class Pinopsida; order Cupressales; family Taxaceae; genus Taxus; species Taxus chinensis. The sequence continues at coordinate 112,306,515 of CM034146.1, forward strand.
TTTTTCCTTTAGACGTTTTGAAAATTTTGGAAATACTTTTCCTTTTCACCCTTCCCGCCCGTGGCCTATCACAAGATGACATGTGGCAGATTTGGGTGCTAGCCAGGAGGGGGTAGAACCCTCACAACCCCTTTCCCTTTATGATATATTTTTGGTCTTTGGAAATTTTTGATAAATTTCCTCCACGCGGCCTCGCAATCCCTCCCGCGCCTTGGGAAATCGCTTCTCGTGGGCACGCAGACCCACGCGTCCAACTCTTCCCTTTGTCCTCCCTTCAGTGAGATTTCATCAAATCAACTCCACCACCTGGCTATCCCTCTCCCTTCTCCCCATGGTGAATCATGGTGTGCCACATGCCCCTGGCAGACCCATGAGTGCATGGTCATTGTTTTTTTTTCTTCCCGTTTGGGTGAAATGCCCCAAACTCTTTTGTCGCCCCGTCACTTCCTTTCCTTAGTTGCCAGAGACAAATTAGAGGCCAGCCACGTGTCCTTGGAGGACCCGCATGAAGGCACGAGACACAACATGGGAAATTTCTCCTATGCAAGGAAAAATTTCTAAACACCGCCCCACGAACCGCCCACCCAAATTTTTCCTTTCACCCCTTCCTGACACGTGTCCCCTTGGGGAAAATTTGACCCCTAAGGTCCGCTTGCTCCATATCTTGAGTTCCTGAAGGAGTTAGGAGGACTTATTTATATCACTGGAAAGGTGAGAAAATTTCCTATTGAATGGATATGATTTAGGGAATTTTTGGAATTGTTAAGTATGAGAAAAAATGTAGTTGAACCTTTGAGCATGTTAGAGAGTGGGTATCAGGGTAAATTACTCCCTGAACCTAATTGAAAATTCTAACCCTAAAATTTGAACCGTGTGAACTTGAAAATTGTTAATGAAGGAAAAATATGTTCTAGTAATTTAGAATTGATCTGTAACCTAATAGGGTTAACTGTTGTCTTGGAACTTGGATGTGGACACTCCTAATATAAAAAAAAAGTATTCCATGATTTTCTAACTAATCCTAGGTTGTTTCTTGGGTCTCAAGTGGGTTGTTTTAATGGGCATCACACTTGGTATCAAAGAAGTGGCTCAAAATCTTGGACCATTGGGCACACTAGAAAACTTGGGACTTGAAACTTACACATAGCACACTTTTAAAACTTAGAAAACAACTTAGCTAGAATTCATATATTTTAGTAAACATGGAAGTTATGTAAAACTTAGCAAAATAAACTAACTCTCACTTTGGTCTGTGTAGGAGTCTCAGATGGAGTGAGAGGAACCTTCACAAAGACTTAGAGTTACCACCACCACCACCACCAAATCACGAGGTAGCAGTTATCCTACCTCAGATTCTAAAGACCCTTCAAGATGTCAATACCGCTCTACGCGGAGGATTAGGAGGGGGACATGCAGCTAGTCATGACAGAGGCCCTTCTATCGAGGGTCAGGTAAATCCTTAACCCAGTGAGGAGCATAAAGGAAAGAACTCCCATGCAAAGTCAGCCAAAGTAGAGTCACCACCTAAGAGACAGCCTGGCAGAGTTCCAAAGCATAGAGAGAGGTCTCAGAGCCCTAGGCTTAGGGATGAGCGTGCTGAGATACCTAGAGGCTGCCAGACCACAGTAGTGGATCACATCAGGGAGATCCTGAAGCTTTGGCCATCGCATTACTCAAGTGACATGTGTGGATTTTAGGTAGAGGCATGGCTAGTGAGCTTAAGTGGTTACTTCAATCTTTTACTTTTCTCTAGCAACATGAAATCTCGTGTTGCGATCCATCTACTGAGGGATGGAGCAGGAGTATGGTGGAGGACAGAGGAGTAGAAGCTCCATGTAGATTCAGAGACCATGACCTGAGAGCTATTTGAGGAGAGATTCAAGAGTAGGTATTTGTCATGGAGGTTCATATAGCAGAGGATTGATGAGTTCCATGACCTTCGACAGGCATCTCTTTCTGTAGCAGAGTATGAGAGTAGATTTCTAGATCTACTTCAGTATGTAGAGTATATGCAGGATGAGTAGGTGTAGATTCACAGGTTCATCCAGGGCTTGAATTTAGATATTAGAGGTACTGTGTGGATCCACTACCCACAGACATTAGTAGAGGCCATCGAGAAGGCCTATATTACAGAGGAGACTCAGGGAATGACCCAGCAGGCTAGAGACCGAGTCCAGAGCCACATATAATAGATGTAGGATGGTAGATTGAGGGGGTCAATACCCATTCCTTATGGTGGCTAGGGTACAACACAGTCATCCTTTAGGCCATAGCAATGGCAACACCAGCAGTCTCACCCACCTCATAGACCTCCATAGAGAGTTGATGCACATAGAGGTTGGAGTATGGGGCCTCCTCCTAGGGGTCCCATTAGGACACAGGGTGGACCTAGAGCTCAGTCAGTAGGGGCTCACCATCAGATACCTCAACAGACCAAAGCTGGATCATCAGGATCCACACCATAGGCTTCTAGGGCACCTATTGGAGGTGCTACTCATTGGGGGGATCAGGAGGGTGTTTTGGTTGTGGAGTTACTGGACACTTTTGGAGAGATTTCCCACATAACCCTAATAACAAGGGTAAGGCACAGATTTTAGAGCCGACTATTGGTGACATGGTATGTAGCCACATGATTTATGTAGTGGTTGAGAACTACCAGGAAAAACATCAAAGCACAGTCATTGAGACCACATGTAGCATTGGTGGTATTCCTACGTCTGTATTGTTTGATTCTAGTTTCTTTTATTCTTTCATTGCACCATCTTTAGTAGAGTGATGCAGGTTAGTGGCAATTAGGTAAGGTCTTAGTTGGGATGTCGAGATGGCTTCTGGAGCTAAGATCTCTATAGACTCCTTAGTTAAGGAGTGTGTAGTGGATTTGGGACCTTTCACCACTACCTCAGATCTTGGTATCCTTCCTTTGGGCTCATATGGAGTCATTTTGGGTACAGATTGGTTATCTGCACACAGGGCTAGGATGAATTATTATCACAAGACTATATCTTGTGCAGATGATTTGGGAGTTGACTCGGTGATTTCAGGGGTCAGGAGACTCATTTCTATTCACACCATCTCCGTTATGTAGCTTAAGCAGTGTGTGTGACGGGGTTGTCAGATGTATGGTGTTACAGTCAGTAACAGATCAGAGGATGGGTCTAGTAGACCATCGCTAGATGATCATTCCATTTTGAGAGAGTTTGCAGATGTCTTTCTAGGGGAACTACTGAGGATACCACCCCCACGTAAGATTGATATTCATATAGATCTAGTTCCTGGAGTAGAACCTATCTCATGGGAACCTTATCGGATGACCACCCTAGAGCTCTATGAGATCAAGTTGCAGCTTGAGGGTCTTTTAGAGAAAGGCCTTGTCCTTCCTAGTGTATCCCCTTGGGGTGCATCGGTGATCTTTGTGAAGAATAAGTATGGATCCTTGCGGTTGTGTATTGATTACTGCCAGCTGAACAAGGTAATGATCAAGAATCATTATCCTCATCCTCGTATTGATGACTTGTTTGATCAGATGAAGGGAGCCATATTTTTCTCTAAGATTGATCTCAAGTCATAGTATCATCAGTTGAGGATTTTGGAGGTAGAAATTCATAAGACTAGTTTTAACACAAGATATGGGCACTATGAGTTCACAATGGTGCCTTTTGGTTTGGCTAATGCCCTCACAATTTTCATGAGTTTGATGAATGGGGTATTCAGGACCTTCTTAGATTGCTTCATGCTCATCTTCCGAAATGAAATTTTGATATACTCACGTACACGTGAGGAGCATGAGGGGAACCTTTGTCAGGTTCTTCAGTGTCTTTGTGAGCAGTAGCTTTACAAGAACTTGGAGAAGTGAGCATTCTTCTAGAAAGAGGTGCAGTATTTGGGTCATATCATTTCTGGGGAAGGTATCGCAGTTCATCCTTACAAGATTAGAGCCATTATGGATTGGCTATAACCCACTACAGTGACCAAGGTGTGTAGCTTCAGGGGATTAGTAGGTTACTACTGAAGATTTATTCAAGACTTCTCTTGGATTGTGCGCCCTATCACTTCCCTTCAGAGGAAAGGGAAGAAGTTTGTTTAGTCAGACAGATGTGATCATGCCTTTAGGACACTAAAGGAGTGCCTCACTACAGCACCTATTCTTGCAGTACTGGATCCACATGGTGAATTCTTTGTTTACACAGATGCTTCGTTGGTAGGACTTGGAGGTGTGTTGATGTAGGATGGCAAAGTAGTGGCTTTTGAGTATTGCAAACTCAAAGATCATGAGCTTGATTATCTGACTCATGATCTTGAGCTTGCGGAAGTTGTGCATGCCTTGGTTTGATGGAGGCATTTTCTTCTTGGTCGTAGATTCACACTCAAGACAGATCACTTGAGTCTTTGCCACCTCTTCACGTAGCCCAATCACAATGCTCATCAGCGGCGTTGGATGGAGTTGCTTTAGGAGAATTACATGGAGATCAAGAATGTGAAAGGGAAGGAGAATTTGGTAGTACATGCCCTCAGCAGATGGAGACATGAGGCTATGGCCACCTCAGTGAGCATAGATTTACAAAGCAAGATTCTTCAGCAGCTTTCTCTTGACAACTTCTATATTACAGTTCGAGCAGATATCACGTCACAGAGACCCCTAGAGGGGAAGTTTGATGGTTTTTCCTTAGAGGCAGATGGCCTTCTCAAGCACAGAGGCTAGATATATGTTCCCAGAGATGGAGGCTTGAGGTAGGACATCTTGGTAGAGGCACATCGTGCACCCTATTCAGCCCATCCTGGGGTGAAGAAGATGCACGCCACCTTGCGACAGTTGTATCATTGGAGAGGACTTTTTCGAGACGTGGCCCAGTTTGTGTAATAATGTTTGGAGTGCCAGAGGGTTAAGGCCAAGCATCAGCATCTAGCTGGCCTTCTTTATCCTCATGCTATACTGGAATTAAATTGGGACACTATTTCTATGGATTTCATTGTTGGGCTACCAATGTCAAGATATCACCATAATGCCATTATGGTCATGGTTGATAAATTGACAAAATTGGCTCACTTTTCTCTGTGAAGACCACTTACATAGCTAGCGTAGTGGCATGAGTATATCTAGATGAGATTGTCAAGTTACACGGGATTCTGCAAAAGATCATTTGTGACCGCGATCCTTTGTACACTTCACATTTCTGGACTACCATACAGTATGTCCTCGAGACGAGGATCAACTTCAGCACAACATATCACCCTGAGACAGATGGATAGACCGAGTGGGTGAATCAAATTTTAGAGGATATGTTGAGGATGTATGTGAAGGATCAGTAGTCTAAATGGGAGGATTACTTGTACTTAGTGGAGTTTTCCTACAATAATAGTTTCCAGAGTTCCATAGGCATGGCTCCTTTTCAGGATTTGTATGGTAGAGAGTGTAGGACACCTTTTAGCTGGGATAGGTTAGAGGATAGAGTATCTCTTGGACCATCTCTTTTACACAACATGGAGCATCATGTGGTGTTGATTAGGTAGAGATCGTAGGAGGCACAGGACAGGCAGAAAAAGTATGCAGATCAGCATAACATTGATCATAGTTTCGATGTGGGCATGAAGGTGTTCCTTCATGTCAGGCCACACAAGAGCCCTATCTGTTATGGAAACGGTTCTAAGTTGGCTCCTAGATTTGTTGGACATTTTGAGATCTTGGAGCGTATCGGCCCTTTGGCCTACCGTTTAGCATTACCACCCAGCTTGTCTCGCATACATGATGTTTTTCATGTTTCCGTTCTCAGGAGATATATTATGTATCCTTCTCATGTGTTAGATTGGACATCATTACAGGTGCAAGATCAACTGCAGGTGATGGTAGATTCCATTCATATCTTAGATCACAAGACCCTAGGCCTTCGAGGCAGAGAGGTTGATCAGGTCTGAGTGCAATGGGATAGATATGATGAGACTGCAGCTACATGGGAGGATGCTAATTTATTATGAGTTCAGTTTCCACATTTTTTCCAGTGACTTCCAGGAGGAAGTCGAGTCTAAGGGGAGGGGGATGTAGTGTCCACTTCCCTTCGACATCTTTGATACCTATTTGGATACTATGATTACATTATAGACAGTATTATGTTTTGATTTAGTATGTTGTTAGACATTGATCATGGATTATTGTTGATCTTGATTTGATTATGATGCCTGATGATATATAATTTGACATGGTTGTTTTATAGATTTTTTTCAGACATGTTATTTGGATATTATGAGTTGAGCTAGACAATGGAAATTATTTGATGATGATATAGTTTTTGACTAAAAATGCAATTGATGTAGTTGTTACTTCGATGTTGATGTGATTCACTTAGATGATTTTGTGATTTTAATTGTATCATATTGGATGTTCTGATATGGCCATGAGGCCAAAGGAGGTATTTGTATTTTTGAGGTTAAAAATATCACAACAAAACATCAGGGAATTGGAGACCAACCAAAATGGAATTCTAAGTGAATTCGACAAGGTCACCATGGAAACTTGTTTTATTGTGTTGAGTGTTGTTTTGTTAGGGATTCCCATGGGGGGATTTCCTTTATATGTGACCATGGGTTTGTTTATTTTAATTAATGTGTTTCTTTTATTATTTTTGTATGTATTTTATTAGTAATGTGTTCCCTTCTTTTAATTAATTAAATTGTGATAGAATTAATGTGAGAATCATATGGTTAAAATTTAAATAAATTAAATTGGGATATGGGAAAGTAATTATAATAGTTGTTGGTTGTTTGCATTTAATATGTAAGGGATGTGTACGTTGTGTAAGAGTTGTGTAAGTCAGTTTTGGAGTATGAAATACTTCACCTCCATGAAAAATTCAAATTTTTCCTTAAGGCTATTTTTTTAGGCTTGCGGGCCAAGTAAAACTTGTCCCATGCCTCTAAATTTAATTTACCAACCATACTTATGGTTGGAGAAGTGATTTGTGACTTTTATAATGCATTTTATTAAGCCATGTTTCATATTTTTAATTGCACTTTCTTACATTTTATTTAATTTTGTTGTCCCTAGAGGTGTGGGCTTTTTAGAGTGTATAAGTAACTTGTCATTTTTTACCCACCTCTTTATTGTGCTTGGGAGAATGGATGTTATCTTTTGTGTTTGAATTGGAGGATTTGTGATGTGGCATCCTACATGGATCCACATCATCCTCTTCTCTCCCTCTTCTATATAATTCAAACGTTTTGCTTGTTTTGGGGTTGTTGAATCATTTTTGCAACTGCTTTGGGGCGCATTTTCTTGTGTTGGAGCTCTTGTTTTGGAGGAAGTTTGGAGAAAGCTTTGCATGCTTGGGAGACTTATGTTTTGGACTGTGTTCTTGGCTTGGAGAGCTTGCTGTTAGAAACAAAACTTACCATGGAAAGGTAGGAGTTTAATCTATTTTTTTATGTTGTCATTTTCTTGTTGTGTTGTGTGAATGGTGCATACTTTGATTTATTTGTTGGCTGGTTGGGTAGACTACATTAGGGAAGGTGTAAGAGAAGGATATGGGGAATCCATGTGGGGGGGCATAAGGAATGCCATTGGCATCAGATTTTGTGGAGGGAGTTTGGGTTTGGGATCCACCATGGAAAAGAAATAGCTTGCATTTCTTACTTTATGGGGGACATAAGGAAATTTGTGGGGAGCATAAGGAGGGATTTTTGGGGGCATAAGGATATGTATGGTGATTTATTTTGGTGGTTTTTTTTAGGGGATGCCCAATTCCCAATTGGGAGGAGGCATAAGTAGCTTCCCCCATAGACCTTGCTCCTTTGGCTTGCATGATCAAGCCTGAGTTTTGATTGAAATATTTTCAATTGTAGTTGTAAATTGTTGTTTTGTATTGATCTATGTTTTATTTTGAAATGTGCATGTTTGAAATAATGTTGTGTGTTGTGGAAGCCAGTTGTTGTCATGGGTTGAATTGCACCTTTTATTGTATCTTGGTTGGGGCTTGGGGGCCAATGATGAAGGAAGGATTCTCCTTTCATTGGATGTCTTGGTTAGGTTGAGAGTGTTGCCTTCCCCCACTTTTGTTGTGATCAACTTGGAGAAAGAGAAAATGTGCATGTTGCTGTCTTGGAGCAAAGGAAAAATGTAGTTTGACAGTCCCTTGTGAAAACACAGTCATTTGTAACCTTTCCCACTTGAAGTGGATGAAATCGTAATATATATTTTGTAAAGAAAAGATGTTGTAATTGGATTGAAAGTGTTTATTTGAAGTGTGAAAGATATTTACATTTTTCTCTATACATGGAAAAGCAAGAAATAGAATTTTCGTTAATTGCAATCAAGGAATGAAAGAATGTAAAGATGTTTCTCCTTTGGAGTTCATAAAGAATTGCAAGTTTACTTCTCATTACAAGTTAAAAATGTACATTTCAGACCTGCACACATTAATCAACTTGGAGATGATAAAATTTAGTAAGCTTTATCTTAAATGAACTCAAATTGACAAAGAACACTTAAGAAGACAAGTTAAATTAATGCAAAATCGAATCCAATTCCTCTAACAGACGTTTTTCTGTCATTTGTTGGAAAAATTCCAACTTGAGTAAATTGAGAAAATTAACTTCCCTAAAACACTTTAAACCCTCCCTAGAGCAATCCTCCATGTCTGGTTGGCATGTTGAGTGAAGGAGGAGATCCAATTTAATCAAATTTAGAAGTTGGAGATTACTAGTTGGATTTTTAAAATCCTCTAGATCTTTTTGTAAAATTGACCCTTTAAACGTTATCAAAAAATAAAATTTATGATTCTTATGTAAAGAGGGCATAAAGATATTTCCAAAAAGTCCTCATTTGTCCAAAACTGAGATTTCTAGCTCAAGTTATGGCACTTTGAAGTTTTTTCTGCCTTGGTGGGAAAATTTGGGAAAATTTTCCCTGGCGGGCCCGCGGCCCAAAAATTTCCCGTCAGAAAATCCTTAGAAAAAAAAAACTTTAAAAATTTTGGCTCGAGAAAATTTTAATCTTTTCCTCTGCCGGACTGCAGCCAATCATAGGGTGCCACGTGTCCTCACGAGGCAGCAGCGGAGACGTGGCATTTTCTTTTCCCCTTAGACCTTTTTAAAATTTGGAAATATTTTCCATTTCACCCCGCCGGCCCGCTACCTGTCACTGGCTACCACATGGCACATTTGGGTGTTTGTAGAGGGGGTAGAACCCTCACAACCCTTTTCCCTTTTTAAATTTTGACTTCGAAATTTTTTTGTTTCCTCCCGCGGCCTCGCACTCCCGCCCTCACCTTGGGAGATCACTTCCGTGGGTACGCGGACCCGCGCATCCAACTCCTTCCTTTTATCCCTTTGGAAAGACTCATCAAATAACTCTGCTGCCCGCCTCTCCCTCTCCCTTCTCCCCATGGTGAATCATGGAGTGTCACGTGTCCCTGGTGGACCCATGGGTTCATGGGTGTTGTTTTTTTTTCTTTCCCTTTGGGTGAAATGCCCCAAACTCTCCTGCTGCCCTGTCCTTCCTTTCCTTGTTGTCGGCGACGACTCAGAGGCCACCACATGTCTTTGGAGGACCCACGAAGGCACGAGTGCAACTTATAAATTTCTCCCGCGCAAGGAAAAATCCTAAACGCTGCCCCGCGACCCGCCAACTCAAATTTTCCTTTCACCTCTGCTTGACACGTGTCCTCTTAGGGAAAATTTGATCCCTAAACTCCGCCAATCCATATCTTGAGTTTCTAAAGGAGTTAGGACTTCTTTATATCACTGGAAAGGTGAGAAAATTTCCTATCAAATGGGAATGATTTAAGGAAATTTTGGAAGTGTTAAGTATGAGTAAAAATGAATTTGAAACTCTGATCCTGTTAGAGAGTGGGTATGGAGGTAAATTACTCCCTGAACCTAACTGAAACTTCTAACCCTAAAATTTGAACTACGTGAACTTGAAAATTGTTAATGAAGGAAAAATATGTTCTAGTAATTTAGAATTGATCTAGAACCTAATAGGTTTAATTGTTGTCTTGCAACTTGGTTGTGGACACTCCTAATATATAAAAAAAATATTTCATAATTTTCTAACTAATCCTAGGTTATTTCTCGGGTCTCAAGTGGGTTGTTTTAACGGGCATCACATCTTGGGTCTAGTTAGTTTGTTGTCATGGATTAGAATGGAATCTTCCTTTCTAATGGGTAGGAATGTGGTTAGAGAGATTATAGGGATTGATTTTTAGGGTTAGGCCCAATCTTGGCTCATTAAGGCAAGTAGGATTAGGTCTTAGTTAGTTATGGAAACATGTCAAGAATAGACTTAGGGTGAGGTGGCTAGGTGAGGTGTATAGGTGAGGTGGTGGTGTGGGAATTATCTTAATTAGGATAATTAAATAATAAATATTATGAGGACGTGGATTGATTTAATTAAATGAATTAAATTATTATTAGTATGGGGTGAAAGGGGCCATGGTTAGGTGAGTGTGTTCAAGTTGATTATTTAACGATGGGTGAAAGAGTGTGTGACCCAATTTTGGTGTCTACATTATCGGTCAGAATTAATTTAGGAGGTCAATGACAATATTGTGCTACTGAGAAGAGTTTTAGGTCTTCCCTCTATGAAGGAATTCTAGGATTGGATGTTCTTATATATCACTACCATCAAGAAGAATATGGAATTTATCAGATGGGAGGAGCATATCAGTAGATCCAATTACTATCAGTATAGTAAAGTGTTGTCCTAAAAGAGTTTATATATGATATCCTTTTTGGTCTATGCCGCAGCTGCTATGGGAGACTTTACCAGATTGAATATCAAGGTTATTTGAAGCTCTTCCCAAATTAATAATTTTTATCCTCAACTTATATTGTATGAGGGAAGCAGTCACTTCTGCACAATTAACAATGCTTTCTTTGATGTTATTCTCTATCACTTTGATAAGGATTTGTATAACCGAAGGATTTCTGATGAAGCCTTCAAGGAAGTACGTGATTGGGGAGCTATATACTTACAATTTCCTACATTTACATATATTCATATTCCTGGTTTCATAGGTGCTCCCAGAAAGCTGCCAAGATGTCCCACTGACAAGTGGGTCTTCCTAAAATTGGTTTGGAAATTGCTGGAATACCATAAGATCCAGAATAAATGACACAAAATGGGAGTTCAGTTCCCTATTTTGATTGGCAGATACACCTTCCCAAATATTTATAAGGCTAAGAATGTGGATGCAGAAATGGCAGAAGTAACCTTGCAGACTTTTCATCCACAAACCAATTTTGACTATTGGGGTAAATTCAGTGAAATAGGTCAGTCTAGTTCCCATGTGCCCTAGTTGGTAAAAATTTGGATTAATTGTCGGGATGAATTCATTATTTTAAAAAGAGACTATGAGAGGATAAATTTGGATGAGGTTCAGTAGTTTGGTATAGCCGAGGTTTCAAAGGAGTTACAAGATGATGATGAGTTTTTGGATATAGCATATAAAAAAGATAATGTTTCCAATCAACCATTTCCATGGATTAATTGGTATGTGGAAGAATTTTGTAATAAAAAGGAGAGTGCGGGGCCCATTCTACAGAGAACCTATAGTTTGTTGGTTACCTTAGGAATCTCATCCAAGGGGGTAGATTTTCCTATAAATATAGAGGCCCTATCAACCATGAGCAAATCAACACCCACAAAGGATAAAAGATCAATTCAAAAGGCACATATAGTTCTAAAAAATATTTCATTTGTTGTTGGGAGCTCATCTCTTTCCAAGGATCCTATTTCCAAAGACATGTCTCCTGTAACACCCCTGGCAGAAGTAGTTGAAGTCAGTGATTCTCCAAGTGTCCCACAAGACCCATCATCTCTTCTTTCTCTTCCATTGTCACTTCCTACATGAGTTCCTTCCACTTCTACAATCATTTCTTCTTTCTCATCTCCTTTCATGGCCCAAGTATTCTCATCCCTTCTAGTTCTCTTAGCTGGGGAAACCATTGGGTCACCCATTTCTACTTCACTTCCCCTAATCCTTCCATTTTCTTCCATCTCATCTCTTAATATCATTTTATCCACTCCTATGGTTGTCCTCACATCCACCCCATCCATTATTACCACTTACATTCAAATGCTAACTAATTTTGTTGGTGCTCTTGTTGTGACTAATGTTTTAGGTACTTAATCTACCGTTCTATCCTCATCAGCATCAGGCATTCCAGAATGATTATTTCAATAGACTCCAAAACAAAAGAAGAAAGTACCTCTAAGGGATGTCATTGATATGAGTATATTGGAGCATACACCAAAAAAATAAGCCAAGAGGCCAAAGATTATTTCTATCCTGACAGTGAATTCATCTAGGGAATGAATTGTAGAGGTTTCTACTCCCGTTGAGGGAAAAACTAAGGAAACAATTACAACAGTAGATTATCATATTTCTAGATTTTCACTGGGAAATCCACTCACAAATGAGCTAAACAAGATGTAAAAAATACTCTTGGAAATCTTCTGGAGAAATATGACAAGGATAAAGCTTCTAAGGATGAGCTTAAAGCCAAGGTCGAGCAGCTCACTGCATTGCTACGAAAATTAACACAACCAACTCCATCTATTGAAGACTCAACTACTATGGCTATGATAGTTTCATCTACCATCGAAGACATTTATTATCACGAGATCGAGAAGATAGGCCAGAAAGGGGGATCAGTAAATGGATGGATGGAATGTATATTGCAAGAATGTAATCCTTTAATTGAAGAGGTTGTTGAGATATATAATGATCTTCAGGCTGGGAGAGCTGTTATTTGTAAAATGGATGAATCCTTTCCTAAGGACAATAATAATTTGAATTTGAATTTGGAAACATGGATTGAAATCAAAGAAGAAGATCAAGATCTACTCTTTTAGGAGGATGTAATCGATGATGCTTCAAAGTTGTTTGAATATCAAAAGGCCATGGAATTTCGGTATCAGGTGTTGCAAGATTTAATTAAGAAGTTGGATGATAAACGAGTGGAAATTATGGATGTCTTGAATGATATATCAAAATAATTTGATATTGTTAATTGCAAGTTCTTTAAAGAAAACATTGATGCTCTCCCAGAAGATCAAATCAAGAAAAATTTCAAATATTTGGTGAAGCGTGATGATGAGGTTACCAAAACTTTCAGCAGTGGGCCTATTGATAGATTGGTTTTATGCCAAAATTTCACAGGAAGACTAAATAAAGTTTTGAGTAAACTAAGAAAAGTTCCAGCCAAGATCATGAGATAAATCGAGACAACATATGTAGTAAATCACTACGCATGTGGGTCGGAAGACGAATAAATTCAGGGGATCATCAAGCATGTCCTCGAATACAAACATCAGATGGTTACATGGGAGGAAGCACAACATAAACCTTTGAAAGGAGAAGGCATTGTAGAACCAAGACAAAGCTAAGCATCCATGAAAGGGAAGATCCAAGCTTTGGATCGGTCAAATTTGTAGGATTAAGTCAAACCCTTACAACAAACTTGCTATTTTTATGGGAGCATGTTCCCTTGAATTAATGACATTTCTATTTTTTAGTAAAATGTGTTGAAGGCCCAGCTGTAATGGCTCAGCCTAAAGAACTTATAAATAGTTAAATGCATGGATTCTTATGGGGGAGACATATATAGATCATTTTGGGGAAGTTTCTCTTCAAGCTTGGAAGAGTGCTTCAGAGATCTTAAAATCTTTTAATTATATTCAGAGTGATATATTGCCTTGAAGAACCTGATTTATTGTGTTAGATGGTTGATCAATATATTCTTTTTGAATGTATAATTCCTTAGTTTAAGTGGTTAGTTTACCTTTATTTTAGATTATCTATTTTGTGTTATGAGGAAGTAATGTAACCATCTTTTATGTCAGTTGTGGAAATATTGTTTTCCTTATATTGTTAAAAGTCGCATTATCATTATTCGTAATCAATGAAATGGATGTTTTACATGTGTATGTGTTCTATCCTCATGATTAGTTAATTGGGTGTTCAATGAAATTTTATCTCTCTATTATGTATACTTCAAGTTTAACAAAGGAACGCATGCTTCTAGTCTGTAATATTTTGTGCCCTTTATAAGTTGTAATAGGTGAAGGTGACTAATAATGCCCACATCCTACTCACATTAACCCTTCCTGAGATTAAAAAACATCCCTTTATTTGGTGCATCACCATCCCTAGTATAGTTTCCTTTTTGCAAACCTTTTTCCTTATAACCCATGACAATGTTAGTATAGGACTGGATAATCATTTGATTACACTAGGAGTAGTACATCACTTAGTTTAAGAAAAGGAAGTCAGCCTTATCCAAAGGTTCACCTTGAGCTTGAGTCCCACAGCTTGAGAGGTGATCCCATGTGTCCCAATCACAACAAACATCCTACTTACAGTCTAGCCATTTGGAGGGTGTAGTGATTTGGCAAAAACAATTATACCTTGTGATGTTGTTACCCGTGTTGTTTAGCCTGATGAGCTTACCTTTCTTAATGACGTGATGTTTATCTCGACCATACCTTTGATGCCATGGAACAAAACCTATTACTCGTTCCTACACCGGACATCATTTTACTTCATGACTATATCCTATACCTTGGATACCTGAATCACTTCAACCTCGTTTGGATAAACCTATCGCCCTTTTGAAAATGTAGAGTTTATAAGTTCTTCCATCCGGTACCATATCGTAATCTATACATGTGTGTGTGTTCGATCTCCATTACCCATTACCCAATATGACCATACCCCTACCTACTGACCCTCACTTTCATCAATCTCCTATTTATCAAACCACTCCCCGACTACTTTTTCAACCTCATCGATTCGTAGTTTGAGGGGGATCACCTTCAGCCCTTTTTGGGGTAACCTAACCTTCACTCATACCTAGATCACCGACTTCCTATTTTTGTCAGAGTCGCTTATCAATAAAATCTATGCCAAAAAAGAGGCAAATGTAGATACCAAATTTGGCTCGCACTCCCCTTGGTCCCATTTCAATAAATTAACGTAATATGTTCACCTAACCATGACCCCTTTACCCCACATTCATATTAATTTAATTACTTAAATTGAATTAATGTTCATCCTCACATTATTAATTAATTTAATTAAGATAATTTACACATCACCTAGACATCTCACCCTGGAGCTATACTAGGGGCATTTAACTCACAATGACCAAGTTAGCACTCTCAGCACTAAGTCATCACTCCCAGTGTTGATTCACCACTTGACCTAAGTAACTGATACTTCTTCCTAAAACCTAATTGGACTTCTTCTATGACCTTCCTACCTTCTCTCATGTGAAATTCACTTCCCTAAGCAGAATAAATCAAAATCGCACCAAAAATAGTAAATATGTACCTATTTTAGGTAAACCTAGACTTTCCCGCCCTAACTGACGCTGATCACCTTAACCGTCATCGGTTACCTTATATACACATTCACAACTCTTTACCCAGGTTAGTGATTTTTAGTTGAGAGACTTCCATTACATTCAAGCACGAATCAGAGACTTCTCACCATCCAAACGATGGGATATACTCAACCACAAGCCTAAGTAAGCACCTAATGTTTTTTCCAAGGCATTAGAATATTCACAGGAACACTGTGGAAAGTATTTCCACGGAATTGATAACAAAATTTCTTCACATATCGACTACTACCTTCCTTCACCTACCAGACCTATAAATACAAGTAAGTATACTTGATTTTCATCATCATGTACTTGCTTAAAGTGTAGGTTCATTATCTTTTGGTACTACATCTTATTCCTTCTTTCATTCCTCTAACCACACCTTCTTACCAATCTACCCATCCAACCACCCTTAGCCTTCTGGCTCTCTATACCTAACCTCTATACATTCCTGAGTCTTCTCAGAATTATTACAAACCCAACCATTCTCCCTTCATTCTATGTACAATCACAGAGAATTCTAAAAATGCTTTTATTTAATTACCAACAAATTTCCCCAACCAATGTCGGTCACCGTAACCATCATCGGTCTCTCCTATGTACCGACGTTAGTCACCTTAGCCATCGTCGGTCTCCCCTCTTTACCGGCATCAGTCACTAGACCGATATCGGTCACTATTTTTTCTACTAACCTTCACCAAACTGCCTCTAACATCACCTAAATTCCACCAAAACCTTACCATATACCTTTGTGACCTTACCTACACCTCTAGTGACCTTTCTCAACCAGAAACATACCATGTCTGACGCTAGATTAGTTCATATTTCAATACATTTCTTAATCTAGTTTTTTTGTAACATTTTGAGATACCTAAATCAAAGTGTTAGCAATAGGACCTTTATTTCTCACATTTACTTTCATTAAGTTGATAAAAATAGAGGAGTGACATCCATTTGAGGAAGCATCATGCTTCTTGGATCTAGCCTTGTTAGGAAGTCCTCTGACATTTTGATTTAATACCATTTGGTGGTCTTGTTTTATATCTAAAGGTATTCTTTCCCAAAAAAAAAGGAGTTCTCTACAAGCAGCTTGGATAAAATTAGTAACGCACACACTCAACCTACCATCTACATAATACCAGGTATTCCTCCTTGACCTTTTACCTTATATGTTTTATCGTACAACAATTCGGTGAAACAAGATGGTGGGTTTTCGAGCATGAGCTGTAGTGAAGAGCCACACATGAAACAAAATATCCAGTGTCATTTGGACAATGAGGTGGCTGCAAGGTGGTTGAGTCAGGCCTGAGATTTTCATTGAGCCAATGAACCCAAAGCCAACACATGTAAAAGATTTGATACTAGGATGAAATCTGAAATGCACTAAACCAAGATACCACACAAATTTCTTGAAAAACCCCTTTTTTTTATTTGTTAAAATATTTTTTTGAAGGCTTGAAATTTTTGACAACCATCAATTTTTCAATAAGAAAACACCAAAAAACACAACTGTAAAGAACCAAGATATAATCATATATATTTTCACATGAATTGTTAGTTTCACAAACAAAGTATTTTAAAACTACCAATAACTCGGTAATGGAAAACATACCACCAGGATCACTCTGATACCATATTAGATTTTCTAGATCTCTAATGAAAAATAAATACATGAGAAATTACAAAAAATTGAAATACCTAACTATAAGATGCAATATGATCAAGAACTCACAAGGCAAGAACAGCTCCAAATCAACTCAATGCTCCATGAGATAAAATGATATAAGTGATGTACACATAGGAGGTGAATGTGTAACCTCCTCCTATATCAGTGAGGAATAACTCTCACTAATAGATACTAGAAGTAGAGTTGAATCCACACATCTAGTAAGCTAACTCAACACAACTGGTACAATAACTCAACATAACTAGTAAACCTAAGCAAGCATATCCCATGAGTGTAGGAAAGTTCCAAGTAAATAAACAAATACAAAGTAAATGAATATTGTACACTAACAATTTAACCTTCTTAATATCTATTTTCAAAAACAATTAGTAGGTTAGAAACTAGATTCTAAGCGCTATGATTCTTATTCGTATCACATTGTCAAATTTTTAGCATATGCATGGCAAATTATTAGTTGAAGTTCAAATTTTGAATATTTCAAGAAAAATGTGGCCACTTTTGACTCACTTTTGGTCACCCATTTCTATGCACTTACCCATATTTTTCTTCAACGATAAAAAATATTTCCTGTAAACAATAAATTCTAGTGGTTTTTATCTTTGTGCAATCCTTAGTTTCATTTATTTATCAATTAAATTGTGCAATTCTATTGTATGTAAATACTTCAAATATTGGCATCGGTTATCCTCTGATCCTTTACCATTATTTCTCTTGAAGAAACATCACATCATCCTTCCCAAAATGACTCTAACTTCCTACTTGAATACTAAATGGAAATAAAAATTCAACTATAAGTGTTAATCTAAATTGATTTCTCAAAATTGGAAAACTAACATTAATACAATTGATCACTTATTGGCATGGAAATTTTTACATTACAAATTACCTGTGGGTGAAAAATTGAAATGTATGAATGTTTATCAAAATATATGCCCATTTTGTCAATCACATGAGAACTTGAAACACTTATTTTGGAGTTAAATTTATGTTAAGAGCCAATAGTCAATTATGTCTTGATATTTATGTGTTGTGTTTGATCATCATTTAAAATAGTAAGAAACTTTATTTGGAATAGGATTTATAAATAATGTGATTGTTGACTCAATCGAACATTTCATGTTGTTGCATTTATAGAAATTTAGATATTTAATAATATTTTCTAGATATAATTTTCATTAAAGAATTGTAATTTTAAGGCTTTAACATCTTCAGTTAAATCTCATCTCTATTTTCTCATATATAGATATTGTTAAAAAATAATAAAGATGCCACATGCCAATAAGAGAAAATCAAAGTGTAAATTATTCAATGCCAAATCAATCAGAGGAATGAGAAGGTTACTGTACACACCTAATTTTACACGTACTACATTGTCGAAACAGTTTAAAATCCCCAATGATGATTTAATATCTTTTCCAATGGTGTTTGAGTTCAATTTCCCATTTTCAGTATATATTTATAGCCTAGAATTCTTTTCTTACTCGTTTTCATGTTTTTCCCGCTTTCCTTTATCATTTTGAAAACCTTTTCCTTAGCTTTTTACTTTAAGTCACGCAATCGTTGCAGTGGTTACATAATCACCATGGAGGTTATGAAACCTCCAGTCTACCCTCAATGGCAGTTGTGTAACCGCCCCTACAGTTGTACAGACTGGATGTCTTGTGCACTTTTCCCCAAGCCTTTTCTAGCGTGGTCTGAACGCATGTCAAATTCTTCAAAAAAAAATTTAGCGCACATTTATTAACCAATTTGGTTATTCTTGAGATCATTTGATGTGTACCAACTTCTCCTTCCCTTCCTACTGTTAATTATGAGCCCCTTCTTTGAGAGGTGGCATTTCCTGGCTACCAAATGGATTATACCATTTCTCAAATATTTTCCTATAAGATCCAAGCTTCTATCCAGAGCATTCGTAGGAGATTATTTTTTTGAATTGCACTTTTATGCTACCCACATCCATGTTAAGAAATACATAAGAAAGCTTTGTATTCTTCCCTTTTTATTCTCTTACCTGCGTTGTTACTAGATTGTTTGCAAGCCATTCTAGCTCCATTTTTTCTTTAACATTTCTTCTACACAAGCCAACACAACTCCCTGGACTCATATGAACACCGATTTGGAAAGAAGCTGAGGGGAAAACAAACCAAAACTAGTTCTCACATTGTCACAGTTTTACAATTTTCTAGGTTGGGGATGTATTTGAATTCTTAAAGCTTTCTTTGTTTTAGAAAATATAATTCCACATTTTGTTTAAGTAGAATAACTTCTTAATATTTCCTTTATTCACACAAAGCTTCTACTGAAATTCAATTCCCTTCCTATCCCTATGGGTTTGCATGGGAAATTAGTTTGAAGAAGTTTCTACATTAGTTTAGTATCAATAGTAATTACCTTTTAGCTTGTAATCTTCTATTAGATCTTGTTGTTTCTACCAGGGAAGTTGCATGGGAAGAAGAGATTATGGGAAGCTTTGATTTCTTCTTGTGACTCTGAGGTAAGAACAAAGGAAGTAGTAATCCAAAAATACAAATTGGAAAATATTTTAGTTTATTAGAATAGGTTAGATTCACTTTGCACAGGGAAATAGCCACGCTAGGTTATTCACTTGTTTAGTTCTGTTAATATTATTGTAGAGGCAATTTTAATTTCTTCTGTAGATTTATTTTATTTATTTCCAGACAACATCAAAAATACAAAAACATAGATTAAAGTAATTATTTTCCTTTTTTGTTTATTTATTTCATTTAATTTATTGAAAATTACAAAAATAGTAGATTAGTCATTTCCTTTGTTAATTAGCTACTGGAAACACATAGATTTAATTAATTCGAGGAAAGTAATTGAATTGAGTTAATTTAAATTTGTTTTGTTTCCATTTGTTAAACTAGGAACATATAAGTAATTAGCAAGGAATTAATACATCTCCTCAAGTATCCATACTTGGCTTAGGATTGACCTTGCCCTCTTGTGTTTTCTTTGTGTGATTGTTGGTTTATTTGATTTAATAGTTCACATATCGCACATGACCATTCAGGTCCTCAAAAAACAAGAGATTACATATACGATCCCTGAGTCCTGCAACCAAATTCATCTTATCTATTTATAGACATTGACACAAGCCTTAGAGTCTTGGTTTTCCTTTCCACACCACTTCCACCCGCCATCATCTCAAAGCTAACAGTGTTGAATACTGAAATAGACAATTCTTACGAGTACTGGCTGAATCATCCATGTCGAGATTAGACCCAAAAATTCACCCATTTTTCCTATCCACACATTTCCTCCCACACTTCCATGACCTTTTCTAGAAACTTCTATGACAAAAATTTAGGACAGTTCCCATAGCTTCCATAACCCATTGAGATCATTTTCCATGAGCCAGATATTTACCGCCATTTAAGCATTACCATCATCTTAAACCATTATATCTCACCCACGCAGGTAAGAAAAGATTTTGCTACCTTAGACGAGCAGATTCCATTAGTGCCCATATAGGATATTAGATATCCTTCATCTTTCCTTATTCATATTTCACCTACTCACTATAGTATCCATTCACACAATCATATTCCATTCCATATCTTTTGTCCCAGCACAACCTCGGGAGGTCGAGTGCACCTGAAAGTCACGTGTTGATTTTCAGTCACACAAAATTGGTGAACTCGACATAAAGGACTAGTTCCTTTTCATTTCCATTGTTTCTAACTTCTTTCATCCATCCTTATCCTCTCCCATTATTTTGTGGGTATTTATATACCCCACGAATATGTCAGGTCAGGAATACAGAAGGCCCATTTTGGGTCTTGAGGCATATTATTACCACATGGGTATGCAACAGTCACCCTCACTATCTGGGTGGGCTTATATTTACTCATTTAATTTACCTTCCCCTCACACTCCTCAAGGTGACAAAAATAGTTCATCATTCAGGATTGAGGAGATTGATCAACCTATGTATAGTCCGCAACATTGGTTTTCCGGTTCAAATAACATGACGTTCACTAGAGAGAAAGGGTCCAATCCTCAGGTCTTGTCAAGGCCTCAAATCAGCATGTAATATGATTTGCTCCCATATTACCTATTTACAAATGAGGAGCTCCTAGCACACTTCACCCGAAGTGAGAAATACTTTAACACAATAGACCAATCCTTAGACTGGATGCAACATTACACTGATGTTCTTCTTCAAAACAAATATGCTACCCCTCCTCCTACAGGAAGCATATCTAAAAAGGGGTGGCCTCCCAAGGATTATACCATAACAGGACATCATGTGCCTTTACTTCCTAACTAGACTCATAACACGCCCAAACCAAATGAAACACCATCTACGAATGATGAAATTTTGACATTAGTTGACAAAGTTAGGGAACTAGAGCTTTCCTAACTCTGTCATGCTACACTTTTTATGGGGCAAAGAAAGATCTCCCTCCATATTAAAAACTCTAGTTATGTGCCCTCTGCACCTTCAACCCCTCCAGTCTACATGGGTGTCCCTAACCCTAGTGACCTTCTCACTAGATCGGGCACGCTAGGTATGCCCTCTCACACTTCGTATAGATATCCCCCATAGGTGCCAACTAGAAGTGCCTTCTCAAATATTGTTCTAACTAGCAATGTGACATTCCCTGGTTTTGCACCTACTACTCCATACCAAAATAATGTTCACCCATATTTTCAAATGTATTTCAAGTCACCGCAAGGGGGGATGATTTCCTTTCCTGGTTCGTATGCTTAGCCTCATGGGATGCCTTCCACCCCTACAAATGCTAATGTTGCGCCATATCATCCTCATATTCCTTCCCCACCTCCCCATCAAGGGTCATCCATGGTACACTGAATATCTCAAGGAGTCGCTTGACTTTACCATATGAAGTGTAATGCTTTCACAACCGCTTTCCAACTTGTTAGAAATTATAGGGGAGGGGGATCCAAATGTGCATATCAAAACGTATGTGACTGTTGTCAAAGAGCTACTCCCATGGGACGCATTTGTGGCTAAGATATTCCCCAAAACCCTTGAGGGAATTTTTCTCGAATGGTATTAAAGGATACCATAAGCCTCAATTCATTTTTTCAAACAACTTGTTTCTGATTTTATAAAGGATTTTGATATGAACAAAACCTTGCGAGTAGGAATCAGAGAATTACTTCTTATCAAGCAAGAGAAAAATGAATCCACCGCCCAATTCATTCAGAGGTGGCAAAAAGTCCTCTACTCCTTGGCTAGTGCTCTAAAAATGGACTAAATAGAGATTTGTGACTTTTTCCTTCATTCTCTTAACCGAGAAACCAAGGAAGAGGTTCAAAATTTTCCTCTTAGAAGTTATGAGGAGGTCTTGGAGGGTGCTCTCTGCATTGACCAAGCGACGATTGATAGTGGCCAAAAGATGTACAGCTCAAGTGGGATACTGGTTAACCCCTCTTAGGGTAATTCAAACAACCTGAACAGTTCAAACAATAAAAATCCAGGACCTAAAGTCCCCACTAAGAACCATGGTGCTATAACGGATGATGTAACTGACCAATCAAATAATCTGAATGTTGTTAACACAAACAATATGAATAACAGTAACAACAATTCGAATGTCAATAATCAGAGTAACAACTTTACTCCTTCCATTAATGTGGTGGACTTTAGTCATCATCCTCCCCCACCTCAGCAAGTCCATGCCCAAGCACTGGTTCAATACTTGAGTGGTTATCCAAACCAAGGCCAGACGCCCCCAAAATTCAACTTTAACAACCAACAACAGAGTAACAATCGAAACTATGGGCCACAATAAAACAAAAATCAAAGGCATCATGATTACGATCCTGATTTATATTGCAGTTTCTATAGGGTTAGAGGACATGATGTTCATACATGTCATGATTGCAACAAATTTATACAACGTCTTCCAGAGGACCAAAGGCACCTATTTGTTGAGTTTGTTTTGCTAACCCTATGGCGCCAATATAAAATGCTCACATGGGGCTCGTGTCCCCTCATAATTATACCCTTGGGGTTTATAGAGATCCTCTTCCAACGTGCTCTGAGAATGGAAAGCATAACCATCACATCACTAACAAGGGAACTACTATTGGAAATAATGATCACGAAGAATCTACTTCATCAAACCCTTTAGTATACCCTCCTTTAGATGGTAAAAATTAGACTAAGATTATGGGATTGGTTGAGTTGGAGACTGAACCTAAGGTTAATGTAGTGACACATGCTCGTGATTATTCCACACCTCTTCATGTCTACCCTTTAGTGTCATAAAATGCACCAATATCCCCCAAACCAGTAGGGGCCTACAATTTGATTACGGATTTGACAAAGAATTTTTCTCACATTTCCTTCTTGGATTTTTTAAAGAATTCACATGTACATTGAGTGGCTTTATTATGAGCATTAGGCCTTGGCCATCTAATTCACATTACCCCTCCTTTGAAAGCCCAAGTTAATCATATAGACTTTGATGTATATTCTCTAGGTAATCCCGAGATGGATGCAGAGTTTTTATTTGACATTAGCAAGATGTTGACTAACGTTGAGTTGGCATGAAGAGGTGACCTTGCATTTTACCTCCAAGTTTAGAGCTACAACATTTATGTTAAACATTCGATGATAGATGACAGGGTTGTTATCAACATAGTCCCCTTTTTGTTTCTCCAAAATCTTGGCTATGGAGAAACCAAATTTTCTTCAACACGAAATACATTGAGAGGATACGATAGTCTCAAGGCAATTTCCATTGGGACTATAGTGCTTTCAGTTACCCTTGGCCCAAAGACGGTGTTGACTAATTTTATATTATAGATCAAGAAAGCAACTATAATATTATTCTCAGTCAACTCTGAATCCATAGAATGAAGACAATCCCTTCCACATTGTTCCAAGAAGTCAGATTCTTGCACCTGGGAAAGGTTTTTGTAGCTCAGGGAAACCCAAAGCCATTTTACATTCATTTGACCAATCTAAAGAGGACACTTGGGATGCATACTAAGTTCAAGCTCTCAGCCAATCAGTTGAACAAGCCCCAAGACTCAAAACCTGAGTCTAAACTTGTTCCTATGACTGAGTTGGAAAACCCTAAGGAAATCAAAGGGGTAGATTCTAATTCAATTAAATTTTTTGTAGTAGAAATCGTCTCGAAAAAAATTATAGTAGAGATAGTTAAGATCTTGGACAACGATTTGCGAATTGGAGAACTATAGTTAAGAAGAGGGAAGGATCATGCCTTTTGCCTTTAGGTTAAAGTTTGAATGTACAAATAACACCACAGAGTATGAGGCTTTCCTTCTTGGTCTCATTGTAGCCAAGAGGATGAGAATTAACAACATTAGAGTTTTAGGTGATTCCCATCTTGTTACTAACCAAGTATCTAAAGTTTATGAGACCAGATTTGAGCATCTATAACTTTACAAATCCACCATACTGGAACTTTATAAGAGTTTTGACTTCATTTCTATTGAACACATACCTCAAGAGCAGAACCAACTGGCTGATTCCATGGCCACGTCTTCCTCGTGGTTTTTTCCGAGTGAGGGCTTAAAGAAAAATAAGTTTATGTTCACATTCCAATCCCAACCCTTGGTTTAAAGAATTCCAGCCAACGTAGTTTTAGTATATGTTGAGGCCGAGAATGAGCCTGCCACCATGGATTTTGCGAAGAACGATGAGGCAATCCTAGGATTCCTCAATCCATACATTGATCTTCATCCCACACACCATAAGATATGTTATTCTATTAAACCTCACCCTTCCTCTTACCTTGGAGATCCCATGATGTGTCCTTCATCGTCAAAAGGTTTTTAGGTCTATGAAGTGGGAGAAGAATTGGAACTACCTCCAACCCCGCCTATGTTCAAAGAGGGTAACGCCTCTTTGATTGAACCATAGATATTAATATAGGGATGGAGGATGATCCTAAGATCTTGAAACTCAGTTCTTCTTTACCTCCAGATGAGATAGAATCTCATATGAATGTGCTTAAACAACACTCAAAATCCTTTGCATTCAACTACAAGGAAATGACAAGAATCACTCCCGACATAGTAGTTCACAACCTCATCATAAAGTTTGATGCCAAGCCTGTGAAACAAAATTCACAACCCATGAAGCTAAAGGTGGATTTAATAGTCAAAGAAGAAATAATGAAGCTCCTTCAGGTGGGTTTCATTAAACTAGTGGACTATTCCATGTGGGTTTCTAACATTGTCTCGGTCCTTAAAAATAAGGGGAATATACACATTTTTGTCGACTTTAGAGACATCAATAAAGCATGTCCTAAGGATGACTTTACATTTCCTTCCATTGATGCCATTGTAGATGTGATAGCTGGTTACAAGTTGTTGTCACTTATGGATGGCTTCTTTGGCTACAATTAAATAAGGATCTCTGAGGAGGATCAAACCAAGACAACTTTTACTACTCCTTGGGGAGCCATCTGTTACGCTTTCATGTCATTTGGCTTGAAAAATGCCAGCGCTACTTACGAACGAGTGATGACTTACATCTTCTATGATCTTATTCATAAGAGTGTGGAGTCTTATATCAATGATTTTCTCCCTAAGGCCAAGAAACATTGTGATCACCCTAAGGTGCTTCGCATCATCCTCTCTCGTATTATTGAATACAGTGTAACATTGAATCTAGAAAAGTTTGCATTCAGAGCGATAGGAGGAAAGATACTGGGCTACACCATTTCTTCTTGAGGAATTGATGTGGATCTAGTGAAGATTAGGGAGGTTCTGGAGATGACTCCTCCTTCAGAAAAATCAAGCATTAGGTCTTTTCAGGGTAAACTTGGGGCAATCCATAGGTTTATTCCCAATCTAACTTGTGTCATCCATCCCATCAATAAATTGCTAAAGAAAGAGTGTAGTAAGGAGTGGACTTCTAAATTTCACGAGGCATTTGAATCGGTCAAGTGCTTTCTCATGTCACCACCTATACTCATGCCACCCAAAGCTGTTCATCCTATGATCTTCTACTCTCAAGCCACCAAGGTCTCGCTACCTTGCATTTTGGCACAAGAAAATGATGATAATCATGAGCATTTCACTTACTTCATTAGTTGTACTCTACTTGAATATGAGACACGTTATATATAGGTGGAGAAATAATGCCTCATGATACTTTTTGCAATGAAAATGTTAAGGCATCATATACTTAACCAAGAAACGTGAGTGATCATCAAGTCTGACCAGCTGTGAAATTTCTAGAATCATTTTGCCTTATCTAAAAAGGCTAGACATTTTCTCATACTGTTGGGTGATTTTGAACTCACCTTTATCAACCGGAATTCCATCAAAGGAAAAATTATTATTGATTGGTTGGCAGAAAACCTAATAGATTGTGGGTACCTAGTAGACTTAGATTTCCCTGATGAGTGTGTATTTTATGTGGAAACAAAGCCTCCCATCATGTTGTGTCCATGGTATACTGACATTATCAACCATATTTTGGACCAATCACATCATGAGTGAGAAACCTTACAACAAAGGTGATGGCTACGTGTCAAAGCCACCTAGTATACAATTGTAGAAGAAGTTTTCTATTGCAAAGCCTTTGACAACATACTTTTGAGGTGTGTGGATGAAGAAGAGTTAAAAAATATTCTCTTTGAATCCCACAACAAAATTTATGGGGGACACTTCGAAGGGCATGCTACCACTCATAAAATTCATTGAATGAGTTATTTATAGCCCACCTTAGAGCATGATGCTGTAGAATATATACATAGGTTCCATAAATGTTGAGAGTTCATGCATGATATTCACATAACTGCTTAGGATCTTTAGCCAATTGTGAAACCCTAACCCTTTTCTACTTGGGGTTTGGATTTGATAGGGAATGTTTCTCCCTCATCAACCAATGGCCACAACTTTATCATTACGGCCACTAGATATTTTACAAAGTGGGTTAAGGCCATGCCTCTCACTATTATGCTTGGGTCTGTGATCACTAAGTTCATTTTGAATCAGATCATCTGTAGGTATGGAGTCCAACATATAATTATCTTGAATAATAGAACTTCCTTTAACAATGATTAGGAACTTGAGTTTTGTTCAAAATTTAAAATCTCACATCACACAGCCTCTTTATATTACCCTCATGTCAATGGACAGGTTGAGTCTACAAATAAAACTTTGAAGTCCATACTCCTCAAAACAGTCAAGGAGAATAAGCGTGACTGTAATTTAAATTTATTTCTGGCCTTATGGGCCCATAGGACATCAGTGCAAATGCCTATGGGTGAAACCCATTATTCCTTGGTCTTCGGATGTGATGCGGTCTTAGCAATAGAAATCAAGTTACCTAGTCTTCGCATATCTTTACATGGAATTTTGGATGAAGATGAGTACTGCGAAGTGCGATTAGTGCAATTAGAAACCTTCGATGAAGCTCTACTTAGAGTCGAGCAGTGCCATAGTGTTTATGTTGATAAAATGTGTTGTTAGTATAGTAAAAACTTCTATGAACAAGAAATACAGGTAGGATACCTGGTTTTAAGACTGGATAGCCATATTGACAAGAAAACCGGTAAAGGATGAGAATTTAAACCAAATTGGTTAGGTCCATATCAAGTCATGTAAGACTATAAGAATTGCAATTCACTTCACCTTAAACGCTTCTACACATACTTCATTTGCATTTCTACATGTACATTAATGCATCCACGCTGCATATCATTTTCATAATTATATTGTAACATTACGAAACAAGAAAATTATTTTTCAAATGACTTTCAAAAATTTTGAGAATTGGCAAAACATTTAATCATACTTCTTAAACTATTCATTTTATCATCTCTAAACTATTCAATCTTTATCCTCCTACTAGATGAATTTTTGACATTGATCCTACCAGGACCTACACACTTAGTTCTATTCATGGCTGCTTTTAACTTAGTTTTTTTTCCCATAGTATGTACTAGAAGCTTCTTAGTGTCACATCTTTCCTTAAAAAATCTCTCTTTTGAAAAATCAATCTAAAACATTTCACTTGGATTGCTTGTTCACCTACTTCAACCGTCAGTGGTGAGCCCTCGCATCTTAGTGGTTGCATGGGTTGAGGCTAGGGGAAAGTCTTATTTTCTAAAAGCACAAGTCAAAGTTTTAAAGAAGTCAAAAAAAAAAGATAAACAAACAATAAATATAAAACAATTTCATTTTACAAATAAAACTACACTTCTTTGCCTCACTAGTCTTCGGTGATGAGCCCATGCCTCTTACAGGTAGCATGAGGCTGGGAAAGGATGGAATTTCCCTTACTCACCTATGATGTTTCCTTGGTGATGAGCCCATGCTTCTCATTGGTTGCATGGGGCAAGACATAGGGGGTCCTTTCAAATATATCAATAAGTGGTAAATAATTCAAAAAGAAAAAAGTGCTTTGAATCCTTTGTAATCATCAAAAAATGAGTTGGATACATAATTTATAAGAGATTTAATCCAAAAAACCATATTTTTTCAATCAGGAGGGCATCTATGGGTCTAAGTCTAGTTAAACTTGCAAGCAAACTATATTCTAAATCAGATAGTTAGCCTTTCCTAGAGTTGGCTTGTAGTTTCCTAATTGGGTCCTTGTCAAGATTTTATCTTCATATCATTTCTTTCACTCATCAAAGTCATATAACTCATGTCCTTCTTAACTCTCGGTGTTGAGCCCTCATATCTTACTAGTTGCATGGAGTTAAGAATGGAGTGGGTTCATCTTATTATCATATCACTTTCATCAAATTTTGCAATAAAACAGGAATACTAAATATTGCTTAAAAACCAAAGTCTTAAAGTTTACAATTTTTCCTCATGTGCATCATATATATATATATATATATATCAAAATAAAAAAAAGGAAGATATCATTCTGTTACGCCTTTGTATCATCATCATCCATACACGCATTCATCATCAAAGTCTACACATCTAAGTACAAAATGAAGCAAGTCATAAACAAGTAAACTCTTACACAAGATATCTAAGCCAAAAAGAAACATGTATGTATATATCTTTGTAATAATTGATTTTGTGTACAATATCACCACACTCTAGGTGTGGTCAAAATTCTCACAATGAACACAAAAAATACAAAAAAATCGGTAAATGCGATCAAAAATGTAGCAAAGCAATACCACTCGTGGCATATCCCTCTCTATGGGATCCACATAAAGGAGCAAGATGTGGACTCCTGATACAGATCCTATGACGTGAGTGGGAGCTTCTATGAGTAAAACAATGAGAGTGACTATGATATGGGGCTGATAATCTGTCGATAGTAGTCTCACTGCGAGAATGGCCTCGCCACTGTCTCCTCTCAGCTTACTGGTACGTAGTAAGCTCGGTCCTTGTCAAGGTCAGAAGCTCTGCAGCTCGCCAAACTAGTGCAAATACATCATTGTGGCTTCTAGACATCTTTGTCTGCCCCACATCTGCAAGCAGTTCCTCTCATTTTTCCTCGTGGGAAGTAGCAAGGTGTCGACCAAGATCTTCTGAATAAAGTCTCACCAACCGTTAGTAATGGCTACAAAATACAAAAGAAAGTAACGGTGAGTTAGAAATTTTTTGAAAAATAATATATATATATATATATACAATGCATAAATCACTAACATTTATAGTCTAAGTATTAGATTCGAGAGAAGAATGATATCTTACTCGGATCTCCTAGCTTTATGGATGGATCTACTGGTGATGGTGGTGGTGGTGGGGCCGCTGTGGGTACCTGTTCGGTCGCGATCTCCTTAGAAGCCACCCATTGTCCTATAACAAACTACTCGTTGCCCCCTCTCTGGTGTGAAAGAGGGTCCTTTGACTGAATATTCTCATCCTCGGCCCTACCCAATATGGAAGCCTCTCTACTAGCTCTCCACTATGTGTCGATCTCGTCACCTCCCTCCTCATGTTCCTCCTCCTTGGTCTCCTCCTTAGTCTCGTCTCTACCTCTGCCTCTGCCTCCTTCTCATCCTCCCCACTATGTGCAGGAGTGGCCTCAATATGAAGAATAACCCCCAGCCTAATTAGATTTGGGGCAGCCTACGATGTGCCAATCGGGATCCCAGGTGTAACAATGGTCTACATGAGCTTGCCCCTTTGGTCAGTTCTAGCCTCTCTGATCCCCCTTTATATAATCGGAATTGCTTGTAGGGCGTCAATATAAGGTAACCCAAACAGTTGGGTATCCTCTGAACTGGATGGACCACCACCCATCTGGTCCTATCTACTAATTTTGTGGTAGTGTTATATGTCAACACAATGACAACATCCTCGCCCCGTAGGCCAACAATGTCCTAGTACGGCCGTGCAACCATATCATCAATAGTAAGTGTCACAACGGCCTAATGACACCCCTTCAACAGAGCCATAACTTTCCATCTAACTACTCTAATAGCCCCAAGATCAGCTATCCCAACACCCCTGTGGTAGGGGACCATGCGCTCATATACCCAGCTAGTCACTAATGTATGATGACTAAGGGATTTTCCCTTTAGTCGAACAACCCTGTAAAGATCATGATATGTGGATCCTAAAATATCAGCACCCCATGCGTATATGTATTCAAGCTCCTATATACTCTAAATGATGGGAGCTCAGCAGTAGATTAACTTGTCCCCGCCCTTGTCCCCAACTAAGTGTGAACCCAAGATGTCAATAATGGCCTTGTACAAGGTAGGGATAAGGGCAGAGGCAATTGATAGTAACCTCATGCCATGTTTGGCACCAGTATCATGTGCCAATGCATCTCTCATGTAAAAATCCCAACTACAAGACTGCACCACTGATGTAGCACTGGATATGTTCAATCTCATGCTTATGACAGGAACCCCCAGAATCTTGTAGACATCCTCAAGAGTGATAGTCCACTCCCCTTTCACTTCAGGCATCTGAAAGGTGTTCCGGTCTACGTCCCAATAACTCAATAGATAAGCTAACAAGTAATTAGGTGGTGCAACTAGTAGTGTATGGGATATCCTCCATATCCCATCTCTGTGAAAAGTATTTCTCACAGCCTGTGTGAGTGAATCCAAGATGGTAAGGATCCAATCACACTCTATATCCCGACTCCATCTGATGTATGAACTCTACATTTACCAAAACACCAAAAAGAGAAAGTAAGAAACATCTCATACATAATAAGCTCATCAAAAACATCATAAAACCATACAAAAGCAAAAAACAAAACTTCACACTTGGTCAATTTTAGCCTCTACCCTGACAATTACGCAACTACCCCTCTGTGTAGGGTGGCAGTTGCATAACTGCTACCTGTGTAGAGCGGCGGTTTTGTCTGCAAAATACATGATGTACCCTAAGACCCAAAAAATCCAAAAAAGACAAAAAAACATTGTTTTTAACAAAATAAAAGCCGCATCCCATCTGGTGTCCCCTAGTGAACGTTTTGACTACAAAATTAGCAAAAATAACCCCCCTAGGTTGAATTTTTCAGATTTTTAACATTATAGGTTAAAAATAAACAAATACATATAACTTACCTGTCTCTGAGCCGCTTCTCCTCTCACTAGTGGGGCCGCCATCACATCTGAATGCTCTTCAATCTGACTATACTTTCATGCAAAACCGTCACAGGTGAACCAAAGATCAAAAACTCTAAGTGGGTGAGTGAAAATGATTTGTAGAAACAGTGATTTTTGTTATATATAGCATGTTTTAACTCTTTTTTAAGTGTGTGTGTGTTTTGCAGGGCTGTAGCACTAGTGCAAGTATATTCCTAACCCTGCAGACATGGTAAGTCCTCTTTTCATTTTATTTTAGCATGTTTCGTCAATTCCACATTATATTTGCACTTGATTCTCATTTTCTCTTATAGACAACAAGAAGCTTGGAATGGCATCACTTCAACACACAGGCATGTCAGATATAATTTCTAACTCCTCATTTTGGGAACGCCATACTCAAACTCTACATTTTACTCCTCTTCATGGCTAAAAGGCTTCTCTGAGGGGGCAATATGTACGCACCCAATTTTACATGTGTTACATTGTCAGAACGGTTAAAAATCCCCAACGATGAGTTAATATCTTTTCCAATGGTGTTTGAGTTCAATTTCCCATTTGCAGTGTATATTTGTAGCCTAGAATTCTTTCCTTGTTCATTTATATGTTTTTCCTTCTTTCATTTATCATTCTGCAAGCCTTTTCCTTAGCTTTTGACTTTAAGTCACGTAATCGTTGCGACGGTTACACAACCATCCTGGTTATGCAATTATCAGTCTTCCCTCAGAGGTAGTTTCATAACTACCCCAACGGTTACACAACCGCCCCTCTGCGCAAACCAGCGGTTCTATGCACTTTTTTCTGAGCCTTTTCCAGTGTGTTTTGAACGTGTGTCAACTTCTTCAAACTTGATTTTAGCCCACGTTTCTTAACCAATTTGGTTGTTCTTCAGCTCATTTGATGTGTATTAACTTCTCCTTCCCTTCCTGTTAATTATGATTTAACTGCCCCTTCTTTGAGAGATGTGGCATTTCTTGGCTTCCAAATGGCTTAGACCGTTTCTCAGCCTTTTTCCTATAAGAGCCAATCTTCTATCTAGAGCATTGGTTGGAGATTATTGTTTTGAATTGCACTATTATGGTACCCACATCCATGTTGAGAAATACACAAGCAAGCTCAGTATTATTACATTTTTATTCTCTTACATGTGTTTCTACCAAATTGTTTGCAAGCCATTCTAGCTCTAGTGTTTCTTCATCATTTCTTCTACATAAGCCAACACAGTTCCCTGGACTCGTATGAACACCAAGTTTGAAAGAAGCTAGGGGGAAAAGAAACCAAAACCAATTATGGCATTGTCACAATTATATAATTTCCAAGTTGGGAAAGTATTTGAATTCTTAAAGTTTTCTTTGTTTTAGCAAATATTATTCCACATTTTGTTAGAGTATAATAATTTATGTAGCTTTCCTTTATTCACACAGAGCTTCTACTAAAGTTTGTTTCCCTGTCTATCCTTTTGGGTTTGACGGGAAGTTAGTCTAGAAGAAGATTCTGCATTAGTTTAGTATCAATTGTAATTTCCTTTTAGTTTGTAAGCTTATATTAGATCTTGTTATTTCTACCGGGGAATTTTCAGGGGGAAAAGAGCTTATGAGAAGCTTTGATTTCTTCCCGTGACTCTGAGGTAAGAATAGAGGAAGTAGAAATCCACAAATACAAATCAGAAAAGATTATGTTTTATTAGAATATGTTAGATCTACTTTGCACATGGAAATAGCCATGTTGGGTTATTCACTTGTTTCGTTCTGTTAATATTATTGTAGAGTCAATTTCAATTTCTTCTATTTCTTCTGTAGATTTATTTTATTTGTTTCTAGAAAGCATCAAAAATACAAAAACATAGATTAAAGTAATTAGTTTCCTTATTTGTTTATTTCTTTCATTTAATTTATTGAATATTACAAAAATAGTAGATTAGTCATTTCCTTTGTTAATTAGCTACTGGAAACACATAGATTTAATTAATTCGAGGAAAGTAATTGAATTGAGTTAATTTAAACATGTTTTGTTTCCATTTTTTAAACTAGGAACATAGAAGTAATTAGCAAGGAATTAATACATCTCCTCACGTATCCATAGTTGGCTTAGGATTGACCTTTCCCTCTTGCAGTTTCTTTGTGAGATTGTTGGTTTCTTTGATTTAATAGTTCACATATCGCACATGACCATTCAGGGTCCTCAAAAACCAAGAGATTACGTATACGATCCCCGAGTCCCGCAACCAAATTCATCTTGTCTATTTATAGACATTGACACAGGCCTTAGAGTCTTGGTTTTACTTTCCACACCACTTCCACCCACCATCATCTCAAAGCTGACAGCGTTGAACACCGAAACTGGCAGAATCATCCATGTCGAGATTAGACCCAAAAATTCACCCATTTTTCCTATCCACATGTTTCCTCCCACACTTCCATGACCTTTTCTAGAAACTTCTATGAGGCAAATGTAGGACAGTTCCCACACCTTCCACAACCTATTGAGAGCATTTTCTGTGATCCAGATATTGACCGCCATTTACGCGTTACCATCATCTTAGACCGTTCCATCTCACCCATGCAGGTAAGACAAACTTTTGTTGCCTTGGACGAGTAGATTCCATTAGTGCCCATATAGGATATTAGATTGCCTTGATCTTTCATTATTCGTATTTCGCCTACTCGCTATAATATCCATTCACATAGTCACATTCCATTCCACATCGGTTGTCCGGGCATGACCTCGGGAGGTCGAGTGTGCCTGAAAGTTGTATGTTGATTTTCAGTAGTACAGCTACCCTATTGTTAATGCAAGCATAAGGTTGATAATCTATATGATTTAAATATCATTATTGGTTCAATTTTTGTACCTAGTTTTTTTGACAATTTGTATATTTAGTTTTGGTGCTTAGTGTTTTTTACAACGTTTATAATAATAATTTTGTTGGATTTTGTACTCAATAAGCAATTCCTAACATTGTATAAAATATTTTTGTCAAATTTACATACTCAATAGGATGTTACTTATATTTAATCTCAAGATATGTTACTTCTCAAAATACATTGTGCATATGTTCTATGATGTTTTTTGTCTTTTTATTTTCTTACATAGTCTTCCTCTTTGTTTCTTCTTCATAACTTTTTTTGTGGGTTGTTCATTATATTATAAACAACATTGTTCAACACAAACCAAAAAAATACTTTAATGCTCAACTATAATCAGATTTGATCATTTAATATGTTGTTAAAACAATCTTTAAACCCCTTAGTTGATATGATCTAGAAAACTATGAAAGGTAAACCCAATAGATTTATCATAAGTGTGTTGAACAACTATTCCCGAGCATTTGAGAACACTAATTTTTCTTCTATTAATATGGACCCTTCCTTCAAGGATGGAAACATTTTTTTTTAAATTTATTTTTACCTCTATTTTAATTGTAATTGACTTTTTAATATTTCTCATCTTTTCACTTAATTAACTCTAATATATAGTGAAAATTAAATTAATATAAATCATTCTTTTGTCAAAAATAATTTAAAAAACTAAATTATCATTACAATAAATATTAAGAAAATTAAATAAATAAGTTAAAATTTTCATTGAAAATTAAAATTAATAATATTCATAATTTTTTTATAAGAAATAAATATTGGTTAATATAATACATCCATTAAAAAATAGAGAAATATCAAATATCAAAACCTTTATTTTGAATTCTTTACATATTATAATTATTTAAAAAATTTGACATACTATAAATATTAATAACTTCAAATTTTAATTAAAAGTGAGCACACTTTAAATAATACAGCTTTTTAACAAAATTGGATGCTTTTATAATGACACTTATCCCCTTAACCTGTAAAACCAAATTAAGTGGAAACTGAGATTCACCCCATGTGGAAACTGAGATTCACCCCCATATGGTAACAGTGTTGTGTGATGTCCTTTAGATGTTAAAATTGATTCTCTTGTCCTTTAAGACATTTGGCAACACTTGACGTGACTTTCTATTGCTAACACATAGCTCTGGACCTTTGCATGTTTGGTAATAGAGAGAGCTAGACTCTTAAACCAAAGTTTGAGTGCTTAAGACCCATATGCCGGTTTCTCTAAAGAATGTGCATCTTCTTTAATGTCAATAATTGCAATATGAGTTCTTGATAATGATATGTGAGTTATTAAGTGCATTTCACTTCCTTTTATATGCTTTTGAAGGTTAAATATCACATTATGGTTGCCCTACGGAAGATGAAACAATACATAAGATTTTCAAATTAAGAAAAGATTTGTTAGAAGAGGGAGGACTGGGACCATACAAGTTAGACCATACCATGGTATGGTATGGTCCTACATTATACACTTTTATAGGAAATTAGTGATAACAAACTTTAATTCAAGAATGATGCATGTGATAAATTACTTCTCTAGCTAATTAATATCGCATGCATGAATGAAACTATAGTGTTAAGAGATTAGCAAGTCATATGGGAGACAGAAGGATATGTGTATTAAGCGCATTATGTGAGAGTAAGTATTAGTATACGAGAAAAATCCAAACTTATCATTATAAAAGGTTAAGTTACCAAATTTAAGTGTCTGAATTTTCCTATATGTTTTGCATTATCTCGATTTCCCATACCATATCCCATTTTAACTTTAACATTTCAAACAAAAATAAATTTGTTTTTGTTGTTACAGTAGAGGGAATATGGAATTCCATACCGAAGCCACAAGAAGGGGAGTCTGGGATTGAGTGGTGGTGATCTTTCCTTTCTCCATGCACTACATTCCTTCAATCCTTTAGTATAAGAATGCATAAAAGAGAACATTTAGAGAAAAATCACTCCAACGACAACTAGAACATGCTAGAAAATATCTCTTCAATGATCCTACTAACACTAGAATCCAAGCCTTTATTGCTTATGCAAAAACAATCATGGACAAGTTAAAATAAGAGTGCGAATTTAGTGGATTAAGGATGGTAATAGAGATTTAAAATTTGTTTGCAGTTATCTAAAATACAAACATATCATTGATGAACATGTCTTCTTGCACATAGATCTCTTTGAGATTGTTATTTTGTTTTAGTATTTATATGGGAAACTCTTCAAAGAAGAAATTCATTTAGAGTACATTCAAGAAACCCTTGAAGAGATAGTGAAATATTGTATCCCTAAAAGAAATTGATCTTTGTTATAATTTTTTTTTTTAGAATAAATTATTTCTTGATAAGAGATTGAACATGTTTGTTTCTCTATGCAACATAACAAAAGTCCGAATATTGATGGGCCTTAATGCAAGAGCATCATCAAATGAACATCAAAAATGAAATGTATCCTCCTTTCATGGTGGTGGAAGTCAAAGTATGTGTGTTAGAATGTATTGAGGTCAAATTGGAGAGCTTGGAAGTTAGTAAATTTCATTTTATAAGCAAATATAGCTTCTCAGACTGTAACAGAGTCACAGTTAGGATTTAGAGAAAATATAGGTTTGAAGCCCTTAAACATTGAGTTTAGGCCTAAAAATTGGTAGATAGCACTATGGAGGGGTCTTATAAAATATTTTGGTTGAATTAAAGTTTTACTATGGAGGATTTTTGAGATAAACATGACCATTTATTTGCATAGTCTGTTACAGTTTAGGTAGACCTAATTTGAGACCTAGAACTGTGGATTTGAGGCATATTTTCATAAGGAAAGCATACTAAAATTTTTGACAGAGAAATAAAGCCCTAATGGGTGGCTAAATATTCCGTTTATTTATATTATAAATTATGATAGTGAAATTTATGCCTTAAAATGCATGGAGGAAGGGCTAGTAGAAGCTTCAAATCTAGAGAAGAGGAAAGGTGAGTTCTGAGAAATGTACAATGACTTGAGTTATAAAATTTAAGTCACACTATATTGAAGGAAAAGGGTACTTGGTGGAATTTTTATTTTTTTCTGGGTATGTGTAGGAGTTTCCAACCATGAATCATGCAAGAGCATTGTTCTCAAGAACTCTAAAGGGCAGTTTTGGGCAAGATAGGTGAAAGTTTTTGTGTTGATCTCTTGTGTATCAAGTTAATGGTTGATATGACATTGGTTAGAGTGTGAAACATGGTACAAGGCTTGGAAAAGGTCGGTGAAGGCTAAAAGTCAAAAATTGGATTCATTTGGGACTCAGACCAAAGAGAGCTAGTGAGGGGGAATATAAAGTTCCCATGAAACTTGTTCATCTTGAAGGATGGTTTGGCATTGCATGAGATGTAAAAATAGGGTATAGTGAATTGTGAAGACACTTAAGGTGATATTGGTCAATTATTGCATGTTTAATCCATTTTAAGATCCTCACTGCAAAGTTTTTGGTATAAGTTGTTGTTTGATCTCTCTTAACTTGTTAAGTGCATGAAATTGTGATATAGCTCTGCATTAGGCCTTTGCTGGAATTTTATCAAACCATGTTGCCATACATCAAATATGACTTTTATCTTCTTTATTTGGAAGCTCTTCGAAAATGATCCTTAAGATCAAACATAAATAAAGGGCTAATTAAACTACATCTAAAAGGTGAAATGAAGACATTATTTCTAGTTCATGCCCTTTTAAATTATTAAATACCTATTACAAAATTATTGTGAAGATGCCAGGTATTTGAACAAACCAATTGTTCAAGGTATTTTGAAATCTGAACAAACAAGGTTTATTGGAGGAAGATATAGTCTTGAAAATTAGATTTTGGCATGCAATACTATTGAATGAGCTCAATAATCGAGACAAAATGTATTTGTGGTCAAATTAGACTTTGGAAAGGTTATGCCAAAATACATTGAAGCTTCATTCTTAAAATGATGCAATGGTTGGGTTGTGGGCCTCAAATATGCGCACATGTCTAAATGTTGTTACAAAAATGTCAATTCCCATATAGTGATTAATAACTCAATATTGGGATCCTTCCCTTTGCAATGCTCAATTAGACAAATTTTTCCTTTATCTTCATTTTAATATGTTCTCATTGTTAATGCCTTAGGTTATCTATTGCAAACATCTAGTCGTTTGAATCTCATATCCGATATTTCCATCCTTCAGAACTTTGTTGTGATAAATCATCAATTTGTACATGACAACGTGTTATTTCTACAAAATTCAAAAGAAGAGCTTAATAATATATTTGATATTTAACACTATATTATTTTGTGCGGGTTCCCAATTACCTTGACATAAAATAGAGTTTTTGATGTTCCAAGTTGGTCCTACTCTTTATTGGATTTCTAAAGAGTGGAAAAAAATCTAACATGGTAAAATAACTGAATATCTTGGTATTTCATTCGGTTTAAGAGTCAAAATTGTAGTTATATGGAATTTGTACCTAAAAAAACTAAAGAATAAATTATTTAATCAAGGCACCGAATTTTTATCATTGACTAGAAAAATCATGGAGCTCATAAAATGTTTCTTTCCACGAGTATACTATTCATCTTGTTGGATTGCATCCAATAAGGGGCATGAAGATTTAAATAAATTAATATATTAATTTTATGGATCAAATGGGATAGGACTACTTGTTTTAGAAATACTTTTTGGTCTTGTCTCATCTAACTCAAGTTTAAAGGTATATTAAGAATTATAGACCCCAAAACACAGGGTCCACCCCTTGTTGATAAATGGATCATGAGAGTTGTTAAAGGTGATGAGCTATGGAAAATATTATTACAACACATAATTAATACAATTAAGGTTAGAAGAAAATGAAAAAAAAGGTGACTTGGTTCGATAAGATTAGTATTTCTCCATTTTTTCATATTACAACTTCATTCATTATATTTAATCCATTTGGAAAGCTTGGCAACATGTTTGTCAGTTTTTAAGTAGAAATAATCTTCACCACAACCTAGTTTTAGTTTTTTGTCTTCTTTCATTTTATGGAATAGGTATTTACAATATCAAGCACAACCTCTTGATGTTAATTTTTCCAGAGAATCATATTATTTATTCAAGAAAGGGATGCAATAGTTCAGTGCTACACATGATTTAATTGCTTTGTATATATCAGCGTAGCAAGGTCAATAAAGAAATTTTTATTCAACAATAAATAAATTTTCCCTTAAACAATAAATTGCAACGTTTTTTTTCCTTTGTACAATCCTTAGTTTCATCAATTTAACAATTAAATTGTGCACTTCGGTTCTATGCAAATATTTCAACGATTTGCATCTGTCATCCTCTTATCCTTTACCATTCTCTCCCTTAAAGCAACATCACATCCTCCTTCCCAAAATTTCCCTACTTGAATACCAAATGGAAATAATAATTCAACTGTAAGTGTTAAGCTAAATTGAATTTTCAAATTTGGAAAACTAACACTAATACAATTGCACACTTATTAGCATGTAAAATTTTACATTACAAATTATATGTGGGTGGCAAATTAAAATGTATAAATGTATAGCAAAATATATGCCCATTTTGTCAATCACTTGAGAATTTGAAGCACTTATTTTGGGGTTGCATTTATATTAAGAGCCAATAGTCAATTGTTTTTAGAGATCTATGTGTTGTGTTTGATCATCATTTAAACTAGAAAGAACATTTATTTGGAATAGGCCTAAAAAAAATGTGATTGTTGACTCAATCAAACATTTTATCTTATTGCATTTATAAAAAAAAAATGTGTTTAATAATATTTTCTAGCTATAATTTTCATTAAAGAATTGTGATTTTAAGGCACATCTTTAGTTAGATCTCATCTCTATTTTATCAGATATAGAAATTGTTAAAAAAATAAATTAAAGATGCTACATACCTGAGAGATAATCAAAATGCAAATTATTTGGCGCCAAATGAGTCAAAGGAATGAGAAGGTTGCCCTATAGTCAATACAAACACAAAGGTTGATAACCTGTATGATATTGATAATGTGCATATTCAAGTTTTGTACTTAGTTTTTTACAACATGTATAATAATATTTTTGTTGGATTTTGTATTCAATATGAAATTTTAGTATTATATTATATTATTTTTGTCAATTTTTGTACTCAATAGATTGTATTTATAACGATACTTATATTTAATCTCTAGTTTTGTCACTCCTTGAATTCATTGTGTATATGTTCTATGTTTTTGTTTGTCTACTATTAGTTTTTCAAGTGTCTTCCTCTATTCTATGTTGTTGTTTGTCTATTATTATTATTTTTAGCACAATCTTCCTCTTTATTTCTATTTAACAACTTTTAATGAGTTGTTCATTAAATTGTAAACAACATTGTTTAACACAAACCAAAAAAATACTTTAATACTCAAATATAATTAGATTTGATCATTTAATGTGTTCTTCACGTTCTAGTAAACAATATTTAAATCCCCCTTGGTTAATATGGCCTAGAAAACTATGAAAGATAAACCCAATAGATTCATAATAAATGTGTCGAACAATTATTCACCGAGCATTTGAAAATACTAATTCTAGTTTCTTAATATGGACCCTTTCTTCAAGGATGAAAACAACTTTTTTTAATATTTATCTATACTTTAATGGTAATTGACTTTTTACTACTTCTTGTCTTTTTCTATTACTTAACTCCAAATATATAGCGAAAAATAAATTAATATAAATAAATTTATTGTAATAGAAAAATATTAAAAAAAAAAAATTATTATTATAATAAATATTGGTTACTATAGTACATCTATTTAAAAAAGTAAAAAAAATAGCAAATAACCAAAACCTTTATTTAAGAATCTTTACATATTATAATTATTTTAAATTTTTAACATGCTAAAATTATTGATAACTTTAAATTTTAATTATGAAATAACACAACCTTCTAAAGAATTGGATGCTTTTATCAAAACATCTATCCCTGTAACTTGTAAAACCAAATTAAGTGGAAATTTAGAAATTATTAAACACATAGATGAATATAGTAAACCAAAAAATGATACATCAAACTAAACAGAGAAACAAAAAAATTTCAGAACTTAAAAGTCGTGTTAGAAAATATTAAGTATATTGTATATACATTGAACCTACCCTCACTTCTACTAAAGAAATTTTCTGATATATTCTCTCGTAAGTATATACTCTTCCTTCGAAAGGAAGGCACCTTACTCCTCATAATCGGACATTATTATGCCGAAGGTGTTCCCCCTATGAGAAAGGTCCTTCTGGACGTTTTTGCAACTATGTTAAATTTGACGTACATTTGGACGTTTTTTCAATGTGATTAATTTTGACAGTTGTTTGGACGTTTTCGTTTTTCCTAGCTATTTTTAACAATTGCTTTTTCATGTTTTGTTGTGTTTAGATTTGATTTTTCATGGAATGTGAGTTTGTTGTGTTTATATTTGCTTATTCATCTTTACATGTAATGTTTTTTGTGAGGTTTCAGTCCCCTGATCACATTGATAATGGTAGCAGGAATCTGCACTACAGGAATATTATTTGGGCTTGGAATTACGGGGCTGATGAAGCTTGTCTATAGGCTTATTCCTACACCTATGATCACAGGAGTGCAACTCTCACAGGGACTAGCCTTTGCATTCACAAAGGTGATATGCATAAGAAAAGAGCAGGATTTTGCAAAGAAGAAAGCTAGAGATGCAAGGCCTTGGTTAGGCTTGGATGGAATTTTCTTGGCTCTTGTGTGTCCTGGGTTCATTCTGCTTGTAAATGGCTCTGGTGGTGATGATGATGATTCAAGCCAAAGGACTAAAGTTATTCCATCGGTTTCAGTCCCAACATATGGATCTGAGGATCCCCAAGTAAGAAAATCAGTCAGGAACTTGAAGTTTTTACATGCAATTCCATCTGCCGTTATAGTTTTTGTACTTTGTATTGTACTTGTTGTTTCTAGAAATTCCAAAGTTCTTACGTAGCTGAAATTAGGCCCATCCAAGCCTAATTTGATCAAAATATCAAGGCATGAGTGGAATAACTTTGTTAGGGCTACAATACCACAAATCCATCTCTCTGTTCTTAATTATGTGATCGTTGTCTATAAACTATCCACATATTTGTTCCCAAAAAAGAGAAGTGACACCAACTTGGGTGTCTATGAGTGTGGGACTGATGAATTTGGTGGGGTGTTGGTTTGGGGCCATGCATGTCTGTCATGGAGCAGGTGGTCTCGCAGGGTAGTATAAATTTGGGGCTAGAAGTGGAGCATATGTGGCATTTCTTAGAATTGGGAAATTGGTGTTGGGTTTGCTTCTAGGGAATTCACTGGTAAAAATACTGAGCCAATTCCCCATTGGGCTGTTAGGTGTGTTACTGCTCTTTTTAGGTATTTAGCTCGCTATGGCCTGCAGAGACATGAATTCTAAGAAGGATTCGTTTGTCATGCTTATGTGCGCAACTGTTTAACTCACTGGATCTAGCACTGC
Organism: Taxus chinensis; assembly: GCA_019776745.2. Lineage (NCBI taxonomy): Eukaryota > Viridiplantae > Streptophyta > Pinopsida > Cupressales > Taxaceae > Taxus > Taxus chinensis. Next base: position 112,349,430 of record CM034146.1, read on the forward strand.
CTTGGGATTTGGTTTTGGGGTTGTTTTGTATGTGATCATGACATTTAGATATATGGATTTCTCCTATTGTAAGAAAAAATTTCGATCGTTGTTCATCAGAAAAAATATTTCATGCAACAATTGAACGGAGGCATGACCAACACAATGCATGCATTACTTAGTTATAACTTATGTTTATGGAGATGTGCTGTTAGGATACTGGTGCCACACCATTGACAGATGAATCCAAAAATTGACAGGGTGAATTCCAAACAGTAGCTAACCAAATAATAAAGGAGTTTGTTATGGGGGTCTTGTCATTTATGTGATGTTCAACTTTCTGCAACTAGTTTCTTTCTTGCAATAATGTCAAACATATTATGTACTTTTGATGCTTCATTTGCTATAATTTGTGAGGCAGGGTGCTCTTGACAATGTTTAGATAGTTTTGGTTGTCATTTTGGTGTAAGTTCTAGTTGTGATATGTAATTTTGTTCCTTACAACTGTTGAGCTTGTTTTGTGATAAACTATATTGCCCCAATGTTCAAAATATTACATGATTGGTTTTATGCTTTCAAATATGATCAGAATCGATTATTTATTAATATTTCATGACACTATTTAGAGTTGCTTTTGATAGTCACCAATTAGTGGGCCTTATTTTTCAACAGTTCAAACTCTCCTATTTTTTCTTTTTCTTACACCAGGTTATGTTGACTTCCAGAGAAGCCATTGTTCTTAACTCAATGATGGTGTCTAATAGGTAACACCTGTAAAAAATATTTCTTTTAAAATTATTAGCTTTGCCCATTGCTGATAACCTAGGATTCCACCCTGAGACTGCTAATATAAAGTAATTCTCATTACCATATTATTTGTATGCATTCTCTACTGAAAAAAGAAGATATCATTTACTTATTTTTTATTGTCTATTAGGATAACTCTGATAGCAAACATTTGTCTTGTAAAGATAACGCATAAAAGGGCAAGGTTATGTTGATGAGGGCTTCCTATCCGTGACTTAGTAGGATTTAGAACCTTTTCATATTATAAATCAAGATATGAGCACTTCATAAGGTTAATCCTTGTATGACAATAAATGTTTGAAATTTGAATTTTTGATGAAATTAAGTATCATCGAGATAAGATTTTTTATGTGATCTAGTTGATTACAAAGACAATTTATGACATGGAAAATTCTTCTTAGAGATTTGACCTAGATGTTGTGGAAATACTATACAATACAAGCAACAGATGCATCTTGTTTTCTTTGTGACAAATGACCAACCTTAAAATATAGAATAATTGCCCAAGAAATGTTTTGGGAGAAACCACAGAGATTCCCATTCCAAGTCTATTACAAGCCATTATTTTGGAAGTCAGGCATGTAGTGCAATGTACCGAAACAGTTTCAATGATATCAGAGGCCAACCTTTTCCCATTTTCCAGAGAACAACTCATAAAATTTATGAACACTAAAAGTATTGCAAATCTCCCTTTACCAAGATATGCCAAGAGACAATACTAAAATTCTAGGTGGTGTATTCCTAATTAATTTTATTAAAGAGAATCTCATTTGTAAGATTGTTGAGTTCACAATTCAGTCGAGCTTCTTAACCCATCATCAAAGCCTATTCAAGATATTCATCAAATAGATTTTCAGATTTGTTATTTTTGTTATAAACCGCAGTTGAAGCGTAGATCTCGATATGCTTCTTTCATGAATTCATACTTAGATCTACATTCACCAATCTCTCCATGGCTGAAATGAAACAGGTGGTTGTGGTAGGAGGCGGAGTTATAGGTGCCCATGTTGTCAGATCTCTTCAATTTAATCATTGAAGATGATTGTATGAATTTACTAGTTGATCCATGATTGTATATGTACAAATTTGTGACAAGTTTGAAATGAAGAGATAATACCTTTAAATGAAGTAGTTAGTCTATATTTCTACACTTACAAAATTACACTATTCAACATACATGTTCAATTTTTCCTTTTTAGTGTTTCTCGCTTCTTTATGTAAACCAACAACAACACATTTTTAATGTCTCATTCATTATATTTGCATACAAATAGCTATAGTTTTAAAATGCCAAGAAATAACCATGCAATTTATAGTAGTTTCCATCTAAAATTTTGAATTGTTTTAAGGGTTAGACATCATGTTTACACTTTTTAAATTAAGTGGTTCATCTATATTTCTAGACTAACAAAACAATCAACCATAATTTAAACAAAATTCATTACAAAACTAAAAAACTATCACTCTAAATCAAAATAACATATAGATTTCACGTTCACGTTGCATTGTACACATGCAATTGCTAGTTTATATATACAAACTTTACCAATCCCCCTCATTCGATGGAAGGGCGAAATAACAATTTTTCCTTTGGCTCGCTCAGTCTCCAGGTGCTTAAATGCCTCCTTCACTGTAGAAAATGGGTAGGGGCTCTTGGGATCGATCACCGCCTTCAGCTTTCCACTTTCAATGAAAGGACGTAGTCTCTCGAGATTGCTGCCACTCGGCTTCACAAGCACCGACTCCGCTCTGTGATGCGGAGGGTAAACGATGCAATGCCCAAAATTTTACCCTTCCTCCTTTGCAACCACATGAGACTTGAATGACTCCCCTGCATAAAAACAATCATTTCATTTCAGACCTAGGTTCGAAACCTGCTACTAAAAAAAATTAGAAGAAGGAAACAGAGCATCTAGGTTCGAAACCATTGGTATCGAAAACAGAGTACAAACCTATGGTATCGAAAACAAAATCAAACTTCTCCGGCACTTGATCATAGCTCTGCTTTGTGTAATCCACCACCAGATCTGCCCCCAGGCTTTTCACAAAATCCAATTTCCCTGTGCTCGCTGTGGAAACAATCCTAGACGCTTCGTACACATGCTTTGCCAGTTGAATGGCCAGGGATCCAACCCCGCCCGCGCCTCCCACGATAAACACGCTCTGTCCCTTCTGGAAATTGACGGTGTCGAAAGCCTGCTGTGCGGTTAAGAGAGCCAGAGGAAGACTGGCGGCTTCTTCGAAGGACAAATTATGGGGCTTGGAGGCTAACAGATGCTCTTCCGCGACTGTGTACTGAGCCAGAGTGCCGTACTGCTTAGGGTTTCCTACCGTGAAATCCTGAATGTCGCCATAAATCTCGTCTCCCTTGTTAAACTTGGACACGCCCTCGCCCACCTCGGCAACAACTCCAGCCAAGTCGCACCCAAGCACCGCCTGAAAACAAATATACAAATATTTACGCTTAATCCAAAACAATGACAAAATCTAAACTAATTAGTTTACAGGAAGACGCTGCCCGAACTTTATCCAAAACCACGCCTTCTGCATTTTCAATTACAGTTCAGTACGCATTTACTGTTATTAAAATTTGGGTGATATGAAACGGAGGAGAAGAGGGCACTAAATAGTAGTCATCGAACGCGATTAGTTGGTGAAAGGTGTCATCATTAATGGCGTCGGAGAAAATTGCGGCACCTGTGACAAAAATACCTAGTGTCACTTCGTTAGCCAATTAAATGTCTATTCGTTAGCCACTAAGGGCATGGTCCCATGCTTATTTCTAAAGTCAGTTGCAAGAAATGTTGAAAAAATAGGAGCTCCACTTTTTTAGCTCCCTAAACTTAAGAGGCGGACAGAGAGGGGGGCTGGGAGTTTCCTCCTACAGTTTAGGGCTGATATAATCAAATGGGATCCTTTTAGAGAGAAATATGATTTTATTTTCCTATAAACAACCATAAATATCCAATGGGATCCTTATTGAGGAAACTAATAAAAAAATCATGATACCTTAAAAGTGCTAAAACTCTCCTAAATTTTCTCAGCAGCACCCGTTGAGATATTTAAAGAGCCCCCTTCAATGGGACCATGCCCTAAGTGTAGAATTTCCCTTATTTAGGTAAGGGAGCCGTGGAATGGAGACACCCATATAGATGTGTTGGAACAAAAATTGGAGGAAGAAGGGGATTGAGGGAGGAGAAGTCCATGGCAAAGGAAAATGTTAAGGTGAATGAATATATGTGAAAGTCGTATTTCTTTCTTTCTTTCTAGAAGACTAATCTTCGATGAATTTAACGAAGAAAGAAGCAAAAACATCTTCGACGACACATGCACATAATACTAAAGAGACCACACACACACACACACACGCGCACGTGAAAACATGTAAACAAGAAATGTAAGTGACAAATACATTAAATCAAAAGAATTATATCGATTATGAATTAATGTATGTATCAAGAAACTAATGATTAAAAAGTAATTAATCGTAAATGGAAAAAAAATTGGTGTAATTTGTACAAACACTACACTATCTTAATCGTCCACCCTAGAATTTAGATAAGAGGGATGATTTTTTAGTTTATTGGGCTACACGACACCATAATAGGCTTTGAGACTCATTTTCAAACTCACAATTTGTTTGAATCCAACAAAGAAAGAAATGGCAACTTTTAAGGCATTCAACATTCGACGGTGAGAAATTTGTTGGTGCAAGGCTTGAGAATTTGCTCCTTAGATTGCATCTCCAAGGAAACCACCTAGGCAAAGTACAAAGCACAAACATTATGAGTGGATTTAAAAGGAATCCCATAAACAAAGTTAGGGAGATGGTCGTCCCAAATGAAATACCATTGTTGCATCATCATAATTTTATTACAAACCAAAAATGTCCAATATTTTCATAAAAGTGTATATGTGTTGTTTCAAAGTTACATATTAACAATTCAATTGTGTGATGCATCGATGACTGTAAGTATTTGAGTGTGTCTTGTAATGTCCTTGTACTCATGTGTTAGGTGTAATTATAACAATGATTTACACATGTAGAATAATTACAATAACATATTCCATAGTAAGAGGGTGGCCAACAAATGTATATAAGGAGAATAACATGGTTTGAGTGGATTGAAAGAAAATGAGTGAGTTGAGAGCATTGTTACATATTTTCAATTATCATGGCCACTACGATGCTTCCCTAATATGTTGTGTTTAAAGGAGACAACGAAGCTTATCTAAAATTGATAAGGTGAGAAATTTACTTGTATCAGTACCTTTTTTCAAGTGAAATAACCAGCAAGCGCACAAGATTTGAAGTGATGCCCACGAGTGAGGGAAATGACCAAAATGGTGGAATCATGTAGATCAAGTCCATATACCATGACTGTCTATAGAGGCGCACTCCAATTGGATATGAGCATAAGTGATCGCATGACAGGAGTTTGGTACCTCAAATAAGGAATTTCTCTTCCTTCCCACGCAAGTGGATCAGATAATGATGGCACAATTATACTTGGAAAATGATGCCTTTTACAAAAGGTTCACCGCCAAGTTTAGAAAATAGAACCTCAACGCCACCACCTGGTTGCTAGAAAATGTGCACTTTGTTATGTCCAGTCATGTTTTTGTTCTCCATGTGGATAATTGTTATATACCTGGATATATCGATGATTAAATTAATATGTACCTCTATAGCTAGTCAATGTTTTCCCTCATTCAAATTTGGAACACACCTTTCGGCATAATTATTAGGTTTGTATTAACATCGTACATGTGTAAAGTCCCATAAATTTCTTAAAAACCCAATAACACACTTAGATACATTTCTAGGTCCTAAAATCATAATAGCATTCATATGATTTCTAAGCAAGAAAACTAGTGATTGACAACTATCTCTGGTCTCTTTTCTTTGTTTCTTGTTTTCTATTTGGTCTTACACACCCTGTAGCCTAATCGGTATTTTACTTACTTATCTTTTATGGCTTCAGACACCAACGCCCAGCCAAGACAGAAGCGCCCAGGCACTCTCGTCCCTTCTGGGCGCCCTTGACCCTTGTCTTACCTTACTCACTCTTTTTGGGTCTCTTTTATCTTATGGGCATCTTTTACTTATGGGTCAGCCTTCTAGTTTTCAATTACGAAATTCGAATAAGGGAATCACATAAATACATAGTTATGTGTTCAAAATTAAGGACCAAGCACTAAGCATTACTATCATCATCTAAGCTTGCATTTAAAAGGCGCCTAAATCACTCCAAGGCATTCAACTAACATCCATTCAAATGAATAAGGGTTGCATACTCTGCATACACAACATAGGAAAAGGAAGTTCATTTTATTCCATCCACACATTCTACTACATTCTAGCAACAATTTGCTATCAAGTGCAACTTGCACAAGGGTATCCTAGGGCACAATTTCTACACACACTCACAATTTTTACCCAAAATCTCCAAGATAGGTACACAAAGTTTTTAAAGTAACTACAGTATAATAAGAGTTTTTAAGCACTACAAATTTATAAATCAGCAATAAGTTTTTCCTAGCATGGCTATTCCAACTTATTTAGGTCATAACTTAGTTTTCGAAAGTTTTTATAGGTGAAGCTAGCCATTTTGTCAACCTTGTCCCCTGGAAAACAATTTTTATCCTCGTTTTGATTTTTATCCTCTCTCACATGGACTTTTGAATGGTTTTAATATCACTTGAGTTGGAAAGGTGTTCTTAGCCATTCTCTATCCAAAACCATAAAATCTTTCAATTTGTCTTCAATTTACGTTGTCTCTTACCATGATTGTAACTTTAAAAGCCTTATATTGTTCATGATGCTTGTGCAACATTTGTCAGTATGAATATAGTCTCATGGTATCCCAAAATATTGTTTTGTTTTCCCTTTAAGGTGAGGGACATCCCAAAATACATTATTCATGTTTTGCTAAAAACATATAGAAACCATGGAATCTTTGTATTTGTCTTCAAACTAACATTGTCTTGTATCAGGATTATAACTTAAAAAGGATTTGTTTTGTTCATGATGCATGTGTGACATTGTCAGTATGAATGAAGTCTCATGGTATCCCAAAATATTATTTTTCTCGCCCTTTAAAATTTGTGAGACATCCCAAAATACTTGGTTCCTTTATTGTGAAAAGCATTTAGAAACTTTCTACTATTCTCTTGTAAGCAATTGATCAATTCAATAAGTTTGTGAAGGCAAACCAAGATAGATGTAAATCTCAAAACAAAATTTTAGAATTTTGCATTTGTTTCATGGTATCCCAAAATATTATATTGTTTGCCCATATAGTTGTGAGACATCCCAATTCATACTTGGTTCCTTTTTTGCTAAAAGCATTTAGGGGACCTAATTTCCAATTAGAAATTTCTCGTTTTTGTTATGTTATTACAATATTTTTTGAAATCTAAGAAAAATAGTAGCCAACTTATTTATATTCATTTGTAACAAATGAACAATTTTGAAGGTTTTTTATAAGCACCAAAATAGATGTGACTAAAGATCATAACAAAATTATATAATTCTACATTTGCTTGTGAGCCTTGAGGATATTACATATCAGTGACTAATTTTTAATTTTACTTTTTCCCCTCTCAAGTGTGTAAGTATATACACGTAAATATCTCATTTCCATTTCTCCATCTAAAGTAAAAATTTAATTGATGATGGTTACTCTTTTTAATAAATCCTCCAACCCTGAGCCTTTTGTTACAGGGGTGATTAAGACCAAACACATTGTTCTTTATTTTTTGTTGACTATTAACATATAGGGTGAGTATGAAATTTTGAAGAAAAGGATTGCCAAAGCATTGGAGACGGGACAAGATCCACCAAAATTGATTTCTAGTGTCGATGGTTTCGTCTAGAGGAGTTCTAATATTACAAACCATTCAAGTATATTTCAGGTGACAACATGATTATAAAGTTAAAACTAATAGTTTTGGTTGTTAGAATTGATATCCATCTTTGAGTTGTATGATCCTTGATGAAACTATATATTTAGAGGTTATTCATGAAAATAAAGGGATTCAAGGAGAGGAAAGAGATACTTGCCCCATCTAATATATGTTGGAGAAAAAAGGCCCTAAGGTTGATCATCATTATAAAGTTGGTGCCATGAATGCCATGGTAATTTCACTTTTATCATCTCTTTTCAAGGACTTACATTGATAGTGTTTTTGCATTACAAGTTTAATAGTGAACAACTTTAGATCATATTCTTAAAGATTATTTTTAGCTGTATAAAATTTGGCACTAAACAAAAGGGCCACGGGTAACATTAGCTTTTATGTGTTGGTATTTTAAGGCAAGCGTATCAATAGTGATGACAAATGCTCCTTTCACACTTAATCTGGTCTATGATATGCACATGAATGATTGCAAAGCCATACAACATGCTATGTGCTTCTTCCTTGACTGTAACTCTAAAAAAGAATGTGGCTTTGTGAAATTTCCTCAAATGTTATATGGAAATCTCAAGGATGATCCCTTTGGAAATCAAATAAAATTACTAGTGAAAGTAAGCGATAATTTCAAATGATGTGAATTGGTTATGCAATCTTCAAAGTTTGTTATATAAGTATTTATAACAATAATAGTGGAATTGTTGAATATGTGCAGATTCAAGCATTAAAATGTTTTTTCACGTGTCTTAAGCAGAGGTTCCTGATTTTGTATCATCTTGCTCTTTTGAGGATTTGAGAAAAGAATTTGGAGGCTCCTATGTTCTTGCAGCTACACATGAGGCCTTGAAGGTTGTTATAAGTTTCATTTTCATATTGAGGATCACTTTCATAATTATCGTGGAACAAGTGATTATTATGCATTTGCAAAGGGATTTTGAATCTCATGTTGTACCTATGTTCTAAGAGTATGAAAATGAGAAGGAACAGACGTCATAAGACAAAAAAGAAATTACTAAACTAATACCAACAAGAGATTAATTCCCTCTTTCTATGTTAAGTAGACCCTGTTAGTGTAGAATCACAACACCCCTGAAGCCTGCAACTTGATGGGTTGAGACTCACATTATGATTGCATAACATGGAGCATCTCTCAAAGTGTGGGACTTTGTGAATCAAGAGAGCTCTCCAAATGAAGGACGGTTCCTATTCCTCTGTTCAGGTTCACACATTCATATTGCAGAGGATCTACTCTAAAACCTACTCTAACTTGCCAAGGAGACAAGGTTAAGGAGATGCAAGAAATAAAACCTAGACTAATAAGGGTGATGCACCAAAGGAATGATGAACACCTGCTTTGCAATAAACACAAACCATAAAAACATAATACAACCACCACATAGGTGACCAAACTGCGATGAGAGACCAGGCAGATGCAGTGAAAAAAAGAGAGGGTTGAAATCATCCACAGACTTATCTCATTGCTCCAAAATTGATACAGTGCATTACAGTAGCCAGGAGGCACAAATTGCATTACAATTTGAGTGGGAAATTCGAAACTCCACAAATTTGCCTGCGGAAAAGAGAAGAAGGGAGGGTGCAAAGCAAAACTGTCCATACTTAGAAATTGCCCCCCTTGTACAATATATAGGAATAATTAGAGAAGGAGATAGAAGAAACCTGAATTCTTGTTCAACTACCCCAAAAGAGCAATGAATTCTCCTGCAACAATGATGGGTTTCACTGCAAAACCCATGCCTCCGTCATTGTTCCTTGTTGGGCAAGAAAGGAAGCCCATAATCCATTATGGGGGTAGGTGAGAATCCTGACACATTCAAGAATGGCATACTGCATTTAAGGATATCCCATTGTAGTTGAGCAGCAGATGTCGAGAGCTTTCCAAAAAGTCTCCTCTTGCCTAGATCTGAGCTTTTAGTTGAAGGTTATGGATTTCTGAAGATCGAGGGTCAGGCGTTTAATGTGGGCTAACAATATTTAAAAGAGTTTATTCGTGCAAGATCCATGTGGCAGCCCCACGTGCCTTAAGTCTTCACCCCCCTCCCTTCACTCTCAAAGTTGTGTCGAAGAGACACATGGCATTGTCTGCAGGCCTACTCTATTTCCTTTGTGTTCTAGCTAACCCCATCCGGTTTGGCGGAGACACTATGTTTGACCCTAAACACGTGGAGGATTGGCGCACGTTTGGGACCTGCCTCCAAATTTTGCTTTTGAAGTTGCGTCGATGAGGCACATGGAAGCTTCCGCTAGCCTGTCCCAAGCTTGGAATTTTCAACAGCCGGCAAAACCGTTTGGACTCTAACTACGTGGCATGTTGGCACTTGTTTGGGGACCACCCTTGGATTTGACCCTTGAAGGAGCGCCAATGAGACACATGGCAGCTTCCGCAGACCCTTTCTTATACTTAGCCAATTCGGGCCTCGAGTGAACAGTTCCTGCCTCGTTCCTTTGGGTGAGTAAGGGCCCCACTATGTATAATGTCAAAACCGTTTTACGTGTGGGACCTGTTGGTATCCAAATTTGTTCTCCTTTTCAAGCTGAGCAGCATCACATATTTTGCATGGAGCTTAGAGACATATAGATCATAATGTGTGGTGTTTTGTAGCTAGGGATGAGATCTAACTAGCCCTTTGTCACTCATATTTGTGGAGAGATGGATAACACCTTCAAGAGGATTTGACATATCCTCACTACTTTAGGTCGTGCCTTTTGACCAAGGTGAGAGGACCCGTAGTGTAACCTCTGTTTGATGAAGGAGATGGAGATATCCTTCTTTTGCACAAATTTTATGAAGAAAACCTTGGGAAAATACGGTCAATACTCCATAATTTAACTCTCAAGAGTTGTCACTTCTAAAAGATGGAGATATTTTCAAAGCAAGGCTAAGGTTACTGAAGACATTAAGAAATCCTGATTGTTCTGCATATTTTGAATAATTTTGGTGGGAGATTAAGCAGGATAAAGTTGATTATACCAGATCTCTGAGAAACTTAACAATAATGGACAACTCAACAACAAAAAGCTTCAGAATAGTTAAGACATTCCTTCAACCAAAAGGTGTGCTTCAATGGAGGCCCATATCAGCATGTTTTGACACAATCTTTGAGACTCTAACACAAAGGTTCGAGTTAAAAGACTCAATTAAACACCAAAATCTCTTATCAATCACGCCTAAGGTACACCCAAAGACTTATAGACAATCTTTATCAACAAATGACAGTGCATTGATTTTAAATTTGTTTATCGCATCACAGGATGAAGGCTCTTCTTGAAATGAAATTGCAAATGCCACTAAACTATCACAGGGACAAGATCCTGTGTGATTTCACAAAGATTTCAATGTAAGATTACAATATGAACAAAAGAAACCATTTACAGACATTCTGAAAAATAAATCAGACACAAAATTCTAGAGATTGACACAAATTTATTTCAAAAATTGCTTAGATTCATCAGCAAGGAAAAGCTTCCAGAGCAATCTCAGTGCTCGTTAATGGCTATACATCTGTAACCAACTTGACATGATAGAAAATCTAACACAAAAGAAATTAACAGGTTATCTCAGATTTGTCTCTCAGGAAGACGGATTTCTCAAATTTTCTCTTAAGAATTCAACCCCCAACCCTTTGCAAGAGTATTCTCATTGCATTTATACATTTTACTCACTCAAATTTTCCCCCAAAAGAGAAGAATATTCGAGGGACCTTTACTTGTTACCAATTTGTCTTGGAAAGTGACGTTTATCAAATTCACATCCGAAAGCTTCCAGGTGGACCAATTGTGAACTGATCACATTTCTTGGGCCCTTGACTAATGACTAGGATGGCATGCCACAACTTTTTGGCAATCCTTCTAATCATTATGATTCTGTCATGTGAGAAATCCCCTTTTTAATCATTTTCTGGAGGCTCTGCATAGCTGGATCTGACAAGTAATCCTTTTCGCTCTCGAGGTAACACCTTTTTCATCTTTTGCACCTGCAACTTTCATCATTTCATCCTTTTCCCTTTCTTTCCTTTGTTTTTGCCCCGCGTCCAGCTTCTCTGGTAATTCCCATTTTTGCAAGTGCTTGAGCAATTCCAACTTCAAAATATCGACCTTAACAATCCTTGGACTCACAAATTAAGCTCTGAATCCATTTAATGGCACTTCACAGACAAAGACGACAAGGATTTTCATCAAAAAATGATGAAAAACAATGTGTATTCGCATCTCTAGGAGTCTTGGAGCAAAAATGGCAGAAAAACAGATGCAATACACAACAACCGTTGATTCTTCCCCTTCTCCACTTTATTTTATAACCATCCACGTGTTTCCTTAGCGCAACTGCAAAGGAGAAGTACAGGGGCAAGTTTCCAAACAAGCGCGGGCCTTCCACGTGCCCTGGGACCAAGAAAAACGCCTTTTGGCCTTTGAAAAAGTCTCAGCAAAAAAGGAGCCAGCGGAAGCCTCCACGTGTCTCAATGGCACACTTTGAGATGGTCCCCAAAAGTAGAGACCCCAAACAAGCGCATGCTCACCACGTGTCTCAGTCCGGAAGAGTTGTTAAAATTTTGAAGGATCAACAAAAGGCGCCATGTGTCTAGGGTCCAAGACAGTTTTCCTTGGCCGTTGAAAAGTCCAAGCAAGGGCATAGTGAGCGGAAGCCTCCAAGTTTCCTCCTGGTGCTTCTTCAAAATAAAACTTAGGGACCGGTCCCCAAACAGACGCGATCCCTCCACGTGTCCCGGGCCTTTCAAAATTACTTTGAAAAGTTTAAGTATATAGCGGAGCTGGCGGAAGCCTCCACATGTCTCCCTGTCGCAATTGTTAAGGTGGGACCCTGAGGCAGATCCTCAAATGAGCGCCAACCCTCCACGTGTCCATGGTCCACCAAAACTGTACCGTTCGCATGAAAATTTTGTCTAAGTCTAGGCAAGGCAGTGGAAACCTCCACTTGTCTCCCCAACGCAACTCTAAAGCCAAACCAAAAGGTAAATTTCCAGATGAGAGTTAGCCCTCCACGTGGACAAGCTTTGAGTTGAATCGGGCCTTAGAGTTTCAAAGTGCCCCGCCGAGCTGCATCCAACTAGAAAGGGCCATGTTTCAACTGATGTCGAGATATAAATTTGACCGAGAAAAATACACCCGTCAAACCATAAAATGTAGGAAAATCACCATTTACGCCCGAAAATTAATCCTTCTTCACGGACAAAGAGTTTGGAAATGATATAAGGCCCAAATATGATCCTTCAAGCCGCATCCAGTCACGTTTCCATATATATCTAGGACAAAAATGACAGGGACAACAAAATGTGACTGTGGAAAATGGAAGGAAAGGAAAAAACCTGAGTTTTCCCCCAAGTTATAGACTCTTTCACATGGATAGAGGAACGAAAAACAATTTTGGACTTTTAAGTGATCCTTGACCAAGGAAGGGACTGATCATGGCAACCAAATGGAGGATGGAGTTTTTATGCATCAATACGGGGCGATAGAGAAAATGACAGAGCCCACAAACTGAAGAACTTTAAGGACAAATGGGGCGAGACCAAATTGAGCACCAACATCAGCTCCGAATCGAGGATGGGCACTCCCTATGAGTGCCACAATAACAAATAGCAAACCAAGTGCCAAAAACAAACCATTAGGCAACAGAGTCAAAGAATGAGCTTACAGAGTAGAACAATAATAACCAACTCCCCCAAGGACGAACCGAGAAACTAGCAAAACCAGGTCACCAAGGACCAGAATGAACAAAAACACAAAAGCAGAATGAAAACAAAGAACTATACACTATACAATTGAGTATACCTTGATTCTGAGAAATCAATCAAGGAAATGTTTCAAATGCCTGCCATTAACAGGGAATTCAAGCAATTCCCCGTCTAAGTCTTTTAGGAAGAAGGTATTTTCACCAATTTGAATGTCAATTGAATAAGGGCACATCCACAATACATCAAATTTACCATGTTTGAACTTATCTTCATACCTGTTATCCCATAATAGCACAAGATCCCCAATGCTGAAAGCTCTTGGAGTCACCTTCTTGTCAAATAAGTTCTTCAACTTTTCTCTGAACTTCACATGTCGCTGATGGGATGCCCTTCTTTCTTCATCTAACTCAATAATCTGATTGATTCGAGCATCATATGGACTAACTTCTTGATCTTCAATTTGTTGAACAAACTGAAATGAAGACAATTGAAAATGAAGGGGCAACAAAGCTTGAGTTCCATATACCAACTCAAATGGGCTTTTACCAGTAGCTCTTTTGACAGTGATTCAGTCAACCCAAACAGCAAACTTCAGTTGCTCGGCCCACTTCTTTTTGTTCAGCTCTAAGGTTCTTCTAATGATCTTCAACAAGTTTTTATTGTTGGACTCAACTTGTCCATTTCCTTGTGGATTGTAGTTAGAAGCATATGTCAAATTGATTCCATACTCTTTGCACATTGCCACCAAAGGTTTGGCTCCGAAACTCATGGCATTATTAGCAACAATTTTAGCTGGCACTCCAAATCTGCATATGATTTGATTCAGCATGAAGTCCATGATAACTTTGTGTGTTGCATTTTTGGTGGGGATTGCTTCCACCCACTTAGTGAAATAATCAATAGCTAAAAGAATCCATTTATGACCAGCACTCGAATGATCAAAAATTTCGCCAATGAAATCCATTCCCCGTTGCTTAAATGGGACTTCAATTGACACAGGCTGCAAAGGAAGGGAGCTTAAAGCTTTCATTCTTCCAAAAAATGCTGGCAGCTTTCACATTTCCTAACCAACAGAGTTGTATCCTTGAAGAGAGTTGGACACCAATAACCAGCCCTTAATATTTTATGTGTTGTAACTCTTCCAACGAAATGTCCCCCACAAACCCCTCCATGGAGATCAACAATTACCTTTGGGGCTTCATCCTTAGCAATGCCTCTTAAGAGCACTCCCTCCGGGTTCTTCCAAGCTAACCCAAAATCAGTAATGCCATATTTTTGGAAGGCTAACTTGAGAGCTATTTTCTAATTTTTACTCAAATGTTCAAGGCAGCATAGATGTCTGAGATAAAAGATTATATCTTTGTACCATTCAGAGCTTACCAACTTTTTAAGGACATCCACCTTTCTCCTTCTCCTTCACTCACCTCAATAGTTTGCAAGTTGCTCTCAGCCATAAGCTTAGCTAAGCCCAAACCTCTAATCAATTTCGTGGTTTGGATATTCATGTCATATTCTTGCAACTTGTTTACCCATCTGCATCTTTTGCTTGAGACCTCCATCTCTGATAAGATATCTTTCACCATGGTGTGGGGAACAGAAACAACAACTTTAGAGCTCAATATGTAAGGTCTGAAAATCTTTGTTGCTTTCACCGAGACAAATACTTGCTTCTCCATGATGGTGTATTTCAACTCAGCTCCTTGCAATGCCTTACTGAAAAAGGAAATTGGTCTCTTAGCCCCTACATCGTCCTTCTGCAACAAGACAGATGCAATGGTGTTTTCTGAAGAAAAAGAAAAAAATTGTAAAAGCTTCTTGTAATTTGGAGCTGCCAAAACAGGGGCATGCTTTGGTGCTTCTTTGATCCCATTGAAAGCTTGAATGAAAGGTTCTTCACATTTGATAACTTGGTCCTTCTTCAACATGCTAGTAATAGGGATGGTCAGCTCAGCAAAGTTAGACACAAATCTTCTGATAAAGTTTATTTGTCCAAAGAAGGATTGAACTCCCTTCTTAGTTCTTGGAATTGGAACCTTGCTTCCACTCTCTCATGATCAATCATGACCCCTTCCTTTGATACAATGTGGCCAAGCAACGTTGTCTTTTGCACTCCAAAGTGGCACTTTTTGGGATTCAATGATATTCCATACTCTCTACACCTTAACAATATTCTCTCCAAGTGTTGCAAGTGATCATTTCTTTTTCTGGAAAACACAGTTACATCATCTTGATAAACAACAATGAAATCATTAATATAACCAACAAACGCTACATCCATTACTCTTTGGAAGGTTGCTCCAACATTCATTAAGCCAAAAGGCATCCTGACATAGACATAAGTTCCCCAAGGAGTGGTAAAGACAATCTTTATTCTTTTGTCATGCTTATGTGCGCATCCGTTTCACTCACTAGATCTAGCACTGCCTTGGGATTTGGTTTTGGGGTTGTTTTGTATATGATCCTGAAATTTAGAGATATGGATTTCTCCTATTGTAAGAAATTTCCAACCGTTGTTCATCAAAAGAAATCTTTCATGCAACAACTGAACAGAGGCATGACCGAAATAATGCAGACATTACTTAGTTATAACTTATGCTTATGGAGATGTATTCTTGGAATACTAGTACCACACCATTGACAGGTGAATCCAAAAATTGATAGGTAAATTCCAAACAGTAGCTAACCAAATAATAAAGGAGTTTACTATGGGGGTCTTTTCATTTATGTCATGTTCAACTTTCTGCAACTAGTTTCTTTCTTGCAAGAATGTCAAACATATTATGTACTTCTGAAAGTCGATGCTTCATTTGCTATAATTTGCGAGGCAGGGTGCTCTTGGCAATGTTTAGATAGTTTTGGTTGTCATTTTGGTGTAAGTTCTAGCTGTGATATGCAACTTTGTTCCTTACCACTGTTGAGCTTGTTTTGTGATAAACTATATTGCCCCAATATTCAAAATATTGCATGATTGGTTTTATGCTTTCAAATATAATCAGAATCGATTATTTATTAATATTTCATGACACTGTTTAGAATTGCTTTGGCAGGCCACTCACCAATAAGTGGCCTTATTTTTCAACAGTTCAAACTCTCCTATTTTTTCTTTTTCTTACATTAGGTCATGTTGACTTCCAAAGAAGCCATTGTTCTTAACTCAATGATGATGTGTAATAGGTAAACCTTGTAAAAGATATTTCTCTTACAATTATTGGCTTTGCCCATTGCTGATAACCCAAGATTACACCCTGAGACTATGTTAATATAAACTAATTATCATTACCATATTATTTGTATGCATTCTCTACTAAAAAAAGAAGATATCATTTAATTATTTTTTATTGTCTATTAGGATAACTCTAGTAGCCAACATTTGTCTTGCAAAGATAACGCCTAAAAGGGCATGCTTACGCTGATGATGGCCTCCTATCAGTGACTTAGCAGGACTTGGAACCTTTTTATATTATAAATCAATATATGAGCACTTCATAAGGTTAATCCTTGTATGACAGTAAATGTTTGAAATTTAAATTTTTGATGAAATTAAGTATCACTGAGATAGATTTTTTATGTGATCCAGTTGATTAGAAAGACATTTTATGACATGGAAAATGTTTCTTAGAGTTTTGACCTCGATATTGTGGAAATACTATACAATACAAGCAACAAATGCATCTTGTTTTCTTTGTGACACATGACCAACCCTAAAATATAGAATAATTGCCCAAGAAATATTTTGGGAGCAACCACAGAGATTCCCATTCCAAGTATATTACAAGCCATTATTTTGAAAGTCAAGATTGTAGTGCAATGTACTAAAGCAATTTCAATGATATGAGAGGCGAACCTTTTCCCATTTTCCAGAGAACAACTCATCAAATTGATGAACAGTGAAAGTATTGCAATCCTCCCTTTAGCAAGATATGCCAAGAGACAATACTAAAATTCTAGGTGTATTCGTAATTAATTTTTTTAAAGATCATTAGTAAGATTGTTGAGTTCACAATTCAGCAGAGCTTCTTAACCCATCATCAAAGCCTATTCAAGATATTCATCAGATAAACTTTTATTTGCTATTTTTGTTATAAACCGCAATTGAAGCCTAGATCTCGATCTCTCGATCTGTTCTTTCATGAATTCATACTTAGATTTACATTCACCAATCTCTCCATCGCTGAAATGAAACGGGTGGTTGTGGTAGGAGGCAAAGTTGCAGATGCCCATGTTATCAGAGCTCTTCAATTTGGAGTAGATGTCACACGGATTGATATGCATGTGAATTTTTCATCAAACCCAATTCAATTTTTTTCATTTTTGATTATTTATAGTCTATGATCAAGGATTCCCTATGATTATTTGCTGATTGCTACAGGCAGTACTTTTGATGGGCCTTCCTCCAAACAACGCAAGATCAAACAGTTTGAAGCAGGTTAGTATAAACCATTTGGGAATTAAACAGATTTAGATTTATTTGAATTCACTATCTACCTTGTCTTTGTAGTTGGAAACATTACAGACATTAAGGTAGACTCTAAGATGCAATACTTACTATCCTTTATAAACATCTATGTTTTCATTCAATCCCTTAATTGATACTTGAAATACCATGGGCTATGTTGAGATGTATGGTGGAGCCTAGTTTTGCAGAGGTCTTTATTTGGTCATAATGATTATTTTGTAAATGGCTGCCTGGTCACTCGCAGTGTTGCCAGTGCTACAGATACAGTAGTTGTCACAGCTTCAAGAGAACGGATTCCCTACGATTAGTGTAAGCTAAAATTAATGAATAATGGACATTGATTTTGTTGTATTTAGTCAATGTTTATAATTTAATCCAGGATTTCTTTTCCTCTGCATATCGTGACTTATTATGTGTATGTCTACAATTATACAACAGATGATGAATACACAATACTGGGCTCTGCAAACATCAACCAACGATCAACGGATGGGGCAAGGGACTCTGAGATTGCAATGGGAGCATATAAGCCATTCCATACTTGTATAGATGTATCCCCTTGAGGGCAGATCCATAGGTTCAGAATGTCTCTTTGGTATGAACACATGGGTATTCTTATAGATGATTTCTTGCATCCCAACAGCACTCAGTGCATGGGAGCAGTGAATGACATTGGAGACAAAATATGGAACGAATTCATTTCAGAGGAGGGTCCAGATATGAGGGATCTTACTGCACATTTGATGCCTTGTTCAATACAGATTTGGGAAGATGGTTCAGTCTCTGTCAAAGAAGACCACTAGTATATTTACATAATGACCTGCCCCTTAAAAGAAGACGAGGTTTATCAATCCCCCTCATTCGATCGGCGAAATAACAATTTTTCCTTTGGCTCGCTCAGTCTCCAGGTACTTAAATGCCTCCTTCACCGCAGAAAATGGGTAGGGGCTCTTGGGATCGATCACCGCCTTCAGCTTTCCGCTTTCAATGAAAGGACGCAGTCTCTCGAGATTGCTGCCACTCGGCTTCACAATCACTGACTCTGCTCTGGGATGTGGAGGAAAGGATGCAATGTCTACAACTTTACCCTCCTCCTTTGCAACCACATGAGACTTGAAAGACTCCCCTGCACAAATAGAATCATTTCATTTCAGACCTAGGTTCGAAACCTGCTACGAAAAAAAAATAGAAGAATGAAACAGAGCATCTAGGTTCGAAACCTGCTACGGAAAAAAAAAAAAATAGAGGAAAGGATCAGAGCACAAACCTATGATATCGAAAACAAAATCAAACTTCTCCGGCACTTGATCATAGCTCTGCTTTGTGTAATCCACCACCAGATCTGCCCCCAGGCTTTTCACAAAATCCAATTTCCCTGTGCTCGCTGTGGAAACAATCCTAGACGCTTCATACACATGCTTTGCCAGTTGAATGGCAAGGGATCCAACCCCGCCCGCGCCTCCCACGATAAACACGCTCTGTCCCTTCTGGAAAGTGACGGTGTCGAAAGCCTGCTGTGCGGTTAAGAGAGCCAGAGGAAGACTGGCGGCTTCTTCGAAGGACAAATTATGGGGCTTGGAGGCTAACAGATGCTCTTCCGCGACTGTGTACTGAGCCAGAGTGCCGTACTGCTTAGGGTTTCCCACCGTGATATCCTGAATGTCGCCATAAACCTCGTCTCCCTTGTTAAACTTGGACACGCCCTCGCCCACCTCGGCAACAACTCCGGCCAAGTCGCACCCAGGCACCGCCTGAAAACAAATACACAAATATTTACGCTTAATCCAAAACAATGACAAAATCTAAACTAATGACAAATCTAAACAAATGTTTACAGGAAAGGGGTCATCTGCAGTGCGGAAGACGCCTAATTTGCGGATCTTGTAGTCGACAGGGTTGAGAGCGGCAGCTCGGACTTCAACTAAAACCTGACCAGGCACCACATTTGGAAGGGGAAGAGGAATGTCCCCAAATTGCAGGACGTCCACGGAGCCATACTCGTTGTAAAACCACGCCTTCTGCATTTTCAATCACAGTTCAGTACGTATTTACTGTTATTAAAATTTGGGTGATATGAAACGGAGGGTAAGAGGGCACTAAATATGTAGTAATCGTCGAAAGCTCTCGAACGCGATTGGTTGGTGAAAGGCGTCATCATTGACGCATGTTGTGATCATTAATGACGGACGGCTTTGTTAGGAACTTTGGCTTGCGGACAGTGATCAAATTTGAAGGGCTAGTCCCAATTTCATTGTGAAGGGTAAATATTGGACCAACCCTTCAACTATGAAAAGTAGTATAATCATTTTACACTTCATATGAAAATAGTAAATAAATCACACATGTCGTAAAAAATTGAACACTTTTTACAAAGAAAGATTTCATTTTTTTAGATGGGTGATTTTACAAATTAAAAATGTCAATGTATCATATCTAATAAGAGTGTCTCCCCTTAAAATGTAATAAATTCCATTTCATAAATAATGTATGAATAAGTTATATTGCGAGATCCAATAAAAAATTTAAAATTAAACTCTCTAATTGACATTGGAATTACAAAGTGACGAACAAATTTTTTAACACACATAATGAACCTAAAAATTAATGACAACACAAGGTTCTTTTACTCAAATTTAATTTGTTAAATATAAGAGAAAAACTAATTAGTTGTATAAAAATAATTCATGTTTCATCTAATAAATAGTATCAAGAAAAATATCAAACTACCAAAAAATGTGTGATCTAAATAGAAATGTTTCTCGTGTTCACCTCAATGTAAGCAAAACATATCACCAACACATTTTTTAGGCTCCCTTCAAAAAAGAAAATACCTGAAACACAAAATGAGATATAAGTCATTACAAGACACATTGATCAACATTTAGACCAAGTCAAATGTTCTTGACAAGTATTCATCAATTATTTCGAAAAAAAATCTTATTAAATTAGTAGTAAAATATTGAAAACACTTATCTAAACTTCCAAAGAATTTTTTTTATAAATAAAAAACAATAAAGAACATATTTTATAGAAAGAACTTCCAAAAACTCACCATCTATTTGTCTAATGGAAGCGGTTTTCGAGTTTTTTTATTCTTCCATGCATCATAAATAGCATCCCAATCTACCTCATTTAGAGCATGAGGTGCACAAAGAGATAGAAACATTAGCATATCCAATGTGCTCAAAGAAAGCCTGGATCTATCATCATTCTTTATCCTATTTAACTTTGAAAAACCTCTTTCACATACGGCTGTGCTTGCTGGAATTACAAGAATAGCTTGCCATAGTTTCATCAAACATGGAAACCCGTCAAACCATTCAGGTTCACCGCCACATAGATCCCATGCTCCAAACATATGTTTTTTTGGATATGATCTATAAATAGTACAAATAAATTCATCCATCTCACCCAAACATTTAACACTGTCCACAATAGGCGAGTTTCCAACACTAAATTTGTCACATAAACATGTTAGCCATCTTTTTGTTTGACGATCTCTATCTTCTGTCTCCTCGTAGTAATTACGAGGACTGAAAAATTTAGCAGCATTAAATATAGGTAAATCTGTGAATCTTGTATCAAGAGAATCAATTACCTTAATTATAAAGCTTTTCCCCAATTCAATGCAATCATCTAGTGTCCCTGATCTGTGTGACTTAGGCAAGCTCTCAAATCTCAATGCATGTACATGCAATGTACCTGTTCCATCTGCAAACTCAAGAGATCCTCCTTGTGCCCTGGTTAGAAAAGATGATGTATGTAGAGTACCTGTCCCAAATATGCCTCTTTGAAATCTCCTACGAAGCATGTCAACTGTGATATCTAATGTAGTCCCAATGGAAGTAATATCAATATGATCCTCTTGAAATTTTTTATTCAGCTTATTTAACTCAATAAGCACATCTGCAAGTAAATGGATGCAAAATTGTACCTGAAATATTGTTGCCAAATCATACATGTTTTTCTCCTCTAATTCCCATTCTTTCAACAAAGCAGGCATGAGTTTGACAAGTCTTTCCATGACCTTTCCTCTAGAAAGCCACCTAATTTGATGAATTTGTAACACTTCCAACCTGTTGATTTGAAATGACTCCATCAACTCTCTCAATGCTCCATGTCTTTTAGCAGATTTTCCAAGCCATGAATATATTTTATTTGCAAATTTATCAATAAACTGCAACTCTGGAAAATGAGATGAAGCATCATTTGCTGCTAATGCTTCTCGATGAGCTATGCAATGAATATCTAATAAATGAGGAGCATCTCGACGAAGCTTTGTGGACAAACCTTCACGAATTCCCCTCATGGCAGACGCCCCATCAGATCCAAATCCAACTAACTTCATTAAGGATAAATTCATCTCTGTCAAAAGAGTGATCACGGCATCATACATAGCTTGAGCTGTTCCATCCTTTATTTCAAGGAGTCGTATAAATTTTGTTACACATTGACCTCTTCCTCCATTTGTCAAGTATGTAATATAAACAATCAAATGTTGTTCCATAGTACAATCAGTGCTTTCATCAACTAAAATAGAATAAAATGGACTATGAAATATATCATCTTTCAACTTTTTCCAGTAAACCTCCTTAGCAGCTTGTAAAAACTCTTTTCCGGATGTTGTATTTGTATATGCAGAATATTCATCTGTGAGAGGCATGTGTGGAGTTCCTTTATACCTGTTCAAGTCACAAATCGGCTTATAGAGCTCCAAAGATAAATCATGTATGGCAACAAAATACATATTTTCCATCACTGATATGATTCTCTCCTTCTCAGCATCTACCATTAGTTCTATGTGTTTAGTGATTGGAATGTTACTTTGTTTATTTTCTCCCTCCAAACGTTGTGATGAAAATTTATGAGGATCTGATTCTGCATGGGTAAGAAGGCCACTAACTTGAAGGGTGGTGCTTCCATCTTTAGCAAATGGAGTATCTCTCTTATATTTGACACACCAAGAACATTTTATCCTTTCTACACCATTGCAGTCTTTTATAGCATAAGCCCATGGAAATCTTGTTTTCCATTTGGCCTTGAATGTCCTTTTAGGTTTCTTTGATGGGTGTTCCTCTTCCCCAAATTCTGCTCCATCTAACTCATGCTCTTCTTGTGCAAGAATATCAAATTCTTCATTTTGAGAAGCACATGGTTGACTAGAATGCCGAGAGATGCCAAATGCATCAGCAAGTGACAATTGTTTTTTATCCTTCTTTGGACGACCAATGGAAGCCATTTTCTCAAACTTCTTACACGACACTTGTCACCTATTCCAATGAAATAATTATAAAAATATCAAAATAGTGTTTTCACATGAATTTTTGTGTATTATTTTGATAATTTACAATTAGAGATTAGAGAATATTTAAGAAAATAATTTAGAGTAATTTGTATAATCATGCAACACTAAAATCTCAAATATAAGATTGCACTAACAATAATATCTAATTTTAAGATGGAGAAGTGTTTAATCGATACTTTTAGTAATGAAAATATAAACTGTGCAGAGTTTATTCTATTTTTCAGTATAAGCTGACTCACAAGTGTACCTGTTTCAATGTCTGAAGCAAGATGAAAGCAATACCCCAACTGGTCCCTTTGATTCTGTACCTTAATTTGTATCAACCAGTCTGCCCCTCAGCGCTGAATAGAAATCTGAAAATGATGAAATACTTATTTAACTTACAAACTCATACAACGTATTGGGCCTCTCCAGTTCCACAATCCAAATGAGATTTTTAATGTGTAGTTGCATTAACTACTCATGCTCATTCCTGAATCCTGCTTAACCCTTTTAAGTACACTATACAGCACACAATAAGTTCTGATTCAATTTGTATGAAAGCCGCTAAGTACTACTTAAGCATGTATTAACTGTGAGATGCATTTTTAACTTTATATTTGGAACAAAACTTTCTGATTCAATTTGTATAAGAGTATATGTGTGTACAGTTAGTACCTGTGCTCAACGATCACGTCTTCATCTGTCAACTACAAAGACTCCAAAAGATTGTAATCATGGTTACAAAACCAGATGCCCGCACAGTCTCCCAATTTCCAATTGAATATTCAAACGAGTTGATCTGATTTCAAATCACATGCCTGCGGCAAATTTGATTGCCCATTAGCCACGGCCCACTAACTGGTTTGAGTCTGTGGGAAAAGGAAATGAGGTCGTAGACTGTCACTCATACTATCTGCGCAAATATAAAGTTTTAATTGTAAATCATAGTATAATACTGAAGTCGTGCCACAATATGGCAGGTGCAGCAGGCTATAGGTAACACTAACACTAACACCGTAAGTTCGTAACAGTTTGCCAGTTTCGTGACTCCGTGGACTGTGAGCATCTGATTCTAGACTTTGGCAATGGCATTCAATACAGTGCGCTCCAATTAAATTTTTTTTAATTCATTTGCACATGGGATACAGTTAGAGTTAATGTTTATTGGACTTTCAGGCTCCAACTGTGGACGGTTCTTCAATACAAATCTTTACAAATTACAACACAATTAATTGGATTCAACTGCACTCTCATCTTTGTCAACACTGTCCAGTGTCTACTGTCACGACTCACGACTCACTGTCCCTCCAAAGCCGTGTTCAAGGCTTCAAGCTACGTAAAACATTAAATGTCATTAGCTAGGTATCTATGGCTATGCAATAATGCAACTGCTGTAACCTGTTCTTTGTCAATGGCGTGACGCGTCCACTGTCACTGTCCCTCCAAGCTCCAACGCTAAATGTCATTGCTAATAACTATAAACGTGGTCGGTGCCACTGTGCCAGCCTGCCAGGGAATTAGATTTAGGAATCTGCGCTGAGTGGGTACACACTACACTGTGGTTTAGATTCTAGAATGCACACTTAGCGTCTCACTGTCTCAGCCTCAGGTCTGCCTGTCCCTCCGGCTCCAAATGACATTTTCGAATTTTGCCCTTCATATGACATTTTTACTAAAATGTTATGCTTCCAAATTGTCAAACAATTTTTATATTTTGAATTTCTTTTGACGGGCCAAAATTTTTCTACACTTTTCTGACGGGTTAGAAGCCCTTTGACGGGCTCTGACGGGCTCAATTTTGAACACTGCTTGCGGAGAAAATTGGAGCCCCTGTGACATAAGTCACTTCGCTACCCAATTAAATGTCTATTCGGTAAGGCAGCGGTGGAATGGATAAGTCAATGAATACCTATGTGAAAGTCTATTTCTTTCTTTCTTTGTAGAAAATTAAATAAATTTCGATGAATTTAACGAAGAAAGAAGTAAAAATATCTTCAACCACACATGCACATAATACTAAAGAGAAAAAATACACACATATATGAAAATTTTTAGACAAGAAATTTAAGTGACAAATACATCAAATCAAAAGAATTATATTGATTATGAATTAATGTATGTATCAAGAAACTAATGATTACAAACTAATTAATCGTAAATGGAAAAAAAATTGGTGTAATTTGTACAAACACTACACTATCTTCACCCTAGAATTTAGATACGAGGGATGATTTTTTAGTTTCTTGGGCTACACGAAACCATAATAGGCTTTGAAGCTCATTTTCAAACTCACAATTTGTTTGAATCCAACAAAGAAAGAAATGGCAACTTTAAAGGCATTCAACATTCGACGGTAAGAAATTTGTTGGTGCAAGGCTTGAGAATTTTCTCCTTAGATTGCATCTCCAAGGAAACCACCTAGGCAAATTACAAAGCACAAACATTATGAGTGGATTTAAAAGGAATCCCATAAACAAAGTTTGGGAGATGGTCGTCCCAAATGAAATACCATTGTTGCATCATCATAATTTTATTGCAAACCAAAAATATCCAATATTTTCATAAAAGTGTATATGTGTTGTTTCAAAGTTACATATTAACAATTCAATTGTGTGATGCATCGATGACTGTAAGTATTTGAGTGTGTCTTGTAATGTCCTTGTACTCATGTGTTAGGTGTAATTATAACAATGATTTACACATGTAGAATAATTACAATAACATATTCCATAGTAAGAGGGTGGCCAACGACTGTATATAAGGAGAATAACCTATTCCATAGTAAAAGGGTGGCCAACGACTGTATATAAGGAGAGTAACATATTCCATGGTAAGAGGGTGGCTAATGATTTACACATGTAGAATAATTACAATAACATATTCCATAGTAAGAGGATGCCTTTTGCAAAAGGTTCACCGCCAAGTTTAGAAAATAGAACCTTAATGCCACCACCTGGTTGCTAGAAAATGTGCACTTTGTTATGTCCAGTCATGTTTTTGTTCTCCATGTGGATAATTGTTATATACCTGGATATATCGATGATTAAATTAAAATGTACCTCTATAGCTAGTCAATGTTTTCCCCCATTCAAATTTGGAACACACCTTTCGGCATAATTATTAGGTTTGTATTAACACCGTACATGTGTAAAGTCCCATAAATTTCTTAAAAACCCAATCACACACTTAGATACATTTCTAGGTCCTAAAATCATACTAACATTCATATAATTTCTAAGCAAGAAAACTAGTGATTGACAACTATCTCTGGTCTCTTTTCTTTGTTTCTTGTTTTCTATTTGGTCTTACACACCCTATAGCCTAATCGGTATTTTACTTATCTTTTATGGCTTCAGACACCAATGCCCAGCCAAGACAAAAGCACCCAAGCGCTCCTGTCCCTTCTAGGCACCCCTGACCCTCTTCTTACCTTACTCACTCTTTTGGGACTCTTTTATCTTATGGGCATCTTTTACTTATGAGTCGGCCTTCTAGTTGTCAATTTTACAAAATTCGAACAAGGGAATCATATTCATCCTGTGGCGATCGAGTGCTAAGCCTGGAGTGTCGTTGTGCCTTCGTCGACCTCGATTGCTGACCATTATGACTATAATTGATAATTATTTTACAAGCTGTAAAATGATAATAATGATAATGATAACAATAATGACATTATGATTGTATTATCGATCAACGATTGTATTTTAGTATTACCTTCTTTATATCGATTGTTATCGATATCATCCTCTGTTATCGTTAAACTATCCTTTTGATTTGTTTGTCGCTCCCGCTAATCGAGCCTCATTGCGCAAGTGAGGAAGAGTAGGTTTTGTGGTGGCGCCACGGTTCGGGAGTGGCGTTCGCGTAAATATTTCTTTTAATCGCTCAACCCACCCACTTTTTCAGGAGATACAACATGGTCACGAGCCGACGCATGGCTAGTTAGCTTGACTGGGCGTATTAGGCTTCAAGGCTACTCAAGCAGTATTAAGGCTCGTGTAACCATTCGCTTATTGTGGTGCCCCCCTTCCTTTTACCGCTGGGGCATACCTGAGATCTAAAAAATAATAATAAAAATAAAATAGAATAACGATATAAATAGAATGAGTTTTAGAATAAAATAAATAAAAATAGAATAACAATAATAATGAAAGTAAAATTTTTTGAAACAAATAAATTTAAAAAAAAAAAATGGAGTGGAGGGTGTGGGAAGGCACGTGTTTTCTTGGCAAGGTGCAGAAGTTTGGTGAATGTAATCAAGCGCTTGACCAAATGAAAGAAAGGGGACAGCTTTTCAGAGAGAATTGAAGGCAGGTGGGTGAGAGTTGGGTCAGTTTGGCACGGGACGCCCTCAATAGCTGTCACAGTCTCACCGAATGCATTAAACAATTTCCCAAAACCACTCAATGCTAGACCAGCACACTCCTAGCCTATGCCTATACCAAACGTGGAGCGTAGAACTGAAATTCTCCTAGGAAAGTGCCGTGAGGAAGTGTTTGGCGTTATGCAGCAGCTATAGGGTAGAGAAGTAAACTTATCTCAGAAAATCAGTGGCCTCTAGAGAGAGATAAGTGCGACAGCTGTTGCAGGGAGATCCCAAGGAACCGTCGGTGTTGATCCTAATGTTCTGGTTGCACGCGACTGCAGTCGTGATCAGTTGTTGCAAGATCTTGCAGCTGTAGTAGAAGCCTTTTTGAGTGCTCCAACAAGCAGGTTGTCCAACTATGTTGTTTTCTGTGCAGTGTCAATGCATCCTCTGGTTCGGGATTCTCATTCAAGATATGTTTCTCAAAATCGACTAAGTGACAGTGAGAGTGTTACAAGGAGACTCGTGTTCAGACCATATTTTCCCTTTTTTTGTGTTCATTCTGTGATGCTTCACAAATTTCTCCACTGCGGATGCGTATAATTCTTGAAATTGAACCTGTATATTCTGTTGTAGAAAGGAACGATGTGGAGCTCTAAATTACAGAAAATTATAGTGCCCAAGTGCAAGAGGAGTGTGAGGGTGAAGCGGCGCAGCCAATATGCGGGCTTCAATTGGATAAACCTTGGCTTTGATCCACTTCGACAAGGTGGCATGGCTCATTGTTCAAGTAACAAGGACAAATCACCTAGTATTTTTGACAGAAAAATGGATCTGTTTTATGAAATGCCAATTTCAAAGGATCGAAGGAGAGGGCATGATGTTTCCAAAATGAGACTATGATGTTTCTGGAGAGAGAGAACAAGGAAAACCTTTATAAAATATTAGAGAGGCCTTGTACAGAATTAGAATCAGCCACTGAGAGTACAATTTCAGATTCCACAGAGAATGGGTGTGTGGGGGCAATGGAATATGATGCCTTTGATCAATATCGATTTGTAGAAATACATTTGGAAGAGGAATGTCCCCAAATTGCAGGACGTCTACGGAGCCATACTCGTTGTAAAACCACGCCTTCTGCATTTTCAATCACAGTTCACTACTTATTTACTGTTATTAAAATTTGGGTGATATGAAACGGAGGGGAAGAGGGCACTAAATAGTAGTCGTCGAACACGATTGGTTGGTGAAAGGCGTCATCATTGACGCATGTTGTGATCATTAATGACGTCTTTAGCAGCAGTGGAATGGATAAGTCAATGAATACCTATGTGAAAGTCTATTTCTTTCTTTCTTTGTAGAAGATTAAATTTCGATGAATTGAACGAAGAAAGAAGTAAAAATATCTTCAACCACACATGCACATAATACTAAAGAGAAAAAACACACACACACACACATATATGAAAACTTTTAGACAAGAAATTTAAGTGACAAATACATCAAATCAAAAGAATTATATTGATTATGAATTAATGTATGTATCAAGAAACTAATGATTACAAACTAATTAATCGTAAATGGAAAAAAATTGGTGTAATTTGTACAAACACTACACTATCTTAATTGTTCACCCTAGAATTTAGATACAAGGGATGATTTTTTAGTTTCTTGGGCTACACGAAACCATAATAGGATTTGAGGCTCATTTTCAAACTCACAATTTGTTTGAATCCAACAAAGAAAGAAATGGCAACTTTAAAGGCATTCAACATTCGACGGTGAGAAATTTGTTGGTGCAAGGCTTGAGAATTTACTCCTTAGATTACATCTCCAAGGAAGCCACCTGGGCAAAGTACAAACCACAAACATTATGAGTGGATTTAAAAGGAATCCCATAAACAAAGTTAGGAAGATGGTCGTCCTAAATGAAATACCATTATTGCATCATCATAATTTTATTGCAAACCAAACATATCCAATATTTTCGGAAAAGTATATATGTGTTGTTTCAAAGTTACATATTAATAACATATTTAAAAATTCAATTGTGTGATGCATCGATGACGGTAAGTATTTGAGTGTGTCTTGTAATGTCCTTGTATTCGCGTGTTAGGTATAATTATAACAATGATTTACACATGTAGAATAATTACAATAACATATTCCATAGTAAGAGGATGGCCAACGACTGTATATAAGGAGAATAACCTATTCCATAGTAAGAGGGTGGCCAACGACTGTATATAAGAAGAATAACATATATCATGGTAAGAGGGTGGCCAATGATTTACACATGTAGAATAATTACAATAACATATTCCATAGTAAGAGGATGCCTTTTGCAAAAGGTTCACCGCCAAGTTTAAAAAATAGAACCTCAACGCCACCACCTAGTTGCTAGAAAATGTGCACTTTGCTATGTCCAGTCATGTTTTTGTTCTCCATGTGGATAATTGTTATATACCTGTATATATCGATGATTAAATTAAAATGTACCTCTATAGCTGTCAATGTTTTCCCCCATTCAAATTTGGAACACACCTTTCGGCATAATTATTAGGTTTGTATTAACACCATACATGTGGAAAGTCCCATAAATTTCTTAAAAACCCAATCACACACTTAGATACATTTTTAGGTCCTAAAATCATACTAGCATTCATATAATTTCTAAGCAAGAAAACTAGTGATTGACAACTATCTCCGGTCTCTTTTCTTTGTTTCTTGTTTTCTATTTGGTCTTACACACCCTGTAGCCTAATTGGTATTTTACTTACTTATCTTTTATGGCTTCAGACACCAACACCTAGCCAAGACAGAAGTGCCCAGGCGCTCCCGTCCCTTCTGGGCACCCCTGACCCTCTTCTTACCTTACTCGCTCGTTTGGGTCTCTTTTATCTTATGGGCATATTTTACTTATGGGTCGGCCTTTTAGTTGTCAATTACGAAATTCGAACAAGGGAATCATATCAATACATAGTTATGTGTTCAAAGTTAAGGACCAAGCACTAAGCATTACTATCATCATCTAAGCTTGCATTTAAAAGGCACCTAAATCACTCCAAGGCATTCATCTAGCATCCATTCAAATGAACAAGGGTTGCATACTCTGCATACACAACATAGGAAAAGGAAGTTCATTTTATTCCATCCACACATTCTACTACATTCTGGCAACAATTTGCTATCAAGTGCAACTTGCACAAGGGTATCCTAGGGCACAATTTCTACACACACACCCAATTTTTACCCAAAATATCCAAGATAGGTACACAAAGTTTTTAAAGTAACTACAGTATAATAAGAGTTTTCAAGCACTACAAATTTATAAATTAACAATAATTTTTTCCCAGCATGGCTATTCCGACTTATTCAGGTCATAACTTAGTTTTCGAAAGGTTTTATAGGTAAAGCTAGCCATTTTGTCAACCTTGTCCCTTGGAAAACAATTTTTATCCTCGTTTTGGTTTTTATCTTCTCTCACATGGAATTTTGAATGGTTTTAATATCACTTGAGTTGGAAATGTGTTCTTAGCCATTCTCTATCCAAAACCATAAAATCTTTCAATTTGTCTTCAATTTACGTTGTCTCTTACCATGATTATAACTTAAAAAGGCTTATATAGCTCATGATGCTTGTGCAACATTTGTCAGTATGAATATAGCCTCATGGTATCCCAAAATATTGTTTTGTTTTCCCTTTAAGGTGAGGGACATCCCAAAATACATTATTCATGTTTTGCTAAAAATATATAGAAACCATGGAATCTTTGTGTTTGTCTTCAAACCAAGATTGTCTTGTATCGGGATTATAACCTAAAAAGGATTTGTTTTGTTCATGATGCATGTGTGACATTGTCAGTATGAATGCAGTCCCATGGTATCCCAAAATATTGTTTTTCTCGCCCTTTAAAAGTTGTGAGACATCCCAAAATACTTGGTTCCTTTATTGTGAAAAGCATTTAGAAACTTTCTACTATTCTCTTATAAGCAATTGATCAATTCAAGAAGTTTTTGAAGGAAAACCAACATAGATGTAAATGTCAAAACAAAATTTTAGAATTTTGCATTTGTTTCATGGTTTCCCAGAATATTATATTGTTTGCCCTTATAGTTGTGAGACATCCCAATTCATACTTGGTTCCTTTTTTGCTAAAAGCATTTAGGGGACAGAATTTCCAATTAGAAATTTCTCATTTTTATTATGTTATTGCAACATTTTTTTAAATATAAGAAAATTAGTAGCCACCTTATTTATATTCATTTGTAACAAATGAAAATTTTTGAAGGTTTTTTGTAAGCACCAAAATAGATGTGACTAAAGATCATAACAAAATTATATAATCCTGCATATGCTTGTGAGCCTTGAGGATATTACATATTAGTGACCAATTTTAAATTTTACTTTTTTCCCTCTCAAGTGTTTAAGTATATACATGTAAAAATATCATTTCCATTTCTCCATCTAAAGTAAAAAATTAATTGATGATGGTAACTCTTTTTAATAAATCCTCCAACCCTGAGTATTTTGTTACAGGGGTGATTAAGACCAAACATATTGTTCTTTATTTTTTGTTGACTGTTAACTTATAGGGTGAGTATGAAATTTTGAAGAAAGGGATTGCCAAAGCATTGGCGAGGGGACAAGTTCCACCAAAATTGATTTATAGTGTCGATGGTTTCATCCAGAGGAGTTCTAATATTGCAAACCATTCAAGTATATTGCATGTGACAACATGATTATAAAGTTAAAACTAATAGTTTTGGTTGTTAGAATTGATATCCATCTTTGAGTGGTATGATCCTTGATGAAATTGTATATTTATAGGATATTCATGAAAATAAAGAGGTTCAAGGAGAGGAAAGAGATACTTGCCCCATCTAATATATGTTGGAGAAAAAAGGCCCTAAGGTTGATCATCATTATAAAGTTGGTACCATGAATGCCATGGTAATTTCACTTTTATTATCTCTTTTCAAGGGCTTACATTGACAATGTTTTTGCATTAAAAATTTAATAGTGAACAACTTTAGATCATATTCTTAAAGATTACTTTTAGCTGTATAAAATTTGGCACTAAACAAAAGGACCACAGGTAACATTAGCTTTTATGTGTTGGTATTTTAAGGCAAGCGTATCAGCAATGATGATAAATGCTTCGTTCACACTTAATCTAGACTCTAATATGCACATGAATGATTGCAAAGCCATACAACATGCTATGTGCTTCTTCCTTGACTGTAACTCTGAAAAAGAATGTGGCTTGGTGCAATTTCCTCGAATGTTATATGGAGATCTCAAGGATGATCCCTTTGGAAATCAAATAAAAGTATTAGTGAAAGTAAGCGATAATTTCAAATGATGTGAATTAGTTATGCAATCTTCAAAGTTTTTTATATAAGTATTTAAAACAGTAATAATGGAATTGTTGAATATGTGTAGATTCAAGCATTAAAATGTCTTTTCACGTGTCTTAAGCAGAGGTTCCTGAATTTGTATCCTCTTGCTCTTTTGAGGATTTGAGAAAATAATTTGGAGGATCCTCTGTTCTTGCAGCTACACATGAGGCCTTGAAGGTTGTTATAAGTTTCATTTTCGTATTGAGGAGCGCTTTCATACTTATCATGGAATACATGATTATTAGGCATTTGCAAAGGGATTGTGAATCTCATGTTGCACCCATGTTCTAAGAGTATGAAAATGAGAAGGAACATATGTCATAAGACGATAAATAAATTACTAAACTAATACCAACAAGAGATTAATTCCCTCTTTCTATGTTAAGTAGAACCTGATAGTGTGGAATCACAGCACCCCTGAAGTCTGCAACTTGATAGGTTGAGACTCATAATGTGATTGCATAACATGGAGCATCTCTCAAAGTGTGGGACTTTACAAATTGAGAGAGCTCTCTGGATGAATTTCGGTTCCTATTCCTCTGTTCAGGTTCACACATTCATATTTCAGAGGGTCTACTCTGAAACCTACTCTAACTTTCCAAGGAGACAGGGTTAAGGAGATGCAAAAAATAAAACCTAGAATAACAAGGGTAATGCACCAAAGTAATGATGAACACCTACTTTGCAATAAACAAAAACTATAAAAACACAATACAACCACCACACAGGTGACCAAATTGTGATGAGAGACCAGGCAGATGCAGTGAAACACCCTCAAAATTCCCCTCATTTTCCAAGTCTAGACTTAAAATTTTGAGTTGGTGCCTCTAAAAATATTGAAAACAAAGTATTGTGAAATATGGTTCTTTCCAAGGGCTTGTGGTCTCCTGGAAACTTCTTCATCAGATGGGAAATTTCTTCCCATTTCCGAAAAGGTAAAGAAGTCCTCCTAACTCTTCATATTTTTCAAGTTATGGCCCGGCGGACCTGAGATGGTATTATTTGCCCAAGGCGGGCTGGCGGGGCTGCGGGAGTTTTTTAGCACTTAACACCTTTTGGAAAAGGGTGTAGTTGGTGATGGTGGGCCCGCGAGCCCACATAGAGAGATAGAAAAAATAATTCCTAAGGCCCGCCACCAATCAGATGGTGCCATGTAGCCGCGTTGAAAAGTCAAAGCGGGGATGCGGGTCGGCGGAGAATTTTGAAGTTTTAAGCTTTTTTGATCAAAAAGAGTTAAAAGTAAAAAAGTGATCCGTGACCCCGTCGCCAAGCAGATAATGCCACGTGTCTGACCATTGAAAATTCAAAGTGGGCGAGTGGGCCAAAATGTTCCAAAATGCCTTTTCACTGTAAAAGTTATAAAGCGTAAAGTTTCCCCCCCGCGCCCGCTCCAATCAATTTCTTCCACGTGGGTGGCCCAAATTTAAAGTTGTAAAAGCAAATCGAATGGCCCATATTTAAACTGGTGAAATAATGTAATGACCGTATATTTGAAAACCTGGTTTTTCCGCCATTAACGTTTCTTTGCGAATCAAGAATTCGAAAGGGCGCGAATGATTGGAATGATTTGTAACCATTTCTTGCTTGCTCGAGGAAGTTGTAACCATTTCTTGCTTGCTTGAGGAAGTTGTAACCGTCTCTTGCGAGCTATTTCATGGGCTTTCAAAGCCATTGTAAAGGGTTGGGAATTTTGATATTCTGGAACTGTAATTTGAATCGGAAGAAATCAATACAAGGGTTTTCCCCTTTTTCCTCTGTTTTCTCTTTCCTTCTTGCTCTGATCTGTGAATCATTTAATCCTTGCATGCTTAGAAACTTTGTGTTCTAGTTTATACAATCTCAAGAACTTTGAGTCTGTGGATTGTGCCTGTTATAAACGTGAATGGTTCTACTCTATATCTCATTTTCTCAATACATATAAGGGTTTTCTCTGCCATCTCTTTTCCCTGAAAGTATTGTCTTCTTCTACCTCCCTCCTCTCTTCAAGTCTTCTATCCTCATGTATTGATAACTTTCCAGGCATAAAACACATTTCAAGATATCGGGAAACCACCATTGAATGAAAGATTGTGTATTTGTACATAGGTTTTGCCCCTGCTTTCAATAAGGGAACCTCTCCCATTAAAGAGGAGGGACTTGCTTGTCCCCTGACTGTGGTTTCATTCCAAGTGCAAATCTGAAACCCAACAGTTTTTGGTGACTCTACTGGGGATTTGTTCAACAAATTTCCTTTCTAAAAAGAACAACTAATTTGATCATTTCTTTGATCTGGCGACTCTAAGATACACTCGTGGTAGAAGGGCTCTTGGAATTGAAGATCCCCAATTTCAACTCCTGGATCAACAAGGTTTTCAACTTCCTCCAACAAGAAGAAATAGAAGAGCTCGTTCCACAAGCACACCTCCTGTTGAAGACAGAGCTTCTGGTAGTAGCATTCCTCAAGCACAACTTAGCCCTAATTTCTGTGCCCTAATTCTTGTTGGTGTCTCAGTTCCACTTCAAGCAATCTTTCCAAGGATGGCAACACCTCTGCCTTGGGGACAAAGAGTTGGGCCTCTGGCTCTTCCTCAACCATTGCATGAGTTACCTAGGGGTAACAGGAAGAATTTTCCCAAATTTAGAGGTGATGGCAAAGTGCACCCTGATGAACACATTGCAGCCTTCATTGTTGCATGTGGGGTCCTTGGAGTTGAACATGAGGATGTCTCTGTTAGGTTGTTTGTGGAGACCTTGCAAGACAATGTTGCAGATTGGTTTTACCATCTTCCTGCTGGGACCATCACCGATTGGACTACTATGAGGACTGAATTTGAGCAGCGTTTCAAACCTGCTGAAGATGTGCATGCTTTGTTAGCTCAGATTTCTCAAATCAAGAAGGAGCCACATGAGCCTATGAGAGAATTTGTGGCCAAGTTCAACAAGTTGATTAACAAGATTCCACAAAATACTAGGCCTGTTGATCAGATTCAGAAGTGTTTCTTCTTGAATGCTCAATTTCCAGAAGTAAGCTATGCCCTGAGGAGAGAAAATCTTGCAACTTTGGATGTTGATCAGAGATTGGTTGTCAGTGTGGAAGATGACTTGATCATGTCTGGCAAGCTGAAAAGGGAGTCTTTCAAATCCAAAGCATCTTCTTCTTCCTCTTCTCCTAGAGGTAATGCAGATCAGTTGGTGCAAAAGCTGGCTAATGACCTCATTGCCATCAAGAAACAATTGGCTCAGCATGCTCCATATCAAGATGTTCCAAGGAAGAACTTTCAGCCTAGGAACCACTTGCCCTCTTCTCAAACCAGGTTGGCCATTGAAGGTCCACCCCTCAAGGTGCCTGTCAATGCTACTTGTGAGGTTCTTGAGCCTGATGATGAGGAAGAAAATGGGCTCTATGATGAACAAGAAGAGGAAGTTGATGAAGAACTGGAGGAGCCTGGTGGTTCTCGAGTTCATTTCCTCACCACTGAAGGTGTGGATGATGAAGATGACTATGATGATGTAGTGGCTGAGAGTGAGTCATATGCTGTTATGACCCAGGAGTAGACCAACAAAAAGGAAAAAGTGGTATGACCCAGGAGTAGACCAACAAAAAGGAAAAAGTGGTGCAACCTGCAAAAAGATCCAAGGAGTACCCCATCACCATCCCGGTGATTGCAAGAAGAGGAGCTCCTATTCCTACTACTTCCACCCAAAAGGTAAGCTCTGCTAGTCCTTCTCCCTCTACTTCTGCTTCTGAGAATTCTTGTCCAACAAATGATAAAGCTGATAGATCAAAAGCTCCTCCTACTCCTAGTAGTGATTCCCCATCCACATCTGGATCTTTTGACATTATAGACCATCTTAAAAAGACCAAGATTCAGATTTCTGAGGCAGAGTTCTATCAAACCCATCCTAAAGCCTTTGCCAAAATGGTTAACTTTGTAAATTCTAAATCTAAAACCCCAGCCCATTCTTCTAAAGGCCTTTTTCCCACTCCTTCTCCACCTCAACCCAGCCTTGTGGCTGCAGTCACTTCACCCAATGAGAAGATCAAACCCTTCTATGTGACTCTCCTCATAGCTGGCCACAAGCTTAGCAATTGTGTCATTGATTCTGGTGCATCTGATAATGTAATGCCTGCAAAAGTGGCTCATGCTTTGGGTCTAACCCTAACCCACACTTATGGCTCTTGCTATTCCATGGAAAGTAGAGAAGTGCCTTTGGTTGGGAGAATCAAGGATGCACAAGTAGCTTTTGTTGCTTTACCAGAGAAGAAGGTCTTGGCTACCATCTTGGTTGTTGATATCCCTCCTTCCTATGGCATGCTGCTAAGTAGGAACTTTTGCAAAGATGTTGGAGGTGAGATCCAAATGGATTGGTCACATGCCTTGATCCCTGTCAATGGGAAGATGAAGAAGCTACTGCCTGAGAAACAAGCAGAGTATATTGTGCAAAAGACAGATGATCCTAAAGCACAAATATTGTATGAAGACATTGGGCATGGGAACTACATGATCATGTCACAAGAGGAGACAAGTCTGTCAAAGGGAGTGTTGCTTGATCCTAATGGTGTGTGGACTTTGGAGTTTGATGGAAGCTACTCTTCAGCTGGTTCTGGAGCTGGTGTAGTGCTCATTTCTCCTGGGGGTAAGGTTCATCCTTTCTCCTTCAAGTTTCAGTTTGAAAATACCAACAATACTGCTGAGTATGAGGCCCTCATTCTTGGGTTGAGCATGGTGAAGGAAATGGGAGTGAAGAACCTTCTTGCTCGTGGAGATGCAGAGCTAATTGTAAAACAAGTTAGAGACCTTTATCAGGTAAAGAACAGAAGGTTGAAGCACTATAGGAATCTGGTCTGGGATTCCATTGAATTCCTTGATGCTTTTTCCATTGAAGTTGTGCCAAGGGAAAGGAACACTAGGGCTGACTCTCTAGCTGTTTCGGGGTCCTTGTTGATTCCTCATCCTGATTTCCCTCAAGAGAAATTCACCATTGAGATGATCCATAGACCCAGTGTGCCTGACAATGCAAATAATTGGCAAGTTTTCAATGATGACCAGCATTTTCTTTCTTTCTTGGAGCTCAGAGACAACTTTGATCAGTTGTACTTTGAAGGAAGTGACAATCTACCTAGAGAGTGTGTGTCATCAAATGAAGAGGGTGTCAAAGAAGAGATGGATCAAGATGGATGCATCAAACTGAAAGGAAACAAAATCCCTAAAGGGCTGGTGAGTTTGGAGGATATTTTTGATAAACATGATAGGTATATGAAGTCTAAAGTTTCCCAAGGAGCCCGACAATCTGCTGAGACTGAGAAAGTGAATATTGGGAGTCTTGATGATCCCAAAATGGTCAACATTGGAAAATGCGGCACTCAAGGAAGAGAAAAAGAAGGTGGTGAATCTGTTGAAGAGGTATGTTGATGTTCTGGCTTACTCTTATGATGATCTTAAGGCTTTTCAGCCTAAAGAAATGCAACATTTCATTCCTCTTAAGCCTGGGATCAAACCCTTCAAACAGAAGCAAAGGAAATATAATCCAAAGATAGCTGATACAATTTTCCAAGAAATACAAAATATTTTGAAGGCTAAGATCATCTTCCCCATCCACCATTCAACGTGGATTGCTAATATAGTGCCTGTCAGGAAGAAGAATGGTGAGATCCGGATCTGTGTGGACTTCAGAAATCTAAATCAGGGTTCTTTGAAGGACAACTACCCTCTCCCCATGATGGACCAAGTATTGCAAGTTGTCACAGGCTCGGAGATGCTATCTATGTTAGATGGATTCTCGGGGTACAATCAAGTAGAGGTGAATACTACAGATCAACATAAGACTACCTTTACTACTCCTTGGGGCACCTTTGCATACAAGAGGATGCCATTTGGTCTCATCAATGTTGGTGCTACTTTCCAGAGGGCCATGGACTTGGATTTTGGTAGTTTGAAAGGGAAATGCATTGTTGTGTATTTGGATGACTTGACAGTGTTTTCTAAAGCAAGAACAGATCACTTCCAACACCTTGAAACAATATTGCAGAAGTGTAGAGAGCATGGGATTTCTTTAAACCCTAAGAAGTCTGTGTTTTGTGTCACAGAAGGAAAGTTGTTGGGACACATTGTTTCAAAGGAAGGGATCAAGATTGATCTGGAGAGAGTTCAGGCCATCCAACAAATTCCTCTTCCATCAAGTAAGAAAGGTGTCCATTCTTTCTTTGGTAAGATCAATTTCCTAAGAAGATTCATCCCTGATTTTGTAGAACTTACTATGAGCATTGCTCACATGATGCAAGGGAAGAAAACTTTTGGTTGGTCCTCTGAAGGGAAGAAATCATTTGAGGACATTAAACAGCTATTGCAAAGACTCCAATCTTGGTGTGCCCTGACTTTAGCAAAGATTTCATTATCTATTGTTATGCCACTGAAAATACCCTAGCTGTTGTGTTAGCCCAGAAGAATGTTGAAGATCATGAGCTCCCAATTGCATTCATGAGTTATGTCTTGAAAACTCATGAGCTGAAGTACACCATGATGGAGAAACATGCTTTTGCAGTTGTCAAAGTTGTCAAGTAGTTTAGGTTTTACATCCTTAATTCTCATTCTGTGGTGTTGGTGCCTGATACAACAATCAAATCCATTCTTACTCAGCAAGAATTTGGAACCAAGAGAGGTAATTGGGTAGCAAAGGTGCAAGAGTATGATCTTGACATCAGGCCAACAAAGCTGGTTTGGGGTAAGGGCCTGTGTGAACTCATTGCTGAGGGAGCTGCCAAGGAGTTGTCCAAAGATGGAGTTGATGTCCCTGTTGTTCTGTTCCTCAGCTCGACAGATGTATGGTATGCTGACATTGCTCACTTTCTGACCTATGGAGAGTGTCCATCTCACTTGAGTGCCAAAGAGAAGAGAGCCATCAAACTGAGGTCTGCACAATATGTGTTATGGGAGAATGCTTTGTTCAAATGAGGCATAGATGGAAGGTTTTTGAAGTGTGTAGACAAGGAGCAACAAAAGAAGTTGTTCTCTTCTTTTCATGACCAGGCTTGTGGAGGTCATTTCTCCTCTACTGTAACAGCTCATAAAATACTTCGTGCTGGTTATTATTGGCCCACTCTATTCAGAGATGCATCAAAATGGGTTGGTAAATGTGAAGCATGCCAAACGTTTGTTGGAAGACCTAAGTTGGTTGCTTTGCCTCTCAAGCCTGTAGTGATTGAAGAGCCATTTCAACAATGGGGTTTAGACTTCATTGGAGCACTCAATCCATCTTCTAGTGCTGGGCATACCCATGTGTTGACTACCACAGATTACTTCACCAAGTGGGTGGAAGCCATCCCAGTCAAGAGCACTACTTCTGAGGTAGTTTGCAACTTCATTAAGGAGAACATATTGATCAGGTTTGGGACCCCAAACAAAATTGTGACTGACAATGCTTCCAAATTTTCTTCTACTGAGATGATGGAATTCTGCTATGGGTATGGGATCTCCCTTGCTCATTCTTCAGATTACTACCCCCAAGGGAATGGACAGGTAGAATCAACAAACAAGAACTTGGTGAACATAGTTAGAAAGCTTGTAAATGATTCTCAGAGGAATTGGCATAAGAAGCTATATGATGCACTTTGGGCTGATAGAATTACACCCAAGAGAGCAATTGGAATGTCTCCTTTCCAAGTGGTGTATGGTGTGGAAGCTCAACTGCCAGTCATGGTGGAATTTCCAGCCTTGCATCTGATGAAAACCATTGAAGATTCAAGTTTCAGTAGCTCTTTGGACAAGAGAATTTTGTACCTTCAGAAGCTTGATGAGGACAGATTGCAAGTGGTTGACAGGATAGCAGCTCATCAGTTGAAAGTGAAGGCTTTGTTTGACAAGAAAGCCAAACCTAGAGTTTTCCAAGTGGGAGACATTGTGCTGCTTTGGGACAAAAGACATGAGCCATGAGGAAGCCATGGTAAGTTTGATTCTCTTTGGCTTGGTCCTTTTAGAATCAGACATTTTGCTGGAGAGAACTCTTTTTATCTAGATTACATGGATGGATCTCCTCTCCCACTTCCTTATAGTGGGCAGTACCTAAAGTTGTTCAAGTCCTAGGTGGCTAGGAAGTCCTTTTGTACATTGTGTTTGGTTTTTGGTTTTGGCTTGTTTCCCTTTCTTGTTCTTTGTTGTGTGGTGTGTTTTGTTTTGGGTCTTCCCTTTTGGTTTGTTTTGTTTCTTTTCATGTCTTGTGTGTGTTGCCTTGTATTGGTTTTTCTTTTGACTCCTTTTCCCAATGGATAAGGCACTGGTCCTCTTTCCCAGAGTTATCTACAGTTCTTGATCTTGCCTTGTGTCTTTGTTCCAAGCCAAGTCATCCCCAGAAAGAGCCAGCTGTTGTCACCCTCAAAATTCCCCTCATTTTCCAAGTCTAGACTTAAAATTTTGAGTTGGTGCCTCTAAAAATATTGAAAACAAAAATTGTGAAATATGGTTCTTTCCAAGGGCTTGTGGTCTCCTAGAAACTTCTTCATCAGATGGGAAATTTCTTCCCATTTCCGAAAAGGTAAAGAAGTCCTCCTAACTCTTCATATTTTTCAAGTTATGGCCCGATGGACCTGAGATGGTATTATTTGCCCAAGGCGGGCTGGCGGGGCTGTGGGAGTTTTTTAGCACTTAACACCTTTTGGAAAAGGGTGCAGTTGGTGATGGCGGGCCCATGAGCCCATGCAGAGAGATAGAAAAAATAATGCCTAAGGCCTGCCACCAATCAGATGGTGCCATGTAGCCGCGTTGAAAAGTCAAAGCGGGGATGCGGGTCGGTGGAGAATTTTGAAGTTTTAAGATTTTTTGATCAAAAAGAGTTAAAAGTAAAACATGATCCATGACCCTGTCGCCAAGCAGATAATGCCACGTGTCTGACCGTTGAAAATTCAAAGCGGGCGAGCGGGCCAAAATGTTCCAAAATGCCTTTTTGCTGTAAAAGTTATAAAACGTAAAGGTTTCCCCCCCGTGCCCACTCCAATCAATTTCTTCCACGTGGGCGGCCCAAATTTAAAGTTGTAAAAGCAAATCGAATGGCCCATATTTAAACTGGTGAAATAATGTAATGAATGTATATTTGAAAATTTGGTTTTTCCGCCATTAACGTTTCTTTGTGAATCAAGAATTTGAAAGGGCACGAATGATTGGAATGAATGATTTGCTCGAGGAAGTTGTAACTGTTTCTTGCTTGCTCGAGGAAGTTGTAACCATCTCTTGCGAGCTATTTCATGGGATTTCAAAGCCATTGTATGGGGTTGGAATTTTGATATTCTGGAACTGTAATTTTGAATCTGAAGAAATCAATACAAGGGTTTTCCCCTTTTTCCTCTGTTTTCTCTTTCCTTCTTGCTCTGATCTGTGAATCATTTAATCCTTGCATGCTTAGAAACTTTGTGTTCTAGTTTATACAATCTCAAGAACTTTGAGTCTGCGGATTGTGCCTGTTATAAACGTGAATGGTTCTACTCTATATCTCATTTGCTCAATACATATAAGGGTTTTCTCTGCCATCTCTTTTCCCTGAAAGTATTGTCTTCTTCTACCTCCCTCCTCTCTTCAAGTCTTCTATCCTCATGTATTGATAACTTTCCAGGCATAAAACACATTTCAAGATATCGGGAAACCACCATTGAATGAAAGATTGTGTATTTGTACATAGGTTTTGCCCCTGCTTTCAATAAGGGAACCTCTCCCATTAAAGAGGAGGGACTTGCTTGTCCCCTGACTGTGGTTTCATTCCAAGATGGGTTTCGCTATCAATACCCATGACTCCACCATTGTTCCTTGTTGGGCAAGAAAGGAAACCCATAATCCATTATGGGGTAGGTGAGAATCCTAACACATTCAAGAATGACATGGACTACATTTAAGGATATCATGTTGTAGTTGAGTAGCAGATGTTGAGAGCTTTCCAAAAAGTCTCCTCTTGCCCAGATCTGAGCTTCCACTCGAAAGTTATGGCTTTCTGAAGATCGAGGGTCGGGCATTTAACGCGGGCTCACAATATTTAAAAGAGTCTATCCATGCAAGATCCACGTGGCAGCCCCGCGCGCCTTCAAGATTTCACCCCCCTCCCTTCCACTCTTGAAGTTATGCCGACCTAGACACGTGGCATCGTCTGCGGGCCTGCTCTATTTCCTTTACATTCTGGCTAACCCCCTCCTATTTGGTGGAGACACTATGTCTGACCCTAGACACGTGGAGGGTTGGCGCATGTTTGGGACCTGCCTCTGGATTTTTCTTTTGAAGTTGCGCCGATGAGGCACATGGAGGCTTCCGCTAGCCTATCCCAAGCTTGGAATTTTCAACAGCCGGTGAAACCTTTCTTAGACCTTGACTACGTGGCAGGCTGGCACTCAATTGGGGACCGCCCTTGGATTCAAACCTTGAAGGAGTGCTAATGAGACACGTAGTGGCTTCCACTGACCCTTTCTTATACTTAGCCGATTCGGGCTTCGAGTCAACACTTCCTGCCTCGTTCCTTTGGGTGAGTAAGGGGCCCCACTATGTATAATACCAAAACCCTTTTACTGGGTGGGACCCTCTGTAGTTAGCTCCCAACATTGTGATGGTGGGACACTTGGCATCATCCACGGGTCACCCCTTCATTTCCTTGTGTTTTGGCTTAGCCCCTTGCTGTTTGGTGGAGAAATATGTCTGACTCTAGACACGTGGAGGGATCACGCTTGTTTTGGACCTACCTTTTGGGTCTTACCTTTGAAGTTACACCGAGCTGACGCATGGCTCCTTCA
Source organism: Taxus chinensis (assembly GCA_019776745.2). NCBI lineage: Eukaryota > Viridiplantae > Streptophyta > Pinopsida > Cupressales > Taxaceae > Taxus > Taxus chinensis. The sequence continues at coordinate 112,393,035 of CM034146.1, forward strand.
GCTGGCCTTGGACTTTTCAACAGCCGAACACTGTCTTTCCCTCCATTTAGGAGCAACTTCATTGGACCTAGGGCCTAGACACGTGGAGATTCTGCGCACATTTGGAGACCCTACTTGGTCCTGACCTTTGGAAGTGCACCGTTGAGGCACATGGAGGATTCCACTGGCTCATCCCCTGCTAAGAATTTTAATAGTCGATGTAACTTTTCAGACTCTAGCTACATGGAGGGTTTGCACTCATTTGGGAACCCCATTTTGGATTTCTCCCTTGGAGTTGCACCAACGAGGCATGTGGCACACTCCATTTTTCCTTTTCTTTTCAGGTTGGATTTTTTGGCTCGATTTTGGGGTCGAATGTGAATCCACATGACTGAGCTGACCCCTCCATTTCTCTATGTCCAAGGTCGCATTCGACCAATTTTTCCTAGGGGTAAAATTGGGATAACAGTTTGGTGACTCGCGGGATCACCTGCCCGCTAGGTGAACGTATCAGTTGCCTTGAAGTATCCATTGGGCACGGAGTCATGGATGGTAGCCTGATACTGATCTTGTTCTTGAAACTTGAATCCGATGCTTGCACTTGGTGACCCTGAACCTGCCCCACTGTCCGCACTCTCAATTTTCATAAGAAAATATTGAAGATGAGATTTCTGAGAGTAGAAAATTGTCTTGACCTGGGGTTTTCACCTATTCCTGAAATGGACCACTACAACATTCACCCGGAGGCACATCGAACTATACAATGATACAACCTTGGAGCAACAAAACCTGTGCCAGAGCACTTAGGGAAATGAAACCTATTCTAATAACAACAAAAATGTGTACAAGCACTTGGAGAAATTGGAAATCCTAGACTAACATGTACAAGGGTGAGAATTCTCCTTCTAGTAGAAATTTTTGAGATAGATCCCATTGACTGGAATCTACAATTCTTCACCATCCAACTTAGCCAGCTGGAAGGCATTGTTACCTTTGCATTCAGTGATCATGTATGGACCACTCCATATGGCATCAAACTTGGAATGTTTTCCTGGATTTGCATGGTCCGCATCCCACTTCAGTACCAAGTCTCCAACTTGGAATGTCCTATCTTTAGCTTTCTTTTCAAATCTCTTCTTGATCAATGCTTGATCCTTCTCCATGGTCTACACTGCATGTTCTCTTGCTTCTTCTAACTCCATCAGCTCTGCATACCTGATCTCCATAGGCTCAAACTCAGCTAGTTCCAGTTGTTTCATGAGTTCTAATGCTGGAAACTCAAGTGATATAGGCATAAATGCTTCCTTTATGTATACAAGCTTGAATGGAGAGCTTGCTTGTAGACCTCTTGGGTGTGATTCTATCTGTCCAAAGAGCTGATTTGAGTTTTGTGTGCCAAGTTCTCTGATTCTCATCAAGAGTCCTTCTGATGATTCTCAGTAAGTTCTTGTTTGTGGACTCTACTTGGCCATTACCTTGAGGGTAATAGTTTGAAGAGGTGTTGAGGTATACACCATTCTTGACATCCCATTCAGTGATCTTTTTGCCAAGGAATGTGAATGCATTGTATGATATGATAGTAGTAGGGGCACCAAACCTTGTGACTATCCCTTCATAGAAATCCAAGATGCTGGATTCATTTGCCTCCTTAAGTGCCACTACTTTAGTCCACTTGGTGAAATAGTCAGTTGCTGTGAGTATCCACTTGTGGCCTTGACTTGAATTTGGGTTGATCACTCCAATGAAGTCCAATCCCCATTGCATGAATGGCTGATCTACTGAAATTGGACGAAGGGGCAGGGCTGCTAATCTTTCTTTCCTTGTGAAGAATGCACACTTCTTGCATTTCTTGATCCATGAGTAGTAATCACTAAACACCGTAGGCTAATAGTAACCAACCTTCATAATTTTGAGAGTTGTTACTCATGGAGCAAAGTGGCCTCTTGCTTCTCCATCATGGAACTCATGTAATATCTTCTCAACTTGGACTGTCCCAATGCACCTCAATAGGACACCATTGATGTCCCTTTTGAACAAAACACCGTCAATAAGCACATACAAAATGGCTTGTAATCTAAAGTACCTTCTCTTTGCTTTTCTCATTTCTAGAGGGCACAAACCTGTTTGGAGATAATGCACCAAGTCTTGAGTCCAACATGGAATGGGAACACATTAGCTGGTTGTTCTTGATTATTTTGTAGTAGTAGGACAACCTCTTCTTCATCTGTTGACTCAGTTTGTTGTTTGGAAGCGAGCTACTCACACAGACCTTTGCCATGAACCAACTTAGTCACTTTGATTTCAATATCATATTCCATTACTCGAGTGATCCAACCTACTCTCTTCTCATTCAAATCCTTGTTCAGAAGAAATTCCTTGACACCAACATGAGACACTAGTAGTTGAATCTTGTTGTTCGAGACCAAGTGTCTGAACTTCTTCAAACTCCTAATGATAACAAGAACATGTTTCTCAATAAAAGAGTACCTTATTTCATAATCTTCTAGGATTTGGTTGAAGAATGCTATGGGTTGTTCTGAACCTTCTCTATTCAGTTGTACCAAGATAGCTGAGATTGTGTCTGACCCTCCAAAAGCATACAACATGAAATCCTTTGAAAAGTTTGGGTTAATAAGAGTTGGGGCTTGTGATATTGCATGCTTGATAGCCTCAAAAATCTCTTTGCCTTCTATTTTCCATTTGAATGCAAGGCTCTTCTTCAGCATCATTGTTAAAGGCTTCACAAGAGTGGAAAATTTAGGCACAAATCTATGAACAAACTTGATTCTTCCCAAGAAGCTTTGGAGAGATTTCTTGTGATGTGGCAGTGGAAGTGTTCTAATGGCTTCAACTCTTTCAGGGTCAATTGTTAACCCTTCTCTTGAGACAATGTGGCCCAACAACTTTCCCTCATGTGCCAAAAATACACATTTCTTTGGATTCAATGACACTCCAAACCTTCTACACCTTTGAAATACTTTCCTGAGGTGAAAGAGGTGGTCTACTGCATTCTTTGAGAAGACAATGATATCATCTAGATATACCAACACCATCTTGTTGATTAAGCCTTTGAATGCCATATCCATAGCTTGTTGAAATGTTGCTTCGGCATTGGACAGTCCAAATGGCATCTTCTTGTAAGCATATGTGCCCCATTTCATGGTGAAGGTTGTCTTGTACTGATCTTCTTCTTTCACCATTATCTGATTATAGCCTGAGTATCTGTCTAGCAATGAAAACCTTTCAGAGCCAGCTACAACCTGTAAGATTTGTTCCATTGATGGAAGTGGATAATGATCCTTGAGTGATGCTCTGTTCAGATCATGGAAGTCTACACACAATCTGATTTCTCCATTTCTTTTCCTCACTGGCACCAAGTTTACAACCCAACTTGAATGTTTGATAGGGAAGATGATGCTAGCTTCAATCATCTTGTTCAACTCTTTCCTCATGAGAGGTTCAATGTGAGGATTTACCACCCTTTGCTTCTTTCTGATAGGTTTAGATCCTGGATCTAGCTCAATAGTGTGTTGTGCCAACTTTGGGTTGAAACCTCTTAAATCCTTGTAAGTCCAAGCAAAGACATCTGGGAATTCTTGACAAAGTTGAACGAATTAAGATTTTTCTTGTGGGGTACTTACTTTGCCAATTTGCAATGTCTTGCCTTCATCTATTGAAATGGGCTCTGAATCTTCACCCTTTACCTTGAATGTTTTCCTTCTCCTTCCGGAATTGATCATTTGGGTTGAAGATTGATTCCAAGGTTACAAGAAATGTTAGTAATTTGTTAGTCCTTAGCTACACCACTTGGTCACCATACTTGTTCCAACTTGTCTTGGTTTCTGGAAGAGAACTCAACTTCTTCTTGTAGAAAATTGATAATTTTTTGATCATTCTCGAAGACTTGCCAACTTGTGTTGTTTTCTGGAACAACTGGTCTTACAACCACTTTAATATGGGGCTGATATTTCTCACTCTTGATACTTTCTACAACATCAAATGTTGCCCCAATTGCTGCCAATATGTCTGTTGCTTCATTCTTCTTCCTTGGGATGGAATTGATGCTAAAAGCTTCAAAATATTCAATGAGATCCCATACCCGATTCTTGTAGTTCTTCAATAGATCATTCTTGGCAGCATTTCATCCTCTAACTTGATTCACAACTAGCTCACTATCTCCAAACACTTGTAAGTTTTTAATGCCTCTCTTTCTTTCCCAATGCAATCCATGAATCAAGGCTTCATACTCAGTTGTGTTGTTTGAGCAAGAAAACTAGAAATGGAAAGCTGAGTAATATTTTGTACCTTGTGGTGAAATGAGCATAGCTCCTCCTCCTGCACCTTGTCTACTCCTTGAACCATCAAAGAATAACTATGCCATACCTCATTATCATCTTTGTGGTCTAGCTTAGTGATGCTAGGGAGAGGATGGTTCTCTTCATGCAAACAATAGACTCCTAGCTCAGATTCTTCCATTTCTTTGTAAGGGTCAAATTCATGTCTCTTGTTTTCCCATTCATCAAGAGTCAAGTCTAGGATGCATCCAACCTTGGTATCTTCTTCATAAGTGCTTGGGAATCTTCCTGATCAAAGGCTGAACAATTTTCATTGATTGGATTTGGTGTATGAGGCTCTACGTGAAAGTTTGCTATAGGTTCAGATCTAATTATAGCATTGACTCCATACATTGTTCTGAATAACATATGTGACCAATTAGCAGACAAATAACCTCCAATTTTAGCGGTGAAGTCTCTTGACAAGCATAATGCAAAGAGAGGTGGCAAGTCTATGACTGATACATCTTGCAAGACGGTCACATTGGGACATGCATGCAATGTGAGGCTCAAATATTTGATTACTCTAACCATTGTTACCATTGTCCCATCCAATTGCACTACACCTTTAGAGATGACTTCATATTGAAGACCCAACTGATCAGCTATTTGTTTTGGCATGACTGAGCTACTTGCTCCCAAATCAATCATGCAATTATGCACTAACTTATCTCCTATGATGAATGAGATATAGAATGGTGGTGGCTTCAGATTTTTACCTTGGTCATGATTCCTTGATTTCCTTCTTGTTGAGCTACATTGGTGAGCACTTTTTCTTGTTGATTGGGTGGCTTGATTTGACGCTGACCAGTTTTCCATAGCAGCTTGCAATAGGTCTCTTTATCCTGGGATAGCCAATGACTCCCACATTGAGATGTTTACATTTGTTTTCTTCATTTGTTCAATGATGTTTAATGGAGATGAACTATCTCTCTGCTACCCCTTACCTTGCACATTCTTCTCTTGCACATGGGTGTTACAACCGATACTTGGGCTGGTCTAAAAGGTGGCTTGGGCTGACCTTGCAAATTAAGAGTTGCACTTTGATTGCTAACACCTTTGAGTGATAGAGGGTTGTGGATCATTTGAATTTGATGATTTCCTTCTCCAATATTCCTTTTCTTTGACTATGAATTTGCTACTACACTTTGAGAAGGTGCTTGATTCATACCACAAAAATCTTTAGCCTGCCAATTGACAAGTGTGGTCTCATTTGGAGGTGCCTCTTTCTGAGTTACTTCCTGCTGCTGATTTCCTTCTTGGCTTGTCTCTTGTTCTACACCCGTTGTTGTCACCATCTAGGCTTGACTCAAAGCACCATTGAAACACATTGATAGGTTATGAGGTTGACTGCATGGGAAACACCAATCATATTCTTGAGCCATATTATTTTTCACTGGTACTAAAGCTCTAGATGTGGATGCAACATTAGGATTGTAAGGCTAGAATGGTCTATTAGCAGGAGGTTTGACTTGATTTTGATTTTTAGTTTGGATGGGTGGCCTATTAGGCTGATATGGAGGTCTGTTGGGTTGAGTTTGAGGCTGATATGATCTAAAATTTTGAGCTTGTTGCCTCTTAAGTGTCACCAACTCATTACCCAAGTTTTTGTCAGTTGTTTCATGACTTCTTGGAGCTCATTTGAGGAGCTATAAGATGAGGTGGAAGCTTCAATTGAACTCTGATTCCTTGGATCATGAATGGGAGCTAATGTGGGTGCTTGAATAGTGCTTGGAGATTCTAGTTCTGGATATAGAGGCATAGGTGGCCTAGGCACAAGTTTACCACCTGAATTAAACAATTTTCAGCTCTAATAGAAATGTTATAGGATGCGGGTAAATTTCTACCTCCCATGGACTGAATCATAATGGAAATATCAGAATTTAAAGCTTTAAGGAAGTATAGAAAATCACCTTTAGTTTTTGGCCTCACGGCCACTGGAATCCTATCCCACGTACGTTGGAATCTGAAGTTGAAATCAGTCAACTGCTCATTAGGAGCCCTCTTGATTGTTGTCAATTGTTCTAACAAGGATAGATTATCTCCCTTCTCTCCAAATTGATTGTGAAGAGCCGTGCACAAATGGTCCCAATTATGAATGGATCCCTGCATGGTTAGACTCCTGAACCACTGTAAATCTTTACCTTTAAAGGATGAAGCCAAAAACTTGACCACAATATCCATTTCATTGATCTCATGAATTACACAGACATTTGCAATATCCTGGATGTGGTCAATTGGAGTCATCTAGTTCTCTCCAATAAAATATGGAATGCTTTTTCAGTGCTACAGCTGGAACTGGATTTTGTGCATTGAGAGCCAGTGGGCTACTTCCAGTGAAGTTGACGTAGGGGTTGGGTTATGCCATCCTGATTGGTTGGAGGACTCTAGTCGATTGAACGAAAGGCCTACCAGGTGGAGGTGTTGAAAATGTTCTATGTCTTGGTGGAGATGGAGACCTTTGAGCTCTTCTTCCCCTTCTTTCTCTATCTGGGGATAAATGTAGATAGACAAATAACCCCTCCTCTCTAGTTTTTGACCTTGTTTGTATTCTTCTCATGGAATTGACAAGCTTGGACTGCTGAAACTAGTGGATTATGCCTCTTTTGGAGTTCTAGATGTGTAATTTAAGAGCTTCTTACAAGCTGGAAACTCACAACAAGTGCACATCAATCTTGGTGTAATAAAATGAAGACTTCTTGTCCCACCGGGCATGCCAAAACTGTTGTTGAAAAATCACAGCACCCCTGAAGTCTTCAACTCGATGGGTTGAGACTCATAGTGTGATTGCATAACATGGAGCATCTCTCAAAGTGTGGGACTTTGTGAATCGAGAGAGCTCTCCAGATGAAGGTTGGTTCCTATTCCTCTGTTCAGGTGCACACATTCATATTGCAGAGGGTCTATTCTAAAACCTATTCTAACTTGCCAAGGAGATAGGGTTAAGGAGATGCAAGAAATAAAACCTAGACTAACAAGGGTGATGCACCAAAGGAATGATGAACACCTACTTTGCAATAAACACAAACCATAAAAAACACAATACAACCACCACACAGATAACCAAACTGTAATGAGAGACCATGTAGATGCAATGAACACAAGAGAGGGTTGAAGTCATCCACAGACTTATCTTATTGCTCCAAAATTGATACAGTGCATTACAATAGCCAAGAGGCAAGATTGCATTACAATTTGAATGGGGAGGTTTGAAAACTCCATAAATTCACCTGCCGGAACAGAGAAGAAGGGAGGGTGCAAAGTAAGAGTATCCAACTATTAGAAATTTCCCCTCCTGTACAATATATAGGAATAATAAGAGAAGGAGGTAGAAGAAATCCACTGGACTCTTGTTCAACCACCCCAAAAGGGAAATGAATTCCCCTGCAAAAATGATGGGTTTTGTTACAATACCCATGCCTCCATCGTCGTTCCTTGTTGGGAAAGAAAGGAAGCCCATTATCCATTATGGGGGTAGGTGAGAATCCTGACACATTCAAGAATGGTAGACTGCATTTAAGGATATCATTAATAGTTGAGCGAGTAGCAGGTGTCGAGAGCTTTCCAAAAAGTCTCCTCTTGCTCAATCTGAGCTTCCAGTTGAAAGATATGGCCTTTCTGAAGGTGGGTCATGTGTTTAAGTGGGCTCACAATATTTAAAAGATTCTTGTCCATGTAGATCCACATGGCAGCCCTGCATGTCTTAAGATTTCACCCCCTCTCTTCCACTCTTGAAGTTGTGTCGAACTGACACATGGCATCGTCCGCGGGCCTACTCTATTTCCTTTGTGTTTTGGCTAACCCCTCCTTTTGGCAGAGACACTATGTTTGACCCTAGACACGTGGAGGGTTGGCACATCATTTGGGACCTGCCTTGGATTTTTCTTTTGAAGTTGTGCCAATGAGGCACATGGAGGCTTCCGCTAACCTGTCCCAAGCTTGGAATTTTCAATAGCCGGTGAAACCTTTCCTAGACCCCGACTACGTGGCGGGTTGGTGCTCGTTTGGGGACCGCCTTTGGATTCAACCCTTGAAGGAGTGCCAATGAGACACATGGGGATTTCCGTTGGCATTGTGTTATACTTAGTTGATTCGGGCCTCGAGTGAACACTTCCTACCTCGTCCCTTTGGGTGAGTAAGGGGCCCACCCATATATAATGCCAAAAAACCCTTTATGGGTGGGACCCTTGTAGTTAGCTCCCCAAATTGTGATGGTGGGACACTTGGCATCATCTACGGGCTGCCCCTTCATTTCCTTATGTTTTGACTTAGTCCATTCTATTTGGTGGAGAAAAAGATCTGACCCTAGACACGTAGAGGGCTTACCCTTGTTTGGCTCCTGCCTTTTCGGTCTTACCTTTGAAGTTGGGCCGAGCTGACACGTGTGGCTCCTTTAGCTATCCCTGGAATTTTCAATAGCGGACTCTATTTTTCCCGCCCATTTAGGAGCAACTTTGTTGGACACTAGACATGTGGATCCCTGTGCACATTTAGAGACCCTACTTTGAACTTGACCTTTGGAGGTGTGCCGTTGAGGACACGTGGAGGATTCTGCTAGCTCATCCCATGTTTAGACTTTTTAATAGCCAGTGCAACATTATTCAGACACTTGGCACGTGGAGGGCTCACGCTCGCTTGGGGACCCCACTTTGAATTCTACCCTTGGAGTTGCACTGATGAGGCACGTGGTACCCTTCATGGTTATTTTTCTTTTCTCATTTATGGACTCAATTTTGGGATCAAATGTGAGTTCACACGATTGAGCTGACCCCTCCATTTCTCCTATGAAAGGTCGCGTTCGACAAATTTTTCCTGAGGGGAAAAATTGGATAACATAACCCAATATCAAATCTTAAGACTAAAAAGACTGACAATTATACAATTGAAGTTGAATAAGATATGTATATATATTAAACCTTAATGAAATAATTTAATTCGTATTCATGCATTTTATGCCAAGTATTTTTATTATTTTGTGATGAACGTTTCTACTGTCTTCACATGCACAATAATTCACGCGAATGAAATTTTCTTTATTCATTAGAGACATCAAGTTCATTAGATTATCTGTGTTTCAATTTGATTTTTTGTTTTCATAATTTTCAAGCAAACAACATTTTAAAGAAATCAGGTCAACATTAAAAAAAATGGTTATAGGGATTTGGTAATCAAATCTTTAAGATATCACTCATGTTTTATAGTTCAGTCTAATTTGTTACATTTTCTTTAAATGGTTCTATTAGTTTATACTAAAGAAAAGGCATATAATGTTTTTTTCATTTTAAATATTAATGCTAGAAAATTATGCATCATTGTATCAAATTTTAGTATGAATAACTATGTCGTATTTTCATTGGATGCATAGTATTTGACTCGCTCCATGACAAACTTTTGTTTCCCTCCCTCAACTATCCACCTCCCTTATTTACCACCCTATGAACGTTCCCATTGCACACTTATCGTACAATTGCTAGTTTATTACAATTGTAAAAATAAAAAGAAGACAATTTTATGATTAAACAAAATGGATAAAAACTATCCATTAAAGTAAATATAATCTAAGCAATACTAATTACATATTTTTAAAAAATATTATAGATGAATATATAAACCTTTATCAATATATTTAAAAATATAAAACCATACTCACATGGTAAAAATGCATTTAAATCCACTTGGGAGAGGTCATAAAATTTGAGAGAGTCAAAGGTCCTAAAAACCCAATTAATAAAGAAGATGAGGGTTGTGGGATGCCATTTTTTTCTATCTCATCGACTCTACCTAATGCCTTTGTCTCACATGTATAACAATCTAAAAACCCTATTTCTTATCTCTACATGTACGAAAATGGATAATGCATGCACTCATATTTTACTTAGCCATCTGAAGTATCGGCATAATGAACTGTTGTCACTGTATTTAGGAATGGATTGGAGCAGCGCCCCTCTGAAATGGGCAAGGAAAGGATGTAAAATTACATAAATTGATCAATTACCCTCATTCAATGGGTGAAATGACAATTTTTCCTCTAGCTCGCCCAGTCTCCAGATACTCAAATGCCTCCTTAACTTGAGAGAATGCATACAGGCTCTCAAGATCGATCACTGCCTTCAGTTTCCCACTCTCAATGAAATCACGCAGTCTCTCAAGGTTTTTTCCAGCGGTCTTCACAAACCCCAAATCTGCTCTCGGATGTGGGGGAAATGATACTATATCTATAATTATGCCCTCCTCCTTTGTAACAACATGTGACTTAAACGAATCCCCTGCATAAATAAAGTACATTTCAGACCGCGGTTCAAAACCCACTATGAGAAAAATAAGGGGAAAAAAATAGAACAAAAACCTATTATATCGAAAACAAAATTGAATTTCTCTGGCACTTGATCATAGTTCTGCTTTGTGTAATCCACCACCAGATCTGCCCCTAAACTTTTCACAAAATCCAATTTCCCTGTACTTGTAGTGGAAACGATCCTAGAAGCTTTGAAGACATGCTTTGCAAGCTAAATGGCAAGGGTTCCAACCCCACCCATGCCTCCCACAATAAAAAAACTCCACCCTTTTTGGAAATTGACATTGTCGAATCCCTGTAATTCAGTTAACAAAGTGAGAGGCAAAATGGCAGATTCTTCGAAGGACAAATTTCTTGGCTTCAAGGCTAATAAATACTCTTTTACCACTGTGGACTAAGCTAGAGTGTCATACTGTTTAGGTTTTCTCCCCTGGAAATCCTGAATGTCATCGTAAACCTCGTCACCCTTATTAAAATTTGACACGCCCTCGCCCACCTCAAAAATTATTCCTGCCACGTCACAACCTGGTACCGCCTGAAAACAAACACCGTTAGCAATTAGCTAACGGAAAACAACAATTAAAGCAAAATATTTTTTCTTCATAGCGCAGGGTAGAGCATACAAGAAACGTGGCATCCAGAATGCGTAATTTGTGGATCTTGTAGTTGACAGGGTTGAGAGCAGCAGTGTAGACTTTAATCAAAATCTAGCCTGCCCCGACATTTGGAAGGGGAAAGTCCCCAAATTGGAGGACATCTACGAAGCCATAGTCGTTGTAGAACCGCGCCTTCTGCATTTCCAATTGCAATTCACTGTCTATTTAGTGTTAAAATTTATGCTTCTTAGATTTGAGCTCCAAATGGCTCTAAATATAAGTCATCTACGCAGGGTGAAATTAGGTGTAAGGCGTGACATTAAAATAAATTAGCAGGTTCAGAGCATCTAGATGCTTAAGGTTATTCTTATTATTATTTAAATATCCAGATAAAATTATTTGCATTTGGACATGTATTGGTGAGTGGGGCAGTGCCAAACCATATGTATCTATGGTAGACACCCTCGGTGGACATAATACTATTAAGTTTTGACTATTTGGTATTTTATATGTGAACATTATTAGACTTCTCTCTTTTCTAGTGTGTTCTATACATTAATAATTTGAACACTTGTTCCCGTTGTTAAGCCTTTTTCAACATGATTTGATAATGCTCTTTAATTGCTGCCTCTTACAAAGCATCACGAGAAGAATCAAAACAAGACCCCAAAATCCCAAACTCAAACGAGGGTTGGACAACTATTTCTAGTAAAAAAAAGTCACTTGTTGTTCAACTAAAGCTAATGTTACCTCGTATCACCCTGTTAATGTCAATGGAACTAGTTCTACCACCACCGTTGCCAAACAAGTTATGCTACCAACCAGTAAGTCGCTTGCAACCATTTCTGACACTCCACTTGTAACATATTCCATTACTTCGTCATAAATAACCACTCACTCTAATTTCGCTTCAAAGCACAGTTTGGATACAAGTATCCCAGATGACCTAGTGGTAACCATCAATCACAAATATTTAATTCATCATTCTTAGATCTCATCCCCTTTTAAAGATGGGGAGTTTTTTTAGTAAAAAGGACAGTGGTGGTATTTAGGTGATGTTGCTCCTATTTTGTAGTGGGCTTCCGCCTCTAACTAGTTTCTTCCCTTGAACGTCTTGATGATGAGGGATTCATTGTAATGTCCCCTTCTTACTATGCCAAATGGCCCAAAGGACAAGTCGGGCCCAAAACACAGTTAGACCCAAGGGGGTTGTGGATGCTGGAAGTTTGTGGGAAGGGCCCCCATGGTTTTAATGTCCTAGTTTGGCATTTGGGGGTCACTTTTGGACACAGCGACTCAAAATGGGAGAAAGTAATTATAGATACTTTTATGTTAGTGGCCCCTCCATGGAATGAAATGTGCTAGGGTTGTGGGGGCACGTTTGCCAAGGAAAGGTATATATGCAGACAGGGAAGGAAGAAAAGGCACTTTTCGTTGCATACTCTTAGCCTCTTCTCATGCAGTTGCCGCTAATTCATTTCTACAGCTTGTGAAGTCAAATCCCATAGGGACCTTAGCTTCAGTGGTGAGAGACCCATCCTGAACTAGCAGGGCATTCTTCGGTAGTGAAAGATCTACCCTAGTATGTTATCTTGGAGTCATTTTCTGGGCTGTACTACAGAGATATTTCCATAGGGTCAGAGGAAGGGTTTCGTGGATTTTTGGGGGCTTTTGGGAAGACAATCAGAGGGCCTCTAGATCTAACTCACAGTAGACATCTAGGCTAGGCGTGACAACACGTAGAAGGTGCCTCCCTCTTTCCTGACTCCATTCCTTGTGTGGCGACTCACAACCTCCATTTGGGGGTTTTCCAGTCGGCTGGGTCAGATCTACAGGTGGCAGTGTTATTCCCTACATCTTCCTTGTTGTTTCAAAGACCCTTATTTTTCTCTTATATTTAGGGGGTCACAAACCTCTGAAGTTGACTAGCTGCCTAGGGCTTTCTGTACCTTATCAGGAAACAATATATTATCCCATAAAATTTTTGCATAGTGTCTATTATTAGTATTTCTGCATCATTGATAACAAAATTTCTTCACAGATCGACTACTGCCTTCCTTCACCTACCAGAACTGTAAATGCAAGTAAGTATACTTGATTTTCATCATCATGTACTTTCTTAAAGAGTAGGTTCATTATGTTTTGGTATAATATCTTATTCCTTCTTACATTCCTCTATCCACACCTTCTTACCAATCTACCCATCCAACCACCCCAGCCTTGTGGCTCTCCGTACCTAACCTCTATACATTCCTAAGTCTTGTTGGCATTATTAAAAACCAACCATTCTCCCCTTAGCTCTCTGTGCAATCACAAAGAATTCCAAAAATACTTTTATTTAATTACCACCAAATTTCCCCTACCAATTCCGATCACCGTAACCATCATTAGTCTCTTTTATGTACCGACGTTAGTCACCTTAGCCATCGTTGGTCTCCCCTCTTTACCGGCATCAGTCACTAGATCGATATCGATCACTGTTTTTCTGGTAACCATCACCAAAATGCCTCTAACATCACCTAAATTCCACCCAAACCTTACCATATACCTTTGTGACCTTATCTACACCTCCTGTGACATTTCTCAACTAGAAACATACCGTGTTTGATGCTAGACTAGTTCATATTTCAATACCTTTCTTAATCTAGTTTTTTGTATCATTTTGAGATACCTAAATCAAAGTGTTAGCAATAGGACCTTTATTTCTCACATTTACTTTCATTAAGTTGATAAAAATAGAGGATTGACAGCCATTTGAGGAAGCATCATGCTTCCTGGATCTAGCCTTGCTAGGCTGTCCTCTGACATTTTTATTAATACCATTTGGTGGTCTTGTTCTGTATCTAAAGGTATTCGCTGGAGTCATCTACAAGCAACTTGGATAAAATCAGTAATATGCACACTCAACCTACCATCTACATAATAACAGGTATTCCCGCTTGACCTTTTACCTTATCTTTTTTATCATCCAACAATTCAGTGAAACAAGATGGTGGATTGTCGAGCACAAGCTGAAGTAGAGAACCACACACGAAACAAAATATTCAGTGTCAGTTGGACAACGAGGTGGCTGTAAGGTGGGTCGAGTCAGGCCTGAGATTTTCACTGAGCTAATGAACCCCAAGCCAACACATGTAAAATAGTTGATACTAGGATGAAACCTTAAATGCAATAAACCAAGACACCACACAAATTTCTTGAAAAACCCCTATTTTTTATTTGTTAAAATATTTTTTTAAAGGCTTGATATTTTTGACAGCCATCAACTTTTCAATAAGAAAACACCAAAAATCAAAACCATAAAGAACAAAGATAGAATCAAATCTATTTTCACATGAATTGTTAGTTTCACAAATAAAATATTTGAAAACTACCAATAACTCAGTAATGGAAAACATATCACCAGGATCACTCTGATACCATATCAGAGTTTCTAGATCTATAATGAAAAATAAATAGATGTGAAATTACAGAAAATTGAAATAACTAACTATAAGATGCAATATGATCGAGAACTCAAAAGGCAAGAATAGCAAAAAATCAACTCAATGCTCCATGAGATAAAATGATGCAAGTGATGTACATATAGGAGGTGAATATGTAACCTCCTCCTAGATCAGTAGGGAATAACTCTCACTAACGGATACTAGAAGTAGAGTTGACTCCACGCATCTAGTAAGCTAACTCAACACAACTGGTAAGCTAACTCAACATAGCTAGTACACCCAAGCAAGCATATTCCATGAGTGTAGGAAAGTTCCAAGTAAATAAACAAATACAAAGTAAATGAATATCATACACTAACAATTTGACCTTCTTAATATCCATTTTCAAAAACAATTAGTAGGTTAGAAACTAGATTCTGAGCACTATGATTCTTATTCATATCACATTGTCAAATTTTTAGCATATGCATGACAAATTATTAGTTGAAGTTCAGATTTTGAAGATTTCAAGAAAAATGTGGCCACTTTTGACTCACTTTTGGTCACCCATTTCTATGCACTTACCCATATTTTTATTCAACGATAAATAATATTTCTTGTAAACAACAAATTCTAGTGGTTTTTATCTTTGTACAATCCTTAGTTTCATTTATTTATCAATTAAATTGTGCAATTCTATTGTATGTAAATACTTCAAATATTGGCATTAGTTATCCTCTCATTCTTTACCATTATTTCCCTTGAAGAAACATCACATCATCCTTCCCAAAATGACCCTCACTTCCTACTTGAATACTAAATGGAAATAAAAATCCAACTAACACTAATATAATTAATCACTTATTGGCAAGGAAATTTTTACATTACAAATTACCTGTGGGTGACAAATTGAAATGTATGAATGTTTAGCAAAATATATGCCCATTTTTTCAATCACATGAGAATTTGAAACACTTATTTTGGGGTTAAATTTATGTTAAGAGCCAATAGTCAATTATGTCTTGATATTTATGTGTTGTGTTTGATCATCATTTAAAATAGTAAGAACCTTTATTTGGAATAGGATTTAAAAATAATGTGATTGTTGACTCAATCGAACATTTCATGTTGTTGCATTTATATAAATTCAGCTCTTTTATAATATTTTCTAGATATAATTTTCATTAAAGAATTGTAATTTTAAGGCTTTAACATCTTCAGTTAAATATCATATCTATTTTCTCATATATAGATATTGTTAAAAAGGAATAAAGATGCCACATACCAACAAGAGAAAATCAAAGTGTAAATTATTCAGTACCAAATCTATTAGAGGAATGAGAAGGTTACTGTACACACCCAATTTTACATGTGTTACATTTTCGAAATAGTTTAAAATCCCCAATGATGAGTTAATATCTTTTCCAATGGTGTTTGCTTTTAATTTCCAATGTATAGTATATATTTGTATCCTAGAATGAATTCCTTGTTCATTTCCACATTTTTCATGCTGTTCCTTTATCATTCTACAAGCTTTTTCCTTAGCATTTTGACTGTGAGTCATGGAGTCTTGCGCACATCAATTACGCATCTTCCCATAAGTTATTTAGGCTACCAATAGTACGCTCAAAGTAGCAGTTGCGCAACCACACCCTACGGTTGCGCAGACCCACAGTGTCTGTGTGCACTTTAATTCCCGAGACTTATATGGTGTGTTCTGAAAGCACATGTCAGCTTCTTTAAACTTGATTTTAGGTTACGTTTTCTTAACAAATTTTGATGTTCTTTGAGATAATTTGATGTGTACCAACTTATCCTTTCCTTCCTTGCTGCTAATAATGAGTCTAATTGCCCCTTCTTTGAGAGAGGATGGCATTTCTTGACTGACCAAATGTCTTAGACCATTTCTCAAACTTTTTCCTATAAGAGCCAAGCTTCTAATCCAAGAGCATTGGTTGGAGATTATTGTTTTGAATTGCAATGTTATGTTTCCCAAATCCCTACTAAGAAATACAGAAGTAGGCTCAATACTCTTTCCTAGTTATTCTCTTACTTGTGTTGATACCAGATTATGTGTAAGCCATTCTATCTCCAACATTTCTTCGTTAACATTCCTTCTACACAAGCCAACATAGTTCCCTAGAATCATATGGGATACCAATTTGGAAAGAAGCCGAGGGAAAAAACAAACCAAAAAAAGTTCTGGACATTGTCACAGTTCTATAATTTCCAAGTTTGGGGATGCATTTGATTTCTTAAAGCTTTCTTTGTTTTTTGCAAATACTATTCCACATTTTGTTAGAGTATAATAATTTATGTAATATGTTCCTTTATTCACATAGAGCTTGAACTAAAAGTTTTTTCCCTTCATGTCCCTGTGGGTTTTCATGGAAAGTTAGTTTGGAAGAAACTTAGATGCATTAGTTTAGTATTAAATGTAATTTCCTTTCAGCTTGTAAGCTTCCATTAGATCATGTATGTTTCTACCAGGGATGTTTTAGGGGAAGAAGAGGTTATGAGAAGGATTTGATTTCTTACTGTTACTCTGAGGTAAGGACAAAGGAATTAGAAATCTATAAATACAAATTGGAAAAGATTTTTATTTTATTAGAACAGGTTAGATTCATTTTTCACAAGGAAATAGCCACACCAAGTTATTCACTTTTTTAGTTTTGTTCATATTATTGTAGAGGCGGCCTATGATGACTTTCCTTGTGAACCCACCCACCCTCTCCTCGAACCCTAAAAATTTATGTACAATGGATCCTCTAGAGGAAGTAGCCATGGTAAATCTTAGGGCAGTGATAGATATGTTTTGGATTTGTAAACCCTTGCAGCTAATGACATTGACGGTAGTAATATTTGGGTCATTTAACTGATTGAGAAAGTAGGAGAGAATAGTAAGGTTCTATCATGGATAGATCAAGCTTTCATTAGGAATGATGGCACTCAGAATGTGTTAGGAATATCTTAAAATGGGGGTGGTAAGACCCCCATCTAATGGATCTCAAGCTGCAGACAAACCTAGGGTCAATACTGATTTTTTCTAGCCACGGATCTAGAAAATAATGGGATAATAGTTGTGGTGGAATGGTGGGTCGGGCAGCTTATTTAAAGATGCACTAAATTGAAGGAGATCCACCATGCCCCTTACTGACACTACCCCCTACATTTATTTTGGTGAATAAGTCATTGAATCTGAATATATTTTATCAAGAGCATGCATTGATTTGTAGATTCAGAGGTTTCTTTCCCAAGCCTACCGGTCCCTACATGCTTGGACCTCCAAACACTGGATCCCCCTCCTTGTTGGGAGGGTTAAATATGGTATCTTGTGTAAAATTTATTTCTATTGCAGTCTTCTCATCAATAGATGAAAAATATACCATATTGTCTAAGCTCTAGGTCTGTCAATCATGCTACCTAATAATAACACCTTAGTTTCCCTCCTTTAGCCTGCTCAGTGAATCATTTTCCTCTAAACCTGTTTAGATTAGGTTTCCTCATCTACCCCTACAATTTTGGAGGTCTTGATTATCTAATCTCTCATTAAAAAAAAATTTGGGACATGTAAGATTTATTGATTCTTAAACTACTGACTTCACCCATACTACATATGCCAAAATCCTAGTTTAATTGTACACCTCTAAAAACCTTTCTGTAAACATTGAAATCTCAAAGTGGATAACTGAATATAGTCTCAGCCATTAGACTATAAAGCTTTACCTTTTAGATATAGAAGGTGTTTCTGTCTAGGTCACATTGCTACTGAATGTGGGATGGAAAAGAAAAAACTGAAATAAAAAAAATGGTGGAATGATGCCCTCATGTCGAACATATGGTATTTGATTCTAAGGAGGATTTGGAATCAAATCCCGATTTAGGTGTTGGTTCTGAAGCGGTCCTGTAAACTCCTCTTTCATAAAATTCTAGTCGTGGGAAATAAGAAAATACAAAAGACTTATCTCAGGATAGACAACATTGTATGTCCAACTGGAATCAATGCAGATATGGACATATCCTCCTCCTTTGGCTAATCCTCCATTAAATTCTATTGAGATTGTTCTTCCAATCAAGGAGGTTTCAACAAGTTGGATAACGATGTGTAAAAAGAAAAAATAAATTTATAAGAATACCACTTCTCCACCTCGATGATTTTGTTTAATAATGTTCTTCAGATGTTCCCTATTACTTCATTCATCATTTTCGGCAGCGTCTTTTTCTTCTTCCATGGTGTTGTTGTGTCGTTGCACTTTGGTCACTGTTTATCATTTGTGTTTGTGCTGATAAGTTTTTGGTTTTTGGTACTATTCTAAGTAGACTATTTTTTTCTCCTGGACTTTCATGTTTTATCTTGATTTTGATCATTTTTGTTATGATTCAATTGTAAAATATAGATTTTTATCCTTCTTGTACAAGGGTTTCAGTCCATTTCAAAAAACCTATTTGGCAATAATAATAGAAAAATATCCATTATAGCAGAGTCATATTTCAATTTCTTCTATTTCTCTTCTGTAGATTTTATTTTTTCCAAAAAGACCTAAAAAAATACAAAAACATAGCACCTAAAGTAATTAGTTTCCTTATTTGTTGATTTCTTTCATTTAAGTCATTCAAAAGTACAAAAATAGAAGATTAGTCATTTCCTTTGTTAATTAGCTACTAGAAACACATGGATAATTTTAATTAATTTGAGGAAACTGATTGAATTAAGTTAATTTAAATATTTTTTTCCATTTGTTGACTTAGGCACATAGAAGTAATTAGCAAGGAATTAATACATATCCTCATGTATACATAGTTGGCTTAGGATTCACCTTGCCCTCTTGTGGTTTCTTTGTGAGATTGTTGGTTTCTTTGGTTTATTAGTTCACGTATCCCACATAACCATTTAGGGTCCTCAACAAATAAGAGATTATGTATCAGATCCCTGACTCCCACAACAAAATTCATTTTATCTATTTATAGAAATTGACATGGGCCTTAGAATCTTGATTTTTTTATTATCACCACTACCACCTGCTTCATAGTTTACAATGCTAAACATTGAATTAGATAATTCTTACAAGTACTGAAATAATCAGCCAAGTTGAGATTAGACCCCACAATTCACCCATTAGTCCTATCCACACTTCCATGACCTTGTCTGGAAAATTCTACGAGTGAAAAATGTAGGATAGTTCCCCACGCCTTTCAAAACTCATTGTGAGAATATTTCATGAACCAAGATATTGACCATCATTTACGTGTTACCATTATCTTAGACCGTTCCATCTCACCCATGCAAGTAAGACAATATTTTTTTGTCTTGGATGAGAAGATTCTATTAGTGATTATATAGGATACTATATTGCCTTGATATTTCCTTATCCATATTTTTCCTACTCACTATATTATCCATTCACATAGCCACACTCTGTTCCACATCGGTTATCTTGACACGATCTTTGAAGTTCAAGTGCACCTTAAAGTCACATGTTGGATTTTTCATTCACACAAAAAGGATATTATAACACACTTCACTTGAAGATATAAACTCTTTAACGTAATAGTCAAGTCCTTGGACATGATGCAATAATACAATGATGTTCTTCTTCAAAACAAATCTGTTACCCCCCGTCCGATAGGAAGCATATCCAAAAAGGGGTGGCCTCCCAAGGATTATACCATATCAGGACATCATGTGGCCTTACTTCCCAACTAGACTCATAACACGCCTAAACCAAATGAAACACCATCTACAGATGATGAAATTTTGACATTAGTGGACAAAGTTAGGGAGCTAGAGCTTTCCCAACCCTATCATGCTACACTTTTTACAGGGCAAAGAAATATCCCCCTCCATATGCAAAACTCCACTTACGTGCCCTCTGCACCTTCAACCCCTCCAGTCTACATGGGTGTCCTAACCTTGGTGACCTTCTCACTAGATCGGGCATGCTAGGTATGCCCTCTCACACTTCGTAAAAATATCCCCCATAAGCACCAACTGGAAGTGCCTTCTCAAATATCACTCTAACTAGAAATGCGACGCTCCTTAGTTTTACACCTACTACTCCATACCAAATAATGTTCCCTCGTATTTTCAAATGTATTTCAAGTCACTACAAGGGGGGATGTTTTCCTTTCCTGGTTCATATGCTTAGCCTCACGGGATGCCTTACACCCCTACAAATTCTTATTTTGTTCCATATCATACTCCTATTCCTTCCCCGCCTCCCTAGCAAGGTTCATCCATGGTAGAGTCTTATGCCTTTGGCACATACGCTGAATATCTCAAGGAGCCCCTTGAATTTACCATATGAAGTGTAATGCTTCCACAACCACTTCTCGAATTTAAAAAAATTATAGGGGAGGTGGATCCAAATGTGCATATCAAAACGTACGTGACTATTGTCAAAGAGCTACTCCCATGGGACACAGTTGTGGCTAAGATATTCCCCAAAACCCTTAAGGGAATTTTTCTCGATTGGTATTAAAGGATGTCAGAAGCCTCAATTCATTCGTTCAAACAACTCGTTTCTGAGTTTATAAAGGATTTTGATATGAATAAAACCTTGTAAATAGGAATAAGAGAATTACTTCTTATCAAGCAAGAGAAAAATGAATCCACCGCCGAATTCATTCAGAGGTGGCGGAAAGTCCTCTACTTTTTGTCTAGTGCTCTAAAAATGGACTAAATAGAGCTTTGCAAATTTTTCCTTCATTCTCTTAACCGAGAAACCAAGGAAGAGGTTCAAAAATTTTCTCTTAGAAGTTACGAGGAGGTCTTGGAGGGTGCTCTCCACATTGACCAAGTGGTGATTGATAGTGGCCAAAATATGTACGACTCATGTGGGATATTGGTTAACCCCTCTCAGGGTAATTCAAACAACCCGAATAGTTCAAACAATAAAAACCAAGGACCTAAAGTCCTCAATAAGAACCATGGTGCTACGATGGATAACATAACTGACCAATCAAAGAATCCGAATGTTGTTAACACCAAAACTGTGAATAATAGTAACAACAATTCAAATGTAAATAATCAAATGATTAATAACTTTACTCCTTTCGTTAATGCAGTGGACTTCAGTCATCATCCTCCCCCACCTCAGCAAGTCCATGCCCAAGCACTGGTTCAATACCTGAGCGGTTATCCGAACCAAGTCCAGAGGCCCCCAAACTTCAACTTTTAACCACCAAAAATAGAGCAACAATATAAACTATGGGCCAAAAGAAAACAAAAACGAGAGGCCTTGTGATTACGATCATGATTTATATTACAGTTTCTATAGGGTTAGAGGACATGATGCTCGTACATGTCATGATTACAAAAAAATTATACAACGTCTTCCAAAGGAAAAAAGGCACCTATTTGTTGAGATTTTTTTAGCTAACCCTACAACGCCAATGTAAAATTATCACATGGGGCCCGTGTGCCCTCATAATTCTACCCTTGGGGTTTATAGAGAGCCTCTTCTAACACGCCCTAAGAATGGAAACCATAACCATCACAGCACTAACAAGGGAACTACTATTGGAAACAATGATCACGAAGCATCTACTTCGTCAAACCCTTTGGTATACCTACCTTTAGATGGTAAAAATCACACTAATATTGTGGGATTTGTTGAGTTGGAGACTGAACCCAAGGTTAATGTAGTGACTTGTGCTCATGATTATTCCTCACAACCTCTTCCTATCTACTCTTTAGTGTCATACAATGCACCAATATCCCCCAAACTAGTAGGGGCCTATAATTTGATTACGGATTTGACCAAGACTTTTTCTCACATTTCCTTCTTGGATCTGTTGAAGAATTAACTTGTGCATTGAGTGGATTTATTATAAGTGTTAGGCCTTGTCCATCTAATTCACATTACCCATCCTCCAAAATCCCAAGTTAATCATATAGAGTTTGATGTCTATTCTCTAGGGAATCTCGAGAGGGATGCAGAGTTTGTATTTAACATTAGCAAGATGTTGACTAACGCTAAGTTGGCATGAAGAGGCGACCCTTCATTGTACCTCTAGGTTTGGATCTACAACATTTATGTTAAACATTTGATGATAGACAATGGGGTTGCTGTCAACATAGTCCCTCTTTTTTCTCCAAAATCTTGGCTATGGAGAAACCAAATGTTCTTCAACGCAAAATAAATTGAGAGGATACTATAGTCTCAAGGAAACATACATTGGGACTATAGTGCTTCCGGTTACCCTTGGAACAAAGATTGTGTTGAGTTATTTTTATATTATAGATTGGGAAAACAACTATAATATTATTCTCATTCAACTCTGGATCCATAGAATGAAGACAATCCCTTCCACATTGTTCCAAGAGGTCAGATTCTTGCACCTGGGAAAGGAAACCCAAAGCCATTTGACATTCATTTGGTCAATCTAAAGAAGAAAATTGGGATGCATACTGAGTTCGAGATCCCATCCAATCAGTTGAATAAGCCCCGAGACTCAAAACTTGAGTCTAAACTTGTTCCTATGACTGAGTTGGAAACCCTTAAGGAAATTAAAGGGGTAGATTATAATTAAATTAAAGTTGTTGTAGTAGAAATCGTCTTGACAAAAACTATAGTAGAGATAGTTAAGCTCTTAGAGAACGATTTTCCTATTGGAGAACTATACTTAAGCAGAGGGAAGGATCATGCCTTTTGCCTTTAGGTTAAAATTTGAATGTAAAAATAACAGCACAGAGTATGAGGCTTTCCTTCTTGGTCTCATTGTAGCCAAGAGGATGAGAATTAAAAATGTTAGAGTTTTAGGTGATTCCCATCTTGTTGCTAACCAAGTGTCTAAAGTTTATAAGACCAGAGTTGAGCATCTGTAACTTTACAAATCCACCACACTAGAACTTTATAAGAGTTTTGAATTCGATTCTATTAAAGGCATACCTCAAGAGCAGAACCAACTGGCCGATTCCATGGCCACGTCCTCCCCATGATTTTTTCTAAGCGAAGACTTAAAGAAAACTAATTTTATGGTTGCATTCCAATCCCAACCCTTGGTTTAAAGAATTCCAG
This sequence comes from Taxus chinensis, assembly GCA_019776745.2. NCBI lineage: Eukaryota > Viridiplantae > Streptophyta > Pinopsida > Cupressales > Taxaceae > Taxus > Taxus chinensis. The sequence continues at coordinate 112,416,684 of CM034146.1, forward strand.
CCAAAATAGTTTAGGCATATGTTAAGGCCGAGTATGAGCCTGCCACCATGGATTTTGAGAAGAACGATGAGGAAATCATAGGATTCCTCAATGCATACATTGATCTTCATCCCACACACCATAAGAGAGGTTATTCTATTAAACCTCACCTTTCCTCTTACTTTGGATATCCCGCAATGTGTCCTTCATCATCAGAAGGTTTTTAGGTCTATGAAGTAGAGGAAGAGGAATTGGAACTATCTCTAACCCTGCTTAAGTTTGAAGAGGGTAATGCCTCTTTGATCAAAAGAACCATAGATATTAATATGGGACAGAGGAAGATCCTAATATCTTGAAACTCATTTATTTTTTAATTCTAGATGAGATAGAAGCTCATAGAAAGGTTCTTAAAGAGCACTCAAAATTATTTTCATTCAGCTACAACGAAATGATGGTAATTTCTCCCAATGTAGTAGTTTATAACCTTGTCACAAATTACAATACCAATCCTATGAAATAGAAGTCATGACCCATGAAGAAAAAGGTGGCTTTAATGGTCAAAGAAGAAGTAATGAAGCTCCTTCAGGTGGGTTTCATTAAACCAGTGGACTATTCCATGTGGGTGTCTAACATCGTCACATTTCTTAAAAATAATATGAAGATACACATTTGTATCGACTTTAGAGACATTAAAAAAGATTGTCCTAAGGATGACTTTCCATTACCTTCCATATATTTAATTTTAGATGCAACGATTGGTTATGAGTTGTTGTCACTCATGGATGGTTTCTTTGGCTACAATTAAATAAACATCTCAGAGGAGGATCAAACCAAGATGACTTTTACTATTCCTCGGAGAACCTTCTACTATGCTCCCACGCTATTTGGATTGAAAATGCTGGAGATAATTACCATCGAGCAATGAGTTGCATCTTTTATGATCTTATTAATAATAATGTGGAGTCTTACGTTCATGATTTTCCTGCTTTGGCCAAAAAATGTTGTGATCACCCTGAGGTGATTCACATTATCCTCTCTCCTTTTTTGACTATGGTGTAACATTGAATCTAAAAAAGTGTGTATTCAGAGTGACTGGATGAAATTTACTGGGGTATATCATTTCTTCTCAAGGAATTGATGCAGATATAATGAATATTAGGGTGTTTCTGGAGATGTATCCACCTTTAGATGAATCATGCATTAGGTATTTTATGGGTAAACTTGGGGAAATCCACTGGTTTATTCCCGATTTAACTTACATTGTCCATCCCATCAAAAAATTCCTAAATAAGGAGTGTAGCAAAGAGTAGAATTCTGACTGTCATGAGGAATTTGTGTCAGTCAAATGATTTCTAATGTCACCACCTACACTCATGCCACCCAAATTTGATCGTCCTTTGATGTTATACTCTCGAGCTATCGAGGTATCACTAGCTTACATGTTGGCACACAAGGATGATGATAGCCGTCAATGTGTCATTTACTTTACTAGTCACACTCTGATTGACTATGAGACATGTTATCTACAGGAAAATAAAGAATACTTTGGAATAGTTTTTTTAATGAAAATTTTAAGGCATTATATGCGTAACCAAGAAATGTGAGTGATCGTCAAGTCTAACTAGTAGCAAACTTTCTTGACTCAGGGTGCCTTATATAAAAAGGATAGATTTTTTCTCACACTAATGGTTGAATTCGATCTTTCCTTCATCAACTAGAATTCCATTCAAAGGAAAATTTAATTGTCTTATTAGTCGCGCAGACTAGACCCGATAGATTGTGGAGACCTAGTAGACCTAGTTTCCCCAACGAGTGACTATTTTATGTGGAAATAAAGCCTCCCATCGTGATGTGTCCATGGTATCCTGACATTATCAACCATATTATGGACCAAGCATATCCTAAGGGAGAAACCTCACAAAAAAAGGAAACAGGATCATGTGATAGTTGCCAAATATACCATTGTAGAATAAGTTATCTATCAGAAAGCCTTCGATAACATGATTTTGAGTTTTGTTGATGAAGAAGAGTCTGAAAAATTCTCTTTGAAGCCCACAATGAAATCTATGGGAGACACTGTGGAGGCCATGGTACCACTTAGAAAATTCATCAAATGCATTTTTTATGACCTACCTTAGAGCATTATGTTGTAGAATATGTACACAGGTTTCATAAATGTCAAGAATTCATGCATGAGATTTTACATCACCTGCTCAGGCTCTTCAGACTCATTGTTGACACCCTAGTAGTTTTCTACTTGGAGTCTAGATTTAATAGGGAAATTTTTCTCCCTCATCAACCGATGGACCAAAACTTTATCATTATGACACCTAAATATTTTATAAAGTGTGTTGAGGACATTCCTCTCAGTACTATGCCTGGGTCTTTGATCACTAAGTTCATTTTGAATTGGATCATATGTAGGTATGAAGTTCCAAAATTCATTGACTTGGATAACGAAACTTCCTTTATGAATGAAGAGGTGTGTGAGTTGTGTTCACAATTCAAAATCTCAAATCTCACATCCTCTTTATATTACCCTCAGGCTGGTGGAGAGGCTAAGGATACAAATAAAACTTTGAAGTCCATACTTGTCTAAAAAGATAAGGAGAATAAGTGTTACTGACATTTAAAGATATTTCTGGCCTGGTGGGCCTATCTGATGTTAGTTCCAAAAACTACAAGGGCAACCCCCTATTCTTTGGTCTTCATATGTGAAATGGTCTTGCCACTGGAAATCATAGTTACCGAGCCTTCAGCATATCTTTGGATGGTATTTTGGATGAAGATGCATACAACAAAGCATGATTAATTAAATTAGAAACCCTCGATGAATCTCATCTTATAGACGACTAGCACCATAGTGTTTATTCTGATAGAATGTGTCATCAGTATAATAAAAATGTCTATGAACGAGAAATATGCATAGGAGAAATTGTTCTTAGACTTAATAGCTGGATTGACAAGAAGACCAACCAAGGATGAAAGTTTTGGTCAAAGTGGTTAGGTCCATATCAGGTCATGGAAGAATATAATAATAACACGTATCATATGTGTAATTTAGAAGGTGAAGAGTTTGGTGAATCAATCCATTCACTTCACCTTAAATGCTTCTCCACATAGTTCATTTGATTTCCACATGAACATTACTGCATCCATGTTTCATATCATTTGTATAGTCATATGTAACATTGTGAAATAAGAAACTTATTTTTCAAGCAACTTTCAATGTTTTGTGAGAATAAGAAAAGCATTTAATCATACTTCTTCAACCATTCATTATATCATCTCTAGACTATTCACTCTTTATCATCCTGCTACATGATTTTTTAATATTGATCCTACCATGACCTACACACTTAGTTATATTCATAGCTACTTCTAACCTAGGTTTTTTCCCATCATTTGTACTAGAATATTCTCAGTGTCACATCTTTCCCTTAAAAATATCTCTTTTGACAAATCAGTCTAAGACATTTAACTTGGATTCTCTTGTTCAGCTACTACTTCAACCATCAAGTGGTGAGCCCTCACATCTTTCTGGTTGCATTGTTTGAAGGCTAGAGGAAAGTATTCCCTCCCAAAATAACAAGTTAAAGTTTTAAAATCAAGTCAATAAAAAAAAAATAAAAACACAATAAATATTAAATACTTTCATTTTGCAAATAAAACAACACTTCTTTACCTCACCAGTCTTCGGTGATGAGCCCATGATTCTTACAATAAGCATAAGGATGGAAAAGGACAGAAGTTACCTTACTCACCTATGTCTTGTCCTTGGTGATGATCCCATGCTTATTAGTGGTTTCCATGGGGAAAGACATAGGGGGTCCTTTCAAATAAATCAATAATTGGTAAATAATTCAACAAATAAAATGTTCTTCAAATCCTTTACAATCATAAAAAAAATAGTTAGATGCATAAGTTATAAGAGACTTAATCCAAAAAACCATATTTTTTCAATCAGGAGGCCATCTACGGGTTCAATTATAGTCAAACATGCAACAAAAATATATTCTAAATCAGATAGTTAGCCTTTCCTAGAGTTGATTTGTAGTTTCCTAATTGGGTCCTTGTCAAGATTTTATCTTCATATCATTTCTTTCACTCATCAAAGTCATATAACTCACGTCCTTCTTGAATCTTGGTGTTGATCCCTCGCATCTTACATGGGTTCATCTCATTATCATGTCACTTTCATTAAATTTTCTAATAAAACAAGAATACTAAATAATGCTTGAAAACCAAAGTCTTAAATTTTACAATTTGTCCTCATATGCATCATATATATAGATATATATATATATCATTATGTTACACCATTGTATCATCATCATCCATACACACATTCATAAAAGCATATAAAAATCATCGAAGTCTACACATCTAAGAGTAAACAAATGAAACAAGTCATAAACAAGTAAACTCTTACACAAGATATCTAAGCCAAAAAGAAACGTGTATGTATATATATTTGTAATAATTGAGTTTATGTACAATATCACCACACTCTAGGTGTGGTCAAAATGCTCGCAATGAGCACAAAAAATACAAAAAATCGGTATATGCGATAAAAAAATGTAGCAAAGCAATAATGCTCATGGCATATCCCTCTCTATTAGATCCACATGAAGGAGCAAGACGTGGAATCCTTATGCCGATCCTAGGACATGAGTGGGAGCCTTTATGAGAAAAACAATGAGAGTGACTGTGAGATGGGGTTGATGATCTCTCGGTAGCAGTCTCACTGCGAGAATGGCCTCACCACTGTGTCCTCTCAGCTTACTGGTACGTAACAAGCTTGGTCCTTGTCAACATCAGAATCTCTGCAGCTCGCCAAACCATTACAAATACATCAGTGTGGCTTCTATAATTCTTTGATTTCCCCACATCTGTAAGCAGTTCCTCTCATTTTTTCCCCTTGGTAAATAACAAGTTATCAACCAAGATCTTCCGAATAAAGTCTCACCAACCATTAGCAGTGGCTGTAAAATACAAAAGAAAGTAATGGTGAGTTAGATTTTTTTTGAAAAGTAATATATATATATATATATATATATATATATATACACACACACACACACACACACAATGCATAAATCACTAACATTTATAGTCTAAGTATTAGATTCAAGAGAAGAATAATAGTTTACTCAGATTTCCTAGCTTCATGGATGGATCTACTAGTGATGGTGGTGGTGGTGGGACCATTGCGGGTACCTACTCGGTCACAATATCCTCAGAAGCCACCAATTTTCCTATAACAGACTTCTCATCGCCCCCTCTCTCATGTGAAAGAGGTCCTTTGAATGAATATTATCGTCCTCGGCCCTACCCAATATGGAATCCTCTCTACTGGCTTTCCACTATATGTCGATCTCCTCACCTCCCTCCTCATGTACCTCCTCCTTGGTCTCCTCCTCAATCTCCTCTCTACCTCTGCCTCTACCTCCTCATCCTCCCCGCTATGTGCGGGAGTGGCCTCAATATGAAGAATAACCCCTAGCCTAATTAGATTTGGGGCAACCTACGATGTGCCAATCGGGATCCTAGGTGTAACAATGGTCCACTTGAGCTTGCCCCTTTTGTCAGTTCTAGCCTCTCTAATCCCCCTTTATATAATCAAAATTACTAGTAGGGCGTCAATATAAGGTAACCCAAACTGCTGGGTACCCTCTGAATTGAACCGCCACCCATCTGGTCCTATCTACTAATTGTGTGGTAATGTTATATGTCACCATGTAATGACAACATCCTCACCCCGTAGGCTAGCAATGTCCTGGTACATTTGTGCAACCATACAAAGGTATATGGAGTTACATTTTGTGCTTTTGGAGATATCTGGAGTTATTTCGTGAAGTTTTGTAATGTGTGGAGCTGGTATAGTGAGTTATGTGTACTCTTGTGAATCTTTTTGACACATTGTTATGTTTGAGGCATGGCTCTCCCCTTGGTTGGTATGGACTCTTGGATATTGTTTTGGCACTATGTTGGTACAGTCATGGATTTTTGGGTCATGTGATACCCCATTGTATAGGTATCAGCGTGATGATTTTGTTTTTTAATCACATCTATGTACTGGATCTATGTCTATGACATAATTATTGGAAATTATTTGCTATGTGAACTACTTGTCATTCCACGGAGGAATTAAAGGTCTTGTAATGTGTTACAATCTTGAAAGTATGTAACAAGATATCTCGTGGGTCATTTGAGTTGTGTTGAGTTTTGTGTGACACCTTGAGGCCAATTAATGTTGGGTAACCATGAACATAAGACAATTGAAGTAAAAAAAATAAAAAATTCAATGAGTACTAAGATTTGAGATTAAAAGTACTATAAATGAAAATATTAACTAAGTAATAAAGTAAACTAGAACTACCAATCTTCACATAACATTATAATTTAAGATATTGTCAAAATTAGTTTTCTCCCTTGTGGTCATGTTGTACCAACCAGTTGTTTTGATACACGACATGTGTCATTTTTAGCTTCTTTCCTATGTATCCTCTGAGCTTTGGTGTTGTGTCGCATCAAGGATGATGCTATTATAAGGGGGAAGATGTGGTGCCCCTCAAATCTAGCTGTAAATGACTGGAAGACATGTTGGACTTCACGTGAAGGCATGTGATCCACTTGGAAAACACATGAGTAACCTTCCTTTTTTTTTGACTGGTCATTTTCCTTGCACAAGAATCCAAGAACTTTATTTGGAATCCAAGACATGGATCACGTTGTAATGCAGGTTAACGTTGGTCATTCAGTAGCAAGTGGATAGTTTCAACAAAAGCAAAAAAAATAGGGAACTATGATGAACGGAGCTCTCTGGAATAGTCACCAAAATTGTTTTTTATTCATCCCTGTAGACAGAAATGAATCGTACCCAATATCTCCTCGTATTTCTATCTACAAATCGATTGAAATGGGTCTATATATGTATTGAAGCAAGTTAAATGATCTCTGAGAGGGAAGAAAATACTATTGTCGTATTTTGTTTCTTATGGATATGCAAATAATACGCAAAAAGATGGTACAGGGAGCTATGAATCGATCTACAAGGACTATTGTCAGAAATGGTGGCCACAAGGAAATATTGTTCCTCTCTTTGTAAACAATGCCTAAGAAGGATATCTGTTGTTTGGTTTCTCTGTGTACTATTCATTCTTCTGGCATTTAGTACAACATGGCTTCAGGTTTCAGATAAGTTCAGAGCTATATCTTGGAAAAAAACAATAGCTAGGGATAATCTAGAGCCCACTCCATGGCACCCTTTTCCAACAAAAAAAAATCATCAGATGGCAAGTATCCACGAGCTTCACAGATTGTCTAGTGCTCCTACATGACATGCAGTTTTCCATTGAGGTTCATCTACTCATATCTAATTAAGAATGATCTATTTCAAAATAAAACTCGATCCTACCCTACATTGTTCCATTGGATTCAGAAAGATCTTGCTCAATGAAGGGTGTTTGGAATATGAGAAAACAACATCAGGGCTTCCAAAGAATTTGTTGGCTTTTGGGTGGTCATTGTGGGTGGTCGACTGTATGTGGATCTTTACTATGCATGTGTGTAAAGTAGAATGATGTTCACAACTTGGGGATTATTGCAGCTCTTGGAATGGTATCTTGGCTTGGTGCCTGATGTGGACCTAATGTTTGATTGTATGGATAGGTCGAGGATTGAGAGATCAAAATATAGACAATCTAACCTCTCACCCCCTCCTTTGTTTCAATACTGTAGTAAAAGAGATCATCTTGACATTCTGTTTCTAGATTGGTCCTTCTAGGGATGGATTATAGAAGATATACGAGGTGGGATTTGTGAAAAAGGCTTTAAAACCCCTCTGACAACTACAATCGGTTCATGGAACACCAGAAACCATGTGGATTACCTCTTACCTGCTTCGCTCATCGTTCCCAGGTATGGTCCATCTCCCCTTATCTTTCATAACTCTCATACTTAGTTTTTCATTTGCAACTTAATATAATTTTAAAATATTAGGATTATAATACATTTAATTGTTTTATATTAACTTGTTGCAAAACAATAAAATGTCATGTCGTAACTCACGAAATCAAAATAACCCTTTTGTATTAAACCATGAACTTCAACCCTCATGCTGAGGTGATTTAGAAAACTTCCTACCCAACTAGATCGCTACAATATTGTTTTATCGAGCAAAGACGAAATTGACTTCACAGTAAAAATGTTGACCATCTCCCTACTTAAACAGATAATTTTTGTGTTTTTTGGAGACTCGTTAAGTACCCCTCGAAAACTCCAAAAATGGGATGTTAAGCTTCATTCATGTACTTTGTTATGTGAGGAGTCACCTTAACCTTTGGTTTGACCCCGAATAAACATTTGTGAACTTTTTGACGCCCTTGTAGGAGCTCTGTTACACTTTTTTGTAGTTGTAGGAAGTTGTTAAATCTAGAAAGTTGGCTTTCGTTTTGAACCTCCATTTGAAACCTAAATAGAGAAATTATTATCCATCTTCATAAACCTCTAGTGTTTTTACAAGACAATTACATGGAACTTTCAGTTTAAGGAAAAACACTTTTTTGGATAGTTCGGCAATGGCATTTTGTAGGCCTCTGGTTGCAGTTTGACTAGATCAAACTGGACCAATTAGGACCGGTGGCTTCAGAAATCATGCCGCCATTTGAAAATAGTTTTCTAGTTCTGAGTTCCTGTCGACTCTAATGAATTCCCCATATATAGGGAAAATTTGTAGGAATTTTATCATGGCGTACATCCATCAAACATTAGTTTTGGATGTGGTTTACTGAGCCCTTGAGCTAACTTTTAATCATTTGCAACTAGGTCAATTACGACCAATGGCCCTGGAAAACTAACCACCAAACGTAAACCATTCGCCAGTTCCAAATTTTGTCAGTTGCTATGAACTCTTGGTATATAATTGGACACGTATAAATTTAATCATGGTGTGTTTGCTCATTGGAAGACCATGTTTGAAAGTGGTTTCTTAGCCTCCGAGCCCGATTTGAATGTTTTTGTAGTTAGTAAGAAAATGTAAAAATAGAAAGTTGTGGGACCCTCGTCGGGTTGCCAAACCACCGTGGAAACTTTTGACACATGTAAATAACTGTTTGAAAAACTCTATAGTGTAACTTGTTGTGTGAAATAGAACTTTTGACAAAATGGTGTTTCTCTCTCTTCCTCTTCTTTTCTCTCTCCTCCTGGGTTACAAAATGAAGTGAAATGAAATGTAATGAATACATGTCTCTAAACCTTTTCTTTCGATTGTAAATTGTAATTATTATTATATGTAAATGAGAAACTGAAAAATGTTAATTATGTTAGATTAGGGTGGATGCCATGCCAGCAATTTATCGTTGATTTCATGCTCACGTGGTTTTGCAGGATGTAAGAATGATGGCGAAAAGGTGATGTGTAATTCATTAATTATCATTGTAATTTATATAGGTCATTGTAAAATGAATATATGCATAATGTAGTCTCATGTGACATAAAAGTTATATTTGAAATTTGCTAATATGTATGAGATGCTAGTTTTAGGCATATGTTAGGAAATGTGTATTTAATCACTAGGTTCAATTTGATTCATAGTAGTATGTGTATAAAAAAAGGGTTATATATATAGTAAAGGAATATGAAGTTAATATATTGGAGTGTTTTTTCAGCGTTCAATAAATAATTAATTAAGTACTGGGTTGTATTCTTACCTTGTAAATGTAATAAAGAGATTTTAATCGAAAACACTCAACCCTTGTATAATATTCGTGCATAACTTTCCTTCATGTGTGATCCTTTCTACCATAGAGGAAATTTAAAACCGTAGAATGAATTTAAACTCTGCACTCGATGGAACCTCCTAGTTTAGGTAAATAAAACCCCTAGTTGGAGTTTACCGTCATAGTCGTTATGTTTAGCAACCTTGCCGTGAACCCATCTTTTAGGAATGACATGGTCTAACTTTTTCCGGAGTGTGTGGTTTCCTTCTAGTTTTGGTAACTGCAAGGAGAATTTCCTCTCTTCAGTTCTGTCACTGTGGTTGAGAGGTGAAGACTGCCTTGGAAGTCACCTTATGAGCCCTTATTCGAAGCAACGACTATGCAATGTAACCTTACTATCTGTGGAGTAAGTAGAGCTGATACTCCCTTAGTATCCTTTTGGTTTTTCCCAGTCTTACGAGATCAGATCTAGAAAATTGACTTCATCAGCGAATGAAGTCCATGTTGGATCTAGATGACATAAATGGAGATCATGAAATAGTTGTTCTAGGTCTTAAACTCTTATTAATGAACTTCTTAATCCCTCTCAGTTAAATGTGTTAGCTTGGTTTCTATCAACATAACACTTGGTCTTTTCTGGAAGGTGGTGTAGCATAAATGTGTCCTCTCGCCTTAAACTCATTTATAGTTGAGGGGTAGATCCTTAGGTGAAATTGGAATTTATCTAAACCTCAGTTGATTTGGATGTTAACTTAGGGTTCATGTGTAGATTCAAGTCTTCTAATCATATATGTCTTCAAGATGTTAGACAAATACTTTTGTAACTCCTTTTTCAAGACTATGCTAGTAATGGGACCTTAATGCAATGTAAAAGTAAAGCATATAAGAGTTAAAAAAAATGAGATTTGAGGTTAGGAATAATGCCACTCTTGGAGTCCTTATAACTCAATTAAATATTTTCATGTGTTTCAAAAAAAATATGAATTGCCTTGGTGTGATCAAACTTCGAGAAAACAAAAGATATATATATATACTATATATATATATATATATATATATATATATATATATATATATATATGGAATTCCACAAGATCATTGAACCATAACAACTATTGTAGGGAAATAACTATACCGTGATCGAAGAATATTTTTGGGAAAAACCTATCTTGTATCTAAATCTCCCTTAAATCCTAATATGGCGTTCTGGACATCAAGTCAGATTCACTTGAGTTGCAAGGGTAAAAAGGTAGACATTGATTAAATGTTTGAGAAACATATTCTTAACATAAGAACAATATAATTAAGTACTTTATATGTAGTTTGAATTATGCCAAATAAGTATGTAAGCTATGGAAATTTCCATAAAGGATAAAAAAAAAAGCCAACTTAAAATGGTCGAATTGTAAATTAATTGTGGAATGAACTTAGAATCTGTAGATGGAAAAAAAAAAGGAGAAAATTTTCCTTTGCACAATAATGTTCTTGGAATGTTAATCGTAACTAAGATGCAATTAAAGAAAATGATGTGTTGTGGGTTTGCCAATCCTTGAGTCCTTTTCTTGTGGTTGGGTCATTGCTAGTATTCATTCATTGGGAAAAGTGTGGCATCAACATGTCTGTGGTGTTTTCATGTGTCTATGTGAGTCGATGAGTTATGTAAGTGTCGTATGCATTGCCAAGTTTCTGTATTTGGAGCCCTTGCTGTGTTGTGTAGTGAGCAACGTAAGTCGAAAAAAAATTATCCTAGTATTTTACTGTTGTTTTTGTGTGTGCAAAATTCGGGTCATCACATTTGGTATTAGAGTAGAGGTTCATGCTCTCAAACCTCTGGGATGGATTGAAGTTGTGATGGTGTTGTATGATGGTGGTGGATATTGGAAGAGTAATGTGATATAAGTTGTAATGTGAACAATGTTGTAATTGTGACCTTATGGAACGCACATGTGGTGCATGTCACTTAGTGCGTATTTGTTATCATGTTGATGTGCTTGTGATGAGAGTATTTTATCTCCTTTTCGTTAGATTCAATGAGGAATTCATGGGTGATGAACTACCTTATTGTGTGTGAAAAAGAATGTTATTGTGGATTACGGAGTATTGGAGCATTTTGGCATTATGTGATATGAAGGTGTATTGATGTATTACATGACAAAATTGTTGTAAAGTGAATTGGATCATATTGTGATGTCATCACCATGTTGTGATGAATCGTGTGTGTCACCATGTTGTAATTGCAATTGATTATATGTTGTAATGTTAGACATTGTGTTCGTCATACGTATGATTTGTGTAATATGTGATGGTTTATGTCATGATTTAGGGGCATATGGTGACCATATGATCCCTATTGTATAGTGATTGCACTTTGGGTGCAGAATGTGGTAATGTGATGTATTGTAACCCGTGAAAGTAATGATTGTGTTATACCCTGTATAAATACCATGTGTAAGACGCTATGGTTAATTTGTGTGAATCACCATTGTGTTAGTGATGTAGTTATGTGTATGTTGTGAACCTTACACTAGACAAACCTAAGGGGAGAAATTGTCAAGAGTGTATGTGTGGAGAGAGGAGGCGTGGACCAGGTTTTCATAATCTTGAGCCGAGTACGAGTGAGGAAGTGGAGTCTTATATAGACTGAAAACACCACTTCTATATTTTTTAGTATACTTCAAGCTTTTCTCAGTATATTGTGGGTGTACACCACCTTAGGCTCAACTTATGCAACTAGAGTTCCCTGCTCTTTCCTATTAGATTGTTCATTGAACAATCCTATGTAATTTTGACTATGTTGATCCTTGTGGGAGTTTGGAGGTATGATTCAGGTAGAGGTGATGATAGTTACATTATTTGATATACTCATTTCTGGTGACATGTATATTTTTACGAGCTGAGGCTCGATGTCTGAGTGCCAGCAACTCAATGAGTACCCCTTTGGTGGTGGTATGAGGCCACATAGTGATTGTAATGTGTTATTTCTCAATATGTATTTTATTCGTAAATTGATCATTATCTCTTTTCTACTAGAACCAGTCATTTTCTTGATTGACATGTTCTTATATTTTGGGCATTTATTTGGATTGTTGCATTAACATTCAGATTTTTTACTAACCATGGCTAATTAGCCATTTGTTTTTTTCTTATTTTTAAACTTTTTTTTCATATTTAAAAGTTTTGTAGCCTAGCCCAAGGCTTATAATTTTTTTCCACTTGGCATTTGAATGGATTGTTATGCTGGTTCTAATGTCATAATGTTTTGGAATAGGGTCATGGGATTCACCATGGGGTGGTGGAACCTATGGGCCCGCTTCGTTGTATGGGGGTACGCCCCAAGGAGGTCATAGCGTCATGTAGTTTTTGAACTATAGGCCACTACACCACTTGGGTGGGGGTGATGGGGCTCTATGTGCCCAGGGCCATAGGGTGACCCAACCTCATTAAAAGGAGAAAGGAGATGGGCCCCTATGGTTGAGTGAACCCGATGTTCTTGATGGGGCTCTATGGTTGAGTTACCTGATATTCTTTATGGCACTCTATGGTTGAGTGACCTGATATTCCTTGATGGGGCTCTATGGGTTGAGTGACCCGACTTGGTTTTATCACTATGTTCTTTCTCTTGGGAGGTATATGGAGATTATTTGGTGATGCTTTGGGGAGGTATATGGAGTTGCATTTTGTGCTTTTGGAGATATCTGGAGTTATTCATGATGTTTTGTGATGTGTGGAGTTGGTATAGTGAGTTATGTGTACTCTTGTGTGTCTGGTTAGACATTGTTATGTTTGAGGATTGACATTCCATTTCGTATGGACTATTGGATATTGTCTTGGAACTATGTTGGTACAGTCATGGATTTTTGGGCCATGTGATACCTGTTGTATATGTTAACAACATGATGTTTTTGTTTGTCAGTCACATGGGTGTATTGGATCTATGTTTATGACATAATTGTTGTAAATTCTTTGCTACATGGACTACTTGTTGTCATTCCATGGAGGAATTAAAGGTCTTGTGATGTGTTACAGTCCATGAAAGTATGTAGCAAGATGTCTCATGGGTTGTTTGTGTTGTGTTAAGTTTTGTGTGACATCTTCTGATGTTAGTTACTGTTGGGCACCCATGAACATAAGACAATTGAAAAATTCTAAATAAATGAATATTATAATCTTGAGATAAGAAATACTGTAAAAGAAAATATAAACTAAGTAATAAGGTAAACTAGAACTACCAATCTTCACAGAACATTATAATTTAAGATATTGCCAAAAATTAGTTTTCTCGCCTTGTGGTCATGTTATACCAACCAGTTGTTTTGATACAACAACATGTGTCATTATTAGATTCTTGCCTACGTATCATCCTCCGAGCTTCGATGTTGTGTCGCATTGAGGACTATGCTCTTATAAGCGGGGGGAGATGTAGTGCCCCTTAAATCTAGATGTAAATAGCTGGAAGACCTATTGGACTTCACATGAAGGCACGTGGTCCACTTGGAAAGCATGCATGAGTAACCTTCCTTTGTTTTTTCTGGACCTATCATTTTTCCTTGCACAAGAATCCAAGAACTTTATTTGGAATCCAAGGCGTGGATCATGTTGTAATGCAGGTTAACGTTGGTCATTCAGCAGCAAGTGGATAGTTTCAACAAAAGCAAAAGAAAATAGGGAACTATGATGAACGGAGCTCTCTAGAATAGTCACCTAAAATCATTTTTTATTCGTCCTTGCATACAGAAATGAATCGTACCCAATATCTCCTCGTATTTCTATCTACAAATCGATTGAAATTGGGTCTATATATGTATTGAAGCAAGTTAAATGATCTCTGAGAGGGAAGAAAATACTGCTGTCGTTATTTTTGTTTCTAATGGATATGTAAATAATACGCACAGAGATGATACAGGGAGCTATGAATCGATCTACAAGGACTATTATCAGGAATGGTGGTCACAAGGAAGCATCATTCCTCGCTTTGGAAACAATGCCTAAGAAAGATTTCTATTGTTGGGTTTCTCTGTGTACTCTTCATTCTTCTAGCATTCAGTACAAAATGGCCTCAGGTTTCAGAGAAGTTCAGAACCATATCTTGGACAAGAATAATAGTTGGGGATAATCTAGAGCCCACTCCATGGCACCCTTTTCCAACCAAAAACAAATCACCAGATGACAAGTATCCACGAGCTTCAAAGATTTTCTAGTGCTCCTACCTAACCTATCGTTCACCACTGAGGTTCATCTGCTCATATAAGCACCCCATGCGTATATGCAGTCGTGCTTCTATATACTCTGAATGATTGGATCCCAACAATTGATTAACTTGTCCCCACCCTTGTCCCTAACTAAGCTTGAACCCAAGATGCCAATAATGGCCTTGTATAAGGTAGGGATAAGGGAAGAGGCAACTGATAGTAACCTCATGCCATGTTTGGCTCCAGTATCAGGTGCCAACACATCTCTCATGTAAGAAGCCCAGCTACGAGACTACACCACTGATGTAGCACTGGAGATGTTCAATCTCATACCTATGACAGTAACCCCCAGAATCTTATAGGCATCCTCAAGAGTGATATTCCATTCCCCTCTCACTTCAGGCATCCAGAAGGTGTTCTGGTCTACGTCCCAATAACTAAATAAATAAGCTAACAAGTAATTAGGTGGTGCAACTAGTAGTTTCTGGGATATCCTCCATATCCCATCTCTGTGTAAAGTATCTCTCACATCCTGAGTGAGTGAATCCAAGATGGTAAGGATCCAATCACACTCTGTAGCCCAACTCCATCTGACGTATGAACTCTACATTTACCAAAACACCAAAAAGAGAAAGTAAGAAACATCTCATACATAATAATCTCATCAAAAACATCATAAAACCACAAAAAAGCAAAAATAAAACTTCACACTTGGTCAATTTTAGCTTCTATCCCGAAAATTACGCAACCGCCCCTCTATGCAGGGTAGCGGATGCATAACCGCTACCTGCATAGAGCGGTGGTTTTGTCCAAAAAAAACATGACGTACCCTAAGACCCAAAAATTCCAAAAAAGACAAAAAAACATTGTTTTTAACATAATAAAAGCCACATCCCATCAAGTGCCCCCTAGTGAACGTTTTGACTACAAAATTAGCAAAAATAACCCCCCTAGGTTGAATTTTTCATATTTTTCACATTATATGTTAAAAATAAACAAATACAAATAACTTACCTGTCTATAAGCCGTTGATCCTCTCATTGGTGGGGCCGCCATCATGTCTGAATGCTCTTCAATCTGACTATACTTTCATGCAAAACTATCATAGGTGAACTCAAGATCAAAAACTCTAAGTGGGTGAGTGAAAATGATTTCTAGAAACAATGATTTTTGTTATATATAGCATGTTTTAACTCTTTTTTAAGTGTGTGTGTTTTACAGGGCTGTAGCACTAGCGCAGGTATATTCCTAACCCTACAGACATGGTAAGTCCTCATGTCATTTTATTTTAACACGTTTCTTCGATTCCGCATTATATTTGCACTTGATTCTCATTTTCTCTTGCATGCAGCAAGAAGTTTGGAATGGTGTCACTTCAACACACAGGCATGTCAGGTATAATTTCTAACTCCTCATTTTGGGAACGCCATACTCGGACTCTACATTTTACTCCTCTTCATGGCTAAAATGATTCTCTGAGGGGGCAATATGTATGCACCACATTTTAAATGTGTTACATTGTCAGAACGGTTAAAAATCCACAATGATGAGTTAATATCTTTTCCAATGGTATTTGAGTTCAATTTCCCATTTGCAGTTGCTATTTGTAGCCTAGAATTCTTTCCTTGTTCATTTATATGCTTTTCCTTCTTTCATTTATCATTCTCCGAGCCTTTTCCTTAGCTTTTGAATTTAAGTCACGTAATCACCACGATGATTACGCAACTTTCCTGGCAGTTA
The DNA here is from genome assembly GCA_019776745.2 of Taxus chinensis. NCBI lineage: Eukaryota > Viridiplantae > Streptophyta > Pinopsida > Cupressales > Taxaceae > Taxus > Taxus chinensis. The sequence continues at coordinate 112,433,314 of CM034146.1, forward strand.
TGCAACTGTCAGTCTTCCCTCAGAGGCAATTACATAACTTCCCTGACAGCTACGCAACCGCCCATCTGTGCAAACCGGAGGTTCTATGAATTATTTCTGAGCCTTTTCCAGCGTGTTTTGAATGTGTGTCAACTTCTTAAAATTTGATTTTAGCACACGTTTGTTAACCAATTCGGTTGTTCTTCAGCGCATTCGATGTGTACTAACTTCTCCTTCCCTTCTTGTTGTTAATTATGATTTAACTACCCCTTCTTTGAGAGATGTGGCATTTCTTGGCTTCTAAATGGCTTAGACCGTTTCTCAGCCTTTTTCTTATAAGAGCCAATCTTCTATCTAGAGCATTGGTTGGAGATTATTGTTTTGAATTACACTATTATGGTACCCACATCCATGTTGATAAATACACAAGGAAGCTCAGTATTATTACATTTTTATTCTCTTACATGTGTTGCTACCAAATTGCTTGCAAGCCATTCCAGCTCCAGTGTTTCTTCATCATTTCTTCTACATAAGTCAGCACAGTTTCCTGGACTCGTATGAACACCAAGTTTGAAAGAAGCTAGGGGAAAAAAAAACCAAAACCAGTTATGGCATTGTCACAGTTATACAATTTCCAAGTTGGGAATGTATTTGAATTCTTAAAGTTTTCTTTGTTTTAGCAAATATTATTCCACATTCTGTTAGAGTATAATAATTTTTGTAGCTTTCCTTTATTCACATAGAGCTTCTACTAAAAGTAGTTTCCCTACCTATCCTTGTGGGTTTGCATAGGAAATTAGTCTGGAAGAAGATTCTGCATTAGTTTAGTATCAATTGTAATTTCCTTTCAGCTTGTAAGCTTATATTAGATCTTGTTATTTCTACCGGGGAATTTTCAGGGGGAAAAGAGCTTATGAGAAGCCTTGACTTCTTCCCATGACTTTGAGGTAAGAATAGAGGAAGTAATAATCCACAAATACAGATTGGAAAAGATTATGTTTTATTACAGTATGTTAGATCCACTTTACACATTGAAATAGCCATGTTGGGTTATTCACTTGTTTAGTTCTGTTAATATTATTATAGAGTCAATTTCAATTTCTTCTGTAGATTTATTTTATTTGTTTCCAGAAAGCATAAAAAATACAAAAACATACATTAAAGTAATTAGTTTCCTTATTTGTTTATTTCTTTCATTTAATTTATTGAAAATTACAAAAATAGTAGATTAGTCATTTCCTTTGTTAATTATCTACTAGCAACACATAGATTTAATAAATTTGAGGAAAGTAATTGAATTGAGTTAATTTAAATCTGTTTTGTTTCCATTTGTTAAACAAGGAACATAGAAGTAATTCACAAGGAATTAATACATCTCCTCACGTATCCATAGTTGGCTTAGGATTGACCTTGCCCTCTTGTAGTTTTTTTGTGAGATTGTTGGTTTCTTTGATTTAATAGTTCACATATCACACATGACCATTCAGGGTCTTCAAAAACCAAGAGATTATGTATACGATCCCTGAGTCCCACAACCAAATTCATCTTATCTATTTACAGACATTGACACGGGCCTTAGAGTCTTGGTTTTACTTTCCACACCACTTCCACCCGCCATCATCTCAAAGATAACAGTGTTGAACACTGAAATAGACAATTCTTACGAGTACTGACAGAATCATCCATGTCGAGATTAGACCCAAAAATTCACCCATTTTTCCTATCCACATGTTTCCTCCCACACTTCCATGACCTTTTATAGAAACTTCTATGAGGCAAATGTAGGACAACTCCTGCACCTTCCACAACCTGTTGAGAGCATTTTCCGTGAGCCAGATATTGACCGCCATTTACGCGTTACCATCACATTAGACCATTCCATCTCATTCACGCAGGTAAGACAAGCTTTTTTTGCCTTGGACGAGTAGATTCCATTAGTTCCCATATAGGATCTTAGATTGCCTTGATCTTTCCTTATTCATATTTTGCCTACTCATTATAATATCCATTCACATAGTCACATTCCATTCCACATTGGTTGCTTGGGTATGACCTCGAGAGGTCGAGTGTGAAAGAGGGTTTGAAAACCCACAAGTGAGGATCACGAGGGATGACATGTACATCAATAGACGTGTGAATGACAGCGTGAAGATATATCGAGAGGAGCGAGCATCAACCAAATGTACATGCAAAGATTCGACAAATGAGCAGAACTTGGTTAAGCCATAAAACTCTCCTCTATCTCATAGATCAAAAGACATGTACATATAGGAGGTGTTGAGTAACCCCCAGTGCTGCAATCATGACAACTCAAGTAGAGATGGGGAGTTACATTCCCAGAATAGAAGTGTAACTCCCAATGATGCATATGATGCACTGACGCACTGACGTGCTGATGCACTAATACGTAAGGGAATCTCATAATGACCCCTAAATGACACATGGACCTACGATCTCACCTAAGTGAGATGACTCACCTGATGATGTGGAAAATACACACACCAACACCCCCCCTTCATCGTAAATTAGGATGAGGCGGCAAGTCAGAAACGAGAAATGGGTCTGGCACAAAGCCTGATGAGGTACCCATGTACAAGAAAGAAGTCTCGAGCAGTGAAGGAAAACCCAGTGGCAAAAACATCCACCACAAGAGAACAACACACTCTCTGATCTAAGAAAGATGCCAAATATGGGTCCCGGCCATAGACGAGCCTAAAAGGGTACCCATGTATAAAGAGGCAATCTCTTGGAAAGAAGAAGAAGAGAGAAGAAGAGGGAGACGAGAGGAATGCAGAAGATGCCATGGACGGATCTAAACTCTGTAGCTCTAGGAGGTCTCCTAAAAGAATGTCAATGATGACATCGTCTGCCTCTGGACTGAAGAAGAGCCACCCACAATGAACTATGTGCCTGCCCTTAGGAAGGACAAAAATGACGTGCTGGAAGTCCGCCCACTCCACAAAGGAAACTGAAGGAAGCAACATGAAGAACTCTAAGTCTGGTGCATGAAAGTGTGACATAGGTCTAGCGAGTGAGTGCCAAGGAACCAAAGGTAATGTCACAAGTGTAGAACTGTCAAAGTATAAAAGAGGAATACCTATGGAAAGGATGTCCAAGTGATGTGAAGGGAAAAGAACATCCTCCACAATAGAAAAGGGATCCACAGCTGAGGGTGGATCAATGAAGGTCTCCAGAAAAGTGGAAGTGGTAAGAATCCCAGAAGGGGCACTCCCAACAACAGAGATGATGAACTCCTCTGAAACACCTGTAGATGGATGAGGTACCTGTAGTGCATCACAAGTAGACTCTACGAAAAGATGACTAAGGTCAGGCAGATACTCATCCCAATGAGGGGGCTCAACAAACAGAAGAGCGATGTATGATAGGTATGAGTCATCCAATGAAGGTAGAGGAGTGGAATGGGCCTCGCACACTGGAAGTGGAAAGCAGGCGGGTGTGATGATTGTATGAGAATGAGAAGGGGACTGATCAATATTTGATGAGATGTGGGAAGTGTCAACACTCTCTGGAATAGTGAGAGAAAGAGGAGAAGAGTCCTCTGTAGTACTCTCGACATCAAAATGGATGCACAATCCTCGTCATTAGAAGTAGAACCAAGCAAGCATGTGTCAGTGAAACTATCATCACACGAAGAAATGGAGGAGACAACTAAATCAACAGCAGCAAAAATGGTGGCAGTATGTGAAGGGTCTCCATACAAGGACTGAAGAATGCTCCAGACACTGTGAGGTGGATCTAAGTCTGCCACATGAAACCAAAGAGAACGAGAGACATGTATCATCATGTGACCAAAGACATGGTCACAAGTGTCGAGGAAGTCCTCTAGATGATGATGATCAGTGGGTGTAGGAACTGGCCCAAGCAAGAAGGGTACAAGACCCTCGTGGGTGAAGTAATGTTCCATGGAAGCACGCCAAGCTCAATAGGTCTCTCTCCCGGTGAGAAGTGGTGGAGGCTATAAGGTGATCCTACGATGCTCACATCTGGAAAGAGCACTCTCCATGATGAAAAATGCAATATGCACAAAAGCAAGATGTCAGACTCGGCCGATAATGCGTCTGCGTGTGTAGGCCCAAGAGTACAATCAACCCCCCAGAATGCGGCACTTTATAAAAGTAGTGTGTTTACAAAATTGGAAATGCCATCATGTAAAGTGTGAAAATTCATGCAACTATGACCAAGGAAGTGCTCAGAAACGAGTAGCGAGTCAAAAGTTATGACACAAATACAATTCCTGTAACTGATGGAAAAAGTCAATAAACGTTGCAAACGCATTAAAAAAGTGCTCAAAATGAGCGCAAAGGGTATCGTGTGACTACTCGTTGGAAACGACATGGAATTTTAGTAGGGGTTTGTTTTGATTGCGAGGAGGGGGTTAGCCTCCTGCCAACCCCGGACCTCGCCCTCCATCTTCGTTGCTCGAAGGAAGGGAAGAATACAAGCCAAAAAACAACCTAAATGATTATTACATGCCATGAAATGAAATGTTTTAATTTTTTAATAATCACCCTAGAACATCAAAAAATAAGGTGATGAGAGGGGGGCCCACATTTGGAAAACTAAATGAGGAGTCAAAACGTTTTCCAACTTGCAACGAAAAATATTTTTTTTGCAGAGAAGGGTAGCAGTCTGTAAGCATTGTTGTGGTGTCTACGTGGTGCAAAGAAACTGCCTGGAGCTGCAGGTCACTGGAGTGGCCATTATCCACGTGATGGAGAGCTGGAAAATCAGACTGGAGACCCCAAAAAACACCAAAAAAGCCAAAATGCCAAAAACGGCTGAGCTATTGGGTTGAGTGCAGCCTGCAGGCATGTTTGAATAGACCCAAATCCAAATGTTAGCAAAAGCAAAAAAAAACGAGCTAGGTGCGTGAATTAGGTGCTGTAGGTGTGAAATGGCCCAATAGGAATATGCAGTGCAATGTAGGTTGCAGAGGTTGAAACGCCCAAGGCCACGTGTGGAGGGGCTGGAGGTGCTCGTGGTGGTTTGATTGGAGTTGGAGCAGGAGGACACAGAGGTGCTTTGGAGGCAACGAACAATGAGAACCAATAATGCACATCAATAAGAAGATCACGTTCAACACGGCACAAAGGACTTGCTAAGAGTAATGCAAGGGCACCCAAGCCAAAAAACACGTGCATTCCAAACAATGTAACACCAAGAAGGAGCACAAGCCCACATTAGATTGGGGCAAAATAGACCATGTAGGGGCAACGAGAAGACCAATGCTCTCATGTTCAATCCAAAACATGAGATGCCGAGAATGAGCAAGCAGAATTTTTTAAATGAACACAACACAAGCCAGAATAGCAAGGGAAGATAGTACCCGAATGGTCGAAGATGGGTTCAAAAAACTGGAACTGCAATAGACCTCAGGAAAACACCTCCAAACACACATGCAAACCCAAAGAATCGAGTGGTCAAGGACACTAAACTTGAAAAACACCAGTAACTTGAACACGACCACCTCAAACACACGAACAACCCAAGGATAGGTATAAACGCCTCAAAATCAGTGCAAGTAGAGCACGGTCGGAATAACCATTACGACACATGCACGAAATTTGTATATCACACGGGAAGCCGGAGAACACGCATAGAGATGTTGATGAGTGCATGGATCCACAAGATCCACTCTGATACCATGAAAGAGGGTGTAAAAACCTGCAAGCGAGGATCACGAGGGACAACGTGCACATCAACGGACGTGCGAACGACAGCGTGAAGAGATCTCGAGAGGAGCGAGCATCAACCGAATGTGTATGTAAAGATTCGACAAATGGGCAAAACCTAGTTAAGCCATAAAACACTCCTCTATCTCATAGATCAAAAGACGTGTACATATAGGAGGTGTTGAGTAGCCCCCAGTGCTGCAATCATGACAACTCGAGTAGAGAGGGGGAGTTACATTCCCAGAATAGAAGTGTAACTCCCAATGACGCATATGATGCACTGACGTGCTAATGCACTGACGCGTAAGGGAATCTCATAATGACTCCTAAATGACACATGGACCTACGATCTCACCTTAGAAGTGAGATGACTCACCTAATGATGTGGAAAATACACACACCAACAGAGTGCGTCTGAAAGTTGCATGTTGATTTTCAGTCGTACAACTACCCTATTGTTAATGCAAGCATAAGGTTGATAATATATATGATATAAATATAATTATTGGTTCAATTTTTGCACTTAGTTTTTTTGACAATATGTATATTCAGTTTTTGTACTTAGTTTTTTTACAACATTTATAATAGTAATTTTGTTGGATTTTGTACTCAATAAGCAGTTCCTAACATTGTATAAAATATTTTTGTCAAATTTACATACTCAATAGGATGTTACTTATATTTAATCTCAAGATTTGTTACTCCTCAAAATACATTGTGTATATGTTCTATGATGTTTTTTGTCTTTTTATTTTTTTACATAGTCTTCCTCTTTGTTTCTTCTTTACAAATTTTTTGTGGGTTGTTCATTATATTATAAACAACATTGTTCAACACAAACCAAAAAAATACTTTAATGCTCAACTATAATCAGATTTGATCGTTTAATATGTTGTTAAACAATCTTTAAACCCCTTAGTTGATATGATCTAGAAAACTATGAAAGGTAAACCCAATAAATTTATCATAAGTGTGTTGAACAACTATTCGTGAGCATTTGAGAACACTAATTTTGCTTTTATTAATATGGACCCTTCCTTCAAGGGTGGAAACAATTTTTTTAATTTATTTTTACGTCTATTTTAATTGTAATTGACTTTTTAATACTTCTCATCTTTTCACTTAATTAACTCCAATATATAGTGAAAATTAAATTAATATAAACTATTCTTTTGTAAAAAATAATTTAAAAAACTAAATTATTATTACAATAAATATTAAGAAAATTAAATAAATAAGTTAAAATTTTCATTGAAAATTAAAATTAATAGTATTCATAATTTTTTTTATAATAAATAAATATTGGTTAATATAATACATCTATTAAAAAAAAGAGAAATATCAAATATCAAAACCTTTATTTTAAATTCTTTACATATTATAATTATTTTAAATGTTTGACATACTATAAATATTAATAACTTCAAATTTTAATTAAAAGTGAGCACACTTTAAATAATATAGCCTTCTAACAAAATTGGATGCTTTTATAAGAACACTTATCCCCTTAACCTGTAAAACCAAATTAAGTGGAAATTGAGATTTACCCAATATGGTAACAGTGTGGTGTGATGTCCTTTAGATGTTAAAATTGATTCCCTTGTCCTTTCAGACATTTGGCAACACTTGAAGTGACTTTCTATTGCTAACACATAGCTATGGACCTTTACATGTTTGGTAATAAAGAGATCTAGACTCTTAAACCTAGTTTGAGTGCTTAAGACCTATATGGTGGTTTCTCTAAAGAATGTGCATCTTCTTTAATGTAAATAATTGCAATATGAGTGCTTGATAATTCTATGTGAATTATTAAGTGCATTTCACTTCCTTTTATATGCTTTTGAAGGTTAAATATCACATTATGGTTGCCCTACGGAAGATGAAACAATACATAAGATTTTCAAATTAAGAAAAGATTTGTTAGAAGAGTACAAGTTATACCATACCATGGTATGCTATGGTCCTACATTACACACTTTCATAGGAAATTAGTGATAACAAACTTTAATCCAAGAATGATGCACATGGTAAATTACTTCTCTAGCTAATTAATATCGCATGCATGAATGAAACTATAGTGTTAAGAGATTAGCAAATCATATGGGAGATAGAAGGATATGTCTATTAAGCTCATTATGTGAGAGTAAGTATTAGTATACGAACAAAATCCAAACTTGTCATTACAAAATGTTAAGTTACCAAATTTAAGTGTTTGAATTTTCCTATATGTTTTGCACTATCTCGATTTCCCATACCATATCCCAATCCTCTCAAATCCCATTTAAAATTTAACATTTCAAACAAAAATAACTTTTTTGTTGTTGTTACACTAGAGGGAATATGGAATTCCATACCGAAGCCACAAGAAGGGGAGTCTTGGATTGAGTGGTGGTGCTCTTTCCTTTCTCCATGCACTAAATTCCTTCAATCCTTTAGTATAAGAATGCATAACAGAGAACATTTAGAGAAATAGATCACTCCTACGGCAACTAGAACATGCTAGAAAATATCTCTTCAATGATCCTACTAACACTAGAATCCAAGCCTTTATTGCTTATGCAAAAACAATCATGGACAAGTTAAAATAAGAGTGTGAATTTAGTGGATTAAGGATGGTAATAGAAGTTCAAAATTCTTTTGTAGTTATTTGAACTACAAACATATCAATTGATGAACATGTCTTCTTGCACACAGATCTCTTTGAGATTGTTATTTTGTTTTAGTATTTCAATGGGAAACTCTTCAAAGAAGAAATTCATTTAGATTACATTCAGGAAATCCTTGAAGAGATAGTGAAATACCATATCCCTAAAAGAAATTGATCTTTGTTATAGTTTTTTTTAGACTAAATTATTTCTTGATAAGAGATTGAACATGTTTGTTTCTCTATGTAACATAACAAAAGTTTGAATATTGATGGGCCTTAATGCAAGAGCATCATCAAAAATGAAATGTATCCTCATTTCATGGTTGTGGAGGTCAAAGTATGTGTGTTAGAATGTATTGAGGCCAAATTGGAGAGCTTGGAAGCTAGTAATTTTTGTTTTATAATAAAATATAGCTTCTCGGACTGTAACAGAGTTACAGTTAGGATTTAGAGAAAATATAGGTTTGAAGCCCTTGAACATTGAGTTTAGGCCTAAAAATTGGTAGATAGCACTATGGAGGGGTCTTATAGAATATTTTGGTTGAATTAAAGTTTTACTATGGAGGATTTTTGAAATAAACTTGACCATTTATTTCCACAATATGTTACAATTTAGGTAGACCTAATCTGAGACCTAGAACTATGGATTTGAGGCATATTTTCCGAAGGAAAGCATACAAAAAATTATGACAGAGAAATAAATCCCTAATGGGTGGCTAAATATTCCCTTTATTTGTATTCTAAATTATGATAGTGAAAGTTATGCCTTAAGATGCATGGAGGAAGGGCTAGTAGAAGCTTCAAATCTAGAGTAGAGGAAAGGTGAGTTCTGAGAAATGTACAATGACTTGAGTTATAAAATTTAAGTTACACTATATTGAAGGAAAAGGGTACTTGGAGGCATTTTGTTTTTGTTCTGGGTAGAAGTTTCCAACCATGAATCATGCAAGAGCATTGTTCTCAAGAGCTCTAAAGGGCAGTTTTGGGCAAGATAGGTGAAAGTTGTTGTGTTGATATCTTGGGTATCAAGTTAATTGTTGATATGACATTGGTTAGAGTGTGAAACATGGTACAAGGCTTGGAAAAGGTCGGTGAAGACTAAAGTCAAAAATTGGATTAAGTTGGGACTAAGACCAAAGAGAGCTAGTGAGGGGGAATATGAAGTTCCCATGAAACTTGTTCATCTTGAAGGATGGTTTGGCATTGCATGAGATGTAAAAATAGGGTATAGTGCTTTGTGAAGACACTTAAGGTGATATTGGTCAATTATTGCATGTTTAATCCATTTTAAGATCCTCACTGCAAAGTTTTTGGTATAAGTTGTTGTTTGATCTCTCTTAACTTGTTAAGTGCATGAAATTGTGATATAGCTCTGCATCAAGCCTTTGGTTGAATTTTATCAAACCATTTTTCCATACATAAATTATGACTTTTATCTTCTTTATTTAGAATCTCTTTGAAAATAATCCTTAAGGTCAAACATAAGTAAAGGGCTAATTACACTACTTCTGAAAGGTGAAATGAAGACATTATTTCTAGTTTGTGCCCTATCCAATTATTAAATACCTCTTACAAATTTATTGTGAAGATGTTAGGTATTTGAACAAACCAATTGTTCAAGGTATTTTGAAATCTTAACAAACAAGGTTTATTGGAGGAAGATATAGTCTTGAAAATTAGATTTTGGCATGCAATACTATTGAATGAGCTCAATAATCGAGAAAAAATGTATTTTTGGTCAAATTAGACTTTGGAAAGGTTATGCCAAAATACATTGAAGCTTCATTCTTAAAATGATGCAATGGTTGGGTTGTGGGCCTCAAAAATGGGCACATGTCTAAATGTTGTTACAAAAATGTCAATTCCCATATAGTGATTAATAACTCAATATTGGGATCCTTCGCTTTGCAATGCTCAATTAGACAAATTTTTCCTTTATCTTCATTTTAATATGTTCTCATTGTTAATGCCTTGGGTTATCTATTGCAAACATCTAGTCATTTGAATCTCATATATGATATTTCCATCCTTTAGAACTTTGTTGTGATAAATCATCAATTTGTACATGACAACCTGTTATTTCTACAAAATTCAAAGTAAGAGATTAATAATATCTTTGATATTTAACACTATATTATTTTGTGCGGGTTCCCAATTACCTCAACATAAAATAGAGTTTTTGATGTTCCAAGTTGCTCCTACTCTTTATTGGATTTCTAAAGAGTGGAAACAAATCTAACATGGTAAAATTACTCAATATCTTGGTATTTCGTTCGGTGTAAGAGTCAAAATTGTAGTTATATGGAATTTGTACCTCAAAAAACTAAAGAATAGATTATTTAATCAGGGCACCAAATTTTTATCATTGACTAGAAAAACCATGGAGCTCATAAAATATTTCTTTCCACCGGTATACTATTCATCTTGTTGGATTGCATCCAATAAGGGGCATGAAGATTTAAATAAATTAATATATTAATTTTATGGATCAAATGGGATAGTAATAATTGTTTTAGAGATACTTTTTGGTCTTGTCTCATATAACTCAAGTTTAAAGGTATATTAAGAATTATAGACCCCAAAATATAGGGTCCACGCCTTGTTGATAAATGGATCATGAGAGTTGTTAAAGGTGATGAGCTATGGAAAATATTATTGCAACACATAATTAATACAATTAGGGTTAGAATAAAATGAAAAAAAAAGTGACTTGGTTCGATAAGATTAGTATTTCTCCATTCTTTCATATTACAGCTTCTTTCATTATTTTCAATCAATTTGGAAAGCTTAGCAACATGTTTGTCAGTTTTTAAGTAGAAATAATCTTCACCATAACCTAGTTTTAGTTTTTTGTCTTCTTTCATTTTGTGGAACAAGTATTTAGATATCAAGCACAACCTCTTGATGTTAATTTTTCCAGAGAATCATATTATTTATTCAAGAAAGGGATGCAATAGTTCGGTGACACACATGATTTAATTGTTTTGTATTGATCATTGTAGCAGGTCAATAAAGAGATTTTTATTCAACAATAAATTCTAGCGTTTTTTTTTTCTTTGTACAATCCTTACTTTCATCAATTTAACAATTAAATCATGCACTTCGGTTCTATGCAAATATTTCAACGATTCGCATCTGTTATCCTATTATCCTTTACCATTCTCTCCCTTGAAGCAACATCACGTCCTCCTTCCCAAAATTTCCCTACTTGAATACCAAATGGAAATAATAATTCAACTGTAAGTGTTAAGCTAAATTGAATTCTCAAATTTGGAAAACTAACACTAATACAATTGCACACTTATTAGCATGTAAAATTTTACATTACAAATTATATGTGGGTGACAAATTGAACTATATAAATGTTTAGCAAAATATATGCCCATTTTGTCAATCACATGAGAATTTGAAGCACTCATTTTGGGGTTGCATTTATATTAAGAGCCAATAGTCAATTGGTTTTAGAGATCTATGTGTTGTGTTTGATCATCATTTAAACTAGAAAGAACATTTATAAATTTGGAATAGGCCTAAAAAAATGTGATTGTTGACTCAATCAAACATTTTATCTTGTTGCATTTATAGAATTTTTGTTGTTTACTAATATTTTCTAGCTATAATTTTCATTAAAGAATTGTGATTTTAAGGCACATCTTTAGTTAGATCTCATCTCTATTTTATCAAATATAGAAATTGTTAAAAAAAATTAAAGATGCTACATACCTGGGAGATAATCAAAATAAAAATTATTTAGTGCCAAGTGAGTCAAAGGAATGAGAAGGCTACCCTATTGTCAATACAAACACAAAGGTTGATAACTTGTATGATATTGATAATGTGCATATTCAAGTTTCGTACTTAGTTTTTTACAACATGTATACTAATATTTCTATTGGATTTTGTATTCAATAAGCAATTTTAGCATTGTATTATATTATTTTTGTCAAATTTTGTACTCAATAGATTGTATTTATAACGATACTTATATTTAATCTCCATATTTTTCACTCCTTGAATTCATTGTGTATATGTTCTATGTTTTTGTTTGTCTACTATTATTTTTTCAAGTGTCTTCCTCTGTTCTATGTTGTTGTTTTTCTATTACTATTATTTTTAGCACAATCTTCCCCTTTATTTCTCTTTAACAACTTTTAGTGGGTTGTTCATTAAATTGTAAACAACATTGTTTAACACAAACCAAAAAAATACTTTAATACTCAAATATAATTAGATTTGAACATTTAATATGTTCTTCACGTTCTACTAAACAATATTTAAATCTCCCTTGGTTAATATGGCCTAGAAAACTATGAAAGATAAACCCAATAGATTTATAATAAATGTGTTGAACAATTATTCGCCGAGCATTTGAAAATACTAATTTTAGTTTCTTAATATAGACCCTTTAGTTTCAATGTGATTAATTTTGATTTGAATGTTTTTTCATTTTTCCTGGCTATTTTTAACAGTTGATTTTTCATTTTTTGTTGTGTTTAGATTTGATTTTTCATGGAATGCAGGTTTGTTGTGTTTATATTTACTTATTCATCTTTACATGTAATGTTTTTTACGGGGTTTCAGTCGCCCAATCACATTGATAATGGCAACAGGAATCTGCACTACAGGAATATTATTTGGGCTTGGAATTATGGGGATAATGAAGCTTGTCTATAGGCTTATTCCTACACCTGTGATCATAGGAATGAAAATATCACAGGGACTAGCCTTCGCATTCACAACAGTGAAATACATAAGAAATGAGCAGGATTTTGTAAAGAAGAAAGTTGAAGATGTAAGGCCTTGGTTAGGCTTGGATGGACTTTTGTTGGCTATTGTGTGTCTTGGGTTCATTCTGCTTGTAAATGGATCTGGTGGCGATGATGATGATTCAAGCCAAAGGACTAAAGTTACTCCATTGGTTTTAGTCCCAACAGATGGATCTGAGGATCCCCAAGTAAGAAAATCAGTCATGAACTTGAAGTTTTTGCATGCAATTCCATCTGCCCTTATGGTTTTTGTACTTTGTATTGTACTTGTCATTTCTATAAATTCCAAAGTTCTTAGGTAGCAAAAATTAGGTCCATCCAAGCCTCGTTTGATCAAAATATCAAGGCATGAGTGGAAGACTTTGTTAGGGCTGCAATACCACAAATCCATCTCTCTGTTCTTAATTATGTGATCATTGTTTGTAAACTATCCACAAATTTGTTCCCAAAAAGGAAGTGACACCAACTTGGGTGTTTGTGAGTGTGGAACTGATGAATTTCATGGGGTGTTGGTTTGGGGCCATGCCTGTCTGTCATGGAGCAGGTGGTCTTGTAGGGTAGTATAAATTTGGGGCTAGAAGTGGAGCATATGTGGCATTTCTTGGAACTTGGAAATTGGTGTTGGGTTTTCTTCTAGGGAATTCACTGGTAAAATACTTAGCCAATTCCCCATTGGGCTGCTAGGTGTGTTGCTTCTATTTTTAGGTATTTAGCTCGCTATGGCCTGCAAAGACATGAATTCTAAGAAGGATTCATTTTTCATGCTTATGTGCGCAATTTTTTAACTCACTGGATCCAGCGCTGCCTTGGGATTTGGTTTTGGAGTTGTTTTGTATGTGATACTGAAATTTAGAGATGTGGATTTCTCCTATTGTAAGAAAACTTTCCAATCGTTGTTCATCAGAAGAAATATTTCATGCAATAAATGAACGGACGCATGACTGACACAATGCAGGCATTACTTAGTTATAACTTATGCTTATGGAGATGTGTTGTTGGAATACTTATACCACACCATTGATAGATGAATCCAAAAATTGACAGGTGAATTCCAAACAGTAGCTAATCAAATAATAAAGGATTTTGCTATGAGGGTCTTTTCATTTATGTCATGTTCAAATTTATGCAACTAGTTTCTTTCTTGCAACAATATCAAACATATTATGTACTTTTGATGCTTCATTTGCTATAATTTGTGAGGCAGGGTGCTCTTGGCAATGTTTAGATATTTTTGGTTGTCATTTTGGTGTAAGTTCTAGTTGTGATATGCAACTTTGTTCCTTACAACTATTGAGCTTGTTTTTTGATAAACTATACTACCCCAATGTTCAAAATATTGCATGATTGGTTTTATGCTTTCAAATATGATCAGAATCGATTATTTATTAATATTTCATGACACTATTTAGAGTTTCTTTTGGTAGTCACCAATAAGTGGCCTTATTTTTCAACAGTTCAAACTCTCCTATTTTTTCTTTTTCTTACATCAAGTCATGTTGACTTCCAGAGAAGCCATTGTTCTTAACTCAATGATGTTGTGTAATAGGTAACCCCCGTAAAAGATATTTCTCTTAAAATTATTGGTTGTGCCCATCGCTGCTAACCCAGGATTTCACCTTCAGACTATGCTAATATAAACTAATTATCATTACAATATTATTTTTGTGCATTCTCTACTGTAAAAAGAAGATATCATTTAATTATTTTTTATTGTCTATTAGGATAACTTTGATAGCCAACATTTGTCTTGTAAATATAACACATAAAAGGGCAAGCTTATGTTGATGAGGGACTCCTATCAATGACTTAGTAGGACTTAGAACCTTTTCATATTATAAATCAAGATATGAGCACTTCATAAGGTTAATCCTTGTATGACAGTAAATGTTTGAAATTTGAATTTTTGATGAAATTAAGTATCACTAAGATAAGATTTTTTATGTGATCCAGTTGATTACAAAGACAATTTATGACATGGAAAATTCTTCTTAGAGTTTTGACCTAGATGTTGTGGAAATACTATACAATACAAGCAACAGATGCATCTTGTTTCCTTTGTGATAGATGACCAACCTTAAAATATAGAATAATTGCCCAAGAAATGTTTTGGGAGAAACCATAGAGATTCCCATTCCAAGTCTATTACAAGCCATTATTTTGGAAGTCAGGCATGTAGTGCAATGTACTAAAGCAATTTCAATGATATGAGAGGCCAACCTTTTCCCATTTTCTAGAGAACAACTCATAAAATTTATGAACACTAAGAGTATTACAATTCTCCCTTTACCAAGATATGCCAAGAGACAATACTAAAATTCTAGGTGGTGTATTCCTAATTAATTTTTTTAAAGAGAATCTCATTTGTAAGATTTTTGAGTTCACAATGCAGTGGAGCTTCTTAACCCATCATCAAAGCCTATTCAAGATATTCATCAAATAGACTTTCAGATTTGTTATTGTTGTTATAAACCACAGTTGAAGCCTAGATCTCGATATGCTTCTTTCATGAATTCATACTTAGATTTGCATTCACATATCTCTCCATGGCTGAAATGAAACGGGTGGTTGTGGTAGGAGGCAGAGTTGTAGGTGCCCATGTCGTTAGATCTCTTCAATTCAGAGAAAATGTCACACGGATTGATCTGTATGTGAATTTTGCATCAAACCCAATTCAATTTTTTTCATTTTTGATTATTTATAGTCTATGATTATTTAGTGATTTCTATATGGATTACTTTTGATGGGCCTTCCTCCAAACAATGTAGGATCAAACAATTTGAATCAGGTTAGCATAAACCATTTGGGGATTTAAACAGATTTACATTTATTTGAATTCACTATCTACCTCATCTTTGCAATTGGAGACATTATGGACATTAAGGTAGGCTCTAAGCTGCAGTACTTACTATCCTTAATATACATAACAAATTTACCTGCGAAGGTGACGCCAATGAATGTAATCCAAATGTCTCACATAACAAATTTACCTGCGAAGGTGACATTGATGAATCTAATCCAAATGTCTCACTCAAAAGGACATCAGACATAGTGACATTATCGTGTGCACCCCTAGCACCAGGTGTACCAAAATCAGTACGCATGAAAGTATCGTCCTCCTCAGGCCCCAAACATATGCTACCACATGACGAGCAAAGATGTGGCCTCGTGCTAGTACTCCCTAAGGGAATACTCTGTGTACCTCCGCGAGCATTTGGCTCAGAAATATCCCTCGTATGTCGAAAAAGGGTCACACATAGCCCCTGAAGCGCGTGGAGTGTATCAATTTCTATTGTCTCCTTCACCGCTTGAGGGACAATCTCAGGGTGAGGGCGATTCTGTGCAGGGAATCTACCCTGTTGAATAGGTGCACGTTGTGCACTTGGCTGATCCTATGTAGATCCTTTTCCTCGGCCCTGGAAATCTCAGAAATCAAAATAATTTGGGATCTCGTTGAGGATAAACTCGCAATAGAGTTTCCTCAGAAAGTATAGTGGCACCTCGTTGTTATTACAAGGTGGAAAATCACACACCATCCACCATCGGTCCCAAAAATTATTTTTAATCAAATTATTATTGCACCAATGGATGGGAAACTGTTTACATGACAACGGAATAGGAAAATTAGTGCGGGGGTCCATGAATATGGCGCATATGAGGTCTTTTGAAATTTCTTTTTTCTTTACATCCACATATGACAATTTTTTGGAATAATAAACCCTACAACCCTATCTGTAAGTTGTCCAATGATCAATTTTCCCCGTTGCCACGTCAACTTGAACAAGTAATGCCTTCAATGTGTTTGCAAGAGAGGCGCGGTGGGAGTTTGTAGATTGTGAATCCCTCATTGTTTTGATTAAATCCTCAATTTCAATTTTGTTTTCAACTATGTGGGATGCTAAATCTTCTTGACTACCTGGGGGATGTTGAGCAATTATGGGAGTGTTTGGAGGGATGACAGGAATAACAGGGTTTAGTTGTGGTTTATTCCCTCGACCTCTAACTATAACAATAAAAAATTAGGTATTCAATTCAAATTTTAGTTTATAATTATCATATTTCAATGCAATTTTGAGAAAATAATTGTGCTTACCTCTTCTCCGTGGTGCCATCGTTGATTCGGGATCTAGAAATGATCCTTTGAGCTTGAGATATAGCTGAATGAAAAAATGTGAGGGCACGGTTAAGCTCTGAAACTTGCATTTGAAGGAGATAAAATGATAGAGGCTTGGGCCTCTTTTTTTCTTTATAGAAGGCATAACGCGTAGGCTCGGGCCTCTTTTTTCTTTACACGAAAGGGGGCATCTGCAGTGCGTAAGATGCCTAATTTTCAGATCTTGTAGTCGATAAGGTTGAGAGCGGCTGCCTGAACTTTAACCAAAACCTAGTTAGGCACCACATTTGGAAGAGGAATGTCCCAAAATTGCAGGATGTCTACGGAGCCATACTCATTGTAAAACCATGCCTTCTGCATTTTCAACCACAATTTAGTATCTATTTACTGTAAGAGAAGGCAGTGTTAAAATTTGTGTGAGACGAAACGGAGGGGAAGAGGGCACTAAATAGTAGTCGTCGAAAGCTATTGAACGCGATTGGTTGGTGAAAGGCGTCATCATTAACGCATGTTGTGATCATTAAATAGTAGTCGTCGAACGCGATTGGTTGGTGAAAGGTGTCATCATTAACGCACGTTGTGACGTCGGAGCATTTAGTGCACCTGGATAGCTATGTTAGGAAATAGGAACTTTCGCTTGTGGAGAAAATTACGGCCCCCGTGACATAAATACCTAGTGTCACTTCGTTAGCCAATTAAATATCTATTCGTTAGCCACTAAGGGCATGGTCCCATGGGAGGGGGCTCCTTAAATATCTCAGCCGGTGTTGCTGAACATTTTCATAGTTTTACAGTCTCATGATTTTTTATTAGTTTCCTCAACAATACCTGCTGAGATATTATAGGATCCCATTGGATATTTATGGTTATTTGTAGGAAAATAAAATCATATTTTTCTTTTAAATCGCCAAAAATTAATGGCGGGAATGCATATTAGATTTTATCAGCCCTAAACTATAAGGGGAAACTCCCAACCCCCCTCTCCAGCCACCTCTTAAGTTTCGGGTGCTCAAAAAGTGGAGCTCCTATTTTTTAGGCCTAGATTCTATTATTTCCCGTAAGTGGCTTTAAAAATAAGCATGGGACCTTCTACTACAAGCAAATATGAGCCCTAAGTGTAAAATTTCAATTATTTAGGTAAGGGAACGGTGGAATGGAGACAACCATAGTGATGTGTTGAAAAAAAATGGGAGGAAGAAGGGGATTGAGGGAGGAGAAGTCCATGACAAAGGAAAATGTGAAGGTGAATGAATATATGTGAAAGTCTTATTTATTTATTTCTTTCTTTCTTTGTAGAAGACACAATTTCGATGAATTTAACGAAGAAAAAAGCAAAAACATCTTTGACCAGACATGCATATAATACTAAAGAGAACACACACACACACACACACACACACACACACACACACACACACACACACACACACACACACACACACACACACACACACACACACGAAAACATATAGACAAGAAATTTAAGTGACAAATTCATCAAATCAAAAGAATTATATTGATTATAAATTAATGTATGTATTAAGAAACTAATGATTAAAAAGTAATTAATTGTAAATGGAAAAAAATGGTGTAATTTGTACAAACACTACACTACCCTTAATTTTTCACCCTAGAATTTAGATACGAGGGATGAGTTTTCAGTTTCTTGGGCTACACAAGACCATAATAGGATTTGAGACTCATTTTCAAACTCACAATTTTTTTTGAATCCAACAAAGAAAGAAATGGCAACTTTTAAGGCATTCAACATTTGACAGTGACAAATTAGTTGGTGCAAGGCTTGAGAATTTTCTCCTTAGATTACATCTTCAAGGAAGCCGCCTGGGCAAAGTACAAGGCACAAACATTATGAGTGGATTGAAAAGGAATCCCATAAACAAAATTAGGGAGATGGTCATCCCAAATGAAATACCATTACTGCATCATCATAATTGCAAACCAAAAATATCCAATGTTTTCATAAAAGTATATATGTGTTGTTTCGAAGTTACATATTAATAACATATTTAAAATTTCAACTGTGAGATGCATCGATGACTGTAAGTATTTGAGTGTGTCTTGTAATGTCCTTGTACTCGCGTGTTAGGTGTAATTATAACAATGATTTACACATGTAGAATAATTACAATAATATATTCCATAGTAAGAGGGTGGCCAACAATTGTATATAAGGAGAATAACATAGTTTGAATGGATTGAAAACAAATGAGTGAGTTGAGAGCATTGCTACATATTGTCAATTATCATGGCCACTACGATGCTTCCCTAATATGTTGTGTTTAAAGGAGACAACAAAGCTTATCTAGAATTGATAAGGTGAGAAGGTTACTCGTATCAGTACCTTTTTTCAAGTGAAATAACCTACAAGCGTGCAAGATTTGAAGTGGTGTCCATGAGTGAGGGAAATGACCACAATGGTGGAATCATGTAGATCAAGTCCATATACCATGACTGTCTATAGAGGCGCACTCTAATTGGGTATGAACATAAGTGCTCACATGACAGGAGTTTGATACCTCAAGTAAGGGCTTTCTCTTCTTTCCCACATAAGTGTATTAGATAATGATGACATACTTATACTTGGAAAATGATGCCTTTTGCAAAAGGTTCACTGCCAACTTTAGAAAATGGAACCTCAACGTCGCCACCTAGTTACTGGAAAATGTGCACTATGTTGTGTTCAATCGTGTTTTTGTTCTCCATATGGATAATTGTGATATACCTGGATATATCGATGATTAAATTAATGTGTACCTCTATAGCTAGTTAATGTTTTCCCTCATTCAAATTTGGAACATAGCTTTCGGCATAATTATCAGGTTTGTATTAACACCGTATATGTGTAAAGTCCCAAACATTTCTTAAAAACCCAATCACACACTTGGACACATTTCTAGGTCCTAAAATCATACTAGCATTCATATGATTTCTAAGCAAGAAAACTAGTGATTGACAACTATATTTGGTCTTTTTTTTTTTGTTTCTTGTTTTCTATTTGGTCTTACACACTCTGCAGCCTAATTGGTATTTTACTTATTTATCTTTTATGGCTTCAGACACCAGTGCCCAGCCAAGACAGAAGCGCCTAGGTGCTCTTGTCCCTTTTGGGAACCCTTGACCCTTTTCTTACCATACGCACTCTTTTTGGGTCTCTTTTATCTTATGAGCATCTTTTACTTATGGGTCGACCTTCTAGTTGTCAATTACAAATTCAAACAGGGAAATCATATAAATACCTAATTATGTGATCAAAATTAAGAATCAAGCACTAAGCATTACTATCATCATCTAAGTTTGCATTTAAAAGGAACCTAAATCACTCCAAGGCATTCATCTAACATCCATTCAAGTGGACAAGGGTTGTATACTCTGCATATACAACATATGAAGAGGAAGTTCATTCTATTCCATACACACATTCTACTACATTTCTACATTCTAGCTACAACCCGCTATCAAGTGTAACATATACAAGGGTATACTATGGCAAAATTTCTACACACACTCAAAATTTCTACCCAAAATCTCCAAGATATGTACACAGAGTTTTTAAAGTAACTACATTATAATCAAAGTTTTCAAGCACTGCAAATTTATAAATCAACAAGAAGGTTTTCCCAGCATGGGTATTCTGATTTATTTAGGTCATAACTTAGTTTTCGAAAGGTTTTATAGGTGAAGCTAGCCATTTTGTGAATCTTGTCCCCTGAAAAATAGTTTTTATCCTCGCTTTGATTTCTATCTTCTCTCACATGGAGTTTTGAATGGTTTTAATATCACTTGAGTTGGAAAGGTGTTCTTAGCCATTCTCCATCCAAAACCATAAAATCTTTCAACTTGTCTTCAATTTATGTTGTCTCTTACCGGGATTGTAACTTAAAAAGGATTGTATTGTTCATGATGTTTGTGCTACATTTGTCAGTATGGATATAGTCTCACGGTATCCCAAAATATATATTTTCCCTTTAAGGTGAGGGACATCGCAAAATACGTTATTCATGTTTTGCTATAAACATATAGAAACCATGGAATGTTTGAGTTTGTCTTCAAACCAACATTGTATTCTATTAGGATTATAACTTAAAAGGCTTTGTTTTGTTCATGATGCATGTGTGACATTGTTAGTATGAATGTAGTCTCATGGTATCCCAAAATATTGTTTTTTCTCGCCCTTTAAAAGTTGTGAGACATCCCAAAATACTTGGTTCCTTTATTGCAAAAAGCATTTAGAAACTTTCTACTATTCTCTTGTAAGAAATTGCCCAGTTCAAGAAGTTTTTGTAGGCAAACCAAGATAGATGTAAAGCTCAAAACAAAATTATAGAATTTTGCATTTATTTCATGGTATCCCAAAATATTATATTGTTTACCCTTATAGTTGTGAGAGATCCCAATTCATACTTGGTTCCTTTTTTGCTAAAAGCATTTAGGGGACGAAATTTCTAATTAGAAATTTCTAGTTTTTGTTATTTTATTGCAATATTTTTTGAAATCTAAGAAAATTAGTATCCAACTTATTTATATTCATTTGTAACAAATGAACAATTTTGAAGGTTTTTTCAAGCACCAAAATAGATATGACTAAATATCATAACAAAATTATATGATTATGCATTTGCTTGTGAGCCTTGAGGATATTACATATCAGTGACTACTTTTTAATTTTACTTTTTTCCCTCTCAAGTGTGTAAGTATATACACGTAAAAATCTCGTTTCCATTTCTCCATCTAAAGTAGAAATTTAATTGATGATGGTTACTCTTTTTAATCAATCCTTCAACCCTGAGACTTTTGTTACAGGGGTGATTAGGACCAAACATATTGTTCTTTATTTTTTGTTGACTGTTAACTTATAGGGTGAGTATGAAAGTTTAAAGACAAGGATTGCCAAAGCATTGGAGATGGGACAAGTTCCACCAAAATTGATTTCTAGTGTCGATGGTTTTGTCCAGAGGAGTTCTAATATTGCAAACCATTCAAGTATAGTTTTATCATCTCTTTTTAAGGACTTACATTGACAATGTTTTTGCATTACAAATTTAATAGTGAACAACTTTAGATCATATTCTTAAATATTACTTTTAGCTGTATAAAATTTGGCACTAAACAAAAGGGCCACGGGTAACATTAGCTTTTATGTGATGGGATTTTAAGGTAAGCGTATCAGCAGTGACGACAAATGCTCCTTTCACACTTAATCTGGACTTTGATATGCACATGAATGATTGCAAAACCATATAACATGCTATGTGCTTCTTCCTTGACTGCAACTCTGAAAAAGAATGTGGCTTTGTGCAATTTCCTCAAATGTTATATGTAGATCTCAAGGATGATCCCTTTGGAAATCAAATGAAATTATTAGTGAAAGTAAGCGATAATTTCAAATGATGTGAACTAGTTATGCAATCTTCAAAGTTTGCTATATAAGTATTTATAACAGTAATAATGGAATTGTTGAATATGTGCAGATTCAAAAAATGTCTTTTCACGCGTCTTAAGCAGAGGTTCTTGATTTTGTATCCTCTTGCTCTTTTGAGGATTTGAGAAAATCATTGGGAGGATCCTCTGTTCTTGCAGCTAGACATGAGGCCTTGAAGGTTGCTATAAGTTTCGTTTTCGTACTTACCGTGGAACACGTGATTATTAGGCATTTGCAAAGGGATTGTGAATCTCATGTTGCACCCATGTTCTAAGAGTATGAAAATGAGAAGGAATAGACGTCATAAGACAAAAAAGAAATTACTAAACTAATACCAACAAGAGATTAATTCCCTCTTTCTATGTTAAGTAGAACCCAATATCAAATCTTAAGACTAAAACGACTGACAATTATACAATTGAAGTTGAATAGGACATGCATATTTGTTAAACATAAATGAAATAATTTAATTCATAATAAAGCATTTTGTGTCGAATCTTTCTATTATTTTGTGCTGAACATTTCTATTGTCTTCTCATGCACAATAAATCACGCGAATGAAAATTTTCTTTATTCATTAGAGACATCAAGTTCATTAGATTTATCTCTGCGTCAATTTGCTTTTTTGTTTTCAGAATTTTCAAGCAAATAACATTTTAAGGAAATCAGGTCAACATTTAAAAAAATGGTTTTAGGGATTTGGTAATCAAATCTTTTAGATATCACTCATGTTTTATAGTTCATTCTAATTTGTTACATTTTCTATAAATGGTTATGTTAGTTTATACTAAAGAAAAGACACAATATTTTTTTCGTTTTAAATATTGATGCTAGAAAATTATGCATCCTTGTATCAAAGTTTAGTATGAATAACTATGTTGCCTCGTTTTAGGGCTGTACTGAATCGCTTTTAATTTGTTACTTCAATTCCCGCATTATTTTCATTGCATGCATAGTAGTTGACTCTCTCCACGACAAACTTATGTATCCCTCCAACAACTCTCCACCTCCCTTATGTGCCACCCTATCTGCATTCTCATTGCACATTTATGGTACAATTGTTAGTTTATTACAATTTTAAAAAATAAATAGAAGACAATTTTATGATTAGACAAAATGAATAAAAACTAGCCATTAAAGTAAATATAACCCAGGGAATACTAATTACATAGTCCTAACTAATATTCTAGATGAATATATACACCTCTATCAATATATTTTAAAATATAAAACCATACTCACACGGTGAAAATGAATCTAAATCCACTTGGGAAAGGTCATACACTTGGAGAGAGAGTCCTAAAAACCCAATTAATAAAGCAGACGAGGGTTGTGGGACTCCATTTTTTCTCTCTCATCGACTCTACCTAATGCCTTCGCACGCGTCTAACAATCTAAAAACCCTATTTCTTATCTCTACATGTACTTAAAATGGATAACGCATGCAGTCATATTTTACTTAGCCATCTGAAGCATCGGCATTATGAACTGTTGTCACTGTATTTAGGAATGGATTTGGACCACTCCCCCTCCGAAATGGGTAAGGAAAGGATGTCAAATTACATAAATTCATCAATTACCCTCATTCAATGGGCGAAATGACAATTTTTCCTCTGGCTCGCCCAGTCTCCAGATACTCAAATGCCTCCTTAACTTGAGAGAATGCATACGGGCTCTCGGGATCGATCACTGCCTTCAGTTTACCGCTCTCAATGAAATCGCGCAGTCTCTCAAGGTTGCTGCCAGCGGTCTTCACAAACCCCGACTCCGCTCTTGGATGCGGGGGAAACGATGCTATATCTATAATTCTGCCCTCCTCCTTTGCAACCACATGTGACTTGAATGAATCCCCTGCATAAATCAAATACATTTCAGACCGCGCTTCAAAACCCACTACGATAAACATAAGGGGAAACAAACAGAACAGAAACCTATTGTATCGAAAACAAAATCGAATTTCTCCGGCACTTGATCATAGTTCTGCTTCGTGTAATCCACCACCAGATCTGCGCCTAGACTTTTCACAAAGTCCAATTTCCCGGTGCTTGTAGTGGAAACGATCCTAGAAGCTTCGAAGACATGCTTTGCAAGCTGAATGGCAAGGGTTCCAACCCCGCCCGCGCCTCCCACAATAAACACACTCCACCCTTTCTGGAAATTGACGCTGTCGAATCCCTGCAAC
Source organism: Taxus chinensis (assembly GCA_019776745.2). Taxonomy (NCBI): domain Eukaryota; kingdom Viridiplantae; phylum Streptophyta; class Pinopsida; order Cupressales; family Taxaceae; genus Taxus; species Taxus chinensis. The sequence continues at coordinate 112,458,132 of CM034146.1, forward strand.
GCAGTTAACAGAGCGAGAGGCAAACTGGCGGCTTCTTCAAAGGACAAATTGCTTGGCTTCAAGGCCACCAGATCCTCTTCCGCCACTGTGTACTGAGCCAGAGTGCCGTACTGTTTGGGTTTTCTCCCCGGGAAATCCTGAATGTCGCCGTAAACCTCGTCGCCCTTCTTAAACTTTGACACGCCCTCGCCCACCTCGGCAATTACTCCTGCCACGTCACAACCCGGTACCGCCTGAAAACAAACACCGTTAGGTGTTAGCTAACGGAAAACAAAAACGAAAGCAAAATATTTTTTCTTCCTAGTTCAGGGCAGGGCAGAGCATACAGGAAACGTGGCGTCCAGGATGCGTAATTTGCGGATCTTGTAGTCGACAGGGTTGAGAGCAGCAGCGCGGACTTTAATCAAAATCTGGCCTGCCCCGACATTTGGAAGGGGAAACTCCCCAAATTGGAGGACATCTACGGAGCCATAGTCGTTGTAAAACCACGCCTTCTGCATTTCCAGTCGCAATTCACTATCTATTTAGTGTTAAAACTTGTGCTACTTAGCTTTGAGCTTCAAATGGCTCTAAATATAAGTCGTCTCGCAGGGTGAAATTAGGTGTAAAGCGTGACATTAGAATAAATTGGCAGGTTCAGAGCATCTGAACGCTTAATGTTATTATTATTATTTAAATATCCAGATAACATTCTTTGCATCTGGACATGTATTGGTGAGTGGGGCAGCGCCAAACCGTATGTATCTACGGTAGACACCCTCGGTGGACATAAATACTATCAAGTTTTGACTATTTGGTGAACATTATTAAACTTCCCTCTTTTCCTCTGCTTACTGTTAACTAAAATTTATATTTTTTAACTTTTTCAATCTTGAATGATATAAATGCGAAAAAAAAGATATTATCTAATGATTGAACGAATCAATTTATTTTATAATTAACACCTTTTTCAAAAAAAGAAAAAAGAGATATATGATGTTTTTAAAAATATAAAATGAAATAAGAGATATGTGATGTTTTTAAAAATATAAAATAAAATAAAATGAAATAGTGGTTATATTGTTAAAAATAAAATAGTATAAATTACAAAATTCTTATTTTTTATTACATATAATTATCAAACAATTTATAGTGACTATTTATTTAGTATTGTATTTCAAATTGGACATAATAATATAACTAAAATAATGTTATAAAAATATAAAATGTTATTTCTACTCATTTCAATGATTTTTATGTATTTATTTATTCATATTAATATAATTTGTATATAATACTGACATGTATTATTTAAATATTTAATCAAGACAACATTTTTTTTTACTCTAATTTTCACTATTAAAAATACAAAAAATATGTAAACGAATTTTTACAACAATAAAAGGGATTCACAACGATGTTCCAAACCTCACAAAGGGTTTTTTTTTTTTTTTTTTTTTTTCGCTTTAATAAGGCCAACCATTGTAAAACCATTTTTGACCATGAACCATGGTTCATATGTAACATGTTGGTTCTCTTTTCCCACTATACCAGAGATTCTCAAGTCTCCGAGCAAGCCAAGTTTAAAATCCCCGCATGGATGGAGTTTCCTAGTCTTCCTCTCCCCTTATGGGGATTTGTGGAACAACTAATGAAATGGTTTGTCTCGAGCAACCTAAATTGTATACGGCTCAGCGCCATTGGCGTTGCGGTCGACCTAGCAAAAGACCTTAAGGAAACCATCGACATCCTTAAGGGAGAAACTCAGTTTTTCTAGTGTGCTCTCTACATTAATAATTTGAACACTTGTTCCCGTTGCCAAGCCTTTATCAACATGATTTGAGAATGCCCTTTAATTGTTGCCTCTTGCCAAGCGTCACAAGAAAAATCAAAACAAGACCCCAAAATCCCAAACTCAAACGAGGGTGGGACCACTGTTGCTAGTAAAAAAAGTTGCTTGTAGTTTAACTAAACCTAATGTTACCTCGTATCACCCTGTCAATGTCAATGGAGCTAGTTCTACCACCACCGCTGCCAAATAAGTTATGTCGCCAACTAGTAAGTCGCCCACACCCATTTCTGACACTCCACTTGCAACATATTCCATTACTTCGTCGTAAATCACCACTCACTCTAATTCCGCTTCAAAGCACAATTTGGATACAAGTGTCCTAGATGATCTGGTGGTAACCATCAATCACAAAGATTTACTTCATCGTTCTCACATCTCATCCACTTCTGAAGATGGGGAGTTTTTCTACGAAAAATGACAGTGGTGGTCATTAGGTGATGTTGCTCCTTTCTTGCAGTGGGTTTCAACCTCTAACTAGTTTTCTTCCCTTAAAGGTCTTGATGATGAGGGATTCATGCACCTTGATGTTTCCCAATGATTTTTTTTGTTGGAATTTTTTTGGTCTCAATGAACCAACCTGTCAATATCTAGTCAAGGATAGTTGCTTCCATTTTAGATATATGAAAAGTCTTTGCATGCAAGAAGTCAAAATGTTAGGATTTCTACTTTAGTATGTTGCATGCACCATTTGGCCCAATGTTATTTGTCATATTTCTAGCCATAAGTCTAGCAGAGGTGGTGTCATGACATTGCTTGTGCTAGAGCTTACACAAAAGATTATTTCTTGGAATTCTGACCCCACTCATTGGGTGGTTTGAACCCTTTTTATTTTGACATGCACATTTTTAAACTTGCAAGCATGTATGCTTCCAATGATGCAGTTGAGCACACTCTTTTTTTGTGGTGACTCGCATACTCACTTCTAATTGTCCTTTGGATTCTATGTGGTAATTTCAACATGGTTGAATCTCTTGAGGATAAAGAAGACCTTCATCTCATGCGTTAGTGTGTGGGAGACTAGGAAGCTTAGTTTTATACGTAACACAAACTTGGAATATTTGACCTCAATCACCATTGCAGGCATTGCTCCAACTCTGTGTGGTTCACATGGTCCAACTTTAGCCATGGGAAAGACAGAGTGGTCCATGATTTAATATTAATTGAACTAAACCTTAATTTTAGAGTAACTTACTGTAATTAATGATATCAAGGTAACTATGTACATTAGTACACACACAATAAGCATTTAAAAATGTATAACCCTAATTAAATGAGAGGGGAAGATGACTTAGTTGATTCTATATAGCCTGGGAGTGATCTAAACTGTGTATCAGTTAGATCTGATTGGAAATAGGGTCGCAACGAATCAATGAAGATTCAAAAGTACAGAAATGTGTAGGACATAAGTGCCCATGGGAGGACAGGAGCATCCCACGCTCTAGTGACTGATCTTGGTGCTAGTGTCAGCTTAGATGCTCAGGTTCTAAATTTTTCTAGGTTGGAAGGTCTCCGCTCCAATATTCATTTTTTCGCTATGAATTTGTTGTTAGGGTTTCGATTGCACCTGTAACCTGTAAAAAATGTCTACATGCACATGTCTACAAACCACTTCAAATCTAATAAAAAATATGCAGAATGCAGAGTCGAACAGACTTCGACAGTCACCAAAAGAGTGAACTTATGACTGAGTGCTGCACTACATTTCAAACTCCATGTAGTTATGAAATATCCCTTGTGGGATATTACTTTAAAATGCACAAAATATAGAAATTTTTTAGCAAAGTAAAATACTGATTTTTAATGAAAATGTCCAGCTAGGGCAACGAATGGTATTGAATTGATATCACACAAAATATTTTCCCACAGTGCATGAAATTACAAGGGAAACTTGCAATAATAATAATAAACACTATGCAAATATTTTATGGAATAATATATTGTTGCCCAACAAGGTATAGAAGGCCCTAGGCGGCTAGTCAACTTCAGACGTCAGTGACCCTCTAAATATAAGAGTAAAATAAGGGTCTTTGAAAACAACAATGGCAGATGTAGGGAATAGCACTGCCACCTGCAGATCTGACCCAATCGACTGGAAAACCCCCAAATAGAGGCTACGAGTCGCCACACTAGGAATGGAGTCAGGAAATGAGGGAGGCACCTTTCCATGTGCTGCCACACCCAACCTAGATGGCTGCTGTGAGTCGGCTCTAGAGCCCCTCTGATTGTCTTCCTTGAAAGCCCCCAAAAATCCTCAAAACCCTTCCTTTGGCCCTCTGGAAATATCTTTGTAGCACGGCCCAGAAAATGGCTCCAAGATGACATACTAGGGAAGATCTTTCACTACTGAAGAATGCCCTGCTAGCTAGGGATGGGTCTTTCACCAACGAAGCTAGGGTCCCTGTGGGATTTGACACCACAAGCTGTAGAAATGCAACAACAACAGTTGCACGAGAAGAGGCTAAGAGTATGCGATAAAAGGTTTCTTTTCTTTCTTCCCCGTCTCCATATATACCTGTCCTTGGAAAATGAGCCCCCACAACCCTAGCGCATTCCATTCCATGAAGAGGCCACTAACATCAAAGTATCTATAATTACTTTCTCCCCTTTCGAGTCACCGTGTCCAAAAGTGACCCGCAAACGCCCAACTAGGACATTAAAACCATGGGGCCCCTTCCCACAAGCTTCCAGCGTCCATAGCCCCCTTAGGTCTGACCACATTTTGGGCCCGAATTGGCCCTTGGGCCATTTGTTGTAGGAAGAAGGGGACATTACAGAAAAGGGACATTACAATCCTCCCTTCCCAAAATTTGCTTGTCCTCAAGCAAATGCAAATTAGGATGCTACAAAATCTACTCCCCCTCCCAAGTAGCATCCTCAAGTGGCAGTCCCTTCCATTGCACCAAATACTCAGTGATTGCTTTGCTCCTGAGCCCCCTCCGTCTCGTTTCAATAATGGCTTCCGGTTCCAGCACTGACTTCCCTTCCTCATCTAGTGGCGGTAGCTCTGCAGATGGTGCAATATGCGGTCTGAGCACCTTCTTAAGGCATGAAACATGGAAGACATTATGTATCTTACTATGCTCCAGTAGCTCTAGCTCATATGCCACTGCCCCTACTTGATGAACTATTCGATACGGACCATAAAATCATGGTTTCAATTTCTCTGCACCCTTATGCTTCAGTGAGGACTACCTATACGGTTGTAAACGTAGGAACACTAGATCCCCAACCTCAAAAGACCTCTCTGTCCTGTACCGATCTATGTATACCTTTTGTTGATTATGTGCCTCCTAAAGATTCTCTCTGAGAGCCTTCAGACTATCCTGGTTCTCCTGCAACCAATCTTGAGCTTTGGGAGCTCAGTTATCTAGTAATACCAAATCTACAAATGTCCTTGCGTCGTACCCATACAAGGCTCAGAAAGGGGTCATACGTATGCTTATATGGTAGGTGGTATTGTAGCAATAATCACCCATGTGTAACCATTTGATCCATGCTCGTTGGTGTCTTGTCACGTAACTCCGCAAGTAGCCTTCTATCCACTTATTGACTATCTTCGTCTGCCCATATGTCTGTGGGTGGTAACTAGTGCTAGGAGTTAGCTATGTACTTGCTAGTATGAAGATCTCCTACAAAAAGGTGCTCATGAATAACTTGTCCCTGTCACTAACGATATTTTTAGGCAACCCATGTAGTCGAAAAATACCGGTATAGAATATCTAGGCCACATCCACGACCTCGTGCCCTTTAGGTAGGGAAAAGAAATGAGCATACTTAGTTAACCGATCAACAACAACATAAATGCAGCTATGCCCATGCACCAAGGGAAGCCCTATGATAAATTCCATAGATAGGCTTTCCCATTTTTGTTTGGGAATGGGGAGAGGCTGAAGTAATCCTGCTAGGAAAGAGTGCTCAGATTTGGTTTGCTGGTAAACCATACATTCTCTGACATGATTTAGGACATCGTCCTACATCCCCTTCCATGCAAATCTCTCCCTGATGAACCTGTATGTTTTGAAATACCCAGGATGTCCAGCTAGGGGTGTATCATGTACTGCTCAAAGGATCTTCCCCTTCATTTTGGATCCTGCTACAAGGAAGATCCTATCCTTGTAGAAAATGAGATCATCCACTACTCTGTATTGGTCATCTTGTATCATACCATCCATGATCCCACATGCAAACTAATTTTTGGAATACTCAACAAGTATATGAGCCTTCCAATCTGCTGAAATCTCAGACATAGAACTAAGCATAGCAGTGAGGTAAGGCCTCCTAGATAAAGCATTAGCAACAATATTATTCTTACCTCGAGTGTACTCAATGTCAAAGTCATATGTTTGCACCTTTTTCACCCATCTTTGCTGGCGATCGTTGAGCTCTTTCTGTCCTAAGAAGAATCTCAAATTGTTGTGATCTGTACGAACCACAAATTTGCTGCCCACAAGGTATTGTTTGAATTTGGCTAAGGCATGCATAATGGCTAACATCTCCTTGTCGTAGATTGAATACCCTCTCTCCATGGGTTTCAGTTTCTAACTCTCATAGGTGATGGGATTCCGATCCTACATGAGAACTGTTCCAACACCCTCTTCTGAAGCATCACACTCTAGGATGAATGGGCGGGAGAAGTCTGGTAATGCGAGGACAGGACATGAACTCCTTACCTCCTTGAGGTGGTCAAAAACCTATTGAGCAGTGTCTAACCAAGCAAAAGCCCCCTTCTTGGTCAAATCGGTCAATGGAGCAATCAACCGAGAGAAATTATTCACGAACCTCCGGTAGTATGTGCACAACCCCATGAATCCTCTCAATTGTGTCAATGTTTTATTATATTCCATCTCACACAATCTATACATTTGCTACATTTTAGATCTAGCCCGTTATCATTGTGCAACTTGCACAAGGGCATCTTAAGACATCATTACACACCCTTTTGTATAGAACTACATGGTGTATAAAATGTAGTGTAGTGCTCAGTACTAATTCCACTCTTCAGGTGACTATCGGGGTCAGTCCGACTCCACATACTCCATCTTTATTTTTTAAGACTTGATGTGGTTTGTGGGTATGTTCTGTTAGAAATTTGTTTTATAGGTTATCGGTACAATCGGTAAAATTGAAGTAAAACCAAAACAAAAAACAAGGATCAATGCTAATCCCATCCTTCATAGAAGAGATCACAACCTGAGCATCTGGTTAGACACTAGTGCCCAGATCTAGTCACTAGCGTCGGGAAACTCCTGTCCTCCTGTGGGTGCTCCTTTCCTACACAATTCTGGGTCTCAGAACCTCTAGTGATAATTGAAAACTCTTCTTCTAGTTTGGTCCAACTATTCACTTACCCAGATCACTTCCAGACTACTAAGAAATCAGTAAAATCACCCTCTCTCCACCTCTTTCTTAGGGTTTCATATTGTAATGCTTGTTTTCTTACGTCTTTACTGTATATTACCATTGTATATCATACACTACAGTAGTTACTCTGAAATTTGATTTAATTCAATTTATATCAAATTGGAAGCATGGAACCCATGTCAAACACCTGCAAGTGTACCTAAGACATCATGATTGAATTATTTTGTGCAAGAAGACCTATTTTTTATGAGTAACTAGTTTTACATTCCTTGAGGATTGATGAGGGATAATTTGGTGAAAGAAAATCATTGTGGTGGATTGGAAGGAAAATTTGTTTTTGATAAGATGTTAGTGTGGCGAACATAGAGTTACTTGTGATGAAAAATGTATGTATATGCACGCAAGTTCATGCAAGAATGTGGAGTATGTCAATTGGTTAAGGGAAGGTCTCATAATGCAAGGTTATATCAGTGTCTTCCCATCCTGCAGAAGCACCAGTAGGAAAATATTAGTATGGAATTTATTTTATGTTTTCCCAAGATGCATAGGGGATATGATTCCATCTATGTTGTGGTGATTAAATTCTCTAATATGTAGAATATTGTTTCTTTCATGAGGACTGATGATATGACTAACATCACAAATGTTTTCTTCAAAAATATTGTAAGACTACATGGTATTTCATGTAGTAATATGTGTTTAATAGGGGAAATATGTTTGTTCTCCTTTTTTTATGGAAATTATGGAAGAATACTAGTAAAACATTGTAATTCACTTCAACATATCACCCACAGACTCAGGGATAGACAAAACTAGTGAACAAGAGTCTTGGAGACTTGTTAATATGTTTGGTAGGAGATAATAAAGATACATGGGACTTGGTGTTAGCACAAGAAAAGTTTACCTATAATAATTCAGTTGATCATAGAACAAGAAAGAAACCATTGTAGATTTTATATGAGAGTAACCCATGAGGATTTGTGTCACTAAGAGAGTTATCGTGCAACGAAGAAAGTAGTGTTGAACCAAAATATATTCTAGAGTATATACAGGAAGTGCACTGACAAGTGCACAATTAGTTGGAGAAGATGAATGTGTAGTATAAGCAATGCACAATGAAAAAAGAAGATAAGTGTAATATAAATTTCGATATATGGTCTTAGCTCATTTTTGGAAGGAAAGGTTTCCTAAGGGGACATATAATAAACTTAAATGTAAGAAAATTAGATCATGCAAGGTATTGAGGAAGTTTACATGGATTGCATATAAGATTGTGTTTCTAAAACACATTGATATCCCAAATATTTCAATGTGATATATCTGTATCCATATTACGCAGCATAGAGAAATGTTGAATATTAAAATTCAAATATGGAAATTTGGATTGAGGAGAATAGATGTCAGAAAGAGTTTGTGAAGAACCAAAATTTTTAATTAACACTAAGATCAAGAAAACATGTAGTAAAGGATTATAAAGAGTATTCAGCCAAGTGGAAAGGTGAATATATCGAAGCTGCAACTTGGATAATTGTCGTGGATATCACAAATCATAGCATTTTGATTCCTTGAGAAAGATCTCAAGTTTTCAAAGCTACTAGAGGTGTATGATGCAGAAGTTTACTAGTTTATAGGAAATCTTGGATCAACCAAAAAAAGCCTATCCAATTTGATTCATTGGTTTATATTCTTTTTTTTTTCATTTGTGTTGTTGGCGGACCATGAAGTATTGTGTTTTGTTTAATCCTATTACACTATATCAATGAGTAAGATTCTATTGCACAAACCATATAAGTTTATGGATTCATTTTGTAAGTTGCACAAGATTTTGAATGTCTCTCAATCTTTGGAGAATGCTTCAGAATACTAAGGAAGCCACACAATCCTAAGGGGAGCCATGCAATAAAAGTTTGAATTTAAAGCTACGAGTTACTATTCGGAGTTACGAAAGGCTAAAAATTTGTTTGAAATTTGTTAGACATTGAAGTATGATCATTTGAAGTTGTGAAAGTATAGAGAAAGTTGAGTAAGTTTGTAATGAGTCCTTTGGACCATAATTTTGTATTATTACTTAGTGTTAGGAATTTATCTTAAGTTCAATGTCGAGTTTAGGTGGTTTACATGTCTATATAAACTAATCTTAATTACCTTAAGAGTTCAACATATATGATAGAACATAAAGCTTAGCATAGTTCTTATCTCAGATGTAACTTTGTGAAATAGAGCATAGTGTAGATGCAAGCTTAAGGCTTGAAGCAATATGTATTTGACAGGAGAATGATTGCATGACATATTGAATGAATCATTGATGATAAGTTTTTGTGTGCCATATTTCTAAGTATATGAATAAAACAATTTAAGTGTGTTTTCTATTGTTGAATTCAATTTTATGTTATTGCATGCATGTTTATATATTTTTCACATGTGGTTATGAAGGTTGAGTACTGGTATAATTCGACGCTTCATTGAGAACCCTAACTGCATCGAGGTCACAATGTAATCTAGTGTTTGATGTAGAAGCATCATTTGTACTTGATTATAAGAATAAGTATATGAAGTATTCCATTCTTATTATGTAACTAGTGTAAACCACAACCCATGATGTGTAGTCTCATCTCTATTTGAATGGCACTAGTGGCACCTTGATCTCTTTTTTGAAGGCATTGGATTTTATAGCCCAATTTATTAAGAAACTTGGAACCAATTCCTTTGGTGTGCTTCTCAAAAAATATAAAATATTAACTTGAATTGAACTATGAGGAATGTCGAGGGATTTCCAAATTATCTTTTTACATTATTTGTGCATCACATGTCTTAACTGGGCATGTAGTCACATTGATTGTGTGAATAAGATGAGAGGCATGCTACCTCATATTCCTTTATGGAGAGCTCTTGATGTCTTTTATAAATTACTTGAATATGTATATCCTTTTTTTAAATAAGGCTTTCGAGGATAGGATCACCAAGATGAATTCTTTTGAGACTGGTCAATTTCTCCACAATAACATCAAATCCTTCCTCGGTAGACTAGAGATCATCTTGAGGCCAATTATTTTGGTGATAGAGATGTCAGATCACCTTGCACATGGAATTGTTCTCATCGAGAGATTCTAGAAGGGATTCTTTTATCTATGGCCAGTTTCTTTCATGTTTTATTTTCCCATGACTACAATTTAGTAAAGAGTTGAGTATGCATCTAATACTGAGTATGTGATTTAGTGTCCAAAACTAATCATAAGATAACGTGCTATACTTGTGGCTCTGTTACCAATGACCTGTGTGGTGCATAGAGGGAATACATACAAAGATGAAAAATAGATAAAATCAAGTAGAGCTACAAATGGGAGGAAATCTAATGGAATCTAATAATAGGATGCAGAAATATACACTACTCACTCTCAAAAATCTCCAAAAATAAAATATTGAAGTAAGTTATTATGGACCCATATGCATTCTTGACATTCCAACAATTTTTTCCATTTTTCAACTATATAAATTTTAATTGTAAGACACAAATTAATAAACATGAAGTGTTTGTAGGCCAGAAAAATTGGATTTTTAGAAAATTCATTATAATATTCATAAGTTAATTATCCCACAAAAATCTTAGTATGCATGTAAATGAAACTTGTTATAGAAGGAGAAGCCTTTCCATCATGCACGTTCACTACATCAACCATTCGCGTTGCATGTTTTTTTAAATTTTTTTAATGAAAAAATTCACTTTATTTTCAATGGGTGGACATAGGTCCGATGTTTAGGGTGAATAGTTATAAAATGCATATAAGTATGGCTATTAAATGTGAAAATATTTTAATGGTGCTTGTGTTCTAGGGAGGAGACCAATAATGGAGCAGTCATTGAATTATATCCTTTCTCCTTTGAGCACATTTTTGTTGCTTCTTATTGTTCAATGTTTTTTGTTTTCACAATTAACATTTTTGTGAAGTCAAATTTTAAATTTTAAAATTTGTCTTGGAGAAGTTTTGAACACTAATAACCATGCGAGAGGTGATTCTTATAATTGATTTTCAAAAGGTATTGCGTGTTAAAGCTTATGAACATGTGGTAATGTGTTTTCAATAAATTACTCTTTAAATATTAACATATATATAATAAGTAGGGGAATTTTTTTTAAAGCATGATAAAGATTAAATTTTAAACCTAATTTTGATTAAATTACATATATATTTATGTTTTCATGTATTTAAAACTTTGGATGCTTTAAGTCAAATCAACTCAAGAGACCAACCATAGGAGTTTCATTTATGCTCTTCATCCAAGCATACTTAATAAGTACAAGTTCTTTGGATCCTCGGGGGGTTGGTTTTACACTTTAACCAACTTAAAAGGTGACTAAACATTGATTGAATATAAGTCTTGGACACCATATTTTGCAAGGCTAAGATTTTCAAAGACATGAACGTTTTGGCTCATGAAATGGTTTGGCCTAATTCTCCTCACATTATTATTGAAATAATGAAAAATGAATAACATTTCAAAAGTGCAAAATTATTTATTTTTAATGTGGAGGGTTTCAAGAAAAGACTTTCAGAAATAAGTATATTGACTGTAATAAAAGAGATTCAAAAGAGTATATGAGAGAATTAGGGGTATGTGTTTTTTTTGGTATTAGTGTTCTTTGTATCACCTTAAACATTTCAATATAAGTATTTTTATTACCTTAAAAACATAACTGAATTGATACATAGATAAGCCTAGATTGATTATCCTCATTCAATGGGCGAAACAACAATCTTTCCTCTCGCTCTTCCACTTTCTTGGTGCTTAAATGCGTTCACAACCTCAGAAAATGCGTACGGGCTCTTCGGATCGAGCACAGCCTTCAGCTTGCCGCTTTCAATGAAAGGACGCAGTCTCTCGAGGTTGCTGCCTCTCGGCTTCAAAATCACTGACTCTGCTCTGGGATGTGGAGGAAAGGATGCAATGTCTACTACTTTACCCTCCTCCTTTGCAAGCACATGAGACTTGAAAGACTCCCCTGCACAAATAGAATGGTTTCAGAGCGCAGCTCAAACCCCATTACAACAAAAATTATGGGAAAGAAACGAAGCGCATACCTATGGTGTCGAAAACAAAATCAAACTTCTCCGGCACTTGATCATAGCTCTGCTGTGTGTAATCCACCATCAGATCTGCCCCCAGGCTTTTAACAAAATCTAATTTGCCCGTGCTTGTAGTGGAAACAATCCTCGAAGCTTCGAAGACATGCTTTGCCAGCTGAATGGCGAGGGTTCCAACCCCGCCGGCGCCTCCCACAATAAACACGCTCTGTCCTTTCTGGAAATTGACGGTGTCGAATGACTGCAGAGCAGTTAAGAGGGCGAGAGGCAAACTGGCGGCTTCTTCGAAGGACAAATTGCTTGGCTTCAAGGCCACCAGATGCTCTTCCGCCACTGTGTACTGAGCCAGAGTGCCGTACTGCTGAAGGTTTCCTGCCGTGAAATCCTGAATGTCGCCGTAAACCTCGTCGCCCTTGTTAAACTTAGACACGCCCTCGCCCACGTCGGCAACCACCCCTGCCACGTCACATCCCGGCACCGCCTGAAAACAAAGCACAGAGAGTTATTAATAACCAGGTACTTAATCCAAAACAAAAACAGAGTATAAAGTGTATACAGGTAATGTCCTGCGCGTGCGGCGGGGGTTGAGGATCTTGTAGTCGATAGGGTTGAGAGCAGCAGCTTTCACTTTAATCAAAATCTGGCCTGCCCGGACATTTGGAAGGGGAAAGTCCCCAAATTGCAGGACATCTACGGAGCCGTTCTCCTTGTGAAACCACGCCTTCTGCATTTTTATTTCAGGCAATGTTTAGACTCGATATCCTACCTATCTATTTACTTTTAGATTTGTGTGGAGGGGGGCGCTAAATGCTTTACGAGGCAGGAAAGGGTGTGGTCATTGATGACGTATGGTGCAGATAATATCATAAATAACTAACCCAACCTAAATTGGAATCTACAACTTCCCCAACATAAATAACTACTACCAATTTCAGCTATTTAAATACTCTATTTCCTACAATCAAACCACTTACTCCATACAAATTGAAAACATACAAATTAAAATCAAATAAGATTTAAAAAAATGAATTTCAAAAACATATTATCTTTCGCAGAATGGGATGTGCATCAACATTAGAAATGATACTTATATGGTGAGGGTATGTTCCACAATGCTTCATTACTTCAATTTTTATGAGAGCATATGGGTGCAAATTCCATTTTATGCATACCTTCCAATGATGGCAATCGACGAGACTATATTTAACAAAAATCCACTAAATTCATTATGTTTTGATGGATGTCCATGCTCTATTGTAAAGTTCCCATTTTCGCAAAGTGTGAGAGGATGCTGGAAAATTTAAACTTGCAAATTGCATTTTCTTGAAATTTTGCGAGGCATTTGTAACAAACCTATTTTTTTGAATAGATTGTAATCATTGCAGTCCATGAGACAAGAAAACTTCTTTCTCCATTATGCTTTTGCATATATTCGTACCCTATTTCAACACAAGTTAAGAATATGTTGGAACATGTGAACTGATCACATTGGACACTTGTTATTACATTCAAGGAAATAATGAAAATATTTTTTGAGGATGTTCTTATATTTTGTAAGATACACTTATGCTATTATATGAGAAGAGGTTGCAATTTACTAACAAAAAACATATAGCTAAAAATGAAACCCTAAACTTCTATTGAAATTATAAAAGAATGAAACAAAGGAAAATAAGAAGAGAATCATATAGGAAAGCTATAATATAGTAAAAAGGGAAAAATAACCAATAGTTGGCATTTCCAGGAATTTTTTCATTGGGTAGAGGCTTTCCTTTTCTATACTCAGTCATTTTTTTCTCCATGATCTATGAATTTGACTTTGCACTCACAACCCAATCAATTATAATAAATTGTGTAGAGGATCCTCACCCCATAAAGATTTGGGCTAGTGAAGAAAAGGTCATAGGTAATACATCAAATTTTATAAATAATTTATGATAATAAAAAACAATAATAACCTTTGTTTTCATGGTAAGTGTATGATAAATATTGTCACATACATTCATTTCAATCTCGATAAAAATATATAAACATATTATTTTTGTGGATATTTTAAGTTGTTGACCTCTGTATCACTCAATTGAGCCAAAAATGTTATAATACCTAAAAGTACACATCAACAATATGAAAACTTCATTTACACCTATTGGAAGCATTGAATTTCATCTTCAACAAATGTATAATTTTAATTAAAGTGAATATATTTGAATAAACAAGTGAGTGAAATAAAACTAATTCGAAGAATCCAAATATGAATTAAAATCTATTAGATAAACCTAGCTAAATATGACCATGGCCAACCCCTATTGAAATCCATTTCTATCGGTTAGGGTTACATTATAAGGTCAAAAAAAATTCCATTAGATTATTTGTTAACAGGAATCCCACGACATATTTTTCTCTATATGAAAAACCCATTAAATCTTCTCAGTGGTGCAAATCCTAGCATGAACTACAATTGCAACGTCATAGAGATCATCACCTTTTCCTTGGATATCTAAAAAGCATTGTCCAAAGTACAAGATGATTTAATTGAAATTGTTAATATCTTAGGGGGTAGTAACTGATGGTATATTATCCTAATCAATTAGTTTCCAAGGCTAATTTTAGCAATATCAGAAATAATCATATGAACAAAGATAAATAATGATAAACAATTAAATCAAGCTGTGTAAATGAGGAGGAGGATATACTTTTTTGATATCTTTATTCTTGTGCTAATATGGGTTAGTCGGATGATTGAAAATGGCATGAAATGATCTATCCTTCTTTTCTTGCTTTTGTTATGTGTTGTGCTATCCTTTCGGCAACCACCATTCATCCTCTTCTCAACTGGTTCATCCGCTATGTTCTTCACCGTGCTTTGTATCTTTGTCTGCCCTTGTTAGGGTTTAAACATGTGTTAGGATTTGGATAGTTTTTACTTCATATAGCTTTTCCTACCCATGTCAAGTGTTTTTTTCACTTATTGGACTCATCCCAATCAACAAGGCTAATGGGAGGCAGAGTATTTTCCTATCACTTGTTAGGATTTACCCACCCAAGAAGGGAGTTTTGAGATTTCGTTGTATTGCTTAGTGGGGTCTCATCCCGACCAACAAGTTGATTTGTGTGGGATTTAGTTTCCAAATTGTGTATGCCAACCAATGACCTTCTTTTGTAACATTCATTTTTCAAAGTTAGTAAATGATGTGATCCGATAAAAAAATACTTTATAAATTAGTTGCCTTAGTTGAAAATCAAACTTATGGCAAATTGTTGATTCTGAATTTTAACTGCACGATTTCCATGTTGTTACTCTTAAAGCTTCTTTGGCATATATAAATACCTTTATCTTTTTGGTGTTTTGAAAGCAATCAAAAATGGATTTTTTAAACTTAGTAAATAGTGAGAACAAGTGTAACTCGACTTCTATAAGGATAAGTTTGGGATTCCCCTTCCAACACTCTGCAAACTTTTGAGACATAACTTCAAATAAAATGTAATGATATTATCCAAAGCCTTGTTCTTGTATGTCACTACAAGTGTAAAAATGTGTCTATGGATAACACTATCTCAATAATATCTGCACTCCCACAAATAATTTTCCTATAGTTGAGGAGGAGCTGAGGGTTTTTTTTTTAAATGAAACATGAAGGTATCAAATTAATTTGCTTTGATCAAATATTTTTGATCCTTTATGATGACGTGGTTTTCTTGGGTTGAGATATTATTCCATTACACCCATATTCGATGCAAATCTATTCCAATTTAGTGTTTTCTTATCTAGGGATTTGCGAGTAGTGGGGTTTATAATTTAGGGACTTCTTTGCAAGTAGTTTCGAGATTTGTTGTATGGAAGTTCATTAGTATTTTTTAAAAATAATTTAGCACAATAATCTTATTTCATTAAGCTGAGATTTTGTTTCACCCAACCTATATTACCAGTGAATATTCCCTATTAGGATTTTCTTCATAAAGAAAGGATGTAAATGTCAGTATAAATTCCCCTCTACTCTTTCTACTAAAGAGATTGACAACATGTTGAAGAGCCCATTTCAGCTATTTAAATACTATATTTTCCTACAATGAAACCACTTACTCCAAAAAAATTTAAATTTTTTATAACATACAAATTAAAATCAAATAAGATTTTAAAAAATGAATTTCAAAAACATATTAGCTTTCATAGAATGGGATGTGCATCAACATTAGAAATGATACTTATATGGCGAGGGTATGTTCAACAATGCTTCATTACTTCAATTTTTATGAGAGCATCCTTACAAATTTCATTTAATGCATACCTTCCAATGATGGCAATCTATGAGACTATATTTAACAAAAATCCACTAAATTCATTATGTTTTTGTGGATGTCCATGCTCTATTGTAAATTTCCCATTTAGGAAAAGTGTGAGAGGATGCCATAAAATTTAAGCTTGCGAATTGAATTTTCTTGAAATTTTGCAAGGCCTTTGTAACAAACCTATTTTTTGAATAGATTGTAATCATTGCAGTCCACGAGACAAGAAAAAGTATTTCTCCATTATGCTTTTGCATATATTCATACCCTATTTCAACACAAGCTAAGAATATGTTGGAACATGTGAACTGATCACATCGGGCACCTGTTATTACATTCAAGGAAATAATGACAATACTTCATGAGGATGTTCTTATATTTTGTAAGATACACTTATGCTATTATATGAGAAGATGTTGGAATTTAATAACAACAAACATATAGCTAAAAATGAAACCCTAAACTTCTATTGAAATTACAAAAGAATGAAACAAAGGAAAATAAGAAGAGAATCATATAGGAAAGCTATAATATAATAAAAAGGGAAAAATAACCAATAGTTGGCATTTGTAGGAATTTTTTCATTGGGTAGATGCTTTCCATTTCTATACTCAGTCAGTTTTTTCTCCATGATCTATGAATTTGGCCTTGCACTCACAACCCAATCAATTATAATAAATTGTGTAGAGGATCCTCACACCATAAAGATTTGGGCTAGTGAAGAAAAGGTCATAGGTAAAAAATCAACTTTTATAAATAATTTATCATAATGAAAAACAATAATAACCTTTGTTTTCATGGTAAGTGTTGGATAAATATTATCACATTAATTCATTTCAATCTCGATAAAAATATATAAACATATTATATTTGTGGATATTTTAATATTTCAACCTTTGTATCACTCAATTGAGCCAAAAATGTTATAATATATAAAAGTACACATCATCAATATGAAAAATTCATTTACACCTATTGGAAGCATTGAATTTCATCTCCAACAAATGTACAATTTTAATTAAAGTGAATATATTTGAATAAACAAGTGAGTGAAAGAAAACTAATTCAAAGAATTCAAATACGAATTAAAACCCGTCAGATAAACCTAGATAAATATGACCATGACCAACCCCTATGAAATCCATTTCTATCGGTTAGGGTTACATTATAAGGTGAACTAATTTTCCATTGGATTATTTTTTGATAGGAATCCCATGACATCTTTTTATCTCTACGAAAAAACCCATTAAATCTTCTTAATGGTGCAAACCCTAGTATGAACTACAACTGCAACGTCGTAGAGATCGTCACCTTTGCTTTGGATATCTACAAAAACATTGTCCAAAGTACAAGATGATTTAACCTAAATTGTTAAGATCTTAGGGGTAGTAATCGATGGTAGATTATCTTAATCAATTAGTTTCCAAGGCTAATTGCAACAATATAAGAAATAATCATATGAACAAAGCTAAATAATGATAAACAATTAAACAAAGTAATGTAAATGAGGAGGAGGATATACTTTGTTGATATCTGGATTCTTGTGTTGATATGGGTTAGTCGGATGATTGAAAATGGCATTAAATGATTTGATAGAGCTTCGATACTAAAATTGTGACCTAAGAAACTTTCTATACCAGGGTGTATGGTGTGTGTATGGTATAACCCATATTATAGCCCCACTATAGCCCTTTCTGTATGCTTTGGTCCTTTTGTACATTCATCCTTTACAAATTTTTATGCATATTTGTTGCTTCCTATTCCACTCTTGTTTAGAATCTAGAATTTTAATATTGTGCGATGCTCATTGTGAAACCAATATAATATTCAAAACCCTAGATGGTGATAAAGCCTCCTGCAATTTAACAAACATTAGGTGGGTTATGGGTAACCCTGTGCATTATCGACACCACCACTACTCATAATAGGGAACAAACCAAAGATCGTTCACTCCTAGCATTTGATGCTTAGAATGTTTATAATCATGTTCTTCCAACAATGAGATTGTACTTAACTCTTTCCCTAGCTTGACTTGACCTTGGAAATGTGCCTTTTTTACTTGTAGACCTGAGTGTATGACTACCCTAGAATGAGTATGTAGAGCTTAAGCGAGTCTTGGAATATATTTTCTTATGATTTCTCTTCATTTTTTCTCATTGGAATGATAGGATTTAGGTAGAATCAATCCCAATCTCAATGCGAGATGAATAACTTGCTTATATATGTGTTTCAAAGCCGAAAACCTAAAATAAGTCTAATTAGAAATGTACCAAAGGGAATCAAATTATAAAAATTCTATTAGAGGAGGAGGGACCAAAGAGGATAGTCCAACCCATAGCATACATGTGTTATAGCCCTCCCTATCCATTATAGTCCCATATGCATGTGCGGGTGATATGGGAATTGGGATTATGATATGTGAGGGTATAGCCTAATTTTATGGATTAATATGACCATTGTGGGAACAATTACGTTTTATATGCAAGAAAGAATGAGTGAGAAATAACTATAGAATCCTAATTGATCAAATTGAACAAGTGTGGACTAGTGAAAGAGTGTTGTAAATTTTGTGTTATTACAAGTCATGAATTATCAAAATGAGTGTCTGTATTTCTCCCTTTAAGTATGGAATTGAAAATTATGTCCTTAAGGAAAGGTTATTTGAGTGTGTAGACACATTTTGAATTTTTTCAGAGTGCCTCGTGTTTTTAGAAGACTTTGTCTTTATTCTGGATGTGTTTTTTTATCTAAGATGAGTATCTACAGAGAAAACATTATAGTCAATGTTGATCAGTCAAACTCTGGCACTTAGTGAAGAAAATACAGAAGGTTCACGCGCAGAACAGGGACAGATTCGAGACTTAGCCATTTTTCATGATGAGGATCTATTTTTGGAGACAACATGCGAAACACTCAAAATGATGGGAGACTTATGCGTCACACATTGGTTATTTTAGGATGATCGGCTACGAAGCACTTTTCATGGATGCAGGCTAAAGATAGAATTATGAACTGAAAGTTGACAAAGAAAGATCTATTTCTAGCATTCTTGCATGTAAGCCTATTTTTTTAACAACGCGTGGCTAATAATAGCATGCGACCTATTTTGGGATTAGATAAGAGGTGAAGGGAAAGTCTCCACCCTTATAAATATGTAGTGAATTGTGTAATAGATATCCATCTAGATATGTTATGCGTATGAGCGTATACTACTGTTATTGTAATGAAGCTACTGTGTATTTTACTACAGTTAATATAATGGAGATTATGGACTGAAACAAGGTGTTCTCATGGTTATAATTTAGTATTGCATGCTTGATTCCATTATGGTTATTTATTAAAGTCTATTATGTTCTAGATCTAGACCGGAATATGCACTGTATGAACGATATAATAGATATGGATATGAATGATTAAAGTCTTCATCATGCTAACACCCTGCAACAACAACCCTAAAGAGGGGCCTGGTACGTTTGTGTGCCTCGGGTGAGCGCTCAGTCTAAGATGAGTGATTTCCCAACACGCCTAGGCTTGTATTGCTAAATTCTAGGCTACATCATTGGTTTCATTGCTGGGACCTCTTTTTTAGTTGTTTTCTAGATGGTTTGAAATGAAGACATACTGGTTGACCTTAACAAGTGTTGAGGAGTGAATAAATGATCTGGAAGAAGAATACACATGACGTTTTAGCACTGGATCTAATTTTAACGCACACGTGTGGGTGGAACAAAGCATGTTTGACAGTGTATATGAGATGTTCTTCGTTATCTTTCTAGTAGAATTGTATGAGTGGTTGATTGCTTATACATCCAAGTGGAACTAGAGGTATCACACACTTTTCTAGATGCAAGAAGAATTTTAGACCCTTTATGATGTTGATCTTATTTGGACTCGAGCGGTGGATATGTGGTTCGGTGGTGTTTTGAACATTTATATCTTGGAGTACTCAATTTCTACTTATTCGTGTCTAGAGGTAGCTGAATTCCAGTTTTTAAGATATATAAGGGGCACTTACCTGCAAGGCAATCCACAAGCAATCAAGATCATGATGGTAACTTTGAATTTGGAGAGTAAACTGATGGCTAACTAAACCCCACCATGCACGGGGGCAGGAACATGTTTGGTGAAAAACGACAGACCTAGTAACAGAAAGGCAGAGAGAGGAAAGGCAGCTTAAGTATAATGAGGCACGCAAGAGGGAGATAGAGAAGTAGCGGGAGGTTACAGAGCAAATGGCATTGTGGAGAAAGATAGTTCGGGAAGGATTTGAAGTTCACACAAAAGACGTGGAACCTGAGCCTCAGGAACTTCCTTATTTAGGAAAACATGACAGGGAACCCTCCTTGGCCTCATGTAGAAGCGCGCTAGCAAAGACGACCTGCGCCGCGGGAATGCATTTGGATCCACCTAGAAACCTTGCCCTTGTGCTTGGTTTTCTAGTATCGAATACAACAAACAATCAACAAGATAATTCAAGATGTGGGAGGGTAGGAGCGAGTCTTATAAGAGGCATAATGATGGCAGTGTAAACACCTTTGTTGTTATATGAGAGTAATTTTTTGGGTGTATCATGTGCACAAAAATTAGGCTCGCATATTTTTGGACTATCTTTTGGGAGTGGTAATGCTTTGTAGACTGTCGGGGTACAGTTCAGTTCTACTATTGGGACACAGGGAAGTACATCTTCTGGTCCAACCCCAATTACAAGTTTAGGATCAGGAGGCTTAGGTGGCTCTAGCTCTGGTGGTTCTGGAGGTAGGGGAAACACAGGAGGTTCTGGATCAGGTGGGCAAGGTCCACACTAACCCTAGAATATTTACATGGAGATTTCTCTTCATCTTCCAGACTATGGCGGCATAGAAGATGTTGCTGAATATGTGCATATGTGTGAAATACTAATGCATACAAAAGGAATAACAAATTCTAAGTATAGGGAAAACTAATTTTCTACTACTTTACAAGGGCGTGCACACAGTTGATACATAAGGTTTGACCCTGATCAGACTTGCGTAGACTATACAACTTTAAAATATATATTCCTTACAGAGTTTCACATCCCCGAGTTTGAGCAGAAGAGTATAAGTGCACTCAAGGATATTAAGCAAGGCACTACTGAGAGTGTTAGAGAGTATGATGCCCATTTTAAAACATTGTTATCTAAGTTTTTTTATGATATACACGTAAGCCAACATGCACAGTAGTTCGTTGGGGGCCTAATTACACCTTTTAGAATGACATTATCACATAAGACATACATTGATCCACGCCAACGTGCTGAGCCAGTTGGAAGTATAGATACTGGGGTGAGCCCATTTTTAGAAGCACAGATCGCAGCTATGGAAAATAAGTTGGAGAAACTATTAACAAATTCAGCACATGAGACACACACAGGGATTTGGTGTACATATTGTGAAGTAGAAGGTCACACAAAGGATAGTTGTCCTCGTAGATCAGTACTCTCATTGTTGTTCGATTATGCTAGCCACTACCCACTATTACAATACGCGATAAGGAAGACCGTTTCAAGATACTGTAAGATCTGCAAGTCCACGACTCATGAAACGGAATACTGCCGGCTGATTAGTCAGATCCATGACATTATAATATTGGTGTTTGATAGACATGAGTTTCAGATAACAATAAGGGAAAGAACGAGCATCAGGACTGGGATCACAATCAGGTGCGCTATGATCGGAATGAAGGGAATTTTGAAGGTGGTTGTGGTAGAGGTCGAGGATACCACAGTGGATTTGGAGGATGAGCCGTGGTAGTGGAAGAAGTGAGTTCCCTTGTGGAACTTGTTATACTTACGGATCTCCTGACCATTATAGGCGTGAATGTCCCTAGAATATTACATGTTCTTTTTGTGGAAAGAGTCATAGCTATGAGGAGTGCTCGGACTTATATGAGCATCTTAGTGAGCAGCATAAACAAGAAAAGAAAGGCACAGGGATGGCTAGGACACAACACACTGTTAAAAATCAGTGGATGCCAAAGTTGGAGGCAGAGTCTGAGGAGCTACAAGTGAAGATCATGACCCACGTTGAGGCAACACACACTAGAGAACTAAGGAGGAGGTTCTACATGCACGGTACCCAGATCCTGCCTATCAAAAGGAGGTTTATCACGAAACCATGGAAGTTCTTAGGAATCTTCAAGGTGAGATACAATACTTAAAAGAGTAGTCACAGAAGATGGAGCAAAGGAAAGTATCAGAGATGGTCCAAACTAATATAGATGAATTACAATAAGTATGTAAAATGTTGCACTAGGAAAATATCATTCCATTGTTAGGGGATTGGTTAAAAGGAAACACTCCATGCGCAAGTATTAAGACTAGATGGCAGATCCTGCATGCGAATCGTCCCCCTCATATCCTAGATTATGACAAGGAAATCAATCTCAATGTTGTTGTGGACAGGTGACTATTGAGTAATATACTGATTTATATAGGTGCGGAAGTCAATGTTCTTACCTTAGATGCATGGGTAAAAATGGGGAGACCCCATTCCAACCATCATCTAATGTATTTTTCATGGATAATCAAACTAAGGCCACTCCCATCAAAGTTTTGAAAGATGCATCCATTACCATACAAGGGGCCAAGTTCACTAGAGACGTTGAGGTTTTAGCACTGGTAGAGTCAGATAGCTTCTCAGCTCTATTGGGGTGTCCTTAGTGCTATACAAATAATGTTGATCTTTGGTTCAACAAGGGCTATATCAATTTTGAAAACAAGGAGGAGAGAGTTATTATCCCTTTAACATATGGCAAATTTGTGACCTATGTTGAGCCTTTGAGTGAAGAAGATCTGAATAGGATTTATGTATGTGCCATTCGAGATCTAAATATATTTGAGCCAACTAAAGAAGGAATAATTCAATGGGAGGATGCACATTTCATTAGCAATACTATAAGTGTTTCTTGTGATAATTGGGCTCATAACACTTATGAGTTGGTAGGGCGTGAAGTAAAGAACATATTTCCAAGAGAAAGAAAACTGTGTTATGTCAGGAGAATAGGTAACAAATCGGTACCTTGTTACACCAGAGAAGGAGATCCTATGGTATTCCTACGCTCCATGGAAGAACAATGGATAGATGTGTTGGAAAGAAGAAATATGTTAACATATACACTATGTGGGATAACAAGATGCTGGTGGGTGGCCCTTAAGAATAATCTTGTAGGATGGAATGAAATTAGGATTGCTCTTGCTACTAGGTTCCTCAGGAACAATGCACCTACTTAAATTTGTACTTATTATGGTAATCAACCTATTCAGCACCACGTTCAGAAGTGTGAGAGACTCTAGACAGAAGGGCAGGAAGATTTACCACCTTTGCTATGGGTGCATAAGCTTTATTCCACTTTACAAGGATGCATGAGTGTTTGTTATGTATATGTAGTTCACTCCATAGAGAGACTGGAAATTGACAGGATTTAACTATAGGAATGACCCAGATGTTTGAATTCTTCTCTACAAAGCCTCAGGTTGAAGAAGCATTGAAAGTCATAAAGTGCTTAACTATGGGAGATAGTGCCAAGGCTGAAGAAATACTTTAGGAGTTATTGGATGAAGGAGACTTAGGAGCACGTCTTGTTGGAAAAACAAAGGCAGATGCAACATTACTTCAACACGCTTGCCTTGTGAAGGAAAAAGGAAAAATGGTCTACTTAGTGGATGACGAAGAAGTAGAAAATATAGATGTAAATCATTCACAGGGTAGGCGTGAGGTGTTAGAAAGTGTAGATAAGACCACACACGCCTATCATGAACCTATGAAGAAAAAGAAGGTAAATATTGGATCAGGGGCTAAGCCTAAGGAAACCATAATTTGGGACTATTGATAAGACTCTGAAGTGGCAAAAATCATAGAGTTACTAAGGGATTACCCGGACTTATTCCCTAGGGGGTACCATGAACTTAAAGGTGTGCATTAATCGTTAGGGGAGATGAAGATAAAACTTAAAGAGGATGTACACCCAGTTAGAAAGAGACCGTATAGGATGAACCCCAACTTGTGTGGAAATCTCAAAGAGGAAATTGAAAAAATGTTGAAGGATGGAATTATCAAGCCCCTTGATGAGTCAAAATGGGTTAGTCCAATGGTGATCAGTATAAAGAAAGATGGAAAGCTTAGGATTTGCATGGACTATAAGGAGTTGAATGCTGCATGTGTGACTGATCCCTTTCCTACATGTTGTATATATCTTTTCCCCCCCGGGTAGATATAGACAAGCAGGAGAATGGAGAAATCAAAGAAGCTCAAATCCCTGACATGCCCAAGGCGCACAGAAGTGGCGCACAACACGGAGAGTCGATAGAGGAAATGGTGTGCCCAAGGCACACAGAATGGGCGCACGACATTGAGTGTCGACAGAGGAAATGGTGCGCCCAAGGCACACAGAATGGGCGCACGACACAAAGTGTCGACAGAGGAAATGGTGCGCCCAAGGCACAAAGAATGGGTGCACGACACGGAGTGTCGACAGAGGAAATGGTGCACCCTTGGCGTAAGGAAGAGGATGACGACACACACATGAATGGGCCCTTGGCACACCCTCAGGAGGCGCAACATTTTGAGCGCTGACAGGAAGCAGACCCTGGCGCAGATATTCAAATGGCCATAACTTTTGACTGGGAGCTCAGATTCACGCAAGGTTGGACTTTTCGGAAAGCTTACGAGGTCCTCTGTCCAAATACGACTGGATATATTTAATTGGGTGAGAAAAAATTCTTAAAAATGCAAAATAAAGTTCGCCACTTTTGGGTTTGCTGGGGTTCTCGCCTACCATCATTATGAGATGAGTTAAGTGCATTCTGGAGGTGGTTGGGGCAGATTTCAAATTCCTCTCTCTTTTCTCTCTCATTCTTCCTATAAATTGTAAGGAGGGGCTTCTTTCTAAAGGTTGGAAATTTTCTGTTTTGCCCCTCCCTTCTTCTCTTTGGCAGGTGAACTTGCGGAGTTAAAACCTTCCATTTGAAACTGTAATGCAACCTTTCCTCTTGGCATTTTGCAGTGTGTTGTATCAATCTTTGGAGCAAATTAATGCATGTCTGTGGGTGATTCTCAACCCTCTCTGTATTCATTTGCATCCCCTTGATCTTTCACTGTGAATCTGGCTATCTGTGTATGATCTTGCATTGCATTTTAATGGTCTGTGTTTATTGGCAAGACAGGTGTTCTTCATTCCTCGGTGCATCACCTTTGTAGTTTAGGTTTTATTTTATGCATTTTCTTACCCTGTCTCCTTGGCAAGTTAGTTTAGGTTTTGAGTAAACCCTTTGCATTTTTTATGTGTGCATCTGAACAGAGGAATAGGAACCGGCCTTCATCCGGAGAGCTTTTCCAATTCGCAAGGTCCCACACTTGGGAAAAGCTCCATGTTATGCAATCGCACTGAGAGTCTCAACCCATCGTGTTGCAGAGTCCCAGGGGTGCTGCGATTTGTCATCAATACTACACTATTCACTTAGGAAATACTAGAAGGTATTGTAGGGCGTGAAATCTATTCATTTACAAATGGGTTCTCTGGGTATCATCAGGTTAGGATTTCCCAAGAGGATCACAAAAAGATTACGTTTACTATTGAATGGAGTAGCTTCGTCTATACTATGATTCCTTTTGGTCTGAAAAATGTGCCTATTGTATTTTCACGCATAGTTGTTCAAGCCTTCAAGGAATTTATTCACAACTTCTTACAAGTTTATTTAGATGATTAGACGGTGTGCAGATTAGTTAAGGATCATTGTGACAATTTACACTTAATGTTTGAAAGATGTAGATAGTTGAGTATCTCATTAAACATCAAGAAGTGCATATTTGCTACATCATTTAGGATACTATTAGGACACATAATCTGCAAGGAGGGTTTGTTGGTTGATCCAGCCAAGGTTGCAGTCATTATAGGCCTACATGAGCCTACTAGTCAGAGTGAGGTGCGCAGATTTTTGGGTCATACAAGATATTACCAGAAGTTTATGAAAGGACATGCCAAAATTTCTACACCATTAGAAGAGTTACTGAAAGGGAAAGGTACGTTCTACTTGGGAGAACCGCAACAACACACATTTGAGACATTAAAGTAAAAAATTACTACCATGCCTATTCCACGTTTTCCTTCGTGGGACCAACCATTTCATGTACATGTTGATGCCTATGGCATGACCATTGACGCGGTGTTAGCTCAGCCTAGAGAAGGTATTATAGATCATCCCATATGTTTTGCTAGTAGAAATTTGACTCCTACAGAATATAATTACACCACTATAGAGCGCGAAGATTTTTCAATGATCTATGCGATCCATAAATTCCACCAGTACCTACTAGCTATGCCATTTGTTTTTTATACAGATCACATGGCATTGAAGTATTTGGTAAACAAACCTATTTTACAAGGGATCATATGTCGATGGGTGCTCTTATTTCAAGAATTTGATTTCACAGTTGTGGTCAAACCAAGGAAAAGTAATTCTAGACCAGACCATCTATCTAGAATACAGTTAGGAGAAGAAGCACAAGTGATTAAAGATACCATGCCAGATACATAGTTATACAGGTTACAAAAAGTTCCATTAGAACTAGAAGACATTGTTGTCTTTCAATGAACAGGGATGGCAATAGAAGGAATGAAATCCTTATAAAAGAAACAACTTGCTATACACACATCCCCTATATGTTAATCAGTGGTGACCTATAGAAATTAGGCCGAGATGAAGTATTACGTCGTTGTGTATTGAAACATAAGCACACAAATATTATGGAAGAAGCTCATGGTGGTATTGTAGGTGGCCACTATGTCGGTGATGCAACTGTGCGCAAGATTCTACTCACTAGATTATAATGGGAGACCCTATATAAATATTGTAAGGAATTTTGTAAAGCTTTTGATCATTGTCAACGCTTTGGGAAACCAGGCCAACGAGATGAAATGCCTCTAAGACCCATGACTAGTGCAGAACCATTTGAGAAATGGGCTATAGATTTTGTGGGTTATATTTCACCAGGTACACATAGAACTAGATCATGCTACATCATAACTTAACCAGATTATCTAATAAGGTGGGTAGAAGCAGCACCTATAAAAGATTGTATAATAACCACAACAACCAGATTTCTTTGGGAAAATATTATTACAAGGTATGGATGTCCTTTAAGTTTGACCAGTAATAGGGGCACACATTTGCTTAATGAGACAATCCAAATTTTATTGGATGAATTCATGATTGCACACCATACGACTACACCCTATCATCCTCAGGAAAATGGAACCGCTGAGGATTTCAACAAAATTCTAAGCCAGACATTGACAAAAATATGTGATGTTGGAATAAAGTATTGGATGATAAAGTATCTGTAGTAATTTGGGCATATCAGATAACACATAAAAGGTTGAACAAAGACACACCATTTTAGTTAGTGTTTGGTGCAGAAGTAGTTCTTCCTATGGAATTTATGTTACCTTCTTTGTGTATTACGTGCAATGGAGGCCTTGCTGATGAAAAGGCATTAGAAGAACACATTGAACAGTTAATCAAATTAGATGAATGAAGAGCCATAACACGTTGGAGTCAAAAACATGAAAAGGCCAGGCAGAAAACATGACATGATAGGCACATCCTAGGTAAAACACTTGAGATAGGATAGATGGTGCTCCTTTATGATTCCAATTTTTTTTGCCATCTAGGAAAACTCAAAGTACATTGGTTGGGGCTGTATGTTATGACTCACATACTCGAATCACGTGCTTTTAAGTTAGAGGCCCTTGATAGAATCCAGCTAGTCGGTTATTTCAATGGGAGTAGGTTGAAGCCCTACTATAAATAAGTCTTCTTGGTGTTTGTAATAAGGAAGTGTTTCCATTTAGATTAGATTTCCAATTCTACATTTCCTTAATGTGTTTATTTCTTTGTTGCTATGCTTTGTCAATTTAGTTGGTGTGTTTGTGTAATAAGCATGTTTACGCGCCATAAGCTAATTACTCTTTGAAGAATTTTTATGCACAGAGGACTGCACATACCCTTAGTGTGGGGTAGGTTGTTGATATCTAGGTACATGACTGTTTAAAATAAGTACACATGAAAGGAACTATCTACGGGTGCTATTCAAGGTTGGAAAATTGAAAAAAAAAGAGATTCCTTCTAGACACGAGGACCATAGATAGAGAGGAATGAAGAAACACGTATAATGCGAGGTAAGAAAGGGCCGGGAAGACTACCAGTGAAAGGAATAGTGATGAGGTACTGAGGCGCATGGAAGCATGCTGAAGAGAATTCTACATTTAAAAGGTAGAAGGGCATGCTAGAAGAATGTAGCTTGGGTGTAAAGATGTACCACGTGGAAATAATGAAAATTGTCACTTAATGAGAGGATTGTTGGTAGGTGGAGGAGTAATAAACACACTAAATTTTTGAAATTCTATATAAAGACGGGATGCAAGTTCATTTTTACCATTGCAATTGAGAGAATTTGAAAAGGGTTAAGTGTGAATGATCCGAGAAATCATGTTGAGGTGCGTAGAGTGTGAAAATAGACATGGAGAGAAGGGTTGTGCACAGGAGAAGATTGTGTTCTCTTTGGAGAAGGGTTTGAGCAAAGTAGACATGTTAGAAACAATCTAGGGCACGTGATTTCCACTAGGGAATAAATATTTATGCTAGGGTTTCGATTTTCTCGACTATAAAGGGAAGAAAAGAGATATTTTTCAAATGGTACCAAAGAAAGCACCTGTAATAGGAGATAAAAGAGGAATATCTAGAATTGATTATTCAGGTTGTAGCAGAAGATACTGCAGGTTAAAGGCATTCTTTTATTCATCCAAATTCTTCTATTCTTCTATTCATATTATTTGATACGTTTTTAGAGACAACCATTTTCGAGGTGACAATGAAACTAGTGTGGGGTAATGTTGATAAGTCAAACTCTGGCATTTAGTGAAGAAAATACAGAAGGTTCGTGTAAGATAATAGAGCACATTCAAAGGTGTGGAAGCATTACAGAGGAACGCACACAGAACAAGAATAGATTCAAGACTTAGCCATTTTCATGATGAGGATCTATTTTTGGAGAAAGCGTATGGAGCACTCAAACTGATTGGAGACTTGTGCATCACACATTGGCTATTTTTGGATGATCAGCTACAAAGTGTTTTTCATGTATGCAGGCAAAAGATAGAATTATGAACTGATAGTTGACAAAGAAAGATCTATTTCTAGCATTTTTGCATGTAAGCCTATTTTTGTAATGGCGTGTGGCTAATAATAACATGTGACCTATTTTGGGATTAGATAAGCGGTGAAGGGAAAGTCCCCACCCTTATAAATATGTAGTTAACTATGTAATAGATATCCATGTAGATTTGTTACGTGTATGAGCGTATACTACCATTATTATAATGAATCTTCTGTGTATTTTACTGTAATTAATATAATGGATATTATGGACTGAAACAAGGTGTTCTCATGGTTATAATTCAGTATTGCATGCTTGATTCCATTATGGTTATCTATTAAAGTCTATTATGTTCTAGATCTAGACTGGAATATGCACTATATGAACGATATAATAGCTATAAATCTGAATGATTAAAGTCTTCATCATGCTAACATCCTGCAACAACAACCCTAAAGAGGGGCCTGGTACCTTTTCATGCTTTGGGTGAGAGCTCATTCTAGGCTGAGTGATGTGCCAACACACATGGGCTTGTATTACTAAATTCTAGGCTGCATTAGTCAATGTCCATAATATATGGAACTGAGCATTAACTTGAAAACTTTAAACTTAGTGTGAAATTAGCAATATGTAAACTAGGGAATCAAAATAAATTAAACAGTACACCTGATTGTTTTGTGAGAGGGGGGAAGAGAGTACTCCTACTACCGTTTCCATGTAGGTTTGCTAAAATTTATGTTGAAGATGGTTGGAAGGAATTTACGGTGATGAGTCCCCAAGTGTAGTGTGCCCAGGAAAAGGAAGTGCAAATCCACCACGCATGGTGAAGAGAATTGTATGGGGATTTTTCTAGTTGCTTTGCATCCCTCCATAAATATATGAGGAATGGGAAGTCAAGCCTACAAAGATAACAGTCGCTTTGACACTTATAAACACCCATGGATAAGTGCCACTGCAGATGAACACGAACCAAATTGATTTACAAATGATGACATAATATACTGATGCAATGAAATATTACACGTACCATTGGTTCCACCATAACCTAAATTGTACCATGTATCGTGTTACTAAAATTGAGAAAAAATATTGTAAATTTCCCTAAGAAATTGTACCAATTGAAAAAATTATTAAACCTTCCCCCAAGAAGGAAGCATATGGAATGGGCCATATCATCTACATGGTATGGTCCTTTTTGTATGGTTTAGTCACTGTGTGTTTCCCAGCCTAATTATTTTATGATCCATTTTATGTACCTTTTATCTATTTAATTCTATACATGTTTTCTTGTTTCTATATTTTATACTTTTGTGAGGGTGAAATATCACCCGATGCTTCCTCCCTTTTTGGAGGTGTGTGATATAGAGTCATGTGATCATGGATCAAAAAAGAGGAGATGTAGTTGATTTACACATGTTTCATATGATTCCTACAAGGGAAAAAAAGAGTTTGCATGATTTATATAATGGCGCATACATAATAATCCAATAGAAAAATTAACAAAGTGCCAACAACAAATAGTAGGTAAAGAACATAGTAGATGTAAGAAAAACCATGTAAGGGAACATAAATAGAATATCCATGGAAAATTATATGCCACATAGATGGGAAACCACTCAATATTTCACAATAACATTGAAGAACTCAAGGCCAACAAACAACATAGGAAATTTTCAAAAAACAAGTGAAAGAAAAGAGAAAGAATGTAAAGAAAGAAAAAAGCCATAGTATGAAAATTAGCTTGGAAGTGTTTTATAAAATAGATACTACACATGAAGCACCCATTGGTATTTTAGGATAATATATAGTATGACATTATGTATATACTAACTGAATGAGGTAAGAGAAAGAAAAGTAGTAAACATTGGAATAATAACACTTGTATATGAGAAAATTTAATAATGGATGCCCCTAGTAGCTATGAAAGAATTGGTAAAGAACAATGTCAAGCATCCTGCATCATGTTACAATCTACGTGTAGCCTACATTCAATTTAATATACCACATATACAAAAATGATATCACATATTATGTATCAAGCTAACCATGATAAAAATGTGCAACATAAATAGTATAATCATGCAATAAATACAACCAATAAATAATGGTGCAAATATTTTTGGATGTTTTGTATTTATTTGAATGTTTTTAGGATTTTGAGACAATGTTTTTGCATTTTTTAGGCCCCATGATGGCATAGATGAAAACCTATTCTCTGAAGAGAAGGAAGGGTGATCCAAGAATTCACATAAGGGGGAAATATTTAGATCTTTATGGTTTTTTTTATGAATGTATATTATGTATTTAATGAGGGGAAACAAGGTTTCTCCTAGTGTGTGCAAGGTGAGGTTGAGGTGTGTAGTTTCCCCCTCAATAGTCAAGTTAAACCTAAACCTATAAGTAGATTATGTCATTAGGAAATGTTATCCAAAATTCACCCCTCAAGGTAATTTTGATAACATGCATCAAATTTTTCAGTCCCGAGCAAGTAGATTGATTCAAGGCCCGAAATCGTGTTTTTGGGGCCCCCCTCGGCTTCTCTCTAACTCTCCCATCCAAGAAAAAATCCCAACGAGTTAGAAAAATGGAAAAAATGCAAAAAATAAGGTTGCAAGATTGTTTTAAAGCATTTCGAGTCTGAAGGGTGCGGATCGTACCAGTGCGGGTCATACCGAGGTTTTTCATACCAAGTTTGGGACCAAAAAAGGAAGAAAATTAGCTAAGTTGGACATTTTTGTCCCAGGCGGTCCGCGAGACAGTTGGGACGCGAGGGACGCAAAAAGGTGAAACGGCCGCAAGCAATACAAATAGTCAAGTTTTTTGTTTCGCGCGGTTTGGGATAGCCGGGAAAAAAGTACGTGCGGGACGTGAATTGGCTGATTTGCCGAAAGATGGTCTATTGCGGGCAGTGCGGAGATTTTTGTCCGGGACAGCCAGGACAAAAGTACGCGTGGGACGCGGAAAGGAGAAAAAGCCGCAAAAGGGGACAAGGAAGCCCAAATCGGCCGATGTGGGAGATTTTCATCCAGGACAGCTGGGATAAAAGTACGTGTGGGACACAAATCGGCCAATTTTCTGAAATAGCTGCAGCAAAGAAGAAGAGTCAATGTTTGACCCGTGAACTTCAAACGGCCATAACTTTTGACTCTGAGCTCCGATTTTCACAAAATTGGACTTTCTGGAACGAGCACGACGTCCTCTACGTCACAAAAATTGGATTTATTATTTTTAATGAGGGTAGATATATTTAAATAAAAGAAACATATTCGGCTCCAGTCAGTTAATGCTCATTCCCGTCGAATGACAGAAAACGCCCGCCAGACCCAAAATAGCTGCCCGCACTCAGAAGGCCATAAATTTTGCATTTCTCAACAAAATCACACAAAATTGGTACTTTTGGAATTGTGGCTCCGAGATCAATGCATAGCAATCAATAAATTCTAGATTTGATGAGAAATCGGTGGGGATTTTTCATAAAACGTGGCTGGGTTCATAACAATGTTTTATTTGGTGGTTGGGAGTGCAATTAAGAGTCATGGTCATCATTATTTCTCTGCTATAGTACCTGGGACAATATGGGGAGCCTTTTGCAAGTAATATACAATCATTTCACTCCATTTAATGCCTCTTACAAGTGGTTGAAGGACAAATTTTAGGATTTCTATTTTTCTCTTCTCATTTTTTCTATAAATTGGAGTGTTGGGCTCATTGTAAAGGGGGGTAGTTTTTGTAGCAAAGCTCTACCAAAATTTCCTTGTGAAGCCAATGTGCTGCAAGCCCTTGTTGTGGACTCCTTGCATGGTGATCCAGGCCCTTATCTTGTAATAGATTGAATTGTGTATATCAGGAAGCAATAAAATATAAGTTTGTGGATGCATCTTCCCTTGCTGTGTTTTCTTGCATTCTTATTGCCCCTTCAACCTTGATTACAAGAATATTGTGTCTATTATTATGTTCTTGTAGGGATCCATTATCATTGTGTATGTTTGAAATATGGTTGTGAATGCATTTTTCTAGATTATGGAGAACTGTCATCACCCCTTCTAGTGTGCACTTTGCTTCTGTATCTCACGCATTGGAAGACTACTCTCACACCCTCCTTTTCTGGTGTATCACCGCTTTAGTGTAGGCTTTCATTTTATGCATTCTCTCTCCCTGGTCCCTTGGAAAGTTAGATTAAAATAGTTAGTTTCCCCTGCATTAGAGTAGATTGTGGCAGGTAGTTTAGGAGCAAGAACCAACTTTCTCTGGAGGTCTATCTCAAGTAGCAAGTCCCACAACTTGGACATAGTACCCATGTTATCCAATCACACTGTGAGTTCAAATATATGTGCTTGTATAAACATAGGGGTGCTGTGATTCGGTGATAACAGCAAACAAGTGGGAAAGTTAGATGCCCCCTAGTATGTGAGTAGTATATGATCTATCCAATGAGTAGATTGAGTGAAGGTCAACGATCTTCCATTGTAGATGAAGAAAACATGTAATCATGGAATGAGGGGATAACATCATGTGAGACAATGTGTGGGATCATGTATGGAGGAAGGTGACATCCTAAATATATTTTTCATACAAAAGGTGAAATCGATATATGAAAATAACTAGAGATGTAGTATGTACCCTGAAACTTGTGTGATGGCGTAGTCCTAGATGGTGAACCACAAGACCTAGAGACTCATACAGAGTGGGTGAAGGGAAATGAAAGGTGATGAGGGCTATGCATTCTAGTAGCCATTATTGAAATTTTAGTACTATCACTAGGAGTGGTTGGAAAGACCATAATACAATCATTGCCAGCTATAGGAGTGACTTCTTTGGTAGGTGAATTAGGGACAAGGCTAACTATAGTGGAGGGTACACTAGTGGTAGGCACTGTAGACAATTTAGGAGAAAAAGATAGAGTGGTTAGAGGTGGGATAACTTGTGTAGTGATAACCTAACCGTCATGTATGAATTTTTTACATTGGTGCAAAATAGATGGGATAAACCTAATAGCGTTGAGCCAAAGAAGACCTAAGACCATGTCACAATGCTTGAATTTCAATGTGATGATAAATGGTAAGCAAATAGTGAGAGGCCTAACTGTGATGGGAAGAGTTATACATCCATATGAGGTAGGTGGCTTAAGTTTGATTTGGGACAATGGAAATATAATTAAACATAAGAGGGGAAGGGAACATGGGTTGTGTATAAAACTGGGATTGGTCATTATATTATTTAGAGCATGATTGGAAATAGAAGTAGGAATGTTAAGACTAGAAGCTGTAAAAAACATGGAAGTTCACATTAGTAAAAGTTATAACTTGTGGTAAAGTAGTATTAGTTCCAATAAGAAAATATAAAGGAGCATTGGTAGATTAAGGAGGAGGAACCACTTTGTAAGTATGATTAGTAATTTCCTCAAGTGTAACTTTTTAATGTTTAGGAAGCAGGTAACAATGCCGCACTGATACACTGCAATAATATAAGACCCTCATAGATTTATTGCTCACCTAATTTACAAATTTTGAAATTGAGACCACTCCATAATAATCCAATTGATTTGCAGAAATTGTGGGTTATTTAAGATCTGATATACTTTTTAAAAAGGAATATGACATTCTTGATGTGCCCAATCATGTACTATCACAACCATCTTTTGATCATACTCATGAACTTGATATTATTCACATTGAGACCACACCACATCCTCTTTAGTATGTGAAACTTGTTATGTACTTGAAATTTAATACCTTGCCATATGGACTTACCAAAGTAGGAAGTTGTACCTTTGTTCAAATATCCACTCATTTTGTACTCATAGGTCATCTTCTTTATAATCATGGATATGATAGTATACTATTACGATGCTTATTACCCCAAGATGTCATCATTTTTCTCCTTGAAGTGCATTATAGTACATGAGGAGGTTATTTTAATGGCATGGATATTGGGTGATTTATTCTTTGCATGGGATATTATTATCCTTCATTAGAACAACACTATTGTATGTATGTTA
Source organism: Taxus chinensis (assembly GCA_019776745.2). Classification (NCBI taxonomy): domain Eukaryota; kingdom Viridiplantae; phylum Streptophyta; class Pinopsida; order Cupressales; family Taxaceae; genus Taxus; species Taxus chinensis. Next base: position 112,493,859 of record CM034146.1, read on the forward strand.
GACACTATGAAAAGTGCCAAAAAATTTCCAATCTTTTTCATCTTCCCACATAAGAATTATAGCCCCTATAATCTATTTGGCCTTTCTCTCAATGGGGAATTGACCTTATTAGGAAATATACTCTATTATCTTTTGATGGCCATGTATTTATCATTACTACCATTGAGTAATTTATGAAGTGGGATGAGGCCGCACTACTTACAACACCATAGGTCCACAAATTCTCAAATTCATTGTGCAACACATCATTCTCTATTTTGGCATTCCTACCAAGATAATTTCATAAAAATGAAGTCATTTAAGAATAAAGACGTCAAATCATTGTGTGAGAAGTAAAAAATACAACATAGTTTTTCCACACCATATTATCCAATACCTAATGGGTAAGCAGAGACTTCCAACAAAACAATTAATAAAATATTAAAAAAGGTTGTCAATGTTTCCCATAGATATTGGCACACACAGGTTCCTGTTAGGAAATAAGAGATAAAATATGTGGAATAATCCCTTACAGAATCGTAACAGTAGAAACTAATATGCAAAAAAATATTACAGATCTCAAATAAAAGTGCAAAATAAATAACACAACACAAAGAGACAAGATTTAATGTGGTTCACCCAATTTGGGCTACATCCACCAAGAATCACTTGCTCAGATTTTATTACAAGCCTCCACTCTCTCAATACAATACCCAAATCCATTTGGAGCTATGCTTAAAAAACTCTACAGAATTCACACCCGAATTCAAAACACATATGCAATGCATTTGCTTCTTATCTCTATCATATGCATAAGACCATATAAATAGACAATTCCTTAAGCAGTTTGATACAAAACTATGGGTATCAAAATCATGGGAAAAAAATATGGGTATCAAAACAATGGGTACCAAAAAACCATGGGCCAAAAAACAGCCCATAACAATTACCCATTACCCATGGGTTAATAAAGCACCCATGAAATACCCGAGTGTAACACATAGAAGGTCTACCACACTCTAACATGAAAACAGGCTCCACAAACATAAAAATCTCCCACTTGGAGACTGATTTCCACTGAGCAAGCTTCTTAACCCTTCAATATCATCCGCGAAGGCCAACCAAAGCTGAACATAGCTTTAGTTTATCCCTTGTGACCACCTTGGTCATCATGTCTATAGGATTCTGACTAGTATGAATCTTCTCCAACTTCAACTTATCTTCTTCCAAAGCTGTCCTGATGAAGTGATATCTCAACTGTATATGCTTTGTCCTGGAGTGGAAAGTAGAGTTCTTAGCTAGGTGTATAGCACTCTGACTATCACTATGTAGCTTACATTCCTTCTGCTTATTTCCCAACTCCTCAAGTAATTGTTGTAACCAAATCATCTCTTTACTTGCCTCTGTGGCAGAAACATACTTAGCCTCCGTGGTTGATAAAGCCACTAGCTTCTGTAGTCGTGAAATCTAGCTCACTGCTGTCCCACCTACAGTGTAAATATAACCTATCGTGCTCCTCCTACTGTCAACATCTCCAGCCATATCTGAATCTACATAACTACGTAAAGTGGTGTTTGATCCACTATAGCACAAAACTGTCCCCATGGTCCCTCTCAAATACTGAAGGATCCACTTTATTGCTTGCCAAAGCTCTTTACCTGGATCACTCATAAATCTACTCATAGCTCCCACTGCATGGGTAATATCAGGCCTTGTGCACACCATAGCATACATCAAACTGCCAACTGCTGATGAGTAAGGTACCTTAGACATCTGGTTTCTTTCCTGCTCTGTCATGGGACACTACTCTTTTGATAACTTGAAATGGCCTGCCAAAGGAGTCCCAACCAGTTTAGCATCCTGCATGTTAAACCTGTCTAATACCTTCTTAATGTACTCTTCCTGAGATAAAGTCAACTTTCATTCTTTCCTATCCCGAGTTATCCTCATACCAAGGATTTGTCTAGCTGCCCCTAAATCCTTCATATCAAAGGATTCACTTAGCTGTTTCTTGAGTACTTTTATGTCCTGCATGTTTTTACCTGCAACCAACATGTCATCAACATACAAATAGAAGATAATATAGCTTTCATCCTCAAATTTCTTTGTATACACGTAATGGTCAGAATGACATCTAATATAACCTTGCTCCATCACGAAGCCATCAAAATTCTTATACCATTGACGTGGAGCTTGTTTCAAGCCGTATAAGCTCTTCTTCAGTTTACACACCATCTCCTCTTTACCTTTTACCTCATAGCCCTCTGGTTGCTACATATATAATTCCTCCTCCAAATCACCATGGAGAAATGCAGTCTTGACATCTAACTGTTCTAAGTGCAAGTCTTCTACTGCCACTATTCCAAGAACAGTTCTAATAGAAGTCATTTTTACTACAGGAGAAAATATCTCATCAAAATATATACCTTGTTTCTTTGCAAACCCCTTGACCACCAATCAAGCCTTATATCTTTTCTTTCCTCCTTCTTCATCTTTAACTCTGTACACCCACTTTTTTTGCAATGCTCTTTTGCCTTCCAGTAGTTTCACCAAATCCCAAGTCTGGTTCTCCATGAGAGACTTATGCTTCTCATCCATGGCTTGCTCCCACTTCTTACTGGCATCTACTTGCATTGCTTCATAAAAACTCTCTGGCTCTCCACTATCAGTGAGTAATAAATAATAAAGAGAAGGAGAAAAACATTCAGGTTCTTTTCTTACCCTATAAGACCTCCTCACTGTAGGAGTTTGGGGTTCTTGTTGAGTAGGTTCCTGAACTAATTCATGGGTCACTTTCCCATCCAGAAGATCCTCTACCACTGCATATTCTTTCTTGGATTATTCCCTGTTTTCTTACAACTGTTGCTTATACATGACTTTCTCATTAAAGACCACATCCCTAGACCGAATGATTTTGTTGTCCTTAATACTCCAACATTTAAATCCAAATTCATCACCACCATAACCAATGAAAGTATATTTTTCTGATTTAGCCTCTAGCTTGGTCCTATCATTCTTGTCAATATGAAAAAACACTTCACATCTAAAGACTCTAAGAAATGAATAATCAACTTTCTTACCGTACCATGCCTCCTCAGGTATGCCTCCATCCAAGGCACTTGAGGGTCCTCTGTTTATCAAGTACACAGTTGTGCTCACCGCTTCTTCCCAAAAAGAAAGAGGCAGTCCTGCATGTAACCTCATGCTCCTAGCATGTTCCATTATTGTTTTGTTCATCCTTTCTAATATCCCATTCTACTGTGGAGTTCCTGGAACCGTCTTTTACCTACGGATTCCATTTTTAGAATAGTAATCATTAAATTCATTGCTGCAATACTCCCCTCCATTATCTGACCTGAGACATTTTAGCTTAAGACCTGTTTCATTCTCTACCAAGGCTTTCCATTTAACAAAAGTGTCAAATACATCAGATTTGTTTCTAATACAATAAACCTAAACTTTCCTTGTTGCATCATCAATAAAAGTAACATAATAAATTGAACCCCCAAGAGATGATTCCTGAGCTGGCCCCCACACATCAGAATGTACCAGCTCTAACTTAATCTCTTTCTTCGTAGGTCTAACCTTGAGAAACCTTACTCACTTTTGTTTCCCATATATGCAGTTCTCACAGAAATCCAAACCTGTTTCTGTATATCCAGGAAAATTCTTCTTTATGATGTTCATGCCCTTATGGCTCATATGACTGAACCTATAGTGCCATAATGTTGTATCTGCATCTGAAGCCACAAGATTACAATCATTAGTACTATCAGTGGTTAAATACAAGGTTCCAACCTTCTTACCTCTTGCCACCAAAAGAGCACCCTTGGTAACCTTCCAAGAGTTAGCTGTAAATATCACAGTAGAACCATCACTTCCCAATTGCCCCGCCGATATCAAATTTCTCCTTAATGTAGGCACATGTCTGACATCATTTAATAGCCATGTATTCTCATTCTGCATCTTAACCTGAATAGAACCTTTTCCAACTATACTACAAGGCTCATCATCACCAAGAAAAACATGCCCAAAATCCCCTTGAACATAATCAACAAAATATTGCCTATGTGGAGTAGCATGAACAGAAGCCCCTAAATCTAAAACCCAAGATTCAATAATATTATGCAAAGAAAGAATCAAAGCATCCTGACATACATTACTTGATGCCACATTTTCCTCCTTGGTTTCTTCTTGTTGTTTCTTCTTGTCCCAAAGCTCCCAACAATCCTTCTTTGCATGCCCAGACTTTCCACAGTTCCAACATATAATCTTGCTCTTGGATTTTAACCTTGCCCGATCTTTCGATTTTCCACGGTTTCCTCTATTCTTCTGTCTCCCTCTAGTTTCCACTGTCAAAGCATTCCCTGAAGTAAAATATTCCCCAGAGCTTTTTCTTCGCATTTCCTCACTTAGAATCACCCCTACAACATCCTCAAACTTCAACTTCGAGTTAGCTGGAACCGATTTGATTACCGACATTACTAGGCTATTCCAACTTTCAGGTAAAGAGCACAGAATTAATGAAGCCCTAACTTCATCAAATTCTATTGTAACTGAAGCTAGCATATTCATAACCATATTGAAATCATTTAAATGATCTGCTACTGAACTATTCTCAGACATCTTCATATTAAACAACTTTTTCATTAAAAATATCTTGTTAGAGGCAGAGGGTTTTTCATATAACTTCCCTAATGCATCCATTAGATCTTTTGTAGTCTTTTCCTTTGAAACATTAAATAATACCAAAGATGCAAGACATAGCTGGATTGTTCCAAGTGCCTTCCAATCCAACAAATCCCATTCCGCATCTGTCATACTTGAGGGTTTGTTCACCTTCTCAGACAACGGAGTATAAAGATCCTTCTAATAAAGGTAATCTTCCATCTGCATCTTCCAAAGACTGAAATTCTACCCCTTGAATTTATCAACCCTAGATCTTCCATCATCTGCCATAGCTCCCAGTCAAGATAAAACTTTCCCTGCGATTCAACACTTCAGCAAACCAAACCAGGATCTGATACCAATTGTTAGGAAATAAGAGATAAAATATGCGGAATAATCCCTTACAGAATTGCAATAGTAGAAACTAATATGCAAAAAAAATTACAGATCTCAAATAAAAGTGCAGAATAAATAACATAACACAGAGAGACAAGATTTAATGTGGTTCACCCAATTTGGGCTACGTCCACCAAGAATCACTTGCTCAGATTTTATTACAAGCCTCCACTCTCTCAATACAATACCCAGATCTATTTGGAGCTATGCTAAAAAAACTCTATAGAATTCACACCTGAATTCAAAACACATCTACAATGCATTTGCTTCTTATCTCTATCATATGCATAAGACCATATAAATAGATAATTGCTTAAGCAGTTTGATACAAAACTATGTGTATCAAAACCATGGGCAAAAACCATGGGTATCAAAATAATGGGTACCAAAAAACCATGGGCCCAAAAACAGCCCATAATGGTTACCCATTACCCATGGGTTAATAAAGCACCCATGAAATACCCGAGTGTAACACATAGAAGGTGTACCACACTCTAACATGAGAATAGGCTCCACACACATAACAGTTCCCTATACCCTTTGGTTACATCATACTAGTATCCACACACCTTCAGGGAACACACATTTTTCAATCATATATGGGGTTGATGATGTTATGCCCCTTGAGCTTGAGATCACCTCCTTGTGAGTCACTCTGCAAGAGTTTATAAATGATGATGATTAGTGTCATGAGTTCTTTGCACAACTTGATCTACTCAACGAAAGACACGTCAACACTCTTGATCATCTCCAAATACAACCTGATCATATAACAAAAGCTTACCACAAAAAATTCCAAATTCACGAATTTGAGTGAGGTTACCTTGTCCTTATAGAAAACCATAAAAAATCATCCAAAGAACCTAACCAATGGGACAAACTTGGCCCTAATTGGTTTGGGCCCTATGTGATCATTTAAAAATATGGGCATGGTGCTTACAAATTAGATGACATGGATGGAAACATAGAACTAGATCCGTTAAATGTCATGCATTTGTGACAATTTTATGCCTAAAAATGATAAAAACAATATAACATTTCTAAAAAAATCCAAAAAAAATTATAAATTTTTCAAAATCCCCCAAAAAATATAATATTACTAAAGCAAAAAAATACAAAATGCTTAAAAATAAAAAAAGAGTCATGTGACTATCTATGTACAACATTTATTCCATTCATTTTTAGTGTATGTACTCATCCATCAATATAGAAAAATCTCCAAATTCTACACTTCTATATTGATATCTCAATGCTTGTAGATGTTTTGCACTCAGTTTGGACACATTCATGTTGTTTTCCACATTGTTAAATGTCACCTTTTTAGAATTTTATTAATTACTTTGAGGATTTATGAATGGATTCATATTTTGAGATATCTGCACACTTTACACATATTTAACACCTTGTTACAAACACTAAAGAAATTATTTGTTGTACCCTAGCCAATGGTGTCTAAATTTGCAATTCCATCTCATCCATCGATTCATAGTGGTCCTAAACCCCAGAGAGAGAGAGAGAGAGAGAGAGAGAGAGAGAGAGAGAGAGAGAGAGAGAGAGAGAGAGAGAGAGAGAGAGAGAGAGAGTCATGGTAAGGGGGTATGTAATAAAAGGGGACCTAGAGGGTGTCATCCCAATTTTGGGTGTCTACATTTTCCCTTTTTTGTCATGTAACTTGTATTAATGAGTGATGATGACAAAAACAAGAAGTGGATGCCCTAGATATGGGTGGAGGTTATCCCCCTCAAACCAGCAATTGATGTAGAGGAAGGCAAAATCAGTGATGGGTTTGATAAGGTGGTAGGTGATGAAAAATGGGGTAAGGTGAATATATATACAATGGTGATAATGGGGTGATCTAAAGGTGAAGAAAGTAAAAAAACACATGCACTTATAATGCAAAAAGCCAAAAGGTTAAATAACACACAAAATCTACATTTTCAAAGGTTGATAGTTTATTCAAACAAGGGTGATGTGGTGTAGGTATCCAAGGTATAAGATGTGATCCTAGAAACAAAATGGGTATAGGTATGTTCCAAAACACCAAAATGTTTGGTTTGGTTGAGATAAAAGTCACGAAATAAGGCAAAAGATAAGTTCAGTAGGCGAAACAACACAGATAACACTATCACATGGTAGAGCGAATAAGCGAGTACGATTGTCAAATAGGTAGCGTCGGTTCGGTGATGGTATATAGGTGAGGTCATGGGTAAGGAAAACGTATTGTCAATCATGCCCCTAAGTACTATGAGGGCGATGGTAAGGTGGTGATGCTAGTAGGTGGGTCTATAGGGATGTGTTAGGGTTGTGGTAGCAAGGAAAAAAGGCACCTTACAATAAAGATTAGGTCAAAGGAATCATAGTGGATTTGGGAAGGGTGACCGATTTTAGTTTAAATAATACTGATGTCAGTAGGATGACCAATGCCAGTCACCTAGGGTACAACCCGACCGACGTCAGTCTAGAAAACGATGAGTTAAAACAAAAAACCAACCCAAAAAGTGCTCATTTGAGCATTTGGTAATTTGGAAAATGATTGGTGGGGAGCATATCGTGAGAAAATGATAGATAGGCCTAGTAGAGTGAGTTGGAAAAAAAGTATTGGTGAGGAGAGGTGAGTTGGAGGGTCCGCTTATAGCCACTTGAGTGATTGTGGTTGGTTGAGAGCTTGAAGGGTCATTTGACATGGAAGAGACAGGAGAAGGAGCAGGGGGTGCTCTAGTGCAGGATCATGAAGTCCCAACATGGAGGCACCGGTGAGTAGAGGTAGGATTCAAGCTTGAAGTTTGGTTTTTGTTGAATAATAGGCTAGGAAAAATGAAATTTTGTTTTTTTAATTTTTGATTGAAATGGGGGTGAAATTTAGTGGTAGCTGGGTGGAATTAGTTTAATTAGAGGTCAAGATAAAGTGTGGGGAAATTTGGGTGTGTTTTGGTAGGTAAAATAGGCATGTTTGTCAATTTTTTTCATTAGAGAGACACATGGGTTTAACCTTTGGGCTGAACTAGCAACCGACGTTGGTCGGTTATCAACCGACGTCAATTAGAAAACCTACAATAGATCTATTAGGGTGCCAACATAGGTAGGGTGACTAATGTTGGTTTCTTTGTAAAATGAAAAGGTGTTAGAAAATGTGGGTATTGAATGTTGAAGATAGGTTTTGGCTTGGTAGGGGAGTAATAAGAAGTCTTCGGAAAGGGTCTTGGGTGAAGTATGATGTTGGAGGATGATTTCAGGGGGATGGGGTTGGCTAGGTCATATAGGTGAAATAACGGTAAGAATATAATTCTGGGAGGTAGGTTAGGTAAAGGTTGGTGGTCTTGGTAACGTAAGGTAGAAAATAGGATAAGTCGAGTGTTTCAATAGAAAGCCAAAGGGGTGACTGATTAACTTGTGTGAATGTTGGCTATGTAGGTGAGGAAGAAGATGATGAGGGGTCAACTTCCACCCCTCCTAGTACAGATGAGGCGTACCATTTCAAAGGAGGAGTGGGAACATATGTGGGTTGCTGGGTTGGGCACGGTGAGGAGATATAAGAGGAGTTCTTGAGATCACAACATGTCGGTAACCCTCATCGACATATAAGATCCAGATACCATCACCTTCCATTGTCGACAGGAGAGATGACCGTCATAGTAGAGGACGAATACAGGATTCTGTACATGCCGATTGTTGGGGATCTATTGTATAAGGTATTATCCTCAGATATGGTGAATCATATGGCTATGGTGTTTGGGCCGGCTATGGAAGAGCTGACATATCAAAGTGCAAGCATCAGTTATGGTGTGATGCATGCGGCATATCTGCAGGAGACTCATCTTACTGTGCTGATGATTGTTTCACCCTTCGAGACTCAGAGGGTGGGAGATTTCCACGGGCCTTGATGGGAGTCCTAGAGGACATAGTGTTTGACATGATTTGTTTTGCATGGGCACCATCATACTTGGTATAGTTATACAGGGAGTTGTGGGCTTATAGGAGGATACGACGATACAATGTTTGTTGTACCTATCTGTTACATTGTTGGGCATATGAGCACATTGTGTGCCTTTTTCTGATTGGTTTGCCATAATAAGGGTGGAATTTGGGTGTATATAGGGTAGGATATAGGCGGTGGTTACGGATTGGAGATCAGGTGAGGGTGGATGGGGTAACTAGGGATACAACATATTATCAGAGGGTATTAGCTAGCTTATCATCGGTAGAAATTCTATGGAAGACATACCTCATGTATCTAGAGTTGACAGGCATGAAGGAAGATATGGAGGGTCTACATCTTCTTAGATGGATTCAAGGGTACAGAGCGAAGGAGTACGAGTGCATACCGATAGATCAGGTCAGATGATAGTTCAACCTATAACACGGTGTGCCCTTGTCATTACCGTAGTACTGTCGAGAGGATGTGGAGATGCCATTACCTCTTCCATAACTAAAACCACTAGTGGGAGTGGAGGAACGAGTAATGGATGAGACTATAGACGATTCTAGATGCATGAATGGGTATAGTTAGTGGTGGGTACCACAGTTACATGCAGCACCAACTAGGCCAAGATTGACCAATTTGGCCACATTCATCAATGAGAGAGACAAGTTATAGATGCAGGTGATAATATTACAGGCCTATGTCACTACACTACAGGCACAAGTAGCTACCCTATAGGCACAACTAGTGGAGGCACATGCACAAGTTGGTGAAGGAGGATAGGTTATGGTACTACAGGCCCAGGTTATTGCATTATAGGCACATGTGGCCACTTTACAGACATAGTTAGCAACAACATAGGTACACATCGGCACCGAGGGACATGTGGCTGCCCCTCCTTCACCTCCTAGGGAACATTATGGGGCAAAGATACATGGACATGTTCTATTAGTACAGGTGCAGGTACGAGGATAGGGTCCATGACCTCAAGTACAGGTACATGGACCGATACTAGTGTGACAAGGTCCATAGATAGGTGCAAGAGTAATGCCACCACCACAGGTGATATTTATGGATCGATACAAAGAGGTTGTGGCCAAGGCTAGGTATTATGAGAATCAGATTGTAAAGCTTGGTCTACCTATTACCAGCTATGCTTCCTATAGGGCAAAACATGAAGCCATTCAGAGGTCCATCTCATGAACCCATAGTGCCAATAGTTCAGGTAGCCACCGTTCTCACGGGTAGGGCCAGCGGGAGGTAAGCAATACACAGAGATAGAGGCTAGATGAGGGGACATGAGAGAGTGGGAGAGGCACCAGACCCTCTTAGGGATGATATAGATATTAAGATGTTGTTTAATTTTTATTTTTGACTCTTATATATATATCGGCTTGCATGCCGAAGAGGCCAGATATACATGAGAGTTTTTAAGAGAGTTATTTATATTTGTATATACAATGTATTGACATACAAACTTTCTAGTATATAGATGATGACACTTTTTTTCTGTTGTGCGTTGCTTCATTTCCATTACATTGTTATTATGGAAACTAGTTGTAGGCATGGGTGATGATATGGTTTGGTTTAATTTCTAATGTATTGATATTATGGAAACTAGATGTGTAGGTATGGTTGATGTTATGGTTTGGTTTAATTTCCAATGTATTGATATTGTGGAAATTAGATGTATAGGCATGGTTCAGTTTAATTTCAAAGTTATTGATATTATGGAAACTAGATGTATAAGCATGGTTATGATGTATGGTTTGTTTTAATTTCCAATGTATTGATATTATGGAAACTAGGTGTGCAGGCATGGTTCGATTTAATTTCCAAGTTATTGATATTATGAAAAACTATAGATGTAGGATAGTTTCCATGGTATAGAAATGATGTAGGTATGGTTTGTTTGGTTTAATTTCCATGTTATTGATATTATGGAAACTTGAGAAAAATAAGGTGGTAGGGAAAAATAGTGGAAAAATGGTGAAAGATGGTAGAAAATGGTGGCCAAGCTAACCTCCAAAGACCCCATGTCTTCGAAGTGCTGCCTACATAGCCCTTGCAAAAGGGGCCTCAGGCTGATGTATTTCTCCCATAGGATAGGGAAGAATAAGATTTATGATGGATATGTTGGGTAAGGAAAGGTCCTAGTAAGGCAAGGTATAAAATAAACAGGGTCAAATGCTGAGTAGATAGTAGAAAGGCCAACCAGATGACTGTGTGATTGGTATGAGTAAGGTTTTGTTTTTTTATTTTGATTTTATTGTGATGAGCATGTATAATGTTTCAAAAATGATGATTAGTATGGGTATGGGTGAAATGAGAATTGGACCAAGATATTCAATTTCGATGGTCTCATCCTGTTGAAGAAGCAACAAGTAGGCAAAGGTGAACCAAAAAGAAGCAAAATGCTCCATAGTTGGCAAAGACAATAATAGGAATATCAAATAGGCTTATGAACATAAACCCCTTGATACATTACATGATTGATAGGTTTACAGTTGAATGAAGTTGTATGATCACAAAGTGTCACATGTGTGCCACGTCCCTTAAGTAGATAGGAAGAAAATAAAAGAGGGTTGGATGGAGTGATTTGTTTAGGGTAACCTTGGTGTGGGACAACATGCCCCTTATACAAGATACCCAAAACTAACATAGGCAAGTACATGACCAATTTTTTTTATTTTTCTTAATTTTTTTTTTCTTTTGCATTTTGTTTTTTGTATTCATAGAATGATCAATGTGGGAAGTCTATAGATGAATAATAGAGTCTCCTTGAGGTCTTCATGAAGTTGATCAATGCGGGAAGCTCCAAGATAATTTTTTGTTTTAACAAATATAGATTAGTATTATTTTTGGATAGACTAAGTACAACATGTGGCTGGATTTTTATAGTTGTCCTTCGAGGGAGCAGTCTACTTATAACAGCAATAGCAAGGCATAGATGTTCATTTGAGGGAATCATCTACTTGCGAGAAGTTTGACTTAAGGAGTAGAATTTTGTTATCCCAAAAATTTTGCATTATTTTGGACTTGTAGTCATGGACAAGACTATAAAGGAGTATATGCCTCTTTTATGAAGGAAAAACCATAACACAATAAAGGTTAGCTATGAAATATGGTTTTCAAGAGACGAATGACCATGGGATTCCATCCTGAAAAGGACAAAAAGTATCCATGAGAATCATGCCATGAGTAGATTCATGGTACTCATATTCAAGATAAGGCTGAATGGTGACAGATAATCACACAATTCTATTTAAGTCATTGGTCCTTAAAAGAGGTAGGTGGAAGGAGAGGTTCACTCAAGGGACGAGCATATATGAGACATAAAGTGATGTAGTAATTTATTCAACAATAGAATGGTTGAAGATGCAAGGCATTAAGGGGCTCATGTTTGGTTTACCCTCAAGAGAAGATAAATGATAAGCTCCTAATCCATAGGTATGAGTGACAATATAAGGTCCAAGCCAATTAGGAGAAAACTTTCCTCGTTTACTTTTCTCCATTTTGGTTACATGTTGATTTTCCTTTAGGAAAAGATCATTGATCTTGAATGTTCATTCTTGAATGCATTTTTCATAGGCATGCTTAATGCACTTTTAGTAGATTTGGAGGTGGTCTAGAGCATTTAAATGGCATTCATCTAGTAGCTCAAGTTGTGCCAAATGTTCTTGGTGAAACTCATCATCAGAGAGGATATATTTAAGAGATATAGAGAGATGGAATTTGGATTTTGAGAGGTATGACAGCCTCTGTACCGTAACCCAAAGAGAAAGGTGTGGAATTGGTAGAGGTGTGAATGCTGGTATGATAAGCCCATAAGGTGAAAGGAATTTACGTGCGTCAATCCTTACCAGATTCGTTAACCACTTTCATAAGAATTTTGTTGAGATTTTTGTTAGAAGATTCAGCTTGACCATTTTCTTGTGGGTAATATGGTGAAGAGAAACTGAGTTGAATACCAAAGTTGTCACACATTTGGCGTAGGGTTTTTTTTTTTGAATTGTTTTCCATTGTTAGTGATGAGGTGATGAGGAACACCAAAGTGAAAAATGATATGGTGGTTGATAAATTTGACTATTTTCTCATCTTTGGTAGAAATGAGAGGGATGGATTCCACCCATTTAGTGTAATATTCAGTCATCATGATGATCTAATGATGATGTTGTGAGGAATGAGGGTTAATCTCTCCAACGAGATCCAAACCCCATTGAGAAAAGGGCCAAAATTCTCTGGTGACTTGTAAGGTGTGACTAGGAGTATGATGAAGGTTAGCATGTTGTTGACACTTCACACAACATTTAACATAGTCAAAACAATCCTGGTTAGGGGTTGGTTAGTAGTAGCCGAGTCGAAGGATATGCTTTGCAACAATGAGGCAACTCAAATGCCCCCACAAATCCCATCATGAATTTCTTTGATGGTGTATGTGATTTCATAACTGGTGAGGCACTACAGGAGGATACCATCAAAGCCACATTTGTAGAGAATACCTCCCATGATGACGTAATGAGAGAAACTTTTTAGGAAGGCTCATTTTCCATTGTGAGTGAGATCCGAAGGTAGGATTGAAAGCAAGAGGTAGTCAACAAACTATTTATACCAAATGTTGCATGGGTCAGTATCGGTGCTACCCAAAAAATTAATGTCGGGAATAATATAAGAAGGAAACTACAACCATTGTATTGTGACAAATATTTTTGAGTCCAAAGGCGAGGGTTGTATTTGAGAAGCAAGACAATTCATGGTATCTGTGAATTTGTTAATGGATTGTAGAGTGGCTTGAATGAGGTAGTGATCAAAAGTAGTCAAAATTAGGTGGACATGATGTCTATACTTTTGAAGCTCATCATTATGACACTGGTATGAACCATTGACTTGGTTCACAACCAGTTGAGAATCACCAAAGATGTTAATGGATTTAACATCTAGGGAAATGATAGTTTGAAGACCTAACACAAGTGCTTCATACTTGGTTATGTTTTTGGTGTAGGCTAGTCTAGTTTAAAGGATAGTGGCATGGGCTCACCATCAAGAGGAATGAGGATGACCCCCACACCTCCCCCATGGTGACATTTGGATCTATTAAAGAATAATGTCATTTGAAAAAATAATATCATCAGTGGAGAGGGTGGTGATAGATTCATCGGGAAAATCAAAATTTGAGGATTGATTCCTAGGAAGAGGAGCATAAACAAGTTAATCTACGATGGTTTTTCCTTTGACAAAATTTTGATGAATGAACTCCAACTCCAAGTCTACAAGAAACATGAGCTAATGAGTGGTGCGTTGGTGTTGGTAAGGTTTGGCGTACATATAATGAAGAGGGTGAGTGTTGGTTGTGCCGAACGTTTTGTGATTAAGAAGGTAGTGGCAAAGTTTGGTGGCCACGAATACTAGGGCTAAGAAAAGTTTTTCATTGTGAGTGTACTGAGTGTTGTATTCTAGAAGAATACGACTTATGTAATAAACCACTTTTTCCTTGTGTTACTCATCATGAGGAGCAAGTATGACACCCAAGGAATGGTCAGTAGTAGAAATGTAAAGGTAAAAAGGTTGATTGTCTTTAGGTGGAATGAGCACAAGAGGCTGAAGAAGGTAGTTCTTCAATGCTTCGAAGGATTTGTGACACTCATCATTCCAATGGAAAGAAATGTCCTTTTTAAGGAGGTGGTGAAATGGTTGGCATCAGTCTGAAAGTTGAGAGATGAAGCGTCAGATGGATTGTAATTTTCCTTACAAGATACGAAGCTACCAAAGGTTAGTATGGGAGGCATGTCAATAATTTCCTTGATCTTAGCGGGATCCACTTCGATACCCCACAAAGAGATAATGAAACCAAGGAGCTTACCTAAGAAAACTGTGAAAACACACTTTTTTAGTTGATGGTGAACACAATATTGGATAAGGTGGTCAAATATAAATTTATGTGCACCAAGTGTTGGGCATGACACTTGGACTTACCAAGAAGGTCGTTGACATAGTCTTCTAATATGTCATGCATGATGTCATGGAAGATGTAAGTCATAGTGCACGCTGATAGGTAGCACCAGCATTTTTCAAGCCAAAGGGCATGACATGATAGCAGAAGGTCCCCCAAGGGGTGATGAAGGTGGTTTTGTGTTGATCTTACAGAGTGACTAATATTTGATTATAACCCAAAAAATCATCCATAAGAGATATCATCTCATGGTCGGTTGTAAGATCAGCTAGTTGGTTAATGCTTGGTAGAGGAAAGTTCATCTTTTGGACAGGCAAGGTTAAGGTCATGAAAATTCAGTGTAGATATGAAGTCCCCTAGTCACTTTAATGACAGGAACAATGTTAGAGATACATTATGGATAGTCAATAGGTAGGATGAAGGAAACAAAGAGAAGGCGTTGAAGTTCTTCTTTCACAAGAAGAGTAATGTGAGGATGCATTTTACGCAACTTCTATTTCATGAGTTTGGCCTCAGGGTTAGTTACGATATTGTGAAGCACAATATTAGGGT
Organism: Taxus chinensis; assembly: GCA_019776745.2. Taxonomy (NCBI): domain Eukaryota; kingdom Viridiplantae; phylum Streptophyta; class Pinopsida; order Cupressales; family Taxaceae; genus Taxus; species Taxus chinensis. Next base: position 112,509,323 of record CM034146.1, read on the forward strand.
CAATACCTGGCATATCTCTATAAGACCAAAAAAATTCTTTTCTATGATCACGAACAAAAGAGGTGAAAGATTCTTGTTCCGCGAAGTCTAAATACTAGCCTATCTTTAGAATTTGTGGGTCATTCTGAGTGTGAATGTTGATTTCTATGGTAGATTCATTCAACATGGTTTAAGTGTCAGAGGGTAATGACCTTTGAATATAAGAATCCTCCACACCTAAATAGGTTAGAATATAATCATCATCCTGACATTGAACAACATTTATAGAAGGCGTATCATCATCCAACATGTCAGGATAAATAAGAGGAAGGGAAGAGGGAACCTCGCCATCACTTTTATAGGTTATAGGTCCCAAGGATATGTTGTTCATGAAAAAAAAGCTAGGCAGAATGGATTGGGATCCATAGACTTTGTAGGAGAAGGTGGCACAATAGGTGACAAAGGTGGGGGAGGCTTTTCATCTTCAAAAATGGTGATGTGTGCCTTCTTAGGAGGAGGTTGTGAAGGGAATCTAAGAATACAACGGTCTTTTTGTTTTTTAGTGATGCACAGTATGATGGTGTGACAACCTTATTTCTAATGAATAAATTTGAATCCTTTCTAGGAGCAACGATGAAGAAAAGCGAGTGTGAAGCTGTGTTTGGTGAGGTAGAAGAATTTAGATGAAAAGGTCTGATTTGCAAGGGAGGTTCAATAGAATAGGAGGAAGTGTTAAGGCCCCCATAGGTTAGGTTGGTGTGAAGGTGGGGAGGGCTATATGGTATGACCTCTCCCATACGATGATTGTAACATGGGTGATGGTGTAGATTTCCATCAATTCTAAGGAGGTGGTATTCTTTGAGTGAAAGGCATTGAAAAATGCCTACCAAGGGATCTGCGGTTGGTACTTAGGTAGCAGGTATAGATGAGCTATCTTAAGTCTGAGAATATGGGGCATCAGCAGAGGGTGGAATAGGAGGGTCGGTAGGTGGGTTAGATTAGGAAGGTGAAGCAACATAAATGGTAGATGTGGTAGATGCCTTAACTGGGATTAGGACATCATTTGGATGGTAAAGCATATTACAAGTTTTGAAGGGGGAGGGATCTTCCTGAATGGTGTAAGGTTCCCCTTCATATTCAAATTTGAGGCAAAAGTGAAGGGTGGAAGGGACACAAGCCATGGCATGAATCCAAGGATGACTCAACAATCTGTTATACTGGAACTCTCCTTCGAGAATGTAGAAGAGTTCAGGAATATTTTGGGTACCCACATGGATGTGGAGGACAACGGTGCCAAGGGTAGTGGTCATGAAATCATTAAAAGATCAAAGCATGACGAGGTTTTTAGACATACAATTAGGTGGTATGCCTATTTTTTCATAGGCATGAGAAGAGATGATGTTGATACTAGCTCTTCCATCAATCATAATGTTCTTAATGGGAATATCATTCATGTAAGCTGAGATGAAAAGAGCGGGGTCAGGATCATCATGTTTTGAAGGGGAAATCTCTGATTTGGAGAAATTAATGGAAGCAATATGATGAGGGGAAATGAGGGCAGAAATAGGTGAAGTGTCATTTGGTGGAACCTCGATGGATTGCAAGACCTCAATGAGGTCCTTGAAGTGATGAGAATCAAAAGTTTGAATTAGGTTGAATAAAGACATCTTCAACTGGGACTGGTGAAGTTTTTTGATCATTGAATGATGTGTAACTCCATAAGAATTAGGTGGTACCGACCCAAGGATGGTTATCTTGGGGGAGGTGTCAAGTGTAATGGTAGGTGAAGGTGAACTAGAAGGGTTACCAAATTTTTCCTTTCCTTTTGTCTTTCACATGTTGTGACTGAGTGACTACACGCACCATGTTAATTTCAAAGATAGGAGGAGGAAAAGAGGGTTGTGTGGCAATGGGTGAAGAAATAATGGAATCCTCCTCCAAAAGATCATATTCTTTGAAGAGACCATCAGAATCGCAAAGCTGAAAGAGAATGTTTTTAAGAGCCTTACAAATCTCGACATCATGCCCTGGTGAGCGATGATAAGCAAAATTTTTTGTGTCATCAAACCCTACTGGTTTAGGTTTGAGAGGATCGTAAGGCTTGATAGGTAGAAGTGATATAGAAAATGTCTCTAATAACCGAGAAAGGATGTTAGAGTAGGATCCTGCCAAAGGATCACAATGAGAGGTCAAGGTTGTCTTGGGAAAAGGGGTAGGTGACCTTCGTGAGGAGGTAAAGGTGAGAGATCATGTTGGTGTAACTAATTTTTTGGTAGGTAGTGAAGGTTTGGGTTTAGGTTACAACTTCTTGGGTAAAGGTGGAGGAACAACGTGGTAGGATGAAGGAGACTTAGAAGGTGTAGGTATCTGAGTAAGCCAAGGTGAAAGTGTGGGTGTTGGAAAGAGTGAGGGTAAAGGTAGTGAAGAAGGTGTGGGAAGAACGGGAGGTGAAGGAAAGGGTATAGGTTTTCACACTTTGGGGTTTACCTTAGTAAAGGGGTAGGTTAACCAAGGTTGAAGGATGTGAGACCAATATTGATGATAAAGGTGAAGGTGAGTGAGAAGGTGTGGGGGATACTGGGGTGCAGACCCTAAGAGGTTGGGTCTTCCTTTTAGGTGTCGGAGTAGATTTTGTGATTGGTGGTGAAGAAGTTGACAAATTTAGCTTCACAAGGAGATGTAACAGATTTGGTATAGGTAAAACCCCTAAGGTGGTAGTAGGTTTTTAAGATGATGGAGGCTTGAGTGAAAGGGGTGCTGATGAAGAAGGGGCTAATACCACCATTTCAGGTGTAATAACTTTAGTCATTTTGAATATCTTTAGATATATGGTAGAGGTATCAGGGGAGGACATCTGCATTTGTGTGGAAATGTGGATTTTAAGACATCCCTAGAGTGTAGTGTAATTGACATACTCCAAGCAGTTAACCAAATGAGAGAAGGGTTTTGGAGTAGATGAAGAGGATGATGCACTTAGTGATAAATCTCGTGAAGAGCTCTGAGGTTTGTGAGATAGGGAAGGTCTTAGCCTCGGATGACTCGGTGGGTAAGAGTGAGGTAAGAAGAGTGATGGGATCTTTGAAGGCCTTCGGAGAGGTATCACCAATAGGAAGAGGTAGATATAGATTGAATCCTTTATGGGTTGAGGAAGAGGAAAAGTGGGTGACGTAGATGAGGTTAGATCCTCTACGGGTTGAGGGTAGAGGTAGGATGATAAGGTGGGTTCCTCTATAGGTAGAAGAACAATTGGTGGGTGATGTAGGTTTCCTCTATGGGTAGAGGATTAGGTAAGGTGGGTTCCTCTATGGGTAAAGGAACAAGTGAGGCGGGCTCCTCTATGGGTACAGGGGAAGGTAAGGTGGGATCCTATATGGGTAGAGGAGTTCGTGTGAATATTTCCTCAATAAATGTTATAGGAGGATACCTGGATAGAAGGATCAGACGCTGTATTGAAGATTGCATGAACCACATGTACATTGGTTTCTTCTTTAGATGTCTCGGCCAACATGATTTGATGAAGGGGCAAATGTTGTATGGATCAGGAAAAATTGTTTTCTGAAAATGTCCAAGTTTGTATTAGCAGGCATGTTAATAAAAGGTTAGGGTTGTCAAGGATGAGATCACCACTATCTAACATTCCGTGCACAATGTTTTTAAAGGTTTTACAATTTGTGTCACTATGTCCTCTTACACAGTGGTAATTATAGAATTCATTTTCTTTATACCAAGTCCGGTGTGGGGTGAGAAGGATCAAAACTAGTATGTGGTTTGATGGGAGGAAGAGTGATGGCTCCTGCCTTCAATAGATTTTCCAATACAAAATAATAAGGCTCCCCAATAGGAGTGTAATTATTTTGTTCATATTTTGATATTGAAAATTTTGACCTCGGCGAGAGATTGGGAGGAGGTTTAGATTGATTGGTTGGATGAGAAGGGCCAGATTTTAGAACTACCACATTAGTCAGATCCTTTGGGCTTGGAATGGTTGTTAGGTGGTTTGGAAGAAGATTCATTTGATTTGAAGGTGGTGTTTTTGTTACGCAATTTTAGTTTGTCTTCTTTACAAAAAGGGCATGGATCTCAAGCTTCCTAGCCATGGTAAAAGCCTCGTCAAACGTATGAAACATTTGAACTTGAAGAGTTGGGGAAATGTGTCTGGCACACACCCTCTTAAATAAATCTATGAGCTCGGGCTATAGGAGAGTGAAGGAAAGATGATTGATTAGGCCTCGCCACCGTGCAGTGAAATTAATGATAGACTCATTGTCATATTGACGAATAGAATATAAATCTATGTCATAGAGACCTTTTTAGAAATGTTTATCGAAAAGTGATCGAGAAAGGTCTGTGTCAAATTGATTAAAGGAAAATATTCGAATTTTTGGGAAAAGAATTGTACCAATCTAAGGGCAGGTCCCGACAGGGACATGGGAAAGGTATGAAGGAGAAAGGCATCATTATGGCCTATTAGGTAATAAGTATGTCTAAATGAACGTAAGTGTTGTTGTGGGTCCCTGTTACTGTTAAAGCCGTTGAATTTAGGTAGTTCCCATTGCGCATGATACAGATGAATAGGTATAGAGGGATGGATGGGTTCATTACAAATCTCATCATATGTTAAGACGTTAGGACCCAGAAATTGAGGCCTCAAACATCTTCATTTTATCCATCATCATTTTAATGAGATCCGTTGTGGGGTTTGATTGAGGGATGCCCCCTAAAGGATAAGGGGCATGATAAGATGAATAGGTCGTAAAAGGCATACTAGTATGTGGTGGTGCTGAGTATGTGAATTGAGATGTAGGTATGTAGGAAGTAGTGGACGAGGAGGGCATATACCCCGAATATGCAATTGAGGTGATGGGTTGCATTTGAGGTAAGGTGGAAGTGGGAGGGGCTTGTGGAAAGATCCTCGTGGTGATAGGTGGAAGAGTTTGGGGAATAGAGACCACAAAATTCTGAAATGGAGTGGAAGAGGTCAATGTAACTGATGATTGTGTAGGAATGGGTACAAAAGATACTGATGATGACACAATAGGGGCAGTGGATATGGGTACTGTAGATTTTGATGGGAGATAATACGTCAAGGATGTAGAGGTTATGTGAGAAAGTTTGTTACAAAATGGGAGTAGGAAACACTATAGTAGTTTGGGTGGCTACATTAGCATTCCTTGATATGGCAGAGGTGGTAGAAATGGGGGGCATGGAAGTGGGCATTCCATAAAGAAGGTTGACCTGATGAGTTGCAGGTGGAAGAAGTAGAAAGGTAATGTTGCAAGGCCTTGGTGTTATGATCAAGGAATCTAGTGAATTCCTCATTACCTTTAGGTACAGTGATAGGTGCATTAGGATCCATTGGAGATGAAATGGAAGGTGGTGAGGGGGTAATAGGTAATATATATAACTCACGTGAAAAGTAAGAGCTCGGGCTTGTTGGTGAGTCTAAACCATATGAAAGGTGGAAAATGGGTACCTTGGGTTCTGCAGAAGTGATAAAAACTCATGAACAATTTTTGAAAGAGTTTGGTAGGTGAAAATAGGTTGCTATTTTTGACAAAAATTCAAAAACACAGAGGTCGATACCAGTCAGTGAACCGGTGCCGGTTGGATGAAAGGATCAATATCAGTTTCTGAACTGATGCTGGTTATTATGAAAATGAAGAAACTTGAAATTTTTGAGTGTAAATTTGGTCGAAAGAAACCAAGAAAGAGGTTATGTATAGAAAAATATAATCTCAACACACCCAGAGAACCAAAATTAACTGGTTATGATGATTGAGTGTGAAAAATAAAGAAAAGTGATGACGTAATAAATCACACCTCAAATAGTAGAAGACAACAAAGAAATTGACATATCTAATAAGCATAGTCTAACAAACACGTAATCCCAGGAAGAATATTTTAGCGTTTTGATGGCTTAAGCCTTAGGAATGACTGTGAATATATAGAAAGGAGTGGATACAAGGTACCTAGAAGCCAACTAAGGATGGTTTTAGGAAAGTTTTGGCAGGGGAGTCCTCAATATACCTTTTGGTACGTGAGGTCCGAGCTTTGATATGACAATCTAGCTAGAACACCGGTCGAGGCTCACTATCAACGGGTGTTTAAATCCTTGATAGCTTCTTCCTAGGATTTGGGGAATGTTTAAGAAATGTGTTGTTTGTTTGAGCAATTTGGAAAACAAGTGTGTACAAAAGTGGACTATGCTTGATTACCCAATCATCAATCAGTCATAACCTCCATTATATTTGATTGATAATTAGACTATCTGAGCTAAATGCAAGAATACACAAGATGTAATGCAACAATTTTAAACCCAAATCAAAAGATGGAGATTAGATGAGAGCAATAGTGAATAGGAATAAAGTATGAATTTTCACTAATGTAAGCAAGCAAGAAAGAATGATTTGTTTTGAATTTACACCAAATGAAGTGTTTCTTTTAGAGAAAATAGAGGAAATAATATTACAAATGAGAGATTTAGTGAAGATTTTAGAAAGGGAACAATCATAAATTCAATCCTAAGTGAATATAGTGAAACCACAAATGATGAGTGTCCCACCTAGTGTGCCAAAATGTTTCACCAATAAGAACTTACATGCATGAGAAATTTTTTTAAGGTAGAAGGTTGGTACATGAGGAATACTTGGAGGTTGTGAAGAGGTTGTGCACCATTGGAGAGTAGGCCGATAGAGAGCACTCCTTTTTGTCTGGGAAGGACTACTTGAGAAGAACGAAGATAAGACCAAAAGATAGAATTAAGAGCATAGGTTGGTGGATTTCATAGTCAGGAGATCTAGATCCAGAGAGGTGGAGTGCTTCCTAGAAGGTTGAAGGCTGTCAATCCATGTTTTGAAAACAAATTAAGTGCTGACAAGAACATGAAATAGAGAGTCCTACTGTAGTTGTATAATTTAGGTATCTCACACAAGCACAATAATTTAAATCTAATATCAATAGTGAAGTATAAGATTAAATTTAATAGTGGGTGATGGGTTGTTAAGGTCTGTAGGTGTAGCATATGGATATTATTGAGGTCTGGGTGAAGTTGTGGGAGGTTTGGAGAGATTTTTGGGTGAGGGAAATAAGCTTGTTGTTCTGAGGAAAAATTCCAGACACAGAGACCGATACCGGTTGGGGAATTAATGCCGGTCACTAGTTTTAGTCTGGGATCGGTTGGCTAACTAATAATGGTAGGGGAAATTAGGTACCAAAGGTTAAAAGGGGTTATTTTACACTGTCAATGTGATTGCACATAGAGTGTTAGGAAGGTTTAGGCAGGGTGTTGTGATTAAGGTGAAGGCTCAACAAAGATGAGAGAGGTGATTAGAGGAATTCATGAGAGGTTTAGGTTGGTAGGGTATTGGGTAGATGGGCTGACGGGATGGTATTCAGGTGAGAAAAGAGCCGTACAACAGAAGACAATGAGAGATATAAAACCAAAGTCAAAGAACTAACAACGTGGTTAAGATACTTATCTACAATATTTGGAGACTGGTAGATGTTGGTGGTTGGTGGGTGCTCGTAGAAGAAATGGGTCTGGATCTAGTTGCACGTAAAACAAAGTCTTGTAGTGATTATGTGTGCAAATGATCTGAGGCTATCGAGTGAAGAGGTTGGTTGCTGATGAAGAACTTCAATGCTTTTATGCTATGTGTTTGATCATTAGAGGCTTAATTAAATGCTAGGATGCAAATGAATAATCCCAAACTAACCAAAAGAAGAACCTGGTGAAAGAGTGGAAAATCCTTATTTAAAGGAACCAATGGTGGTTCCTTAACTGGCAGCCGGTCAAGGAATAACTAACGTCAGTTAGGGAGAAATAGTCAATTTTTCTCAAAATATCATATTTCTTACCTTTTTGGCATGAGACTAGAGTAGAAATGGGTTAGGAGTCTTGATTCTTGTTTAAACATGTAAGAAATTGATCAGAAAGGTAGTTAGTAATAAATATTAGGTTTAGAAAGAGTCTCATTTGGTTAGGGGGAGTGATGACTCAGTCTTAGTTATTAAATCAGCTTGGAATGGGTCTAAGGTGAGGTGAAGGGGTGAGGTAATAATTAATAAAATATAGGTAATTAGATTAAAAAAATATATGAAAGGGGTCATGGTAAGGGGGCATGTAATAAAAGTGGACCTAGAGGGTGCAGTCCCAATTTTGGGTGTTTACAAAAAGAAAGAAAAAATCATACACAATAGGAAAAAAGTGAAGAATAAAAGAACAATAAAGGAAGTTTAATCATCAAGTTTAAAACAATATCCAAAAATATTTCAATGGGATCTTTCGATTATCTATACCAAGGCTATGGACACCTTGCCAGTAGTAGAGAAATGTTACAACTAGAACTAAATATATCTCTTTCGGGGTTATGGATTCCTGAGTTGAAGTGAAGAAATTCATGGCTCAAAACATATCTTCCATTATACAAAATCCATACTAAATGTCCCCCTACATACCTAAACATTGGCTAACATGTCCTCATTTATTGTTTTTTGATGATTATGCCTTAAGCGGTAATTGTCTCACATATACACATATTGAATCTCAATTAAATGAAGAGCTAGCATGTTGCATTGTATTTTCTAGACTTTGTTCAAATTTCCTATTTTCTCCATGTTCATATTATATGTGGTTGTGTCCCTCCATGAGTCCTATTACACCTATAATCCTTGTGTTATATTTATACAACATTTCCTTTTTCCATATTGTATATCCCATTATATTGCACATCTATAGTCACATGACTCTGTGAAACAAAAGAAAACCACAATATAAAATCATTGGTTAACCATCATACATATTCATTTCAAAATAAAACCACAAGTACACACACATAAAATGAAAACCATATGACTCATATTGTGCCACAATAAAAGAGTGAGATCAATGTCTCATCTATATATGTATCCATCATTTCGTACATACAAAATCATGTGGCCAAGCCTATATCAGTCCTAGGCCTACTATCACCTATATGTGATATTATTGGATGAAACAAACCACTCTTAGGAGGACCTATGTTGGTCCTATGTGTCCTTTACCTAGAGATAGATGATCTCGAAAATTGATACACTACAACATGTGGGGAATGCAATCATAATACCACCTCATAGTGTCTGACATGTGCACTCTCTTGTAATATGTTTACTAACATGAGCCAATGTATCCTCTATGATATATTGATAACCTAACTCATGCCCATACACTCCCATGACTACCTCCAAATAATCCACTCACTCTCGATCACACTCTTTCATGGCCACTATTACCTCTAGATCATGAATATGTCTCATAGAATCAGACTGTCCCACCATGTGGCCCTCCAAGTCCTCAATCGATGTTCGATCCACCTCTTGGAATATTCATAGCTTTGTCACCTCCTTATGTATCCTATGATTATCTGTTGTCATCTCATCCAAGGAAGAAAATACTGAATCCACCACACTCTCCATATATCAACCTCTATATCGACATGGTTTCCCCGATGGTGCTCACTGCCAACTTCTCTATACTTTATTGACATATAATACTAGCTCCTTCATCCGCCTCCTCCCTCATGTACATCCTGCCACTCCATCTATATTTTCTTCTAGATCATCTTTCGTCTTTCTCTCCCCACCATCTTGTATCTCTACCTCATCACCCAAATCCCCACCTATCTTAGCACTAGCCTCCACCAAGTGCTCTATTCTACATTGTTGAATCTGCACTGGGGTTTCATCATCCTATGTCTCTATTATCTATGTTTCTTCCTCATCTCCCTATATACTTCAACCATATTTTCTCTCTCTCATATTTATATTCACCCCTATTACATGTCCCCTCGATCCATACACTTCCCACCATGTATCGAAGTATTGTGTAGTCCCCACATCATCCCCTACAAAAATATCTACTGGTGGTTCATCCTCATTACCTATCATCTCATACGCTGGTAGTGGTTTCCCATCCCTACCAAATTGTGAGTATATCACTAGATCTAGCATTACCCCTATCTTAACCCAAGCTATCTCATCACACATCCATATTGGAATAACTCCATCTCTCTTTCTTTCCTCCCAATAACCCACCCAGTCCTTTGTACCTGTCTAAACTATACTAGATCATCTCTCTATCAAAAAAACCTTTCCACCTCCAAATATAACCTCCATATCATACCACTTAGCTCCAACTTGCCATCATCTACTAAAATTGATCTATCATGCCCTCGTATGTCATATTCCTGAACATCTCTCAATCCAATCTCCTTCGTAGAAAGAATGATGATTCTGGTGATAATTTCTCATGGATGGGGTTTTGAAACCCACAAGGTTTTTCCATTACTATATTATCCCATGCACACGCCTGCAATATTACTCTCATTCTCAAACACACCCTCAACCAATTGGTATAGTGTTATAAATCTTAATATGTTTGTGCTAACAATTCATGTCCTCATGCATACACTCTCCATATCTCTATGAGCTCCGATAACACCTCACCCACCTCCATGGGAATGCATATCCTAATGACTATAGAAAAATGATATTGAATATCATGCTACCTAGGTAGGCCATCACTCAAGTACTTACTCCCTGCTCATAAAACTCATGATACCTGAACCCATAACTATTAATATCAATCTCATCTACCATTGGCCCACATAGTCTCGTCAATATTCCATCCTACCTGGTTAGATCTACAATTGAGATTACCTACTTACCCTATATAGAAATTTAGAATATCCTCCAAAGTGATCGTCATCTCATCCATCACCATCTAAAATGTGTTCGTGTCGATATCCCACCTCTCTAACAACATTGTCAATAAACACCTATCCATCTACACCTCCTTAATCCATATAATATAAAATAGGCCCACCCTTTGAATAAACTTCAATATTTGTTTTAGTCATATCCTACCACCATATGTACATAAATCCTAGAAATAGGTGTCATAATGTCACTAATGCTAGGCCCTACATCCACAAAAAACATCCTCATCAGTCCCATACTTCATCACATCACAATAAAAATTTCACCTTTAGTGGTTGTAGTTTGGTCGCAGGCCGGTTATAGCGTGGTCTCAACAAGGTTATGTTGTGGTTGCTAGCCACTTTCAACAGCCTCAAAAACATGAGAAAATAAAAAAATTACTAGAAATTCCTACCTCTGATTGTACAACCTAAAAATTCCTACCTCTAATTGTACAACCCTCAACCTCGGGATCAGCCTCCCACACGGGCATGTTAGCTCTATCACTCCCACTCTCCTCTTTATTCCCCATGTGTGCAAATCATCTCCCCTCTCCACTTGCTACTATATATGATCCACAAATGCACCTTGAACATAAAAAGGTCTCCACTCACTCGTGCCTATAACTCACATCGTGTGTTACTTCACTCGCTTCTTAGTCATGCATGTGATCAGGGCACACATAACACCTACCTTATAATATCTCACCCTATTCACCTTATCACTCTCTACAACTGACCACCCAGTCATGCCTGTGACTGGGTTATACTACCCCAATTTGACACTACCTCCCTTGTACCCATTACTCCACACACCCCCACAACCCTTCACCAATAAACCACTTATCTGATCTAGCCTAAATGCACCCATCACCGAGACCCCTCCTTGTCCCTATTGTTCCCTATGAACCACTGCTCACCACATGAACCTAACCTCCATGAATCCTAACTCATTCCCCCTCCTCATGCATCACTCTTACCCTCTTTTGGCCTCACCCCTCACTCCACCCTACCAAGTCAAAGGAACGACCAAGCTCCCACTCGTGCGCCACCTACTTCCCTACCCCTGTGCCACATAATTTGTCTCCCTTGTGCCACTTACTTTCCCCATTCATTTCCTCTATCATAACCTCTCATTCTACCCCACCCAATCGCAGGTACAAAGGAAAATTTTTCTGAGATGTGAAGTGTATGATAAAGGTCACTAAGGAACATCTATGAACTCTTGGATAAAGGAATGACCAAAAAGGAAATTATTTCCTATTGTTCAAGTTTGTCTCAAAGGTTTATTTGATAAAATGAAAACACAATTTCAATATTTAAATCAATTTTTGATCAAACAAGATTTAAGTATTAAAAAGGGGTTGAAGTGATTTAGAAAATGTAACAATGCAAGGTATAAACTCAAATAACATTTAATATAAACAAGTTTTAAGTCCTGAAAGTGGAGGATACAAATGCGAGCAGTGTAACAATACAATTTGGATACTTAATTCAAGTTTAAGAAAACAATATGTAAAAATAAATAATGGATTTACACAATGTGAGAAGCGTAACAACAATACCTTTAATACTCAAATCAAGTTTGAATTAAAAAAAGGGTCTAGGTATAAAAATGAGTCGAAACAATCTGAGAAATGTAATAATACAATTTGGACACTTATATTAATTTTAAGAAAAACAAGATGTAAGTATAAAAAATGCGTTTATATAATGCAAGCAACGTAATGACGAAAAGTGAGATAAAGGAAAGATACCTTCTACAAAGAGACTATTGGACAAATTTTCTCTTTCTTGATCAGATTAGTGAACTAGATACCAAAGAAAATCAAGAAACTCAAAACATACAATGGTTTAAGGTACCTAAAGATGATGACGATGATGATGGATAGGTACAAAATGAACTATTTGCTGACAACTTGATGATCTGCACAACAAAGAAAACTAGAAATAAAAATGGATTAGATGGTAGATGAGAGGATTGCTTGACGAAGTTGGTTCTAAGAAGTGTGAAATTACTTATGCGGATGTCAACCCCCATATTGAGAAAAGAATATAAGATCAATGATAACAAATTGAATAATATGTAGAATTTGAGATAAACAAAAATTGGAAATGTAGAAATGTAAAGAAAGTACAAATATGATTAAATTATATGTAAATTAAACCAAAATTTACCAAGTTGACAGTGACCCAAGCTATAGACATCCATTCGATAGTGATAGATCAAAACAACAACCAAGAATGATGATATGAGAGTTTAAAATGCAGATATGAAACTGATGCAACACCTATAGTGACTGATAAGGACCTGCAGAGAGGATCAAAAACAAGAGAAAAAAAAGGATGCAAGAAAATGGAGATCTAATGTGATATGATGGAAAAATAAACTAGTTTTATGGAAATCAAAGGAAGATAGAGTGGATCTGAGATGATAGAGTAACAAAATGACAGATCTAGGAATTGTGTGGACATAGAAATAGAAAAATAAACAGATATAAATTTGGATGACATAATAAGTGATGTAGTAGGAGCATGGTCGATGATGACCTGATAGGAGTGATGAATACTTGGGATGATCTAGGAAAGGCCAAAAATGGATGGATTAGATTGACAACACACACACACATAACAAATGAAAAAGAATCCTAGATTTGAAGCTCTGATGAAAACTAGACCTGCAAAATGTTAGTAGCTAATAATAGAAATAAAAATGATGCAACAATGGAACAAATCAAAGAAAGGTGAATATAAACTCCCCAAGGTCTCCAAGAAGATTACAAGATAGGTAGGAAACTACAAAAGGTACTCAGAGATGAAGACCAGACCGCAAGAGAGTTAAAGACTCCAAAGTTGCGTCCATAAGAAAGGAGGGGGTAAGGGAATATTTATAGGGTATACGATGATCTAGATGGGTCACCACCGATTGTGGGGAACCATCCAATTGGGTGGTGGGAGGATGCCTAACTTGAGGCATCTATCCCATTAGAGGTAGGATTAGGGTTTTCAAAGGCTTAGGAAGGTTAGGGTTGCATAGGGAAGGGTAATAGGGCAAGTGGGAGGTTAGAATGAGTAAATAAAGGCTAAGGGGAGCCTAGGGATGGGAAACTATGTAGCTTAGGGATGAGAGAGAACCTATGGAGGAGAATTAGGGTTGATTGGGAGTGATTTAGGAATAATTAAATAATGAGATGAGGATTATGAGATACTTAATTATGATTAAAAATAATTTGGGATGGATGGTATAAAAGATGGGAAAGGTAGAAAATAGATAAAATATGAATTTAAATACATGACCATGGTGATAAGATGGGAAGGTGGGGTGACAATGGTAGCGATACCAAATTTTGGTGTCTACATTTGCCCCTTTTTGTCGAGTGGTTTATGCAAGCAAGATGTGAGAAAAAACTGATGATAAATAAAGGGTAGGATGAAGTATGGGGGGAATAACTGGTGTGGTCTTCAGGGAGATGAAGACAATCTCATATGGGCTTTTGATTCAGTAAAAATCACTACGAAATGGAGGGAATCTAATGGGAAACAAATCAAATGGATGTAAGCTGTGGGGACCAACGGTTCATAGGAACAAATCAAAATTATGTGCAACCAAATATGAAAATAATGTGAAATCCTTCATACATGAGGAATCAAGGAAAGCTATGCATTAACAAAGGATGAGGATGGAAATAATGGTGCCCTGAAAAAGGACACAAAGATGGCCAAAAAGGTGAGATAGGAATATGTGAGATATGGTGCCCCGAGAGGGAACACAAAAATGGCCAAAAAAGTGGACTTAAGATTAGATAGATTGGATAAGATGTTAGATTGGATGAGATTTGGATGAGATAAGATGAGTTTATAAGATGAGATGTGAGAAGATTGATAATGCGAGAAAAAAGATGGTAGATTGGATGGGATAAAATAGATTGGATGAATGAGAGAGATTAGATAAGATAAATTTAAGAAAATGAATGTGAATCGATGGGTAGTAACCAAAGTGTATGAACGATGCTACGTTATATCAAGGAACGTGTGAGGAAACGATGCCTCCAACTGCATTGGAGGTAAACAAGAAGGGGATACAAGTAACACAATGCACATGTGACCAAAACATGTCTTAACACATAACCAATGATAGTTAGTTAAACCAAAATATCATGAAGGAAATATGGATGGAATGATCTCATGAATAAAATGCCAACAGAAAAAAGTGGTTTGCGATGGAACCTTGTACGTGGGAAGAGGTTTCTTCCATAAGTGGTGTTCCCTTGATATATGCCCCAACTTTAGGTAGCGGAAAGAGAAAACTGATCAATGCGGGAAGTTTTCTATGAGAAATATGATCAATGTGGGAATATTTTGTAGGATACTAATAATATAGAAGGTTGATCAATGTGGGAAGCCTTCATTGCCATGATATAAGAGAGAGTAGACATCCTTCTAGGGTATGGTCTCCTTTATACATTTTGGAATTTTGATGACAAGAATGATATAGAAGATAGTTGTCCTTTGAGGTATTGGTCTATTTATTTAAATTTCTTTTCTTTTCTTTTCTTTTATTTTTTACATGAACAATTGTCCTTTGAGGGATTAGTCTATTTTTTGGATATGAGATATGAGCATCCGATATTTTGACATGGGGAAGATATGGGTATAGCTAAGTAGACCACTTAGGAGGGGATGAGAAAATGTACAAGAGACACCCTTGGACCCTTTGTGTGGTTCCATTGGGTAAATAATAGGGTGATGGATGTAATGATTACAGAGTTCTCACTAATAAGGGAGAACCTATCCATAAGGAAAATGATATGGAAAGAGCCATGATGCTCATATTTAAGGTCAAGAATAATAAAGTGATGGAAGACCACATAGTTCCAAATCATTACAATGATGGATGAAAGAGGCTAATGATAGAGGAATGATATAAGGATTTGACTAAGTGCTCATTAGTAGGTATCTTAACAATAGAATGGTTGCAAGTGCAATGCATTTATTAGTTCCACTTGTGGTTTAACATCTAGGGAGGCTAAATGATAGGCTCCCGACCCCTACTTATGCATGATAATGTAAGGTTCAATCTAGTTGGGGAAAACTTTCCATGTTGGACCCTTTCTAGAGTAGAGATGATCTGATTTAAGGACAAGGTCATCGATGTTGAAGGCATGATGAGATAGGACAATAGCTTGTAAAAGATTAAAATAGGAAGAGATAAATGATAAAAAAATACAAGCTACCCTTAAAAAGTGAGGAAGCGAGTAAACATGCATCTTAGTGAGATGAAGATGGCCAAAAAAGTGTACTTATGATGAGATATGGTGCCCCAAGGGAGGCACAAATATGGCCACAAAGGTGGACTTCTGATAAGGAGGGATGAGATGATAGATAGGTATATTGGATAAGATGAGACAATAAATTGGTTAAGGTTAGAGATAGATAAGACAATGTTGAGGAATAAGAGGAAATGAAATAATTTTATAGTAGAATGGTCCTAAAGTGAACTCCCCAAATATCCAAGGAGTTATTTTATGGAGAGGAAGATGGATCAATGTGCATGGGATATGTGGATGAGGGAGAAGATGACAAATGATTGAGAGAAAGGAGTGGATACTAACTTGCGAGGGAAGCTTTTTTGAACACTAAGTAACTTGGATGAGGATAAGCTAGATGAAATGTAGAGAGATGGGGTGAGATTGCTAGGAGTAGTGATGACGACTTTAGGTTTTGATTAGATAGATTATTGGAAATCATATGTGTGATTGGTAAGACACAACATCGATGAATTAGGGAGGAACCTCCTTGGGAGGAGTAACATGTGGAGAAAAAATGGCCACATATGTAGTGGTTGAGTGATGGGACTTAGATATTTTGATGAATGAAGATGTATAAATGGGAATTGGATTAGTCATGGATAGGATAGTGGATGGAGAAGGATGATCCTATTGGATGAGAAATTCATCTTCCTCAATAAGATCATAAATAATAGCCTGAAGGTCCTTATAATGCTCAATTTCATGACCTAGGGTGTGATGATAAGTGCAAATAACATTGGAGTTGAACCATGATGGATTTTTAATGTGGATAAAATTCCTTGATAGGAAGGAGTGTGATAGAGGATATTTTAATTAAATTTTTAAGGATCTCTGTGTAAGATCCAATAGAAGTGGTGTAGGGAGTATTTCTCTTGTGATGTTTGATAAGAGATATTGAATTGGGTCTGGAATAAGTATATATTTGCATTGGAGGTATAGATTTGAGAGGTAACTTAGATGTCTTGGTGTTTCAAGATTGATTGGTGATGGGTGTCTTAAGTGAAGGGCCTGACCCTAAGATATATGTGAGCACTCCTAAGATAGATGATGTGGTGTTTGATTTATTAGGAGGGGTAATTTATACATTTTAATGAGGATGCATGAGAGAATTTTTGGGAAGCATGCCAAGAGTCTTTGATTTTGATTGTGAAGATTTTCCCTTAGAAGGGATGGCAATGATCTCAACTAGAGGATTTGAAGGTCATGATGTAAGGGTAGATATTGATGAAGGAAGATGAGTCTAAATGATGTGGTTGATGAGATCTAAATGAGTTGTAGATTGTATAGGTGTTGCATAGATTGGTATAGAGATGGTTGGTTCTATATTGGGGGACAAAAATAGTTTTTGGTTGCCTTAGGTGGAGGTGTTTGTGTCATAATGTTTCAAGAGGCATCATTTTTATATTTATAAATCAAGTCGTAGACGTTCGTGTGGTTATGCTAGAAGATGTGATTGGTTTCGAAGTGGGTATAAATATAGGAGTGGATGATGATGAAGAATTCAATGTGAAGGATTGGGATAGAATATATGGTGTGGCCATGTTGGTATCCAAATTGATTCTCCGTTAGAAGTCGAGTAGCATAAAAATTTTAGCAAGACACTTAGAGACAAACATATCATATTATGAGTCATTTTATAGCTGGGGATGGGATTCGTTTGGCTCTTTATAACTCCAGTGTTGGAGAAATGGATAACACCTTCATTAAGGATTTGATCTATCCTCACTACTGTAGCTCATGCCTTTTGACCAGGGTGAGAGGACCCATTTTGTAACCTCTGTTGGTGAAGGACATGAAGAGATCCTTCTTTTGCACAATTTTTAGGGGAACCTTGAGAAAATATGATCAATACGCCACAATTTAAATCTCATGAGTTGTCACTTCTAAAGAATGGAGATATTTTTTGAAACAAGTTTCAGGTTACTAGAGACACTTAAAACCTGCTTACTTCTATATATTTTGGCAATAGAATTTGTTCGTTTGTGGATACACAGTGCAAATAGGGGTACTTCAGGTAGGATTCATAGTTATTTGAAATTTATTGGTGGGAAGTTAAGCATGATAAAGTTTATTATACCAAATATTTGAGAGCCTTTACAAAAATTGGGAGACTCACAGATAGAATGCTTCAGAATAGCCAAAATATTCCTTTAACCAGAAGGTGTGCATCAATGGAGGCCCAAATCTGCATGGTTTCACATAATCTTTAAGAATTCATCATGAAGGCTTGAGCTAAAGACTTGATTAAACATTAACAACCTCTGGTTCATCATGCCTAAGATACACTCATAGGATTACAAATAATGTTTATCAATATAGTGAGACTAAAGTGATATTAAACTATTTAATTCATTACCAGATGAAGGCTCTTCTCATAATGAAATTACAAATTCCATAATAATGACACACAGACAAGATCTTGTGTGACCCAGAGATATTTTTAACATAAGATTACAATAGGAACAAGAAAACATATTTGAAAACATTCTAAAATTAAAGTAGACACAACAATGCAAATGATCAACACAGGGTCATTCAGAGTTCATTAGTAGGGGAAAGTTTCTGAAATAATCTCAGATCATGTCGCTGGTTGTACACTTGCAACCACGTTGATGCGATTGAATCAAAACAACACAGAGAAATGAAGTGGTCTCTCAAACGACCTCTTGAGAAAATGGTTTCTCTCATACTTCTCTCAGAAAAATTAACCCTTGACCTTTTACCAGAGTATCCTCATTACATTTATACAATTCACTTGCTCACTCATCCCAAATTCCCCCCCCCCCCAAAAGAAGAATATTTGAGGAATCCTTTGCTTGTTACCAATTTGTCTCAGAAAGTGATGTTTAACAAATTTACACCCGAATCTACCAAGTGGAAAAATCGTGAACTGATCACGTTTATAAGAACCTCGACTAATGACTGGGATGTCATGCCCCAACTTTTTGATAGTTCTTCTAATCATCCTTTTATTCTGTTATGCGAGAAATCCCATTTTTAATCATTTTCTGGTGGCTCTATATAGCTGGGTTTGACAAGCAATCCTTTTCACCCTCAAGGATACACCTTGAGAAATGAGTTCCCTCGCATGGATGCCTGCATTCGTGCTTCTCATAAATGAGTGTCTGTGCACGGATTATTCCACATACCTACGCTGTGAGTCTGAGCCAGCCAAGTGAAAAGAGGAGTCAGCGGAAACCTCCATGTGTTTCCTTGGCGCAACTATAAAGGTAAAGTCCAGAGGAAGGTTCCAAAATGAACGTGGGTCCTTCACGTGTTCAAAACCATAGAGATTCGCATCGAATGTTGAAAAGTCAAAATATGGGAAGGCCCAATGGAAGCTTGCACATGTATATTCAGCACAAATTCAAAGATGAAGTTAAAAGTTGGGACCTCAAATGAGCCCAGGTTCACCATGTGCCCTAGGCCCAAGATGTTGGAAATATTGTCATTGATATCAAAGGCTTAATCATTGATGTATTTGGTTAGCAGAATCATGTAACGGAAGATGACAGAACTACTGACAGATGTTGATGGATTTTGACAAAAATGGTAGAAATTAACAGAAATAACCAGCAGTATAGAAGGGCTGAAAATGAAAGTTTGAATACATGAAAGTAATTATTTTTGCATAAGGATTATCATGGTTTAAGCGAGATATAAACAACTGTACATAGGAGAGAGATATCAGCATTTTAAGGTGTTCATATGCCATGTTTATGGGGAAAATGAAGATTCAAATGATAGAATTAAATCTCCATGTTTTAGTATGATAAGGGGTGATTAAAGGAGCAATAAATATGTCCATAGGATGGTTTAAAATACATATAAAAATGTTGTTTTTATTTTGGATGACCCCCTTTGGAAAATAACGCCACTTTATAGTTATGGCCGACATGTGTATTTGCATTATTAAAATAAAAGATGGTTAGTTAAATAATGGAAAGGTTGTGTTGGTTGGAATGATGTGTCTTTTAGAAAGGATGTGAGAAGGAAATATAAGGAAATTGAATCATTTGATTTAGGCAAGCAATTTGAGTGCTTCATTCAAGTTTAAGGGAGAGAAGAAGAAGAGCAGAATATGAAATATAAAAAGGAGTGAAGGGAAAATTTATTTTTAATGAAGAGTTGCAACGATTTATATATGTGAAGGGACTGAAATAAATCAAAAGAATATTCTTAGCAGCATTTTTGTTCTATCATCTATTAAAGCAAAAACAACATAAAAGATAGGAAAGAGTTTGTTTTTTGTAAGGAAGGTTGGTGCCTTCATATTTGAAGAGATCGGTGTCTCTTGCTGAGTTTGTGCTTAGAAAAAAGGGTTGGTGCTCTTGTAGGTTGGTGCCTACAAAATTATAACTTGGGGATTGGTGTCTCCCATAGTTTGGTGCCTGTAAACATTTGAGAAATATAATAAATAATATTTTCTCCAGGATTTTCTCTTGAAAGGATTTCCACATTAATTTGTGTCTATTTGTAGTGTGCTGGTTTGCTTTGCATTCATTGATTGATTTGATATATTCACTATGAAACTGATTAATTGTGATTACAAATATGAGATTAAGTGTTAAATTTAAAAGAATATCATAATATTGATTCACCCCCCTCTCAGTATTATCTTGTGCTTCACACAAGAAAAATTGCCTTGGCCTTTGAAAAATTCTCAGTATAAAAAGGAGCCAGCAAAAAACTCCACGTGTCTCTTTGGCACACTTTTGATATGGTGTCCAAAATTAGAGACCCTAAAAAAGTGTGGGATCACCATGTGTCTCATCGCGGAATTTTTTTTGAAAGAGTTAAGGGACCATTGGAAAGCACCACATGCCTAGGGTCTGAGAAATTTTCTTCAGCCGTTGAAAAGTCTAAGTATGGAAGATTTAGTGGAAACCTCCAAGTGTCCCTTTGGTGCTTCTTCAAAAATAAAGTACAGGGGTAGTTCTCAAATAGGCACGAGCCCTCCGCATGTCCCAGGTCTTAAAAAGTTGCTTGAGAAGTTTAAGTATAGAGAGAAGCCAACAGAATCCTCCACGTGTCTACTTGGCACAACTACTAAGGTAGGACCCAGAGGCGGATCCTCAAATGAGCGTAGGGCCCCCATATGTCTAGAACATGACAGAGTTGCATCCACTACTGAAAAATACTAAGTATGGATAGAGTGAGCGGAGACCTTTACGTGTCCCTTCGACGTTCTTTTAATATGGAGCCCAAAAGTGGAGACCCTAAACAAATGCGGGCCTTCCATGTGTCTTGAGTCTGATAAAGTTGCACCGAATGCTTGAAGAAAATTCTAATTATGGGTAGGGCTAGAGGAAACCTCCATGTGTCTCCTTGGCATAATTCCAAAGGTCAAACCGAGGGGTGAATTTTCAAATGAGTGCAAACCCTCCACGTGGAAAATATTTTGAGGCGAGACAAGCCAAAAAACTTCAAAATGCTCCACTGACCCGCTTCCCCGCCTTTGTCTTGAAAAAATGGCCACTTTTCCTTTGGGGTTAAAGTAAGACCTTTTCCCTATCGTTTCATATTTTCTAAATAACCAGTTAGATACAAGTGGGGCCGCAGGGCCAATTTGGTATTTTTTACGAAAATGACAAGTTTCGCCAAAAAGACCTATCAGGTCGCATCTAATTAGAAAGGACCATGTGTTCCACAGATGTTGGGACAAAATTTGACAGCAAAAACATGATTGTGACAAAATAAGAAAGAAGGGAAGACCTTGAATTTATGCCCAAACTACAAATTCTTTCTCACGGACAGAGAAACATCAAACTATATCCGGATTCAATGTGATCCACAATTCGAGGAGAAGGTTGGCCATGGCAACCAAATGAAGGAAAACACCTTCATGCATCAATATAGGGAGACAGAGAAAACTTTAAACCACATGGACTGAGACAGTCAGAACAATCGGGGCGAGATTAAATCGAGCACCAATAGGCCATAAATAAAGATGTAGGTATATGTGATGAATATGTCAAGGTAGATGTTGGGATAGTTGTAAGTGAAGTTATATAAGTAGATGCGGTAAACCTAGATATAGTTGGGATGGATGGGGAAATGAGTGATGTAGATGTAGTAGTAGATGTGTTTGATATAGATATGGGTGAAGGACAAGATGTGAGAGATTGAGATGCAGTGATAGTGGGTATGGTGGAGATGGTTGTAAATATAGGTAGTGTGGATGTGGTGATACATACGTCTGATGTAGATGTGGGTGAAGGAATATATGTGATATGTGTAAGGATAGTTGTGGATATCAATGGTGTCGAAATAGGTGCTAAGGATGAATCTATTGTGACATATTGGGGGATGATAGATGTAGATGAAGTAGTAGATGTAGGCATAATGTCTGAGGTAGGGGTAGATATGGTAGGTGATGGGGTAGTGGATATAGGTAATAATGGAGATTCTTGATTTATGGTGTTAATGGTGTTGATGGCATGAGTATTTGGTGATTGAGATGTAGGAGAGGTGATTTGATTTATTGATGGTTGATTAGGAAAAGGTTGTTTACAAACATCAAAGGATTAATTAGATGATGTGGTAGAATTATCTATTTGGAGACTCCCTTGATTTATAAGTTGTTGGATGCCATCTTTCAAGCAATGACACTTTTTAATGTCACGAGTCCCTCTAACTCGATGATATTTATAATAGTGTCCCTCGTGATACGAAGTGGGCTTGAGTCACGATTTGTCAACGAATTAGATGGGAGGAAGTTGGATGAAATATACTGCCATAAAATTGTCAAATTCTAAACTATAGGATTACCCCAAAGGGGTTTAATTAGGAGATGGTCTAAAAGATATTTGTGAATACTATGTGTGAGAGGTGGATGTAGAAGAGGACTTAACCATGATGGTATTAGCGACGATGTTAGAATTTTCATTATGTGTAAAGGGTTTGATGAACTCACTTTTGGGATTGTTTGATTTAAGCTTAAGTTGGCCTTGCTCGAGGTTGCAAGTCTCAAGTTTTAGAGGCATGGTGAAGGATTATTTAAATGTATGGAATGATTAGATTTTTAGGGTGGTTGATATATTATTCACACAAGAGTGTGAGAATAATTCAATGAGCTCTCTTTATGGAAGGGTGAATGATAATTGATTGGTGATCCCATGCCATTGTGTGATGAAGTTTGTGATAAACTCGTCATCAAATTTGTTAGAGATATTGTATAGTGTGAACATTAGATATCATGATTATAATATTATCATGGATAATATTATTATATTGTGAATGCATTATTACATATAGTAAATAATATTTACTATATGGTAATTAGTAAGTTAGTAAGATAATAAAAAAATGAGATAATGTTTTATTATCAATGTTATTAGTAATGGTTGAAACCATTCAGGTAGATTGGTTTCATATGCAACCAAAGATTAGTGAGAAGGTTGTAGGTAAAGACAAAGACATTTTTATGAGAGTTGTTACTATGCAGCTCCTATATAATGGAGTGCATAGCTATGGGCAAATATGAAGAGTTGATAGAAAATAATTAAAGCTAAATCTATGCTTCTAAACTTGTATTTCCTTACAAATTTTTTGAATAGAGTATAAGTTTATAATGGTGATCTTGCGTGCAATGTTGATTGAAAAGTGTTCCAAGAATAGTTTTGCAAGTTCGATAAACAAGAAAAATGTGTGTCGAGGGATGCTATTGTACCAATCCAATGTGGGACCAGGAAATGACATAGGGAAAGTGTGAAGCATGAGATCTTGGTCATAGGAAATTATATATCATGCATGCCTAAACGTATGAAGGTATTTTTGTGGATCCTCCTTACAGTTAAATTTGGTGAATTTTGGAGTTTCGCAATGAGGAGGATAGGGTTTGATAAGGACTGAGGGATTGATAGGTTTTTTACAAATTTGTTTGTAAGAGAATGTAACCTTATGTCCCAAGGTAGTGGATTCAAGGTTATCCAACCTATTCATCAAGGCATGCATGAGTGTTATCTCATTTTTGAGTTTACGCCAAAAATAAGATAACCCTTAGAAATTTTTGAGCTGGTTTTCTAAGCATGCCCTTTTCAGAGAGATAATCGGGTTTTCAAGTTTCAATAGCAAGACAACATGTGTTTTGGATGCTTCATGTTGTGTGTTCCCTGAACTCTGAAACCTACATCAAGTAAGTCTTTCGGGTTTGCGGGTCTTTCGAGCATCAGAACATGCCTTCGTCAAAACATGCTTTATGTCGCATGTCTTCCGATCCTCGAAGCCTTATTTACTCCTTTATTTCAGGTTTGTGGGTCTTCTGAGCATCAGAACATGCCTTCATCAAAACATGCTTCATGTTACATCTCTTTCGATCCCCGAACCTCGATTCAATCCTTTGTATCAGGTTTCCGGGACCATCAAGAATCATGCTTCATGTCACTTGTTTCCCGTAACCTGAAACCCAAAGTAATACGAAATCCTTTGTGTCAGGTTTCCGGATATCCCAAGCATGCTAACATGGCATTAATGCCGAGTTGTCAGGTAGTTGGCACGTGTCAACTGAAGTGTATTAAATGCAGAATTTCTTATAAATATTCAGATTTCCACGTCATTTTTACCAGATGTAATTTTTACCTCATGGATTTTTGTGCATGCATCTTTGACCTAGAAACCCAACTCGCCTCTGTGCCTGATTTCATTGCTCGTTTTTGATTATTTTTCATCCTAATTGAAGGTATTTTCCATTATTCTCTATTTGTGGTGTTTGTGGATTAATTGTGTAGAGGATTTTTTCAAGTTTCTGTCTTTTTCTTATTGGGGTTATTGGGGTTTTATCTTTTTTGTTTTGGGTTTGTTTCTAATCAAGTTTATGTTTTAGGGTTCCCCCTTTTAGAGTGTTCACTTAGTTCTATTCCTTGGAATATATCATTATGATTAAAACATATCAGAAATATCAATAATGGAGAAAAAACTTGCATGTTTCAACCTAACAATTACCCGATTCCCTCTTTTCAGGTTTCGTAGGGTGCTTTGGAGTGTTCAAAACCTGCAGTGTATCGGAAAGTTTAAGGTGTCAGACACTTCAAACATTCCGGCATCCTCCCATTGTGTCAGACATTTTCGAACATTCCGGCATCCTCCCAGTGTGTCAAACATTTTCATCATTTCGGCATCCTCCCAGTGTGTCAGACATTTCCATCTTTCTGACATCTCCAGTGAGTCAGGTTTTCTGAAGTGTTCAACACCTTCTGATCTCCGACACTCTCCTCATTTGAAATTCCTCATGTCAGAACCTAGTTCATCACAAGATAAGACTAAAAAATCAGGGAGGATGAAGTACAAATTTAGGAAGGTGGAGTCTCCCTCCTACATTGATTGTAATTATGACATCCGAGATACAGAGCTCAGAAACATAGATATGGAGGATTTTTAGAACAGGGTCAAGAACTCTTCCCAGACTCCATGGATGAAATCAATAGTTGGCAGTGGTCTACCTCTTGCAACAGGTTTCCCCATGTCTGCTTAGTGCCTCGAGTTCATCTTAGCCTGTGCTTTGAACTATGACTCTGCTTCTCGTTCTATTAAAAATCAGGCGGGATAAGTTGTAATCAAGTTGGATAGAGGTTACTTCGATGACCTTCTCAAGTTGCCTAATTTTGAGGAATATGGAGATGTGGATCTCAAGTCAGCCCAAAAAGCTTGGGACAATGACCAAGAGGATTGCATCAAGCACGTGAATAAGAAGTTCCTAATCAAATCCAAACCGGCTATTTCCAGGTTCCCAAGACTTGTTCCTAGAAGTGATTTCATTCAAGAAATCAATGATATCATTACTCTGTTGAGTTGAGTTTTTGGTTTCCCCGAATCAAATGTTTTCCAAGGATCGATGTACCAATTCATGATCATTATTAAGAAGAATCAACAGGGAATTGATTGGGGTACTCTTATCAGTAATGAGATAGACTCTCAAATGACAACAGTCCTATCTATGGGGAAGTTTTATATGTCCTCATATGTCACCTATGCAGCGGTCGGCATGAGGAACTATCCTGGATTGGACACCAAGGGAAACAAGATAGTGGAGCATGTTTATCAGTACTTTCCTCAACTAACAAGAAAATGGTTTGAAGACCAATTCAGAAGGGTAAACGATGCCTTCTTTTACGAGAACATCTGCAGGTTAAACCCTGAACTGAGGAAAATGAGAGTCTCTGATGAGGCATGGGCTGAAGTTTCAAAATGGGGTTACGTCTTTTTGCAATTTAAGAAGTTCACATATCTTTGAGTAGTCATGTACCCAAGGAATCCTTTCTGTTTGCCCAGATATCTAGGGGACAAACTAATCTTGATGGAGTTGGTCAAGTAATTGTTGGATTTTCATAGATTCCAAAAGAGTAAACACAAGGCCATTATGTCTTTCCCAATTTCTATTGGAAGGTATACTTGTTCAATGGTGCTAAAAGCCAAAAACGTTTTACATGAGCTTCAAGATAAGTTGAAGAAGCACATGAAGCCCCGAGACAGGTTTGATTTTTGAGGAGTCCTTAAGGCATATGGAACTCTGCACCCGCACGTGCCAAGCATAGAGCACATCTGGATTGATTTATATGATGAGGTTGCTGTCCGAAGAAAAGACCATAGCAGGTTGACACTTGCTGAGATTCAGACACTTGAGCTCGCTGACATACCAGAAGGTACTGGCGATAATGAAAGTGTTCTGGATCCTTCCTATGATGGATTGAATGAAGATCAATATGTTTTCCCACCTATTGATTGGTCCATTGGTGAAAAAGCCTCCATTATAGATAGATCAACCCTGATTCTTGCACACACCAAGGCATGGCTCACCTCTTGGGGAATGAGTTTCAAAGAAGATAATTTTTCAAAGTTGGTTGCTATAGAGGCGGGGCCCTCCACAAAGGAAAAGGACAAAAGCTCTTCTAAGGGACCTATAAAGGTCAAGTTTGTCAAGAAGAGAAGAGAACAAGAAACCTCTTCAATTGTTACTCCAGTTGAAACGGTGAATGTGCCAGAATCACCAACACCACCAGAAATAGGAGAAATTTCTTTAGAAAGAGAAGTAAGCCAACCCCTAGTTTCACCATTTGTTGAATGCCCAACTGAAGTGACCTTATCTCTTGCATCTCAGGCTTTGGCGTCAGGATCTGTGCTTCCTACTTCACAACCACTTCTACCTCCACTTTCCCCATCTACTTCATTGGTCATGGCCAACATTTTCTCTGGAATCTCACCCCTCTTTGCTGGGACCAAAGTAACTATCAACATGCCCCCTCTTGTGCCTCTTTTCACTGAATCTACTACCACATTGGTAACTGTCCCCACTCCACCAGTGGATCCCTCTCCCCCTAAAAGTATGATACCAAATTCCACAATAATGGCAACTCCCTCTGACACACCTCAATGGTTACTTGAGAAAACTCTGAGGAAAAGAAATGTGGTTGTACCCATACCAGCCTTTGATTTTAGTTCACTCAAGGCTTCTACTGCTAAATCAGCCAAGAAACCCAAAATGGTTTCAAGGGTTTTAGTGGATGCTTCGGGGCATAAGTTTGCAGAGATCGCCACTCCCGCGACTAACAAAACCAAAGAGGACATAACGGCCTCTGACTATCAGATAACCAGGGTGGCTCTAGAAGAGGTGACAACAGAAGGAGAACAATAGGATGCACGAGATGCTATGAACGTGCTATGCCAGAAATTAAAGGAAACAAAGGACAACATAGATGATCTTAAAGAAAAGGTGGAGAAGTTAACTGAAGTATTACTTAAACTCTCAAAACCCCTTGAATCCGTACCATCTTCCTCTGTCCATGTTGGGTTCGATTTCTCATCAGTTCCTATAATTGAGAAGATTAATGAAAAATGGAGAGTGGTCGATGAATGGACCCAAAGGCGGCTCCAACAAGGGAAAGAAGTGATTCAAGACACCGTAGAAGTTTATCAATATTTGGGGAATATACAGAGTGATGGAGAAAATATGGATGATGATTTCTCCCAAGAAATTAGACATCTTGATTTGACTTTTGAAGCTCTCCAGGTATTGAAGAAAATTCCATCATGCATCTTAGTAGAAGAAGGCATCATCCCACATGCAGATAAGCATTTCCAGCTGACCAAAGCCATCAGGTTCAGGGTAAATATTCTCAATGAAGCTTGCGGTAAATTGAGAGAATCAAGAGATTAATTGATTGATGGCAAAAGTGACCTGGAAGAAGAACTGCTGAAAATTTGTGCAAAAGTGTCAGTTGGAAACTCGGGCATCCTATCAGCTAATGATCTTTTCAAACAAATCCTAGAATCTATTCAGCATGAACCAACTCACGGATTTGGTATTGAAATCATTGAAAAATTTGTAAAGATTGAACATTCTTTGGAGGCCCTGAGAAAAATCAACAAAATATTGAGAAAGCTTCCTGGTAGTGCCAGTGACACTCACGAAAGATGTGAAGTCTTGAGTGATCATTCCATTGTACCTGATGAAAATAAGATGTAAGGTATAATCTAGAAGTTCTAAGAATTTCAGAACAAACATGCTTAGTTGGAGGAAGAGAAAGATGAAGAAGAAAAAGATGACGATTCAGACTAAGTCTCAATGCGATGTGTCATTTCAATCTTGAAATTGACATGTCTTTTTCATTTCTGTTTTGTCACATTAGAATCATATTGTGACTTGGTCTCCTACGTGAGAGCCAAGAAAAATATGACTCTTGTGAAAAGACTGTTTTATAGGGTTTGTCCTAATTTCTCTCAACTATTTTTACTCTAAATAAGGGATGTGCGTACATTCTAAAGTGTGGAGATTTTTGGAATATTGAGAAGTATTGTGAAGAAGAAAAACTTGGTGTTTTCTTTTTATCATTTGAGGAATAGAAGCTGATGCTATTTTGTAAACTTTGTGTTGTGAGGTGTATCTTTCTTAAGATATTGTTCTTATGTTCGTAATCTTAAGCTATTCTTTGTTTAGCATCTTGATGTTTCTAATCATTTCAGACATTACATTTGTTATCTAAATCTCGTATGATTATTTCGTGCTCTGTGTTTACTCAAAAGAAAATACGTTCCTTTCATTTCCTTCCATTGTGTTTTTCCCATAATAATAATTTTCGACCCAGTCCATTTGTAAAGACAACATCTTCATATAGTGTGGATATGGATTTCAGGATTCTATCCCAACCCCATTGGTTATATTAGTGTGAATATTGTACGCATTATTTCTATTGTGTTTTAGATTAGTAATAAACAGGCAGCCTCACCTGTCTTTGAGGAGGGATTCAATCCCATGTACTGTGGTTGAACCTCATATTTCATCTTAAAAAAATATCCAACCAACAATGAGATAACTACTTACTATGTACAAGGGTGAATCATGAGATTCACTAATAATGCATAAGGTATACCCCATTAAATAGGATATGTATATCTTCACCACTCTTCTTAGAGATCTAAAAGGAATTGTGTTTCTTACAACTTGAAAGCATATATGGTGCACTCCATATTAATTCAAACTTGGTATGTTTTCCTAGCTTAGTCCTTTACTCATCCAATTTGAGAACAAGGTCTCCTTCCTTGAATGTTATTGAAACTTCCTTCTTCTCAAATGATTTATTTACATGGGCTTAATGAATCTCCATTGTATACAGTGATTGGTTTCTAAATTCTTCTAACTCCATTAATTCTATAAACCTGATTCCCATTGCATCTTATTCCATCATTTCCATCTGATTAATGAGATCTATGGTTGGTAATTCAAGTGATATAAGAAAATTTTATTCTCTACCATAGATAATCATATAAGTTTGGTTACTAATATCCCTTTTAGGATTGATTATTTCAGCGCATAAGGTTGTCTTAAGCTTTGTATGTCAGGACCTCTAGTTTTCCTCCATGGTTATTTTGATAATCCTATGAAGACTCTTATTAGTTGATTATGAAAATCCATTCCCTTGAGGATAGTAGTTAGAGGGTGTGCTCAAATGGATACCAAATTTGATTTACCATTCCCTTTTCCTATTACCAAGAAAGTCCATTACATTATCAGAAATGATTGAATTAGGAACTCTAAATCTAGTTACTATGCCTTCATAGAATTCCAAATCTAAAGTTTCATTTGCTTCCTTAAGGGACAATACTTTTATCCACCTTGTAAAGTAATCAATATATATATATATATATATATATCAACTTATGACCTACACTTAAAGGTGGCTTAATCATCCCTATGAAGTCTAAGCTCCATTACATGCAATGAATCTCAACTCGTATGTTCTGGAGAGGGAAGGTTGCTAGTTTTTGGTTACCTGTAAATAAACCACACTTCTTACACTTAACCCTTACATATGCATCCTTTAAAAAATCAAGAAAAGAGTATCTTTCCCTCATTATCTTCAAAGCGGTAGTTCTTAGATTAAAATGTTCACCTAATAGTCCCTCTTAGAACTCTTTTAAAAAATAATATCACTATAATTTTTCTCAATAAATATCAATATAACATCATTGATATTTTTTCTAAACAATATATCATCCTCCATAGCATAAGGAATAAATTCTAGTCTAAAATACCTCCTTTTAGCTCTATCCAAACCTTGAGGGAATTCACCTTTTTGAAGGAAATGGACCATGTAATGAGTCTAACTAATGGGAAACGAAGCTATAATTGATTATTGACCATCCTGAAGCACTAAGAAAATATCCTTCACATCATGAAAATATGAAGCTAGTTTCTCACATAAACCTTTACCTCTAGTTCTTTTTTTACCTTAATGTCCATATCATAATTTATTACTTTTTTGATCCAACCTTCCCTTTTCTTACTTAAGTCCTTGGTCAAGAGAAATTATATACACTTGCGCGTGAAACCATAAAATGAAATTTATTGTTAGAAATCAAGTGCCTGAACTTCTTGAGATTCCTTATAATAGACTGGAATTATTTCTCTATAAAGGAGTATTTTACCTCATATCCCTCCAATATTTGAAGAAATAATGTTATTGGTCACTCCATACCTTCCTTGTTCTACTGTACTAATATTTATGAAATAGTATTAATGCCTCAAAAGGCATAAAAGGTGAAGTATTTAGTAAATTCAAGGTTTATGAGGGTAAGAGCTTGCAATATAATTTTCTTAATTATTTCAAAACCATTCTTTCCTTCTTTGGTCTAGCTGAAATCCTATTCTTCTTTAACATAAAGGTCGGTGGTTTCACAATGTTGGAAAAGTCAAGAATAAATCTCCTAAAAAATTGATTCTTCCAAGGAAACTTTATAGTGCTATTTTATGATTAGGAAAGGACAATACAAGAATAAGACTTAATATTTGAGGATCAATAACAAGCCCCTATTTGAAGACAATATGACCTAAATGTTTTCTGTCATGAACTAAAAATATGCATTTCTTGGGATTGAGTGAAACTCCATATTATCTACACCTTTCAAACACTTTCCTAAGATGAGATAAATTATCACCAAATTTCTTTAAAAATACTATAATATCATCAAGATAAAGAAGTACTATACATTTAATATCCCTTGAATGCCATATCCACAACTCTTTGAAAATTATCTCCTACATTAGACAAACCAAAAGGCATCTTATTATATGGATAGGTTCCCCATTTTATAGTGAAGGTTATCTTAAACTGACCCTCTTCTTGTATTAATATATGATTATAGCCAA
Organism: Taxus chinensis; assembly: GCA_019776745.2. NCBI lineage: Eukaryota > Viridiplantae > Streptophyta > Pinopsida > Cupressales > Taxaceae > Taxus > Taxus chinensis. The sequence continues at coordinate 112,540,984 of CM034146.1, forward strand.
AATATCCATCGAGATGTGAAAAATGCTCCAAACCTATCACCATTTGTAAGATTTGTTCCATAGAAGGTAATGGGTAGTGGTCCTTCAATGAATATTTGTTTATATCTCTAAAGTCAACACATAACCTTATCTCTCAATTCTTTTTCCTTATGGGGAAAAATTTGCAACTCAAGATGAGTGTTTGATAGGAAATATTATACTAACCTCTATCCACTTATTTAACTCTTTCTTCATGAGAGGATATATCTTTGGATTTATAGGCCTTTGATTTTGCCTAACAGGATTGACATTTGGATCTAAATCTATAGTTTGTTGTGATAATTATGGATTAAAACCTTTAATATTACCATATCCCCATACAAAAAACATCATCAAATTCTTGAGAAAGTTGGATAAATGTAGGTTTTTTCTCTAGAGTATATACCTTTCCAAGCTTAAGGAAGTTATCCTTGCCAATGATGGTTTGTTCAAAGTCTTCATGTTTAATTTCTCTCATTTGATTTGATCATCAATATTGAAGATTAACGCAAAAGTGACCAAACCTTGAGGTAACTTGTTTGACCTTAACTAGATGATTTGCTCCTCATATTGTTGTTGTAGTTTGTCCTAATCTTTAGATGATAACTCAACTTATTCTTGTAGGAAATTGATTATCTAATGGTAATTTTTAAACACTTACCAATTGGTGTTATTATCAAGTAAAAATAGACTTATAACCATCTTAACATGTTGTTGTACTTTGTCCTTTGTTATGGCTTCAAGAATGTCAATTTGTGCAACTATAGAAGCTAGTATGTCAACATATTTGTTCTCCTCTCTAGGAATGGATTACAATTTGAAAGCTTCAAACTCCTCAATAAGGTCCTCTACCCTATTTTTATAAGACCTTAACAAGTTGTTCTTAGTTGTATTCTACCATATTACTTGATTTATAACCAATTCATTGTCATAAAATACCTATAATTGTTTTATTCCTTTCCTTATAGCCCATTAGAGACCATGTACAAAGGATTCATACTCAAATAATTTTTGTATACATATAAAATGAAACATAATTACATAATAATATATATTTTTTCATTAGAGACGCCAACATAATACCCCTAACTTCCCCATTTACATTCTTAGACCCATCAAAGTAAATTTTACAAACACTATCATCTTGCTCATTTGTCTTTACAAAATTGGGAATGAAAGAGTCCTCCTCATATAAACAATAAGTAACAAGACCAGTCTCTTGAACATTCTTATAAGGATCAAATTCATGACTTTCAATACCCCATTCATCAAGCAATAAATCGGGTTGAAATCATCCTAAAGTTTAAAAATCAAATTTCATGACTAAACAAGGAAAGCTAACACCTTTTCCATCCATCTAGCCAAGGTTCTAATTCTAGGAATGTAACATTAAGATAGAAGCTTAAAAGAATGCTTAACTAGTATGAAAACAATACAAAATCTAACTAAAAATGCCTACTAATATGTTTGAATTACCTAACACGGGCCTCAATAGACTTAAGAAGGAAATCATATGATTATGGTTACTACTCCAAACAAGGTTAAATGAACTCTCCAAATGAGTACTTGGTCATTTTGGATATCCATCTACCAGCCCCATTGAAGGATTCAAGCAAGGATTGAACTTGGCTATATATCATATTTATTATATGAGATGCAAATCAAAGCATGGTGTAAAGTACAAAGAAATGAGGGGCACCATTTTTATAGTTTTTATTTTGGGAGAAACTTTTATTTTGGTGCATGTGGGACTAAAAGCCCCAAATTAGATTAGAATTGCTAATCATGATTAAGCCTTGCTAGTCACAATTAGTAAATTACCAAGTGATTAAGAGGTATAAAGCCTTAAAATTCTACAAGAATATGCTCATAGAGAATAATTCCTACAACGAGCAAGTGGCCTCCTTTCTCTTAGACTCCATTCCTAATAATTTACTGCCTACCGAGAGGTTTAAGAGTCTTTCCAAAACAGTCACCATTGAGGAATTGAAAAAAGTTGTTTTTGCTCTGGAAGGGGATAAGGCTCCGGGCCCTGATGGTTTTTCTGCAAACTTCTTCCAAAGATGCTGGGAAATATACTCCGAAGATCTATTGAAATTTATTAATGAGTTCTATAGAACTGGAAATCTCATAAAAGAGTTAAACAATACACATATTGTGCTTGCTCCTAAGAAGATGGATGCAAAGGATTTCAAAGATTTTAGGCCAATCAGTTTGGTTAATGTAATCTATTGGATCTTCACAAAGATTTTAACCACTAGGCTACAACCTATACTAATGAAAATTATTTCTCAACAACAGAGCAGATTCATTCAAGGTAGAATTATTCAGGATGGAGTTATTATGGGTCCATGAAACAATTCATTCAATGGATAAAAGTAAAAAAGCTGGGATGGCTATCAAGTTAGACATGCATAAGGCTTTTGACAGAGTCTCTTGGAAATTCATGGATGAGGTTTTATCCAAGTTTGGATTTCAAAATAAATTCATGAAAATTATACATTCTTGCATATCTTCATCTAGATTCTCAGTGGTTGTTAATGGGGAACCGGTTGGTTTTTTTGCCAGCAATAGAGGAATTCGACAAGGGGACCCCATCTCCCGTTTGTTGTTCATTATAATGGCTGAAAATTTAAGTAGATCTATCTCAAAAGCTATTCATATTGGTATGATAAAGGGATTTCAACCTACTTCTGGTAATCAGGTTTCCTTTTACAAGCAGTTTGCTGATGACACTCTCCTACTTCTGATGGCCTCAATAATTGAAGCGAAGGCTATCAAAACTTTCCTTAGATTTTATGAGGAAGCCTCGGGATAGAAAGTTAATTTTGACAAAACCTCAATCTATTTTTTCAATACTCCTATTGAAAGGCAAAGAAAGATTGCTCTCATTCTTGGATGTACTATTAATTCCCTCCCTGCTACTTATTTAGGGCTCCCTATGAGTACTAGTAAGGTTTCTAATGAGGTTTGGAATGATCTTCTTAAGAGATTTAAAAAAAAACTCGCTGGTTGGAAAGGAGCTTTACTTTCAAGTGCAGGCAAGTGTTTATTGATAAAAAGCACTCTTTAGAACTTACCTATTTATATCATGTCAATTTTGAGCATTCCAACAACAGTGATGAATAGCATTGAAGAAATTCAAAAGCACTTTTTATCGCATGGTATTGAAGAAAGGTTTAGGTACCATTTAGTTGCTTGGCAGCAGGTCTGTAAACCAAAGAGGATTGGGGGTTTAGGAATCAAAGATATCAAACATATGAATGCTGCTCTTATTACCAATTTGGGTTGGAGACTTATAAAAGAGCACAAGCCTTGGACTGAGTTGATCAAAATCAAATACCTTTCCAATCAAAGCATGAATTCCTTTATTTTTGATCAGTTACTTCTGAATGGTTCTATTTTCTAGAACAATCTTCTCCACATCAGAAATATTCTCTCTCAGGGATGTAGTTGGAAGCTTGGGGATGGTCAAGACATTAATTTCTGGACTGATAAATGGTTTGATATTAACTGGATTTCCTCTTATGGTCACATTAAAGAAAACTGAATTAGAAATTATGGGCACAAAGTCCAGGGCTATATTGAGGTGGTTGAAAATAAAAGGGAATGGAAACAGTTCAAAGTAGATGAGGATAATGTGCAGTCTGATGTTTCATTTATGCAAAGTCATCTCTCCCTAATTCATATCAGTCCTCAAAATCACAAGGATGAACTCATTTGGAAAGATTCCTTTGATGGAGAGTACTCGGTTAAATCTGGCTACAACTCTTTCTTTGCCTTTATTGAAAGTGATATTGAGTGGCATAAGCTATGGATGCCCGAGCTAACCCCTAGAGTAAACTTTTTCTGGTGGCTCATAATAAAAGGCAAGATCCTAACTAATGAAAATCTCATTAGGAAAGGATCCATCATGCTGAACAGATGCTGCATGTGTCAGAAAGAAGCAGAAGACATCAAGCACCTCTTTCTTCATTGTAAGTACACTTCCAAAATCTGGCATCTTATTTTTGAAAATTTATAATCAGGAATGGGTCTTTCACCATACTTGTCTTCAGGCCTGGGAACAATGGAACTCTCCTTACAAACATTGTGTGGTGAGGAGATTATGGCAACTGGTTCTACCTCACACCATGTGGCGAGTTTGGAAAGCTCATAACGATGTCATTTTCAGGAATACTAGAAAGTTATGCAAATAAGTCTACAAACAAATTATCATTGCTATGAAATACAACATTGAAAGATTTAAACCCCCCAAAAATAGACTTTACCCTGAGGAAGAAGAGCACATTATGGATGCTTGGAATATTGGCACTGTTTTGAACAAGAATAACAATAGTATTGATAGATCCACTGTCTGATGGATTAAGGCTCCCAGTGCTTAGCATAATTTGAATTTTGATGGGGCCTTAAAAGGAAATCCTGGGGATTCTGGAGGTGGGGGAGTCATTAGAGATTATAGAGGTTGTTTTGTTACTACTTTTTCTACTAAAATGGGTAGGCAAACTAATCACTACTCGAAAGCTCTTGCTGCTCTTTAGGGAATAAGGGTAGCCAGGGATTGTAATATTTCCAATATTATAATTGAGGGTGATTCATTGAACATTATCAATCTTTTAAATAAAAAACAACACCCCAGTTGGTCAATCAGGGACTTTATTGTTGAAGCTACTAATATTTGTAAAATTTTTGAAAATTTTGAAATCAAACATACTTACCATGAAGGAAATAGTGTGGCTGATGGTTTGGCAAATTTTGGGGTTAATAATACTTTTTAAACTTGGTTAAGGGGGGAGATTCTTCCTACTAAATTTAATGAAGACATCATCAAAGATTTGCATGACTTGGAAAGTAATCACTAATAGGTGTAGTGTTGATGCTAAGGAGTGGCTTTTTAAGTGCAGAATGATGACATCATCAAAGATTTGCATGACTTGGAGCATCATCATTAATAGTTATAGGGTGGATGCTAAGGAGCGGTTAATTAATTGTAAAGTGAGGACTAATAATTACATCTCTTCACATGATTGGGAGGGCTTCAAAAGTAGAGCTGAGGATGATTCACATAGTTTTCAAATTTTTACTGTTGCGGGAAGAGGTAATATCACACAAAAAATGGGGGGACTGCCTTGCAAGACAAAGCCCACTCATAATCCAGCATGGAAAGATGATACAGTTCTTTGGAACTATCTACAAAAAGGGGTCTCACGAACTTTATTGAAAAAATCCAAGGTTTTGATCAGGATCTCAAAATTAAATTTTCTCAGGGATGGAGGAATCGCGTGGTTGAGTACAGGTAATATCAAGGTTGAGATTTCCGAGGAGCTTATTGCCCAGGTCACTGGGCTCAGTCTAGATGGAACCAAATTCTTCAACAAGCAGGTGGATAGAGAGGTGGAGGCTAAGAAGTTTCTTGATGAAGGGGAGAATTTGGAATTTGTGACGGCTGGCATCAAACTTGCTTTTGTTCTAGAGCCTTTTGCTGAGATCGCAAGGATGGTAGTTAGGTATGTTACACTTGAAGGGAGATTTGTCACTATTCCCCAAAAGCACTTGATCTTCCTTAATCACTTCCATAGAAACCTCACCATCAACTTTCCTCATTACTTGTTTAATTCTTTGGAGAAATCTGTTTTGGAAGTTCAAAACCACACTAGGGCTGTTCCCCTTCATCAAGGGTTAATACTTCTTATTCATCGCCATTGCTCAGCCTGTCCCCGCTCAGATTCTACTCCTCCCCGTACCTCCATCCCTCCCCTTCTTGATAGGAAATTTGACACTGCTTCAACTAGCAGGGAAAGGAAAGAGATGAAAACTAAGGTCCTTGCTTCTCAGAGGGTTCTTAGAAGTCATAAAGACCTAGAGCTTGCTGTAAATTTACTGCACATTAGTAATCTGATGGAGGAGCCTAAAGATGAGGACTTGTTGGTTAGAGTTGGAAAGATAGAAAAGGAGATTTAGGAACTGAAGAGTTCTATTAGGGATATGGATAAAGCTAAGGGCAAAAGGAAATTGCAAAACGATGATGATGATGATATCACTACTGAAGTTTTAAAGAAGCTTCAATCTCTAGATGCCAGGCTTGGCAATGTAAAAGGGCATAATGACTGTATCCTATCTGATCTTAAAAGCATCTACAATTTTATCAAGCAGCATGTGTGTAGTATTTTCAGTCTCAACAGTATTATTGAAGATATTTGGGGATCCAAGGAGAACAGAGATCTTACAATTTCCCAGGCAGACTTGAAAGACCCTTCCCAGGCCACCACCATTGCATTCTTTGTCTCGCTCCAAACAATTAAAGCCAAGATTTACTAGGCTATCAAGTGATGTGAAGCTCTGTTGTTGTTCAATGGCATTTTTGGTGCTGTTTTTTGGCTGGGAAGACTAGTGGTGGTTATCTCTTGTTCATTTTTTGTCTCTGCTGCTTTTGTTCGGATCACTATCTGTCTTGATCCTGGTTTGTTACTATATTGTATTATCTGGCTATTGAGCCCCCTGATGTTGGATGTTTTGCTCTTTTAGAGTCGGTTTTTCCTCTTTTGGTATCTGGATTTTGAGCCTTTTTGTACACAGGGTATATTCCCTTCAAAACTATTTACCCATAATAAAAAAAAGAGGTATGGAGCCTTAATCAATTGCTTAGGGTCAACTAGGAGGCTAGGATAAGATTTTGATGCTTGATGAGATGTTGTGGAGGTAAATGGGGTGATTTTGAGTGGTTGGAAGAGGAGTTTGAGTTAATACGAGGGTATATTAACCAAATCAAGGGAATAATAGGTTTAATTAGCTTATAATCGCTAATTGTATGTTTTGAAGAGGATTTTGGCTTAGGATTCATTGTAAATCAACATCCTAAATGTGAAAGAGGTTTGGTGATCAACGAAGTGGTTGTTAACTAACCAAAGTGGTGTGAAACATTAGTTAATTAGAAAAGAGCACTGATTATAATGGAATTGGGAAGAATAAGAGTGATTTGCGTGCGTTTTGGCAATAAGATTGCACAAGTGGAATTTAGGTGTCTAGATTTTCCCTTGTTTGAGGTGAAGTTAGTGACTTCACTGCAAACATAGTAGAAAAGCATAAACAGGTGGATTTTTGAAGAAAAATTAGCAGGAATAAAGGATGCCCCCTCGTGTGTCAATGGGGTGATAGAATAAGTCAATCGATGATCAAAATTGATTGAAATGGATAAAATAAAATAGGTTAGAATGGTCGTGAAATCCTTAGGTATTGAGAAGGAATAAGAATAGGGATAAACGTGGTTGTTTATTGCCCCGGGTGGTTTTTAGAAGAAAAATTAGTAGTGATAATAAATGATAAGTGATAAAAAATGATTAATGGAGAATATAGGGCAAGCCCAATATTTGCATCCAACCTTTTAATAAGCAACATGTTCATATCATTTTTCCCCTAGCTCTACATCATCGACCTTTGATAAAATGAAAAAATGTAAGAGAATAGGAAAAGCTAAATTACTAGCATTTTTGCATTACTACATAACTCCATGCAACATACACAATGTAATGTAATACGAGAAAGTAAAACAATTCTTAACTCAATGCAACATTCACAATGCAATGCAATACAAGTAAGTAAAAAAATGACTAACTTAATGGAACATATACAATACAATGCAATATGAGAAAGTAAACCAACTAACCTAACAGAAAAATAAGCACAATCACATATACTCAAACATATAATCGTTTAAGATAGTTGTATGAATGTTTTTATTTTCAAGCTGCAATTATTGAATGTTTGTGTTGTAACGACAAGGGTTAAAAATTATTCCCTAAGAAATAACACATGAGAGGAAAAAAGCAGGACACAAGTAGTCCCATGGAAAGCATTCGTGTATTATGACACAATACTTGACAACTCATTGTTGCACAAGAGTACAAACCTAATAAGCAGACCCAACTTTGTTAATGGAGGTAGATCATGATGATATGCATGTCGTTTGAGACAAGAACAAGAAAGAACGTCACAAATATGGTTTTAGAGGACCAATTTTGATGTTAAAGCTAATGTAGGTGATACATGCTTAAGTTGTATGCAAGCCATTTAAAAAATGAAAAACCATAAGTTTTTGGTAAATCTAAAGCCAAAATTAATGTTACCATTGTGTAGCTAGCTTCAATACATTTCCAATTCAAAAAAGAGAAGTCATTTTGAGGTTGAGAGAAAAGGTTATGGCCCGCGCAATGTTGGGTGCACCTATGCACTCAAGGGAGTGCCTGTGCTGGCCTCCTTTTTGGATTTTTCAGTTTTGTTGGGCAGCATGGCTTCCTATGCTGACCCAGTTTTAGGTTTGTTTTGCATTTTTTGAGCCAGCATGGGTGCTTGGGCACCTGTACTGACCTTGTTGACGAGTTTTTGCATTTTGTGAGACAACATGGGTGACTGAGTGCCTGTGCTGACATTGTTGAAAAGTTTTTGCATTTGTTGAGCCAACATGGGTGCCTGGGCTCCTGTGCTGACCTTGTTGATGGATTTTTTCATTTTTTGAGATAACATGGGTGCTCGAGTGCCTATGTTGGCCCATTTTTGGGGTTTTTAGGCTTGTGTGAGGCAACATGGGCACTCGGGCACCTGTGATGGCCTACTTTTTGAGTTTTTTTGGATTTTTACATGTAATATGGGTGCCTATGTGCCTTTATTGGAAGTGTTTAGCATGGACTCTTGGGTGCCTATGCAACACTAAATACACTTCCTATCTTTTGGAGGCCATAATTTTGCTCCCGACCTTAAAACAACTCCATTTTTTTGCGTTGGAAAGGTATCAAAGTGAACTACACAATGACAAGATAAATTTGGTTTTTTTAATTTTTCTTAACAATTTGTTTTGGATTTTGATGTTTACTTGGGTGTTTTGACTTTTCCAACAAATGTATTTGAATGTTTTTTTATTTTTGAAGTATATTTGATTGTTTTTTTATTTTTTAGAAGTTTTCTGAAGCTATGTATATGAAATGAAGAAACGTGGATGCCTCAGTGATAAATGGGATGTACAAGGGTAGGATGTCACACGCAATCTGTAAGAAAGTAAAGATGTGAAATTTCCCCCAGCGTTAGATGGGAATATCCAAAGGTAAACTCTTCATGGGAAAAAGTTGGATAAGGGAAAATATGGATAGGTTCAACACGATGATGAACGTAACCCAATGGCATGCTAGGAAGGACTAAGGATGCTCCCAACATAAGTTGACCAAGAAGCACATGATAGAAAGAAGTGGTAGATTGTGTTGAGAAAGGGCACAAAGGTGCCCGAAAACATGACAAAAAGGAAATCTTATACACATGGATGTTATGAAAAAAGTAGAAGACTGATGTGAATGTTGTGAATGTAGCTTAGAATCCTTGCGATGAAGAAGTGATTAGCCAAAGGCATGAATTGTGAGGCAAGATACAGACTAGAGTAAGAGTCTGAACAAGGTCCAAAAAATGACACTTGATAAAATACTAATCCTGTTTGCTCATAGAAATATAGTTTGTGCACGTGGAAATTTATTTCCTCTTGGAGGGAAGATTTGATAGACAACAAATGAATACACCCTAACCAATGTGTAGGGATGATTTATTTTTCAAAGTTGATTTTTATGGATGGATTGCGGAAGGAGATCCGTACATTTCTCTGCTACCAGCCAGACATCCATAACCCCAATGGAGATGCATTTTATTCTAATTGCAACATTTCTCTACTACTAGTCAAGTGTCCATATCCCCAGTAGAGATTATTGGAAATAACCCAAGAGAGGGTTATATATCAATTTGCTTTTGTTTTTAGTGTTTGCTTTCATCTTTGTGTTTTTGGATTTGACTAATTTATTTTTCTTTCTGAATTTTTTTCTATCTATCTTGCTTGACAAGTGGTTAATAACCACTGATGGCTCGATGGAAGGATGTGGAAGTGATTGTGATTACGACATGGGCTAGTGTCAACAAATATGTCCAAAATTTCTTTGCCACAAGTTTTTTAGATGTTGATTGTGATAGGATCTCTACGAGGTTAGGCGTTATTTAATTTATGAAGGTGATGAAAGACCAATGCCAAACAAATACCATAAAGATAACTATCACAAAATGTGTGTGAATAGGTTAACCAAAATATCACTGAAGGGATGAAAATGGTATGACGACTTGCAAAATAATAACAAGGGAAGAAAGAACATCCATGTGTATGTGATACATAATTGTAATGTGTGTTCGTTTACCTTGGATTTTTTGAAATGTTTTCCTTTTTTTTTTATTTCATCTTTTTTTGAAAGGTGGGAACGATAAGGTCACTTGACATAATAAGATCCAAGAACAATGTTAGAAATTTCCTTGATAAGAAAGACTAGACATGTTTAATTATCAAGAGTCATATTATCCCTGATCTCAATGATCGTGGTGAGCTCATATTCAATAAATGACTGTATTTTATCATGAAACATGGATTTTTTGTGTGGGAACTTGAGGTCCCTCTCCATAGGATTTTGCACTTTACACCATACTTGATGGGTGTGTTGATGTGCATTTTTGAAGTGTGTTTGATTATGAACTTTAAGATCATTTGAATTGTTGTGAGCTTTGGAGATCTTGGAATTTTTTATCATAGTTGGATGAAGGAACTATTTGGGATTCTTGTAATCTATTACAAGACTTGTCTGATCTTGAGAAGTAGGATAAGAAAGTGGATGAATATAGTTGATGTGAGAAATGATAGTGGGTTTTCCAGAATCATTGATAAAAGAACACTATGATGGACACAAAGTATACGGTCCAAGAATTGAAGAGTATGGGCTACCAAGAGGTATCCCATAGATTGAAGATAAAGGACTATAAGGATGTGGCCCTAAGATTGAAGATGAATGAGTTCCTAGTGGTGTCGCATGGATAGAAAATAAAGGACTACGTGGAGGTGTCCCATATATAGAAGAAGATAAGATACTAGAAGGTGCACCAAGAATAAGAGATGAGGGACATTTAGGATGTGCCCCCAGTATAGAAAAATATGGGCTTCCAAGAGGTTAGCCACATATAGATGATGTGGGGCTACTCAGAGGAGGCCCACATATAGAAGAAGACGATGGCCTACCATCTGGTGACCCAAGGTAAGATTGTGATGGAGGAATCTTGATAGTGTTATCCAATTTTGCACACAAGGCAAGATTGGACAATGGGGTCCTATCACGTTCAAAATTAAATAATAGTCCCAAGAACCCACCTCCGGTTATTATCGAGATACAATAATTAAAAATAATTCCTAAATTGCATATGAAGAGATCACCTAGCATCGAAAGGCACCCAGTTGATCTCAACTCAGTGAAGAGTTTGGGGTTGAGTTGATAGAGAACCCGGTGTCAAATTGATATTCATCTAAAAAATCATCTCAGTAGAGTCTCTCAGTTGTCAGAGCTCGGTGAGATCTTGTTAATGCAAAATTGAAGAAGGATCTCATCATAGGGAGCTCGGTGTCAAATCTAAAGAGGTCAATATGATGTTGCTCGCAATGAGACCAATGGAACTCAGGCTTGGACTAATAAACCACCATGCGTAGAGTTGGATAAAATGTGAGAAACGAGATGAAAGTGGAGGTAACATGCCTAGTTCACTAGCTTGTAGCTTCATCTATAACCACCATATCAAACCCATGGGCCAGGCACTGGAATAACTTCTAGCCAGTACTAGAAATAGTAGTAAACAAAATCTCAGCCTCATTTGCAAAACTTGCCTCAAGATTTGATCAAGCTTTTCCATGGAAGCGACTTTCCAAAATGAAAAGGTGAGACAACTCAACTAAAACTTTATCTCATTCTTATACTACAGCAGAAAGATTTTATAATAACTGATCATGACTGTGGTCACGTGTAACCAGAACATCAGGATCAACACCAACGGTTCCTTAGGATCGCCCTGCGGCAGCTGTCGCAATTAACTCTCTCTGGAGGCCACTTATTTTCTGAGATAAGTTTACTTTTCTACCATGTAGCTACTGCGTATAGCCAATTACTTCCTCACGACACTTTCCTAGGAGAATTTCAGTTTTATGCTCAAATCTCCCTTTATCTTCCTCACTGTGTTGGTTATCAGATTTTTTACAGTCTCCACAGACTCCATTGTTAGCTTAGAGTTAGGAAGACTGCCAAGTCATTACAGAGCGTTGATTTAAGGTAACTCGTACATGGGCATTGAGAAATCATCTTGATAATGGAGATAGTGTCATGGCAAGCTGATATTATATTTCCACATATGGGAAAATTCCATGATGATTTCCAAGTGGATTTTTATGAATGGCAGGCCACGTTGTTAATCCCACACTAAGGTATGAATAGGGGAACTCAGGGAATACATTCCCAAGTGGAAATATTGGGTTGGTAAACCATGGTGATACTTCTGAGCGAGGGATAAATCGGATGAAATTTCCAAGTAGAGATCATACGATGGGGATCCATCACGAGAATTCTACGCAGCTTGGAGCGGTCTGAGTCATTGTGCGAGTCACCAAGAGAATTAAAGTGGTAGTTACAAATTCGGTGGCGAGTAATCCTCCAAGCGATAAGGGAGGATGATGGCGAGATGGTTGAAGATGGGTCGACGTTGGAAAAAGTATCAAGTTTCAGGCTCACGGGATCGAGCAATGCATGATAATCAAAGAAGGATCTTTCCGATGTTGACGCACAAGGCAGAGCTTGGCAACCTACAGTCATAAAAACATGGCTGACATGAGTGAGTCCATTCTATTCCAGAGTGAGTAGAGTGCTTAATTAGTCGCGGAGTTACTAGCAATCAGGTGGATCTATTTCATATTAGAATATTCATGAAACAAAATTTTCTCTACAATTATATGAGCATCTTCAACGAGTCACTAGGTCATCAGGCATAAAGGTTTATGTTGAAATTATCACACCTTGTAAGCTACAGTTGAAAGTTTTACACCGAGAGTTTGATGTTGTCCTCAAATCTGATGAAGGAAAAGGTTTATATATCAATACGGTAGATACTTGTCAGGGCCAGGGGCATGATGTAATCATTATGTCTCTTGCTCAAGCTTCAAATCATGGGGTTGGATTTGTAGCTGATGTTCACTACATGAAGGAGGCTCTACACATTATCCTTACCACACATAACACCCCTGTAAACCCATCTACATATCTTCAACTATTGCAAACCTGCATTTCTTGGAATATGCTTTCACAAGAAAGAGATTCCTTCTCACGGAATACCATAAATGTAGCTTACAGAAGACATGGGTTTCCTCATGAGGCATTGATACTGTTTCATCGAATACAAAAAATAGATGTTTGACCTGATCAGTTCGCCTTTGCCGGCATACTTCTAGCCTGTGCCACAATAAGAGCTTTGGATCAGGGTATGGAAATACATCAAGTTGGCTTGTTTCATTGAGCCGTGAAGTGAATGAGTTTGTAGACATTTGGGATTTGATGGTTTGGTGGTCATGAGAGAAGCTCCCATGCACCAGGCAGCAGGCATGTTGCAGTATAGTAGAAGCCTTTTTGACTGCTTCCAACAAGCAAGTTGTCCAACTATGTTGTTATCTGTTTAGTATCAAATGCATCCTTAAATTTGGGATTTTCCTTCAAGATATTTTTAGCAAAATCGATTAAGTGACAGTGAGAGTGTTACCGGGAGACCTGATGAAATTTATTACAAAGATTCTCTATTGAGACCTTACTTGTTTTACGATGTAACTCATGGAAGTGAATCTCATAGATGTGGATTTGTTTCATATTAGAATATTCATGAAGCATAATTTTCTTTGCAATTATATGAGCACCTTCAATGAGTCGCTCAGAAAGTCAAGCATGTTTCTGAGGAGAAAGGAAATAGCTCAGCGTTGAAACATTTGATCTCACTGAGAGATAAGGCTTGTAGCTCAAACTGAAGTTCAGTTAAAATATGATTCCTAGTTAGACCCAAAGGAATTGATGGTTGAGTTTACTGATATCTGGAGTGAAATCACTTATGGCATAACGGTTCTTAGAGACATGTTATAGATATGATAAGATGACATGGGAAAATAGGATATGTCTGAACTTAGCCCGATAGATAAAATGATATTTTCATAGCCACGAGTTCAAGGGATCACTTAGATGGACTCTATCCTACAATATCCATGTTTGCAGAAGCTTCAAGCTTGAATGGGTCATGTAAAATCTTTGGGAAAAAATTGTTGCAAGGTATGCGTGTGGTGAGATCAGACATGATCAGACAACGATCTGAAAAGACATGTTGAGGTTTAGAGTTCAACATGATATAAAGGTATTAAGCATGTATTCAAAGAGAAGCCCTTGAAATACCACATGAATTTCTTAGGGTGATCATAGGAATCAACATCGAGGAAGAGGAGTGAAAATGTGAACATGATCAAAAAAGTCTTAATATTTCCCACAGATACAAAGCATAGAATAGCTCGAGAGATCGACCGAATCAAAGAAGAGCTCAACACATGAGCTAGTGCTTGAGTTTATAACCAATGAGCATAGACCCATTGGTTCTGAGGGAGTAAGGAACTCAGATGTGCAAGATCGTAAATATGAGCTCGGTACATAGACATGTGAGAGTCCGAGTTGAGCTAACCGGGTGCTCGGGTCGACATGCAAAACAAAGCCAGGCCAAGTCAGTTGGAGAGCTCGTGGGGACACACTTGGCGGTGATATTGATGCTAGGACAACTCAGTAGATTTCATGTAGAGCTCGCCGAGTTGGAAAGAACTGGCTCAGGAAAGTGTTAATGACAATTCAGGGAGCTCGTGGTGTTGTTTCATGAATTTTGAATGTGGAATGCATAAATGGCCTTGAGTTAACTAAGGAAAATGATAAGAATCGAGTTTGATAGCTCACCATTCGAAGGACTCAATGTAAAAGAGCTCGATTGCCAAGGTAAGGAAAGAGTTGGTGTGGGGTTTAAAATCGAGTCAAACATCGAGTTAGAGGATTTGAAACTCACCAAGTTGGGCTATGTGTAGACTTTATCCACATGGACCCCCCTCCTCTTAGAGTCAAACGGGTCAACCGGAGGGTCCCAACATTATGTTAATTAATTTAATATTTTTATTTAAATATTTTAATAATAATAATAATAATAATAATAATAATTATTATTTAAATATTTTATTTAAATATTCTTTTAATTAATTGAGAAGAATAGGTCATTAGGTAATTAATGACCCATGATGAAACCTTCTCAGGTGGTTCAACTAACTGTAATGAATACATCATGGGCCTTCAATTTAGGAATGTAATTATGACCTTTCCTCTTCTTTCTCACATATTCTTCTATAAATGTAAGTTGGAAGCTCATTTCAAAGGGTTCCAATAGTTCAGACAAGTTGGACAGTTAGATATCTCAGGTGAGTGTAAAATTTTCAAGAGTCCTCTCTCTTCTGCAAGTTGTTCTTATGTGTTGAGAGAACTTTCAAGCCTCCTCTTCAAGACTATAATGGCAACTATTGCCTCTTTTGAATGTATGATGCATTGTGCATGTTATTGAAGTAATAAAAGTGTGTGTTTAGTGACTAATCTTGGTCCTTTCATCCTTCTATGCTTCTTTGTGCCTTTCTCATACCTGCAGGTACACTGTGCAAGTTTAAGTTTCAATTTTAGGTTCTTGGAGTTTTGTGCTTATCGAGTGGTGGAGTATTGCATGCAATTGAGTTGTGGTGTCTGTTCACCCTTCTTGAGTTCATCCTTCTTCATTGGGAAATTGGTATATTTCTCATTCTGATAAGGTTTAACAAAGGGAACGCACGTCTCTTATCTCTTTCCCTAAAACCCCATGAAGATGTTGTATCATGCATAGGATTAGATAATCATTTTTGTTACACTAGGAGTAGTACAACACTTAGTTTAGGAAGAGGAAGCCGATTAGATAATCATTTTTCTACACTAGGAGGTTCACTTTAAGCCCAAGTCCCACAACTTGAGAAGTGATCCCATGTGTCCCAATCACACCGAATGTCCTATTCACATCCTGGCCATTCGGAGGGTGCAGTGATTTGGCGACAACAGTTTTTGGCACGCCCGGTGGGGGAGAGTTGGTACTTCTCTTCTCACTTACACAAGTCAAAGTACCTGGTGACTCTATATCTCTGGATTCCAAATCTCAGTGCGGTAACTTATGCGAAGAATTCAAACAAGAGCTTCTTAAAAGAAAGGAAATTATCAGCATATTAAACTTTCCTTGTCTCCTCCAAAGAGAAGAAGAAGAGGCATTTCCACATCCCTAGTTGCAGATTTACCTAGTAGGGGTCATTCGACTCCTCCTTACAGAAGGTTTCCTCCACCCAGGAACAATCAACCTTTCGTTGCTATGGCAAGGAACCAAGTTTTTCCCCTTTCAATGCAAGCAGTCCTCTTATGTTGGCTCAACGTGACCCAATACCTGTTGCGGCACTCAAAAGTTTACCCTTCTACACGGGGGAAACTCACATTACTCCAGTGGAGCATATATTTTATGTAGCCAACATCTTGCGCAGTACATAATATCACCGAAGACAATGTTACAGTTAGACTTCTTGCTACCTCTTTCAAGGGAAAAGCACTTCAATGGTTTCGCGGGTTAGGTGTTGGCACTATAACCACTTGGGACGAGTTGGGAGAAAAGCTATGTAAACAGTTCGAAGACAAAAGTGATCACCTATCACTTTTGGAACAACTCACTACTATGAAGAGAGCTTCCCAAGAATACATGAGTGATTTCAACTTCCGATTCCACAGGACTTGGAATAGGATTCCGGCGCTTGTAAAGCCTTCTGCACATAATGCATTCTTGTACTATTTGTGAGCCTTGAATAGCGATGTAGCAGTTATGATCCAGTGCATGGGAGGGACTACACTTCCTGATGCTTATGAAGTTGCCATAAG
Organism: Taxus chinensis; assembly: GCA_019776745.2. Lineage (NCBI taxonomy): Eukaryota > Viridiplantae > Streptophyta > Pinopsida > Cupressales > Taxaceae > Taxus > Taxus chinensis. The sequence goes on from CM034146.1 coordinate 112,557,873, forward strand.
TGCAGAGAATTATTTGATTCAGGCTGGAAAGATAGCTCCATGACCACCAATGCCCTTTTCTCCAGATCTTATGAATCATCAGCCTATCATTGCTCCTATTCCAGTAGACTCCAAGTAACCATCTCAATCTTCCCCTGCCTCTTCAAATGACCTATTTGAAGTCAAGTCGCTACTACAAAATTTTGGAAATGAGCTCGTTGCACTCAAAAGGCAACAATTTCAATACAATCGTCCGTATCAGCCACAAAATCAGCAGTATCAGGCTAACCGTTCTCCTTTTCAAGGGAACAATCAGCCTCAAAATCAAACTATAAGTCAAGTTACAAATGTCAGGCCCTTGAACTTTAGGAACCCTCTTGCAGCTAGCTCATCTAGAGCTATAGTACCTGTTCAAAATAATCTAGTTCAAGACTATGAATGGTGCTATCCTTGCTCTCAACCTCACAATCAAAATATTTGTCCCAATGGGGTTCTTAGCTAGGCCCTTATGGTTCAAAGTGTATCTGCCCCTTCAGAGTTAACAAATAATTCATCTATGCAAGAAGCAGCAGATCAACCGCAGGCACCTGAAGAATCCGCTTTGCTAAACTGGCAAGCAGAAGATTTTTGTGGGTTGAATACAGATTCTTCATCAGTGGCAGCAAACACTCGTTCCAAGAAGAGAGCAATGGAGCCTCAACCTCCTGAAGCTGATCTAGCATCCACTTCTCAACCTGGGTTACAAATGGTAGTTGATAAAAATGTGGGAAAGAAATCACCAGAAACACGGCTAGCCACGCCGCAGGGAAAGATGGTTCTCCAGGCATCACGGTACCCAAAAAACATTTTCTAAAGGAGGACCCTAATGCCCAAAAAAGTGTCATCAAAGTAGGAGCGATTCCCTTTAGCATAGTAGAAAAAATGAAGAAAACCAATATGAGCATTACCATGTGGGACGCACTCTCGATCCCTTCTCAAAGAAACCTATTGCGAGAAGCTCTAAATAGTTTTAGCTACAACCATCGGATCACCAAGCCATGGAGTGAAAAATGCTACAAGTTTATGTCAACTGGAAGGGAAAATTATTCCTATGGACAAATAAACCACCACCATTCTACATTTCCCTGATCATTAGTGCGACCACCTGGTACATAATTGCATGATCGATTCTGGTGCTAGTAGCTCTGTCATGCCTAAACAAATTGTAGATGTACTAGGCATAGAATATGCGCCAGTTGCAAGAGGGGTTGTTCAGCTGGATGGCACAGCTGTTAAGACTGTTGGGGTTATCAAAGGACTTCAAATTACCATTCATGCATGCCCAAGTTTGTCATTCACCCAAGACATATCAGTCATAGATCTCCCTCCCCTCTTTGCCATCTACCTATCATGGGATTTCACCGCTAAGATGGGTGGTTACCTATCGGCCAATTGGTCGCATATGATCCTTAGAACTCGATATGAAACCAAAGTAATTATAAGGGAAGAACTAATCTGCTATAATCATGTAGAACCCTACACTGCTAGTCCCATAAATGGAAATTTCACCATCGGTGATCCCGAAGAGGAAGATGCCGATCATGAACCAACCACCCTTGTTAAATAAGTCCCTAATACTTTGTTAGATGAAGTAAGTAGAGATCATCAGTATGATCCCTATGCTGATGTATTGGTAGAAGAAGAAGTTTGTTTGCTGGTCTTGGGAGAAATAGGATTAGGTACTTAATGTATCCATGAAGAAGATACGATCATACCACAACTTTTCAAAACACCAAGTGATTCTAAAAGACTGTGACAATTGTTATTCGATGGCTCAAGAAGTAAGAATGGATCTGAAGTGCTGGTGTTATGTTAATTTCTCTAGAGGGAGATAAGTACTTCTCATCTTTCCAGTTGCAGTTCAGTTCGCACTAACAATGTTACTGAATATGAGGACCTTGTGTACGGAATTCAACTAGCCTAAAGGAAGGGAATCAAGGCCCTGACTATTTTTGGAGATAGTGAGTTAGTTTTTCATCAAGTTTTGGCATGTAGTGCATCCAAAAATGATATTTTAAGATCATACAAGAACCGATTCTGGGACCTGATTGAAGATTTTGAAGCTTTTAGAATCCATGTAATCCCTAGAGATCAAAATCAAGATGTAGATAGGCTTGCTACAATTGGTTCACAATACAACATACCAATTGATATCATGAAAGAAGGGTAGAAATTTGTTAAAATGGTGGTTTGACTGGCAGTCCCTGATAATGTGAGTAGTTGGCAAGTGTTTGATAGTGACAAACAAATTGTCCTCTTCCTACAAGAAGAGGTGGAGTTTTCTATAAAGAATCAAGATAAGTTGTAGGAGTCATATGGTGAGAAAATTATCCAATTGAAAAGCAACAAGTTACCAAAAGGTTTAGACAATTTGGAATCCATTTTCAATTTAGATGACCAAGCCAAAAGACAAATCCCTAACATGGTGGTCAGAGAAGAATATTTTGAGGAAGTCAAAGTATCAAATGCAAAGTTTCTTATGATAAGAAAAGTGTGTACTTCTAAAGAGAAAGAATCTTTCATAAAACTTTGTCAAGAGTATCATGACATCTTTTCATGGAGCTATAAAGATCTGCATGGTTTTTATCCAGGTCTAACACAACATACCATCGAATTGGATCCTAATGTTAAGCTAGTTCATCAGAAACAAAGACCAATTAATCCCAAAATTGAGCCACTAATGAGAAAGGAGCTAACCAAGCTCATCGAGGCCTTTATAATTTTTACCATCAAGCATTCCTCATAGGTAGCCAATTTGGTGCCTATGAGGAAGAAGAACAGAGAGATTTGGTTATGTGTAGATTTCAGGGATTTGAATAGTGCGTCATTAAAAGACCATTATCATCTTCCATCGATGGAGTATATCCTTCAAATGGTGGTAAGAGCTCAAATATTTTCTTTTCTCGATGGATATTCAGGTTATAATCAAATCCTAGGCCAAGAATCTGACCAATTCAAAACGGCTTTCACTACCAAGTGGGGCACGTATGCCTACAATAAAATGCCATTCGGATTGTCCAATGTCGGGGCTACTTTCCAAAGAGCCATGGACATGGCATTTTTTGGGACTAATCAACGATATTATTTTGGTTTAGCTTGATGATATAACTATATACTCTAAGCATGCAAAAGATTACATCACGCATCTAAGGAAAATTTTCTGAAGGTGTAGGGAATTTGGGGTTTCACTTAACCCCAAGAAATGTATTTTCACAGTGCACGAGGGAAAATTTTCAGGGCATGTTGTTTCAGTGGAAGGATTATCAATCAATCTAGCTAGGATTCATTTGATTATGTCCTTATCTCTCCCAAGTCACAGGAAGGGCCTCTAGAGTTTTATGGGAACCGTAAATTTTGTGCAGAGATTCATCCCTTAATTCGTGACATTGGCTAAACCACTGACAGCCATGCTGAAGAAAAACATGCCATTCTCATGGAAAAAGGAAGGATGAGAAAGCTTTGAAGCCATCAAATAGCCATTTCCCAAGCTCCCACGCTTGTGAACCCTAGGTTTGACAAATATTTTATCCTTTATGCTTTTGCAAGTCAAGAGAGTATTTCAGGGATCCTCACCCAACAAAACAACAACCTGTTGAAGCAACCAATTACTTTCTTCAGTCAATCCCTCAAAGACTACGAGTCCAAATACTCATTCATTGAAAAGTAAGTCTTTGCGGTTATTCAAGCTTTGAAGAAATTCAAGCACATGTTGTCCAACAACAAGATTCATCTGATGGTGTCTCATCCAGGTGTTAAGGAGTTTTTGCTGAACAAGGAAATGAATGAAAAGTGTGCTGGATGGATCATGAAGGTAATGGAGTATGACATGCACATAAAAGTCACTAAACTTGTTATAGGTAAGGGTTTGTGTCAGCAAATTACTACAGACATGAAATCGAAAAGTAATGAGCACATGAGACTCCTAAATACTGATGAGGATGTTGATCAAGCTAACTGGTTATCCAAAATGAAGAACTTCCTCTTCTCAGGAGCATACTCGGCAAACATGGATGAAAACCAAAGACAAACTTTCTATCTTCAATCTATCCCATATGTTTTGGTAGATAGCATTCTCTTTCAAAAATATTTGAGCGGCCTTCTCCTTCGGTGCGTAGGACCGGAACAAGTAAGTAAGATACTAGAAGAATTTCATAATGGCCTATCTGGAGGACATTATTCTACACAAACAACAGCTACCAAGATCATGCAAGCCGACTACTATTGGCCAGATTTATTCAAGGATGCCCATCTCTGGGTAAGGAAATGTAAGGAATGTGCCTTTTTCATAGGTAAGCAGAAGTTGGCAGCTCTTCCGCAGCATCCAATTCAAGTGGATCAACCCTTTTTTCAATGGGGGTTGTACTTCATCAGAATGATTAATCCTCCATCCAGTGACAGACATAAATGGGTCCTTACTACAACAAACTATTTTACTTGATGGACAGAGGAGATACCATTAAAAGAGAGCAATGAAAAGGAAGTTCTGGATTTTTTGGAGGGTATAATGATGAGGTTTGGTGTTCCGTTTATAGTTATTTCATACAACGCGCTGGCTTTCCTTGGTATGAAATTGAGTGAATGGGCTGTTAAAAATGGGGTATACCTCAAAAATTTGTCCAATTACTATCCTCAAGGAAACGGATTGGCTGAGTCTAACAAAAAAAACCTCATAAGGATTATTAAGTGCACAATGGAGACTAACAAGAGGACTTGACATACACAACTTAAGACCTCCTTATGGGCAGATCGGATCACACCTAAAAGGGCCATCGGAAATTCTCATTTTGTTTTGGTATATGAAAGAGAGACAAAACTCCGACTCTCATTGGAATTACCTTCTTTGGAGTTAGCTCATGAACATGAAGTTATAGAGAGTGATCCTCTGATAGTAAGGTTTGTTGAACTCATGGAGTTAGAGGAAGTATGAGACAAGGCTATGAAAACTTTGGAGCAGCATCAGGCTCAAGTTAAGAAATATTTTGACAAGAAGGCATCTGACAGGTGTTTTCAAGAGGGAGATTTAGTTCTCGAATGGGATGAAGATAGGGCTAAACCAGGTAGGCATGCCAAGTTTGACACTCTCTGGAGTGGGCCATACATCATCACAAGTTGTAACAAGGCAAATTCATTTCGTCTATCTAGGCTCAATGGAGAAGAAATTCCCATTCATGTGAATGGGATACATCTCAAAGCTTGTTTTTGAGAAGCGTTCCACCCCCTATACATTTACATTAGGTGTTTTCCTCCAAGTGCTTATGCACATTGTTGTGTGTTGTTTTTTTGCTTTCCTTGTTGCTGTCTTTTGTGTTGTTCTGCACATTGTTTCATCATTGGAAGGTGTCAAGGAGAAGAAGGTTCAAGGTTTCCATAAGAGTTTCAAAATCTACTTCATTAAAAATTTTGCAGTGTTCCATGGATGTCAAGCATTCAACAGATTCAGTATACTTCATGCTTAGCGTTCTAGGGAGGTCCAGGATGTGTCAAAGAAAATCATACTACTTTTAGGATTCCAACAAAGAATCCATGCCCTATGGATGACTTAAGGCTACTGGAATCATGCTTAACAAGTAATCATCCCCGAGAGGTTGCCAAAAATGTTATCCAATTTTACACACATGGAAATATTGGACAACGAGGTCCTATCATGTTCAAAATGAAATAATAGTCCCAGGAACCCACCTCCGGTTATTATCGAGATACAATAATTAAAAATAATTCCTAAATTGCATACGAAGAGATCACCTAACATCGAAAGGCACCCAATTGATCTCAACTCATTGAAGAGTTTGAGGTCGAGTTGATAGAGAACCCGGTGTCAAATTGATAGTCATCTCGGAAATCATCTCGGTAGAGTTTCTCAGTTGTAAGAGCTTGATGAGATCTTTTTAATGAAAAATTAAAGAAGGATCTCATCATAGGGAGCTTGGTGTCAAATCTAAAGAGGTCGATATGATGTTGCTCACAATGAGACCAATGGAGCTCATGTTTAGACTAATAAACCACCATGCGTAGAGTTGGATAAAATGTGAGAAACAAGATGAAAGTGGAGGTAACATGCCTAGTTCACTAGCTTGTAGCTTCATCTATAACCACCATATAAAACCTACGGGCTAGGTGCTGGAAAAACTTTCGGCCATTACTAGAAACAGTAGTGAACATAATCTCAGCCTCATTTGCAAAACTTGCCTCAAGATTTGATCAAGCTTCTTCCATGGAAGTGACTTTCCAAAATGAAAAGGTGAGACAACTCAACTAAAAATTTATCTCGTTCTTCTACTACAATGGCAAGATTTTACAACTAACCATGACTATGGTTGCGTGCAACTAGAACATCAGGATTAACACCAACGGTTCCTTGGGATCACCATACGGCAGCTATCACAATTAACTCTCTCTAGAGGCCACTGATTTTCTGAGATAAGTTTACTTCTCTACCATGTAGCTACTGCGTATAGCCAATTACTTCCTCACGACACTTTCCTAGGAGAATTTCAGTTCTACACTCAAATCTCCCTTTATCTTCCTCACTGTGCTGGTTATCAGATTTTTTACAATCTCCATAGACTCCATTGTTAGCTTAGAGTTAGGAAGACTGCCAAGTCATTGCAGAGCATTGTTTTAAGGTAAATCGTACATGGGCATTGAGAACTCGGCTTGATTATGGAGATAGTGTCATGGCAAGCCGATATGATATTTCCATGCATGGGAAAATTCCATGATGATTTCTAAGTGGGTTTTTATGAATGGAAGGCCAAGCTATTAATCCCGTGCTAAGGTATGAATAGGGGAACTCAAGGAATACATTCCCAAGTGGAAATATTGGGTTGGTAAACCATGGTGATACTTCTGAGCGTGGGATGAATAAGATCAAATTTCCAAGCGAAGATCATATGATGGTGATCCGTCATGAGAATTCCACGTAGCTTGGAGCGGTTAGAGTCATTGTGCGAGTCACCAGGAGAATTAAAGTGGCAGTTGCAAATTGGGCGGTGAGTAATCCTCCAAGCGATAAGGGAGGATGATGGCGAGATGGTTGAAGATGGGTTGACATTAGAATAAGTATCAAGTTTCAGGCTCACGGGATCGAGCGATGCATGAGAATTAGAGAAGGATCTTTCTGATGTTGACGCATAAGGAAGAGGTCGGCAACCTGCAGTCATAAAAACATGGCTGACATGAGTGAGTCCATTCTGTTCTAGAGTGAGTAGAGTGCCTAATTAGTCACGGAGTTACTAGTAATCAGGTGGATCTATTTCATATCAGAATATTCATGAAGCATAATTTTCTCTATAATTATATGGGCATCTTCAACAAGTCACTAGGTCATCAAGCATAAAGGTTTTTGTTGAAATTATCACACCTTGCAAGCTATAGTTGAAATGTTTGCACGAAGAGTTTGATGTTGTCCTCAAATCTAATGAAGGAAAAGGTTTATATATCAATACAGTAGATGTCTGTCAGGGCTACTGGTGTGATGTAATCATTATGTCTTGTGTCTGAGATTCAAATCATGGGGTTGGCTTTGTAGCTGATGTTCACCACATGAAGGAGGCTCTACACATTATCCTTACCACACATAACACCCCTGTAAACCCATCTACATATCTTCAACTATTGCAAACCTGCATTTCTTGGAATATGCTTTCACAAGAAAGAGATTCCTTCTCATGGAATACCATAATTGTAGCTTACAGAAGACATGGGTTTCCTCACAAGGCATTGATACTATTTCACCGAATGCAAAAAAAAGATGTCTGACCTGATCAGTTCACCTTTGCCAGCATACTTCTAGCCTGTGCCAAAATAAGAGCTTTTGAATAGGGTATGGAAATACATCAAGTTGGCTTGTTTCATTGAGTCATGAAGTGAATGAGTCTGTAGACGTTCAGTCTTTGATGGTTTGGTGGTCGCAAGAGAAGCTCCCATGCACCAAGTAGTAGGCATGTTGCAGTATAGTAGAAGCCTATTTGACTGCTTCCAACAAGCAGGTTGTCTAACTATGTTGTTATCTATTCAGTATTGAATGCATCCTTAAATTAAGGATTTTCCTTCAAGATATTTTTATCAAAATCGATTAAGTGACAGTGAGAGTGTTACCGGGAGACCTGATGAAATTTATTACAAATATTCTCTATTGAGACCTTACTTGTTTTATGATGTAACTCATGGAAGTGAATCTTATAGATGTGGATTTTTTTCATATTAGAATATTCATGAAGCACAATTTTCTTTGCAATTATATGAGCACCTTCAACGAGTCACTTAGAAAGTCGAGCATGTTTCTTGGGAGAAAGGAAATAGCTTAGTGTTGAAACATTTGAGCTCATTGAGAGATCAAGCTTATAGCTTAGACCGAAGTTCAGTAAAAATATTAGTCCTAGTTAGACCCAAAGGAATTGATGGTCCAGTTTATTGATATCTTGAGTGAAATCACTTATGGCATAGCGGTTCTTAGAGAAATATTGTAGATATGATAAGATGACATGGGAAAATAGGATATGGCTGGACTCGGCCCGTCAGATAAAATGATATTTTCATAGCCACAAGTTCAGGGGATCACTTAGATGGACTCTATCCTGTAATATCCATGTTTGCAGAAGCTTGAAGCTCGAATGGGTCATGTAAAATCTTTGGGAAAAAATTGTTGCAAGGTATGCATGTGGTGAGATTAGGCAACGTGTTGAGGTTTAGAGTTCAACATGATATAAAGGGATTAAGCATGTATTTGAAGAGAAGCCCTTGAAATACCACATGAATTTCTCAGGGTGATCGCATGAATCAACATCAAGGAAGAGGCATGAAAATGTGAACATGATCAAACAAGTTTTAATATTTCCTATAGATACAAAGCATAGAATAGCTCAAGAGATCGACTGAATAAAAGAAGAGCTCAACACATGAGCTAGTGCTTGAGTTTATAACCAATGAGCATAGACCCATTGTTGCTGAGGGAGTAAGGAACTCAGATGTGCAAGATGGTAAATATGATATCGGTATATAGACATGTGAGAGTCTGAGTTGAGCTAACCGGGTGCTCGGGTTGACATGCAAAACAAATCTAGGCCAAGTCAGTTGAAGAGCTCGTGGGGAAAAACTTGGTGGTGATATTGATGCTAGGACAACTCAGTAGATTTCGTGTAAATCTCGCTGAGTTGGAAAGAATTGGCTCAAGAAAGTGTGAATTACAATTCAGGGAGCTCGTGGTGTTGTTTCATGAAGTTTGAACATGGAATGCATAAATGGCCTTGAGTTAACCAAGGAAAATGATAAGAATCAAGTTTGATAGCTAACCATTTGAAGGACTCAATGCAAAAGAGCTCGATTGCCAAGATAAGGAAAGATTTGGTGTGGGGATTAAAATCGAGTGCAACACTGAGTTAGAGGATTCAAAACTCACCAAGTTGGGCTATGTGCAGACTCTATCCACATGGACCCCCCTCCTCTTCAAGTCAAACGGGTGAACCGGAGGGTCCCGACATTATGTTAACTAATTTAATATTTTTATTTAAATATTTTATTTAAATATTCTTTTAATTAATTGAGAAGACTGGGTCATTAGGAAATTAATGACCCATGATGGAACCTTCTCAGGTGGTTCAACTAACTGTAATGAATACATCATGGGCCTTCAATTTAGGAATGTAATTATGACCTTTCCTCTTCTTTCTCACATATTATTTTATAAATATAAGTTGGAAGCTCATTTCAAAGGGTTCCAACAGTTCAGACAAGTTGGACAGTTAGATATCTTAGGCAAGTGTATACTTTTCAGGAGTCCTCTCTCTTCTGCAAGTTGTTCTTGTGTGTTGAGAGAACTTTCAAGCCTCCTCTTCAAGACTGTAATGGTAACTATTGCCTCTTCTGAATGTATGATGCATTGTGCATGTTATTGAAGCAATAAAAGTGTGTGTTTTGTGACTAATCTTGGTCCTTTCATCCTTTTGTGCTTCTTTGTGCCTTTCTCGTACTTGCAGGTACACTGTGCAAGTTTAAGTTTCTATTGTAGGTTCTTGGAGTTCTGTGCTTATCGAGTGGTGGAGTATTGCATGCAGTTGAGTTGTGGTGTCTGTTCACCCTTCTTGAGTTCATCCTTCTTCACTGGGAAACTGGTATATTTCTCGGTCTGATAAGTTTTAACAAAGGGAACACGTGTCTCTTAGTTTGTGGTATTTTGTACCCTTTCTAAGTCGCAGTAGGTGAAGTTGACCTGTGGTGCACACACCCTCTTCAAATTAACCCTTCCTGAGTTTTGAAACACCCTTTATTTGGTGCATCACCATCGCTAGTATAGTTTCATTTCTATAAATCTCTTTCCCTAAAACCCCATGAAAATGTTAGCATAGGACTAGATAATCATTTTTGTTACACTAGGAGTAGTACAACACTTAGTTTAGGAAGAGGAAGCCGGACTTATCCAAAGGTTCACTTCGAGCCCAAGTTTGATAGCTTGAGAAGTGATCCCATGTGTCCTAATCACACCAAACGTCCTATTCACATCCTGGCCATTCACAGGGTGTAGTGATTTGGCGAGAACAGATAGATAAAGAATGATTAGGTAATGAGAAAATAGGTTGTGGATCAATGTTAGACCAAGAAATTTTATCACCCAATGAAGAATGTGAAGATGGAAGAATAAGAGGAGGAACATGTTTGATGATCTTAGGGTCTACCTTTGTTTTATGACAAAAGGAATCAATCCCTTGCTCCTAATATGTGAACATATTGAGGTCTAAAGAGGTTTCTTGCTCAAAAACTTCTAGATGAATGTATTCATATACCCTCATAAATTATCTAATTGCTTCTTCATTCCAAAATGAATCAATCAGTGTGGTTATTTTTTCTACCACGAGGGTTTGATTGGATGAATGTGACATGGGAGTTGACTTGGATGATTGATTAGAAGGATTTTGAGTCGGAGAGATATTTGACGAAAGAAGGGGTCGTTGAACAAATGAAATCACCCTAAACTTTACAAAGAAAATTATATGACTAAACAAGGAAAGCTAACACCATTTCCATTGCCACATGTCTCTTCACAAGATCATTTTCTTGTTTCACTCTATGCAACAAAAAGGTATCCAACTTGTCCATTTCACATCGTTAGCATAGTGATAGCCTATGAAAAATTGGGAACCTTGGATAGAGTGTGGAGAGTGAAACATCTTGGAAAACCTTTAGACCTTTCATTTTCCACGCACAATAATTCAATAACTTTATTGGAGATCTAGAGGCACTAACAAATGAAACCCAAGTTTAAGTTGTAAATTTAGTAGTAATTAGATAGTTACATCAAGTGTAGTTCTTGAATCTCTAAATCAAATAAATTGAACATGCTGGAGAACCATGCTAAAAAAATATCTCACCTATATTCATCCTAAAATATGTACCATTATGGGGTAAATAAGCCCTGCACACAGAAGAAATCTGTAATCCTAATATCTCCTCATTCTCATGTATACAAACTAGCTGATCTAGATCTATTTCTATACCTGAAGCGGTCTCATTTTCCTGTAAATTGAAAGGATACTCCTTCTTGTCACTAGTTTGTTGTATGAAAAGGATGAATAATATAGAGGATTAGGAGGCACTTCACTCAGGTGTATTCTATAGTTGTATTAATTTACTTCTTCTGCTCCTAAACATCTGTGCTATGTGCACAATAACATGTGAAACACATTTTCCTACTCTTTGTATTTTATTTAGAGTGGTTATTGTATCGATTTAGACTTTCGTAGTGCCCTTTCCTACTATCCCACCTCTGTCTCTTCCATATTTATCTCTTTCACTCTTCCTTTGCGGTGAACGCTTTAGTTTTCTAGTCGTTGCCTTACGTGAAACAAATTTTGTCTCATTGGATTTAGAAAGGGCACAAAAATCTAGCAAAACATATTGATAAAAAAGATTTTCTTTCGTATTTTTCTTCCAACCTGTGCCAAAATGGGAAATCTAGAAAAGCCACGAGAATTGTTTCAAAAGATTATTTTTTAAAAAATGTGTATGGTCTCATGAAGATACATGATTATTGGTCTTTGCACAAATGGGTTTGTAGGGACAAACTTGTGGTGGTCAACTCATCTTGTTGGGTTACTAGAATGAAAAACTATTATTTTCCACTCTTTGGTGTGTTTTATGCAGTATGGATGTCATATATTTACCTGTTGATCTTTGGAACTAGATCTAGATCTACTTTTTGGTTTTACATAGGACTCATTATTGTGCTAACATAATTATTTCGTGAAGGTGGCTCGACACATTTTGAAAAACAAAAACAATATTGGACACACCCCTACCTATATTTCTCTCTTACAAGCTCATAAATTGTTGATGTAGTTCCTAAAGCTGATGCGGTCTCATCAAATGTGGGGATCGTATGATTAGCCTAAAAAGGTATGGATCACTCTTCCTCTCACTTCAAACTAAAAATTTACTATATTTTTTTAGTGTTGGATTTTATTATGTTGTATGTTAAAATAGAAATGAAAATTAGAATGAATGATATAGCGTTTACTTTTTCTTAAAAATATGTATCTTTAAAATTTTATGCAAAAACAAAACATCTTTGGAACCATGTGCATGGAACACCATATCAAATGGTTAATGAAAACCAAAACCTCAAACAAGATCCATGTCGACCCAAGACACCATGAATTTTCTTAACCAATATTACTAACTCGATTAGATGCCTTAATGATGTGAAATTGGATACCCTTTCAACACTTCATTCACTTTTGGTGACGTTCCCAATTTAGGAAATTGTGGTCATTTTTGTCTTGTAAATGTTGTATTGATTTTGTGTAACTGGAAAATACCTTCACCTACCTCTAACAATCTTATGTGAGAATTGAAACCAAATCTCAGTTTCATAAAATAAAAATTGTAAGTTAGAATCTCAGGTGGATGTTGTGGCCTACCGGTCATCGTACAACAGAAGTGTCCAATTTTGTTTACGATATTTGGTCGCAAAGTCACCTACATAAATTGAGCCTTTTTTAACATAATCGAATTCCATAGAATTCAGTGAGTTCATTGTTTATAAGGGAGAAGGTAGGAATAGATGAAATTTATGTTTGAACTTAAAACAAATGGTTTTAAAAACCATACTATAAGCACTTTAGTTGTTTTGGTCAATTTTTGTACACTCACAACTTAAGATAAAAAAATATTTCTAATGATCCCATCAGTTTTGTCAATTAATCATGAACCCTTTTTCATATCATTATAGTGTGTGTAGAGAATTTTTTAATAAATTACTTTGTATGCATGGATTTTGCAATTTATAGTGTTCTCTCAATCTCTCTCTTAAATTAAGTATGAAATTTTGGTTGGTCTTGCAAATATGAATATATTAAAAATGCAGAAGCATTGAAATAAAATGGAAATGGAAGACTGAAACCTAATTCTTTTCACTAGAAAATATGATACAAAGTACATATTTATCAACATGAAATGATTGTCCAGTTCATCTTTAAGATAAATGTTCAACTTCTAATGTATTTAAGTAATAATAATATAAAATATTAATATTACATTTATTTTCTACATGATCTAGGATAACTAATATGCAATAGTACTACATCTCTCCTTAATCAAAATGGTGGTACTTTTTGAAACCAATGTTGTGTTTCCAATTTTGGAAACTTTTATATGTATTTTACATCTCATTGTCTTTATACAAAACTCCTTTTCATTATGTTTTGATCATATTTCAAACTATTGATATGAAACACATTTATCTTCAAATTGTTTTGAAATACAATCCTCTATAAAATTTATTTCTTAAGTGATAGTTTGTTCCCTTCTATAGTTTTAGAGTTGTCACTAGCCAAGGTATTGACATGGCAAGATTTAGATTTGTGTAATGGGCATTTAATGAACGTTTCAAATATATAGTATTAAAGGATTGAAAAAATGCAAAAAAATAATCTCAACTATAAATTTAATTTTTTGTGAGTAAAAATTGAGATATCATGAAATGGAAATTCGAAAACAAAAATCAACAAATATTAATTTTTCTACTAATTTATTTTTTGTGAATGGAAATTAGCCTTGCCTCCGAATGAAGGAATGGAAAAATTTAGGGAATAAAATTTACTAAAGATTTTATTTTCTTTAAACAAGTACTTGTTATAGCGCTCTAATGCCAATGTAAGGCCAAGTAAAAGACTACAAAAATGAAATGGAAATGGAAGAGTGAAACTCAACTCTTGTTCACTAGAAATGTGATACAAAGTACATATTTATCAACATGAAATGACAATTCACTAGTTCATCTTCAAGATGACCATGTAACTTCTAATACACCTACATAACAATATAACATATTTTATTAAATTTATTGCCTACATTTAGGATTAAGTACAATGTTGTTATAGATTTTTGGATTGGTTTGTACAATGCATTAATGAAGAGTCTCATTAATATAAATTTAGTACAATCTCTCATGCTACCTAAGGCACCTTGGAGATCACTACATAAAAATGAATATACACATTTTGAATCTTTTAAGCATTTCCTATAATAATCTATGAGCATAATTCAATATCCAAAATACTTTAAATCCAAAAATGTATGATTGTCAAGTGTCTTGTGCTAAATGAAGGATCTAAGAGCATTCATGTTACTATGTTTGATTATTCAAGGATCAATATTGGAGCACTATTTCCCTTGTATTAGGATAACTATATGATCCCCTCTTCTCCATAGGTTTTGGGATACATATTACAACACTCATATACATCATTTGTGTGTTAATGTTAATCTAGGTTTAGTTAGGGATGCTAACCATCAAGTTCAAGTGATTTTGTTAGATTTTAACAAAGGAGAAGACACAATATTGAGTCATGTCATCAAAAGATTCTATGGATAGATTACAATAGAGAAGAGACCAAAAAACACCTCCCAAAATTTTCACATATAAAATAGTTGTACATGACAAGAACACTAGCTCTAGATGTGAACCACATCAATCTTATCCTCGCTTATTTTTCTTGTCCCATACATCATTTCAAACATAAAAATTTACTACATCAATTGATGATCCCTTCTTGAGTTGATTTCTAGTCTTATGTGCAATCATCTATCAAGTAGAATTAGGTTGATATTTGATTTAACAAAAAATTGAATTCATAAAATCTTAGATATATTCAGAGTTACATATGATAAATAAGCAATAAAGTACAAATATAACCTAAACAATAAGCTATATAAAAATAAAACCCCAGGTGCAAGAGAGTGAATAGAATACTTAGTTGATTCTATAATTGATCATGAAGTATGCTGGAAAGGAAGACTGATAAACCTGAGGAGAAAAATGTCGCAACTGTGTTTAGTAAATTTTGTAACTGCCAAAATAAGCTGGAGCATGGCACCTGGAATGGGTCACGGGTGCATGGGAATTGGAGACCTTTTTTTGGTACTCGTGACTGAGAAAATGGTTGGAAATTAATTCTTTTTATGTCACAAGGTGGTCGCTAAGATTCATTGTTTGTCTCCTATGTATCACTGGATGATCATTATATTCACCTGTAACTTTTAAAGAGAGAGAGACAGCCTGTAAAACCCCAAAACACATCAAATCCTAAAAATAAAAAGATGCAAATGGGGAGTCAGACTGACCTCAGTTGTTCACCTGATAAAATGAACTTATGACTTAGCGTTGCACTACAGCTTATACTCCATGTAGTTCTTATGAAGTGTGTGTGAAATTGTTCCCTAGGAAGCTCTTGTGTAAGATGCACTTGATAACGAGCAATAGCTATATGTAGCAATGTAGATAAATGTGTGGATCGGAAAATGAACTTCCCCTCCTATGCATATATGTAGAAAATGAAGTCCCTTGTCCCTTGAGTGAGTGCTAGATGGATTCTTTGATGCTCTTAGAATGCCTTTGGATGCAACCTTAGGTGGTGATAATATATGCTTAGAGCTTGGTTCTTTATTATGGTCACATAGCTTTATATTTATATGGTTCCCTTATTTAAATTTTGTATTTATATGGGCGCTAGTGTCCAGAGTCGAGAAAGATAGAGCAATGAATATCAGGCTAGGTTGTGGGGTGTGTAAGACCAAAGAGGAAACCATAAAGATAGAAAAGAAGCCAAAGATAGATGTCAATTACTAGTTTTCTCACTTAGGAATCATATGAGTATTGGTGTGTGATTAAGACCTAGAAATTTGCCCAAGTGCGTGATTTAGTGTCTACATTTTCCCCCACTTTATGTTGTCAAGTGAATACTCGATAATATAAATTAGACAAGAGATGCGTACTTGATAACCATGTAGATCGATGGCGAAAGTGTGCCGAGGGCATAAGAAAACATGTGGAGGATAAGAAAGAGGGAGTGAACCTAGGGGTGAAGCATATGTGTTGTGCCATGTTTGTACCTATTGTCATTTTCACTTGATGCACGGATGCTTCTTATTGCGTATTAAGGATGAACATGCATAAGACAAGTGAAAGATTAGTCAAATTCGCGTATATGTGAAAAATTTGTGTAGACACTTAAAATTGGTTACTCAATTTAGTGTCCCTCTCATCCATTTACTTGCTTAGGTAACCTGGGGCACGTTTACGTCACCAACTATCCCCTTGGGATATTATCCAATTTGTGATTTAATCACTTACTCTAAATTTAATTCACCCCATCATATCTTACCCATGAGTGATTAAATATTAAATATTTAATTACGCTTCTTCCCATGCATCTTAATCACTTATCTACCCCAAATTTATTCTATCTATGTATCACATCTATTTTTCCTCTTCCCTAAGCGGGATATTTCCCGTATTCAGGGTAAGTCTTATCTTTCTTGAAATCGCTCATTTTGGCCATCTCGGGAGTCTATTCCGCGATCGGCGCCGACCCATATGGTCGGCGCCGATTTTCTAGAGCGGCGCCGATTATAAAAGCAAGTCCAGAACTCAGTTCTAGGGACCGAAGAGAGAGCGAAAAAGTGAACAGATGAAAAAAGGAAGCACTTACGCATGAACAGAGAGCGAGAGAGACACAGGCTGTAAGAAAGAGAGATCTTTTAGCATCAAGGGTGTCAAGTAAGGGCAGATCCTGTCTGAATCAATCCCTGAGAGGAGCACCGTTACTCTGCCCACATCACGTCAACATCGCACACAACCATCTATCATCTGGTGACTCTGTTCCAGTATCTCGCCAACTTCGGCACATCCAGCAGACCACATTCACCTTCTAATTCCCGAATCTTATCGCACAGTCCCTGATTGATCGATCTGCCTTTAGTCGACGCCGATCTCACCCAGTCGATGCCGATTCGTCATCAATCGACGCCGATTCACATCAGTCGACGCCGATCATTTCCCTACAGACAGGTAAAAGGACACAGGTAACACAAATCCAGCATTATTTCATAGTTCCCTGTTTTCTGTACTTTCTGTCTGCTGTTTAGATTCTGTCTTATTACTGCAATCAGAAAATCTAGCTTTTTACTTACATCTTTTATCATGTATGCTTCTTTTCTTAATTGAAAACGTGGACTGACATCCACCGAGGAAGCTTATCGCTTCCCGGACCCGCTTCTCGGGCAGTCCACCTAAATATCTCTTAACGCCGTCTTTTTCTGTCAAGCATCGGTGTCTTGCAGGTTACTCGGATCTATTGTGCGAATTGCTCGTGTGCACCCGTCTTATCTACATCGGCTTCCTCATTCGTCTACATCTTCGGATCTTATCCATCAGGTATCGATTTTATTGGAGTTTTTCAGGGTTTTTGTGTTTAGTTTGGTGCATTAACTTGGACAGGTAACAAGCGCGAAATCCTTGATCTACATTCTGGCACGCCCGGTGGGACCTGAACCAAAGTCCCTTATTGGTAAGTTCATTTCTTTTTTAGTTTTGAGCTTTGTTCTTTTTCTTCACTGATTTCTATCAGTTCTGCTGGAGCATCTCTTTTCATCATTCCAATCTTGCTTTTTATGCGGAATCGTTATTCTGAAATTTTTCTATTTTCTTAGAATAGAAATTTTTCGTTTCACCATTATCCGGATATATCTTTCTGGATTTTTTTTTGGTGTTTGCTTAACCTCTTCTTGCGGAGCACTTTGCTTGTTCGTGGGATTGTTTGAGGGGAAGAGCTCAACAACGCGCTTTTTGAAGTCCACACACCTTGGAGAGCTAAATCTACAGGTATTCCTCTTTTACGGTGTTCTCTCCTTTTTAGGATTTCTTTGTCGGTTGCATATCACATCCAAACACTTCAATTTTTGGTGCTTAAAAAGAACTTAATCGCATTTGGGAAAGAATCTGTTTGACTTGTCTTCATCGAAATCAAAACACTTCATTTTTAAGTGCTTAAAAAGAACTTTTCCTTTGTCATTGCTGCATGTTTTTCATCTAGTTTTAATTAGGTTGGAAAATTGATCAAAATCGGTAGTGACACTATTTGATTTTTATTTTTCACCCTTGCACACAAAGCCAAAATCACTAGGTATAAAGCATTTAAACAAAAATTCCTTCCCTGGCCTCGCCTACTTGGAAGTGATATCCAAGAGGAAGAGCCTACGCGGTACTCGGGCCGCGCTATAAATTCACGAAAGATTTTGGTATATATTGGCAAAGCACCCGACTCCCTTATCGCAGCGGTGTGTGAAGTGCGGGGGTAGGCCCCTATATCAAGCCACGTACCGGTCTTTTACTGAAGTGCCTTCGGGACTCCTCACCAAACATTACCCAAACCATCCTTAGTTTGGCTATCTGAGTAGTTCCTGTTCTAAAAAGCCTTCCCTAACATTTTCTTTTCTTAAAAGCATCAAAATTTAAAGGAGATAATCACTTGCGCTGCTTGAATTGTCTGTGCATTAGTTAGGTCAATCTTCTTTTCTGCGTGTTTATGACGGTTATCACTCGGTCACAATCTAGAAGAATGGCTCAACTGGTTCCTTCTTCCTCCGAGATCACCACTAGTGTGGAGGTTTCGGCACCCCCCCAATCTTCCTTGGGACCGCTGTTAGTTGGTTCCCCATCCTGGTCATATAATCCTTTCTATCAAGCCAAAGCAATCCCATCACGTCCAGCTTCCCCTAGTCCTTCGGAAATATCATCTGGCTCGGAGTATGTTCCCCGCGGGGATCCTGAATTCCAGGCATTCCTCGACCGCAATCCAATAGCCCTCATGGACTACCTAGTACACAAGTCTATTCAAATATCTGATCAAGGACCACCAATCCAACAAGTGTACGATTATCCTCGTGGATCACCCCAGGCCTTTGTAGAGCAGTTTGCATCATCTCTCTTGCCTCGAGTCACGGAGAAGGGCGAGGCCCCTATGCCTCCCTTTTCTCTTCCACCTACCATATCGACTAGTTCTCAAATAGTCTTACCTATTCCTAACACCGCAGTTACCTCGAATATTCCACAACCTACTTCTGAGAGGCCTTCTGCCCTGGCTATAATGAATGCGTCTGCACACCCGCATATTGCTGTTAATTCATCTATGCCCTCCATCGTGTCCCAAGGTCAGTACCTCTTCATGAGCCAACCCCCTCCGAATAGTCAGTTGGCTCCTACTTCTCGTCCTCTAGGGGGTCTTTCTTCCAATGTTCCAGCAACTGTGACCTTCGCCCATCCTCTAACATCGGCACCCTTAATACCTAATCCGGCAGTAGAAGGCCCCTTTCAGGTCTTGTTCCCCAATATGTCCAATCAAGTCGGCACTCATGTTCCTCAATCTGTCCTGATCCAATCAACAAACATAGGAGTCCACCAATCACAGGCTCCATCCGTCATCCAACCTTCATTTTCTCAATCACTTATTATCCCACAGCCTGCCTATACGCAAGCTACTTCACAGCAAATACCCCACCCGGTGTCACCCAGAACACCTGGTTATTCCTCTTATCATCCTATCCATCAACAGATGAATCCCCCATTGACACCTCAACAACATCCACCATTTGCTTCTTATGTAGGACATACCAATGTGCCTCCTCCTCAATCTGACGTGGTTCAAATTCTCTTCAAGAAAATCGCAGACTTGGAAGCCTCCACAAAAGGGGTTCGTCCTTCATACTCCTTTGAAGAAGTGTGTAATGAACCCATTCACCCCTCAGTGGCTTTCAAGCCTTATCCTCCCCAATGGGAACTTCCTAAATTTTCAAAATTTCATAGTCAGGAAGACCCTCAACAACATTTGCGAGCATTCAAACATGCTTGCTACCTCATAGTCCAGGATCAGGAGCTTATGCTCCGTACCTTTCCTATGTCTCTAGCAGGTCCTGCTTTAGACTGGTACAATAACATTCCTCAACATTCCTTGTTTTCTTTCTCTCAATTGGCCCAGATGTTTGTTGAAAACTTTTCAATAAATATCGCGCATAAGATCTCGATCACAGATCTTTATAACATTCACCAATTCGATGATGAGTCTATTGCAGACTTTGTCGCTCGTTGGAGAGGGATAATCAACCAATTGTCTTTCTCCCTTCCTCAATCCCAACAAATCAAGTTGTTTACTCGATCTTGTGCTAATCACATTTCTTCCACTTTAAGGATCCAAACTTTTCATACCTTTGAAGAAGCCTTCACGATGGCACGCAAACTTGAATCTCGCGCCATTGAGCAAGGGAAGCTAAAACTTCGCTCTAAATCTAAACCAGATTTTTCTCGGTTTACCAAACCAAATTCTTCCCCTTCTAAAGACAAAAATCAAGGATCCACCAACGCTATCGTATTAAAAGCATCACGAGCCGATAACACTCCTAATCAAACACCACGAAGAGACTCCTCATCTTCTCGAAAAGGGACTTCATCATCTCGATCCTTCGCTCCATTGGGGGAATCATATGCCTCTATCTTAGAAAAAATGTTGGAAGTTCGCATGATCGAACTTCCCCCCATTAGGGATATTGATGAAAGCCGAGAACGCCCATTCTGGTATAGGGAAAATGATTTCTGTCCTTATCATAGAACCAAAGGTCATGACATTGAACGATGTCAGACTTTCAAAAATCTTGTCCAGAAATTCATTGATAAAGGCGAGCTCATTCTGGATAACCCAAATGCTCCCCCAAATCAGGCACTCGATGTTTTTAAACAACCTTTTCCCAATCATGCTCCGAACCATAATGCTTCAGAGTCTCAAAAACCAAACACCCACACTATCAACTTCATCTCTACTGAAGAATCTTCTTCTGAAACCAAGCCATCTGCGAACACATCAATCGAATCAGAACCTCCTTCCACTTCATCAATCACTGGAACTCCACCATCTTCAGATAGCCCGTCTTTGAATATTCCTATATTACTAAGCACGGAGTCATCTCTCTCCGCTCCTTTGTCTGACCTTCCATCCATACCCGAGACAGTGTCATCCTCATCTGTCTCATCGTCAGACATTCTTTCAATACTCGAGGCAATTACATCCCTTCGAGTTTCCACTGCAGACACATCTACTTCTGTTGCTCCCATTCCCGCTGCAACTATGCCCTTGGTGAACGTACCTATAATTGTGCCGACTTCGACGGAAGTGTCTTCGATTTTGACCCTTCCTATCTCTTTTCCTACAGTAGTTTCACCCATGATTACTGCATCAGAAGTAGTCCCTTCGCAAGGAACTGCTTCTTCATCACCCCCTTCTTCCATCACTAATGTTACTTTGCCTATTAAAGAAAAATCAAAAGAAGTAGTACCAACACCTATACGCTCGGTTCCGGAACCTAAACCAAGACAACCAAAATCTAACATTACAACATCAGTATCTCCCCATTTGCTCCCCCCGAAAAGGTTACAATCACCTTATGCCGTTGAAGTTGTCACCATCCCTGAAAAAGGAAAGCCCATATTTCGGACCATCAAGACTCTTGGTGCTCTTCCACAAAAATCTCTCTCTACGCCTCATAAAAGATTGGATTTATCCGCTGAGAAGGCGTCTTCTTCTACACACTTATCAAAACCATCATCTTCTTCTACAACACATTCTTCGCCAACAGCCCGAAAAGTTGACTTACCTACTAAAAAGATGTCACCTCTTCCATCAGGATCATCATCTTCATTACCAAAAACCAAGGCACTCTATGTTCCTCCGATTATACCTACTTTGGGAGCTTCTTCCTCATCTAAATCGACATTATCTAAATCATCAGCAAATTCGACCAAGCAACCCCCTTTATCTGCAAAATTTGTCACATCTCCATCATCTTCAAAATCTATTTTAGGGGCTCCTCCTCCACCAAAGTCAATCATGTCTCACTTACTCCCATCTCAAGTGCCCAAGACTGCTCCTCCAAATGTCCAAACAAATAAGAGGATCCCTAAAAAGACTGTTAAACCTAACATGCAAGTTCTTTTACCTCGGCAGTCGGTTAATGTAAAAGAACCACTTTCATCATCTCTGTCCTCATCTTCATCTACCGGATTCTACACCGAAATCCTTCATCAACTTATCCAATCTTCATCCATAACCCTTCCTCCGATTAAACCTTATAACCCTAAAGGAGTGAAACCTACCTGGTTTAACTCTGATTTGATTTGTGCTTACCACCGTACCCCGGGTCATGATACTGAGGGATGTAAAGCTCTTCAAGCTGTTGTGAACAACCTTTTGGAAGAAAGTGATCTTTTGCTGGAGGAGGAGGAACAAGTACCTCCTGTCACCTTAGCCCCATCTGAGCCCCAACGATCCACTCAGACCTCTAGTGGTTCCACTCCACTTGATCTTCCACCTTCTCAAATTGACACAATCCATATCGCCACTAGAACCCAACACTATGATAACCCATCTTCATCTTCAGCATCTCGACCACGGGTTGTCATTTCTACAGCCCCGGAAGGCGTTTCTCCTTCCTCATCAGCCCCATGACCCAGGGTCTCTATTCATGCTACACCTCGGGCTCAAGTTCCCGTGTCTGTTGAGGAGAGTGTTATGAAACAACTCACCCAAGCTCCGGTCAAAATGTCTCTTTTTGACCTCATCCAATCCTCTCCACAACATCGCCAGGCTCTAATCGATAATCTGCGTCACATCGCAGTGAATTCCGATGAGCCCCAGCCCTTCGAGTTGGTTGTTGGATTGAATGGACCCTCAACCGCCATTTCTTTTGAAGATTCAGAAATTCCTCCTCTTTCTTCAGAGGATTTGGAGGCTCCCCTTTTTATCACAGTCCAAATCAATAACACTACCTTAAAACGTGTTATGATCGATAGTGGAGCTGCACTCAACGTCATCTCCTCGCACACGTTTGAGCAACTTAAGTTACCGAAGAATGTAGTGTCACCCCCGCCTTTCGCCCTTCGATCATTTAACGATCAGCTAGCAGTTACTTTAGGAACTGTGGTCTTACCCATTCGAGTAGGTAAGAAGCTGCTTCATGAACTCTTCTACATTTTCGAAGGAAAATTCCACTATAATATGATCCTCGGACGCTCCTGGATTCGCGCAATGCATTGTGTCCCATCCACCCTCCATCGATGCTTAAAATATCAATATGAGGGCAAAATATATACTCATCCAGGAGATCCTTTTCCTTCCGCACAATGCGACATGACCACAAGATCTGCCCCTTCAAAAGAAAATGCATGTTCTCCTGACGGGGCCTCATCTTCTTCCATACCTGCAACCAAACTACCGGATTTACAAAATCTAGAAGAGACATTGCAGCGTTTCTCACTAGGAGAGCTTCCTCTCTTTTCTTTTGATGCCCATCTCAAACCTAATGAGTATGGTAGACCAGACAAACAACCTGAATATCAACCAGGTCTCGGTCACATCGTCACCATTGGTCTGCCCAATCAACAGACTAATTTCATCTACGGTGGTCTTGATACGCCTCACTATCGCCCAGATTCTCCTCCTAGGACCAAACCTTACTTAACAGGGTTTGATTATCTATAGAATCCCATGTTTGCAAAAACTTATCTATATCGATGCGCGTGGAAAGGCTTTGGCCTGGGAAAATATGAACAAGGTATACATGACCTCACATCCATTCCCACTCTCATGCCACATCAAAAATTTGGTTTAGGATTTAAACCCCTTTCAAAAGCCACCGTCACTATTCTTGATGAGCCTCTTCCTACTGAGGAACCATCTTCTCCCGCTAAGTCAGAAACATCACTTGATGTGGACGACGACATTTCCATCCCGTCTAACTTTTTTTTTTATCAATACCATTTCCTTAGGACCGTTAGCCTATGAGACTAACAATCGGTCCGCTTCTATACCATTAATCTTCCCTGAAATAGTTGGAGACGATTCTCCTACTATCAACACTATCCACTGTGTGGATGACGATTCCGTCCTCACCTATCTGGGGGCAGAGGATTCATATCTTCCCAAGACTATTCCTTCTGACTCGTCTACGCTTCTCAACGAGGCCACTATCGACCTTAATATAGGGACTTCTGAAGACCCTCGCATCATTAAGGTCGGCCAATCCCTTAATCCACAGGAGTTAGGAGATTTTACCACTTTTCTTTCCAAACATCGCCAAGCCTTTGCTTGGTCATACGAGGATATGCCAGGACTCGATCCCGATATTGTGGTCCACAATATCGTTACTCTTCCCAACATCAAACCAGTTAAGCAAAAATTACGTAAAATGCACCCTAGAGTAGCCCTTCTTGTTAAAGAAGAATTACAGCGCTTGCTCTCGGCTAACTTCATCCAACCCATCGATTATCCACAATGGGTGTCCAATGTAGTACCAGTAACTAAAGCTACTGGGAAAATTTGAATTTGTACCGACTTCCGGGATCTTAATCTTGCTTGTCCAAAAGATGATTTTCCTCTACCTAATATCGACCAACTCATAGATTTAACTGCGGGTCATGAGATGCTTTCTCTTATGGATGGTTTCTCTGGATATAATCAAATTCTCATCGCACCAGAAGACCAACATAAGACTTCTTTCATAACTCCTTGGGGGACCTTTTGTTATCGTGTCATGCCTTTTGGTCTTAAGAACGCAGGAGCAACCTATCAACGAGCAATGACCTACATCTTCCATGATCTCTTACACAAAACTGTGGAGGATTACGTTGACGATCTCCTCGGTAAATCCAAACGTCGTCAAGATCATCTTTTCATCCTTGCACCTCTCTTTGAGAGGCTTATCCGCTTTTGTCTTCGTCTAAATCCATCTAAGTGCGTGTTTGGCGTTCTCACTGGTAAACTTTTAGGTTTTATCATTTCCATTAGGGGTATTGAAGTGGACCCCGCAAAAATAAAAGCTATCCTTGAGATGCCTCCCCCTTCTAACTTAAAGCAACTCCGCAGTCTCCAAGGACGTCTTCAGTCAGTGCGTCGTTTTATCTCCCAATTGTCAGACCGTTGTCAACCTTTTCACCATCTCCTCCGTAAGAATGTTCATTTTGAATGGGATGAGCATTGCCAAAAGGCCTTTGATGATCTCAAAGCTTATCTTCTTTCTCCACCTGTGCTTACACCTCCACGCGAGGGGGAGCCTTTCTATCTTTATATCTCTATGACTGACCATGCTCTGGGAGCCATGATTTCACATCGGGACACTTGTGGTAAAGAACAAGCTGTCTATTACATCAGTCGTACCCTCCATGAGTATGAGACACGTTACTCCGAAGCTGAAAAACTATGTTGTGCTCTCTTCTTCGCAACTTCTAAGCTTCGTCATTACCTCCTTAATCACAAAACTTACATTGTCTCAAGTGTCAATCCACTTAAGATGATTCATGCAAAGCCTTATCACAATGATCGTATCACTCGTTGGCTTATGCTCATGACAGAATTTGACCTCAAGTTTATCCCGCAAAAGTCTATCAGGGGTCAGGTTATTGCAGATCAATTAGCTGATGCTCCTCTTCCGGGCACTCAAGACCCCCCTGCTCAATTCCCCGATGAAAATATCCAACAAATTGATTTTGGTCTATCTCCATTTAAAGTAAAGCTCTTCTTTGATGGATCCAAATGCCAGCAAGGGGGAGGTGCAGGTTTTGTGATGATTCCTCCTTGGGGTACGCCTATCCCAGTCGCACACAAGTTGAACTTTGAGTGCACCAATAATATGGCTGAATACGAAGCTCTTGTCTTAGGTCTTCAAAATGCCATTAATCTCGGCGCTCGTCATATTGACATCTTCGGTGATTCTGAACTCATCGTTAATCAAGTCACGGGTGTCTATCAATGCAAAAATGATATCCTTCAAAAATATCGTGATATCATTCTCGTTCAACTCCAATCTTTTGATAAGTTCACTATCCAAACTATTCCTCGCACTGCAAATCGATTCGCAGATACAATGGCCTCATTAGCCTCACTTATCCCGCCTTTTACCGAAGACTCGCGTCTTTATGTGGCTGTGCAATGATTAGATCAACCATCTCATCTTGAGCAACTAACTTCGATCAATGCTGTCACAACCCATACTCAGGATGAGTGGTATCAACAGATAGTTGATTATCTATCTCATTCGGTGCTTCCTCCAGATCTGACTTCCAATGGTAGAAGGTCTTTTATCCAACGCGCCAATCGCTATACTATTCTAGGCGGCCTTCTTTACAAATGCGGCTTTGATGGTATTTTGCTTCGGTGCCTCAAAACCCGTGAATCATCTAAAGCTATCCAGGAGGTCCATGATGGTATCTGTGGTGGACATTTTAGTGGCTTAGCTGTAGCCAAGCGCATTTTACGTTTGGGATATTATTGGCCTTCTCTTAATCAAGATTGTTGTGAATACACTAAGAAATGCGTCAAGTGTCAGCAACATTCCAATCTCACACACATCCCTAGTCAAGCTTTGCAACCTGCGGCGGATTTGTGGCCTTTTTCGCAGTGGGGTCTTGATCTTATTGGTCTCATCAATCCCCGTTCTTCACAGCGTCATCATTCTATCATTACTGCCACTGAGTACTTTACTAAGTGGGTAGAAGCTATCCCTCTTTCTTCAACAAAGGCTAAACCCATAGTTGATTTCGTCTATCAACACATCATTTGTCGCTTTGGCATTCCACATAAGCTCATCACAGATAATGGTAAGTCTTTCAAGAACGCTGATTTGCAGAATCTCTGCAACGCTTTCAACATCAAGCTCAGTTTTTCTTCTCCATACTATCCTCAAGCTAATGGTCAGGCCGAAGCGTCCAATAAAACTTTGCGTAATATCCTCGCAAAGGTAACTAGTCGAGCTGGTAGGGATTGGCATTTACATATCCCTTTTGCTCTCTGGGCTTATCGGACTAGCATTCGTACCCCTACTGGTGCTACTCCCTTCTCTCTCGTCTATGGGTCTGAGGCTGTCCTTCCTTTGGAAGTCCAAATCCCATCTCTCCGTGTTTCTCTCAGAGAATTTTTCTCCGATGAGGATTATCGTCAAAATCGTCTAGCACAACTTGAATTATTAGATGAGCGGTGTCTCAACACTCTTGAGCATCATCAGGTCTATCTTGAACATGTCAAGCGTTCTTATAACAAGCACTTGCAACACCATGACTTCAAAATTGGTGACCTTGTTCTTAAGGAAAATCAAAATGTCACTACACTCGAAAGAAGTTAGCGGGGTAAGTTTTCTCCCAACTGGATGGGCCCGTACATTATCACTCATAAATATGGGTCTGGGGCTTATCGTTTATCTTCCATGGATGGTATACCTGAAGCGGAACCTCTTAATGCTTTGCATTTACGGCCCTTCTACTGTTAAAATCTATCTTACACAAATCTATTCGCAACACAGATCTTTCATCCGTCCTAATAACCAGTCATCTACTTTCGTGGTGATTCGAAATTGTGTGGTTCTCCGCCTATTGCCTCGTTTACCTTAAATATGAGTATCGTGGCTCTACTCATTGCACGTTTCTTTTGGATATGTTCCTCCTCATGGTAGGAATACCTTAATCACCACTTCATCTATCCCAAGTGCTTATCTTAATCGGATCTACTCGGGGCATGAGTGCATGTTCTTCTATGTTCTCTTCCCCTCCATCTGATCTATCTAGGTCTAAACTCAGCTTCTTCCAAAAAGATTTTCAAAAAAAAAAAAAAAAAACAACAACAAGAGAAGAGATGCTATCCAAAAAGATAGACTGATCCCTTGAAGGACAGCTATCCCTACATTATCAAATGAATCAAAAAGAAAAAAAAATATAGACCATACCCTCGAAGGATGGCTATCATTGAAATTCAAAATACAGACCGCTCCCTTGAAGGACGGCTATTTCTCAAAGATATATTCAAGGCTTCTTGCAATTAATCAGCCTTTCAGTCAGTTTATACACTTTTTAGCATCACTGAAAGACTTCCCGTATTGATCAGTTTTTCCATATCAAGCAAACTTCCCGCATTGATCAGTTTGCTTTTCTGCCAAAATCATGAAGCTGAGATTTAAGACCTTTTGTAGATCATATGGAGAATCCTATTTTCCCACTATGGACATGTATTCTGTCCCTTGTAAATTCTGACAAGGTACGTACTTACTGTTCCTTTCGTTTCCCTCCTAGATCTGTTTTGCGGCTAGTTAGTGTCAAATTCATTTTAACCTCATATAGGGCCTTACAAGCACGATATTGTGATTTCCTATCTAGATTCTATCTATGGTTGGTTGGGAGTCCAACTTGTCATTTTCTTTCTTATCCGGGTATATTTTCTTTATTCCTAGTCAAGGTCATTTTCATTACCTCCTTGGCTCTCTCAAAGAGTATTCCCCATTATTCTTTGTTTTTCATCTAGTCAAATTGACATTTCACATGTTAATTCAATCAAAATTTATCTTCTATCTAATTTCATCTTATCTATCAAAGCATCTATTATCAACACATCTATTTCTGGCTATTTATTTTCATCAAAGTTAAATTAACATCTCAACCATGCCGAGTACATCAATCACATCTATCTATCTATCCATCAAAGTATCAAAAAAAACTTGTACATCCAAGTTACATTACATCTGTCTATCTCTATTTTCATCAAAATTATATCCACATATCTATATCCATTAAATCACATCTATTTCTATCCTCTATCAGTCTATATCTATCCAATCACATCTATTCATCATCTATCAGTCTATATCTATATCCATCACAATTACGCCACATCTATACATGTCTATCAAAATCAAAAGCATGAGAACAATTATATGACAAATAAAATGATGAATCTATATATACATGTGTGTCTGTACAACAAAAATGGGTGGCTTTCAATCAAGCCATCTATACAATGCCTTCCAATTGAGGCTACATCACTATACAGATACAAAATATATCAATCTCTATATCGTAAAGTCCGATGCATGGAGGACACTATCTCCTCCACCCTCCTCTGGACCAGGCTGTCTCTCCTGACTGCCGCCTATCGAGCTGGATGCACCTGCTACCAGAGGTCTCGGCCCACCTCGGTCTCTCCCGGTGCTCCCTCCGCCTGAGGCCCCCGCTCGCTGTAGCCGTCGCTGCCCTCCTCCTCGCCCCGTACCGCGGCACATCTGGGGCATGCTGCGCTAAGGCATCCTCATAGTATCTCACCTCAGCAAGGAGAGACTGATATGTGCTCAAGCTCACAGTACCAGGTGCTCGTAATGGTGCTACTGGTGCTGCTGGGGCTGCTGGCGCTGCTGGTGGTGCTCCTCCTAGGGTCGTGCCCTGTGTACCAGACTCTGACATGGCACCGGTCTCTCCATATTTGGCCCTGAGGGCCTCCCTATGTCGAAAGTAGCGATCCCTCTGCTGGATCGCTATATCTCGCTCCTGGCGAGCGGTGTCTCTCTCCACAATCAGGGCATCCCTCTCCTCTGTCAAAGCCCTGATCTCCTCCAGAGCTACCTGATGTGTCTGTGTAAGGGTGGCATGCTCTCCCTCTAGTCTATCCAGCATCACAGCTATGTCCTCCTCGTCAGCATCTATAGATGGCGGGAGATGTCATGGTAGCTCGGTGTCATACCATGTTGTGTAACCCTCATCTACCCCTACGTCATCATCGCTGTCTGTAGAGGGTGGGGCCTCTCTCAATGGGTCTGCCAGGATCACAATCGGCAAATCCGTCTACCTGTTATCCCGCCTATATGGTGTGTAGGTGGTCGGCACTGTCTGTACTAGGCCGAACTGCCTCAATATCCACATAAACGGGACTCGCTCCCACATATCCGGCCTACGGCCCCTAACCACCCGGCTCCGTCTCAATGCTACCAAGTGGGCATCCTGACCAGCCCATGTCGGAAATGCCCGATATGGCCTCCAGATGACCTGATCTGGTGTCAGCGTCCTGAAACGCTTAGAGTACCACTCGGCCGATCTACCTGTATCCCCTGCGGCCATGTCAGCCCGCCATCTCCGAAATCCATAATCAATCCCTCCCACTCCTACTGGCATCCAAGGAAGCCCGGATGGCCTGATCACCGTTATGTGCTCATATGCCCAGCAATGGAGCACAAAACTGACGTCAATCCCTGTCCTCCAGCCAGTGGTGTACATCCATAGCTCATGATATATCTGAGCTATCAGGGCATCAGCGAAGGCAAAAACCTGTCTGTACTGCAGGATGTCACAAACACAGTCTAACGGTAACAATGGGAATCTCCCACCTCCTGAATCTGGTAGGGCAAAGTAGGAGATAGCCATCTGAATCAAGGCTATCCGCCTACTCCGAGGGCTATCCTGCCTGTACTGTGAGGCTATCCTCACTGCCCCAGATACTATCTCTGAGTCATCTGTCCTGTCTCTGTATAATCGCACTAGGGCCCCTCTGCTGCTGCTCTCGCGGTGTGATCTCAATCAGGTCCCCAGTGATCGGCAGTCTCAGAATCCTGAATATATCCTCATGGGTGATGGTCATCTCACCTGTCCTGAACCAAAAAGTGCACGTATGGCTGTCCCACCGTCGCACTAGTGCCCGCATGAGCTCCACATCTCGTGGCAATCGTCTGTAATACCGGAAACCCTCGAGCTCGGCTAGCTCTAAATGTCGCCAATCTGCATCAGTCACATCAGGGAGAATCATCTCCAATAACTCAGGAATGGCATCCCTCATATGTAGAGCCTCTCGTGCCTGCATCCATGACATCAAAAGCATAATTAGTCTCTTATTTCCCCAAATCCGAACATACGAAACAAAATTCTATCATCATAGAAGTTATTTATCCAATCGACGTCGATTTAACATAATCAGCGTCGATCTATGTGAGCCGACGCTGATTATATCAATCGACGCCGCTCAGGCTACAATCGACGCTGATTCTACCAATCGGTGCCGACTGCCTGTCCGGACATAAACCGGACCCCATCCTCCCAAAAACAAAAAAAAATAAAAAATCCAATGAAAACAAAAATTCAAGTACAATGGGTTCAAGAATGACCACTTACCCCTGGTCGTGTCCTCCTGCACTTCTGACCGCTCCTAGAGGCTTCCATGGCGCTCAAAATCAGATTCTGACTCTCTCTGAATCAATTGTCACGTTGAAAATAAATCGTTTACGTTTTCTGTTCGCATATTTATATGTGCCTGGATTGGTCGGCACCGATTTTTTGGGTTGACGTCGTTTGTTTTAGTCGTCGCCGATTAATTTAGTCACCGCCGATTTTCCATATTTGTTTGCCATAGTGTTGATGCTTGGCTTACTTATCTATCTGATCATTGCTGTGTGCTGAATTTTGCCTTTTGGCACATTTTTTTGATATCACCATCTATTTCGGGTTTGTTCCCTTTGCATGGGACACTCGTACTTTTTGACAACTTAGAGTTAAGCGGGTCTGTAGGCTCTAACGTCGTCTCATGAGGAGACCGTCTAGTTTGTCCTACCAATGTGAATTCCTTAGGTTGCTGCCTTTTTATTTGTTTTTATGCGTCATCAATGATCAGATCTACTCCAGACATCCGACTGGGGCATCCTGCATTTTTCATCTACCTTTTTCAAACTTAGGATCGTTTGTTCTATCACCCATCCCATCCCTAGTTTGAGGGGGATCACATCATCACACATTCTTCCCTTCTTCCATCCCTTTGTTTTTGTCTCATAACCTTGCTTATCGCAAGTTACTTGACAAAAAGGGGCAAAATGTAGACACTTAAAATTGGTTACTCAATTTAGTGTCCCTCTCATCCATTTACTTGCTTGGGTAACCTGGGGCACCGTTTACGTCACCAACTATCCCCTTGGGATATTATCCAATTTGTGATTTAATCACTTACTCTAAATTTAATTCACCCCATCATATCTTACCCATGAGTGATTAAATATTAAATATTTAATTACGCTTCTTCCCATGCATCTTAATCACTTATCTACCCCAAATTTATTCTATCTATGTATCACATCTATTTTTTCCTCTTCCCTAAGCGGGATATTTCCCGTATTCAGGGTAAGTCTTATCTTTCTTGAAATCGCTCATTTTGGCCATCTCGGGAGTCTATTCTGCGATCGGCGCCGACCCATATGGTCGGCGCTGATTTTCTAGGAGCAGCGCCGATTATAAAAGCAAGTCCAGAACTCAGTTCTAAGGACCGAAGAGAGAGCGAAAAAGTGAACAGATGAAAAAAGGAAGCACTTACGCATGAACAGAGAGCGAGAGAGACGCAGGCTGTAAGAAAGAGAGATCTTTTAGCATCAAGGGTGTCAAGTAAGGGCAGATCCTGTCCGAATCAATCCCTGAGAGGAGCACCGTTACTTTGCCCACATCACGTCAACATCGCACACAACCATCTATCATCTGGTGACTCTGTTCCAGTATCTTCGCCAACTTCGGCACATCCAGCAGACCACATTCACCTTCTAATTCCTGAATCTTATCGCACAGTCCCTGATTGATCGATCTGCCTCTAGTCGACGCTGATCTCACCCACTCGACGCTGATTCATCTCAATCGATGTCGACCACATCAATCGACACCGATTCTACCTAGTTGACGCTGATTTCCCTGCAGACATGTAAAAGGACACATGTAACACAAATCCCGCATTATTTCATTGTTCCCTATTTTCTTTACTTTCTGTCTGCTGTTTAGATTCTGTCTTATTACTGCAATCAGAAAATCTAGCTTTTTACTTACATCTTTTATCATGTATGCTTCTTTTCTTAATTGAAAACGTGGACTGACATCCGCTGAGGAAGCTTATCGCTTCCCGGACCCGCTTCTCGGGCAGTCCACCTAAATATCTCTTAACACCGTCTTTATCTGTCAAGCATCGGTGTCTTGCAGGTTACTCGGATCTATTGTGCAAATTTCTCGTGTGTGCCTGTCTTATCTACATCGGCTTCCTCATTCGTCTACATCTTCGGATCTTATCCATCAGGTATCGATTTTATTGGAGTTTTTCAGGGTTTTTGTGTTTAGTTTGGTGCATTAACTTGGACAGGTAACAAGCGCAAAATCATTGATCTACACATATTATACACATTCACCTTCTTCTTAGTAGCTATTATGTCCTACATGCATGCCTTGCACTTGCTTCAATAAGCTAAGTCCCTGGCCCTCTCACACCCCCTGCACATTACCTTGTAATAGTTGTGCCTTGAATATGCATTCTCTACTCACTATTTTTCCTCATTCCCCCATATGCCTCACGCACGCCTTCGTCTGCATTATTCCACTCGTATATATTTACGCCCTCCTTTGAACCTTTCAGTTCCAGGTCATCCTCTAGTGTTCTTGATTGTGCCACACACAACTAGTCAAAGCATGCCAATAGGGCATTGAAACCTTACAACAAATCAATGAGTGACACATGGTAGAAATGACAAAAATTTATGCAGTTAACCATCCTTCTATCCAACCTGCATGTGCAACGTGTCTTGTGTGCGCAGATGCCCCTAACATCTTCTGACAACCGTATCTTTTACTATAGAGATCCAATCGGCACACACCTAGTCTCAATTGATAGCTGATGATGTAGACTATAGTGCTAGATATTAAAATTCAAATTATTAGTAGATCTAGTAGGTGAGAAATGGGAAAATGTCTTTTTGAGCATTAATGAGTAGATCTAATTGCTTTAACCACCCGATTTGATCAGATTCGCCCTCCTTCCTTCTTCAACACGCCAAAATACTTTTGAAGTGCATTTGATATATTTTAAGATAGATTTTCAGGCATTGAATGCTTCTTATTGGTGTTCACATTTCAAATTCATATTTTCCCTCCTTCTCTTCTTCTTCCATGGATTCATCTATAAATGTAAGAGCTAGGCTCATTTGTTATGTTAGATACTTTAAATCCTTATGAATTTTGCTAAGGAATTCATATTTTCTATATTTTGAGTTGTAAACCTCTATATCTTCTTCTTACATGTGGATAACGACCTCTTTTTCCATTATAATAGCTCTATGCATTTTGGAGGTAATAGAAGCATTTTTTTGTGACTATTCTCTGTCCTAATGTGTTTTCATTCCTTATTTTTGCATTTTATTTTGCATTGCGTGTTCGTTGTGCCATTATACATCCCTTGCAGTTCCTTATTTAGTCGTGTTCCATGAAACTGATCTTTTGAATACATTTTAAGTTATGTTACACTTACGTAGCCTTCTTTCACACATTTCCCTTCATTTTCACTTAGAACAAATAGTGTTCATCCCTCTTTTTTTGGTGCTATTGCCTTTTAGTATAGTTTCCTTTCATGTTATCCTTCTCACCCTGGTCCCTTGGAATTATTAGCTTAGTTTTCCCTTTTAGCATTAGGAGTACCAATAACAGTAGAAGCAGATTAGGAACAAACATTCTCTAGAGATCCATCCCATGTGTGCAAGGTCCCACAACTTGAGGATGTTTCCATTGTTATCTCAAACATATCATCTCTTCCGGATCCGAGATGAGGGTGCACATTTGAATGAACAACAATTTTATAGCATGCCTAGTGGGACAAGCATTTAAAGCTTAAATTTCATATTACTAAGTTATGGTGTGTGGACTTAATATTTTAGCCTTTGGAGACTCATTTCAGCACATCTAGTGACTCCCAAAATTTCCAAAACTCCATTTTGCAAGCATGAGATCCTTTCATGTGAAGAGTGCATACAAGGAAAAGTGCAGAAGCTGAAGATTCTTTAAATGCCTCCAATTATCCCCGAGAAGAGTTTGTTCTAGAAATCCCACGCATGCATCTCTATCTCCAGTGCGACATGCCCATTCAACTCTTCCTCACAACAGAAAACCAATGCACCCTACAATGGCACACCAACCACCTCCTCCACTAAGGAACTTTGCTAACTTCACTAGAGATAATCCCCTAGTTTTGGATGTACAACATCATATTCCAAATTATGCAGTCAAGAGTATTCCATACATTACCAGTGAGAATCAAGTCACCCCTCAGCAGCATATCTAGGATGTATCAAATGTATGTTCACTCTATTTGATCACACATGATGATGTAGCAGTTAGGCTACTTGTAACCTCTTTTAAAGGTAAAGTGCTTCAATGGTATTGAGGCTTGAGACTTGGATATATAGCCACCTGGGATGAGGTTGGGACAACCCTTTGAAATTATTTTGAAGATAAGTTAGATCACCTATCTTTGGTGGAACAAATGACAACAACAAGGAGGACACCTAACGAGCAGATGACTGATTTCAACATTAGATTTCAGAAGACTTGGGACAAAACACCTCTTGTGGTAAGACCTATAGCCCAACATGATTTTCTATATTATCTAAAGGCCCTGAACAATGATATCTTAGTCATGATTCAGTCCATGGGAGGTAGGACTTTACCAGGTGCTTATAATATTGCATTAAGCACATAAAATAATCTTATTCAAGTGGGAAAGATAGCTCCTAGACCACCTATTCCCTTGTTCCCAGAAATGTCACAAGTTCCCCAACCTTTTGTATCCCCTATCCCTGTTCCTGAGAGAAGTGTACAACTAGTTACATCAACATCCTACTCTCTAGCTCAACAGAAAGAAGATGAAGAGTTAAAGACATTAATTATAAATTTGTCATACAAGGTCATATCATTGGAGAAACAACAAGCGCAAGCATATAGAAGTGATTCTAGTCAGGTGCACATCCAAATAAATTAGCCTTGGTGGAATCAATATGGAAACCAAAGATACGCGTCCAACCAAAAAAATGATATATGACATGTTAACACACATCTGCCCTTGCAAGTTTTTCCTCCCACGCCATCTCTTCCAGCACCCAGTGTAAGTCAGACGCTTTTCTTGGTTCAGAACAATTTAGCGCATAAATCAGAATTGTGATTCCCTTGCAAGATGCCTCATAGTCAATATCACTATGTCAATGCAATGCATGAACAAGCCTATATGATCGAGAATGCTTCCACCTGTGAACCTCCAACAAATGTAGCTAAAGTAGAAAATCAAGAAGGGCTAGAAGTTCCTCCTGATTCTAATTTGATGTTCTTTGGCACCGAGGATTTTTGCACAACCAATCAAGATGTAGAGGATGCAAGAAAATAGTGCACCCAAGTTGCGGACAACACAAGATACAAGAAAAGAATGCTCAAGTCAGGCACACAGGTCACAATCCTAGCAACACAAGATGACCCTCAGAAGTAGAAATATGTAGGCAAGGCATCTAATAGTAAAAGTGCTCAAGTCCCTACATAAAAGGCCTTGCGTAAATATTCTCCTCAAGTGGAAAGCATCCCTCTTTTGGTAGGTCAAGCCTTGATGTCATCTATGGTTCTTTCCCCTGTAAGTGAGCAACCAAGTAAGGATGTTGTTGTTCCTAAAATGTGCAAGACAGTGGGACTTCCATTCACCATTTTGGACCAGATGAAGAAGACAAATATAAATGTCACAATGTGGGATTAACTAACCATTCCATCCCAGTGTGACTTCTTGCATGAAGTTTTGGCGCAGATCTCACACACTGACCTACCTATACAAAATCTGCACGCTTCTATCAACATCTACCAAGAAGAGGAGAAACAAGCAAGTAAATTTTTTAAAACCCCACCCTTCTACATGTATTTGATCATAGGTAAACACATTGTCCATAACTACATGATTGATTTAGGAGCTAGTAATTTTGTTATGCCTAAGAAGATTTCTGATGTCTTAGGTCTGAAGTATAGCCCCTTGACAAAAGGAGTCCTATAAATTGATGGTTAAACTATGAATACCCTAGGGATAATCAAGGATCTTTAGCTAACCCTTCATGCATGTCCAAGTTTGACAATAACTCAAGATGTGTCAATCATTGATTTGCCTTCCTTGTTTTCCTTATGTCTATCAAGAGACTTTACTACTAAATTTGGTGGTTACTTGTCTTTTGACTGATCTCATATATTACTCAAGACAAGATATGGTACCCAGTTTACTATACAAGTTGAGCCAATATTTTGTGATCATGTAGAGTCATATGTCTCATCCCCTCTCCAACCCAACTGTTTAATCCAAGAACAAGCTTCATCGCTTGAAGAGCATCCTCTTCCACCTACTATTCTTGATCTAGTACTTGATGAATGGGTGGAGAGACACCATAAATTCAACCCATATGCTAAAGAATTGGAAGCTTATGAAACTGGGCTTGGTACTTACTACCTTCTTGAAGAAGAAGTTGTGCTTCCGTGAGTGCTCAAGCAAAACAAAGAAAACCTTAGTCTATGGAATTGATATTTTGATGGATCCATAAGAAAAAATGGTGTGGGAGTAGGATTTATTCTCATTTCCTCTAAGGATGAAAAATTATTCTTCATGCACAAGTTGCAGTTCACATGCTCCAACAATATGGAAGAATATGAGGCACCAGTGCATGGTTTGCTTATTACTAAAAGGAAGAAGATTAAGGCACTGCAGATGTTTGGGGATACAGAGTTGGTTATCCATCATATTACCAACAAGTTCTTGACAAATTATAAGCTTCTCAAAGCTGATAAACACAAAGTTTGGGACCTCCTTGAGAGATTTTATGCTCTAAATCTGTAGGTGGTGTTGCGCAAAAGGAATAAAAAAGTTGACCAAATGGCTGCACTTGGTTTGTAATTTTCTCCCGCTGAGGAATTTTTCAATGGAAACAATCAACACATTAATATGGTAATCATAACATCCATTCTAGAAAACACTATTAGTTGGCAAGTGTTTGATAATGACGCGTAGATTGTCCCGTTCATCCAGAATGAAGCTAAATTCTCATCAAACATGTAAGTTGAATTGCATGACAGCTATGGGGGCCAAGTGATTCAACTAAAGTCAAAAAATTTTCCTAAAGGGTTGGTTACCTTAAAAAAAATGTTTATCCCTAGTGACAAGTTCAAGGGTGAAGAAAATTATATGCATACCACGTAACAAGAATGCTCCCTAGTCACTATTACGTGTGAAAAGGAGTTGTTGCTCAGTAGAGCTTGCGTGCATGATGAAAATTAGGCCTTTATCTCTCTCTTTCAAAATACAGTGATATATTCTCATGGGCATATGAATACCTCAAAGGTTCTGATCCAAGTATTGCTCAACACTCCATTGACCTTGATCTTGCTATCAAGCCCATCTGACAAAAGCAGTGACCAGTCAATCCAAAGATAGAGCCCCTCATGAGAAAGGAATTATCCAAACTCATTGAGGTGAAGATTATTTTTCCCATCAAGTACTCTACTTGGGTCATAAATCTAGTTCTAGTGCACAAGAAAAATGGTGAAATTAGGATCTGTGTTAATTTTAGAGATTTGAACAAAACATCTTTAAAGGATCACGATCATTTGCCTTCAATGGAGCAGATTCTGCAGACTGTGGTCAGTGTAGAGAGATTCTCAATCTTAGATGGATATTTAGGTTTCAATCAAATCTTGGTCAAGGAAGAGGATCAATTCAAGAGAGTGTTTATAACCAAGTGTGGAACATATGCATATCAGAATATGCCCTTTGGTTTGTCAAACACAGGAAAAACATTCTAGCACAACATGGACATTGCATTCAAGGGTTATATTAATGAGTTCATCTTGGTTTACCTTGATGACATAACAGTCTTCTCAAATAAGAGTAAGGATTATACGGTGCACCTAGAGAATGTATCTAAGATATTTAAAAAAAATTGAGTGTCTCTTAACCCCAAGAAGTACAAATTTATAGTGGCATAGGAAAAATTCTTGGGCCATGTGTTTTCAAAGGATGGCATTATAATTAATCCTAAGTGCATTTCATCAATCCTTTCTCTTTCCTTGCTAGCGCACAAAAATGCCTTATAGTCCTTTCTTGGTAAGATCAATTTGGTTAGGAATTTTATCCCTAACTTTGCAGGACTGGTTCAGCCCATCATCTTGGTGCTCAAGAAGGACATAGCTTTTAAATGGACAACATAAGGAAAAGACTGCTTAAACAAGATCAAGAAATAAATTTCTTGCGTGCCAACACTCATCAACCTAAATTATTCAAAGCATTTCATCCTTTATGGTTATGGTGATCATGTAAGTGTTGATGTTGTCTTAACAGAATAAAATGAACAAGGATTGGAACAACCAGTGGCTTTATTCAACTAGACGTTGAAGGATTATGAATTAAGATAAAGTCACATAGAGAAACATGTCTTCTCCATCATGCAAGAGCTCAATAAATTCAAAAGTATGCTCACCACAAATCATATCAAGGTGTTAGTCTCCCACTCTTCTATGAAAGACTTCATTATAGGAGAAGAAATCAATGAAAAGAGATCACGATGGGTGACCAAAATCAGGGAATATGATGTCACTATCAAAGCAAAAAAATTGGTAAGAGGAAGCGTTCTCTACATATAGATTGTTGAGGATGCGCAGAATGATCCTGAGGCTTCATTGTTTCTAGAAGAGGATCTCCCACATGCAGAAATTGAGCAGAATATAGACCTTGGCACGCATGACTGGATGAAGGACATGATCACATTCCTTTTCGAGGGTACATACCATCCCAGTTTAAAAAAAAAAAAGAGAAGACATTTGAGGTTATAATCTATCCCTTATGTTTTGATTGATGGACTTATCTTCAAGAAAAATATTGATGTCATGTTGTTAAGATGTATCAACAACACACACACACTGAAAATGTGTTAGCATAGTTTCACAATAGATTCTCTGGTGGACATTTATTTGCAGAAACTACAACAATGAAGATCATAATGGTAGGTATCTTTTGTCCTACTCTATTTTCAGATGCACACAAGTGGGTCATAAAATGTAAGGGATTCACTTTCTTTGTAGGAAATAAAATATTGACAGCACTCCCCCTTTGACCAATCCAAACGAATCAACCTTTTGCACAATGGTATCTTGTCTTCATAGGCATGATCAATCCACCTTCAAGTGCTAGACACAAATGGGTGTTGACATCTATGGACTACTTCACTAGATGGACAAAAGCTGTCATGCTCAAGGAATCAACCAAGTTAGTCATCCTTGAATTTCTCGAAGGTATAATCAAAAGGTTTGGCATTCCTCAAACCATTATCTATGATAATGAAAAATCCTTCCTTGGGACAAAAATCACTGATTGAGCTCTAAACCTGGGCATTTATCTGAAAACCTCTTCCAACTATTACCCCCAAGGCAATGGTCTAACAGAGTCAACAAACAAGAACTTGATCAGGATAATGAAGTGCAAAATGAACATCAGCCAAAAATAGTGGCAGAAAAAGGTCTCGTACGCGCTCTGGGTAGATAGAATCATAGTAAAAATGGCAATAGGAACTTTGTCTTACAAGATTGTCTATGGAAAGGAGGGTACTATTCATTTGACAATAGAGTTGAACTCATTAACACTTTCCCAACAACTAGAATTTGAAGGTGCAGACTAGAGAGAAATAAAAATGGAAGAGTTGGTTAATCTTGAAGAGTTAAGAAACTTTTCCATGATCAAGCTAGAACAACATCAACAAACAACAAAGAAATGGTTTGACACAAATGTCAGGCCTAAAAATTTCAATGTTGGGGACTTGGTTTTGAAATGGGATGGTAATAGAGCTAAACCAGCGTGTCATTCAAAGTTTGATGAACTTTGGAGTGACTGTACGTCGGAAAAGTGACAGGTGAGCTTGAGAATCAACAAGTAACTCTTCTGCGTACCCGACCTCCCGAGGTCGTGCCGAGACAGCCGGTGTGGGTAGAATGCGCAGGCAAACTAGTTAGGCAATCTAATGTCTTCGACACGCACTAATGGTATTTGCGAATCTAAAGCAAAGAAGGCCCTTCTAACTTGGACTGGTGTGATAGATCGATCAGCGAGGATGACTGCTCGAAGGCTCCAATCAATATCGAGCTCTGGCGTGATTCGATCTATGGGTTGTGGGATGCGTGGAAAATGACCCGGGATGGTTTCGTGTATTTCTCCTGATAGGGTCATATGGTGGATATAGTCAACTCTATGGATGGTTCTCTGGCCTAGTCCAAAATTCTCTAGTTTCGTTGGTTATTGTGTCTAGTAGGGATAACTATTGAATGATGAGAGGTGGAATCGGAGTAGACTGAAATACTAATTTACGTAGGCCAGTGTCTATGTCTAATTCTCTTATGGACTCATTAGGCTGTGGGATCTGTGGATCACAACCATAGACTCTGGGTTGTTGCGGTCCCGTTATGGTCATACGGGAGATCAAGTTTTGATTCCTAGTATCCAGTAGTCGTAAGCTTTTTCAACTTCTATGTTTAGAACCAACAGTTGTGCGATCTTCTCAGAATACCTCATAGGTGTTATCGCAACTTGGATTCTTAAGCTGGTATCTATATCTACTAGGGTGTCTCCAGCGTTTGGCTGTGGAACTAAAGGATCACACCCAAATGTTTGTTCTCTTTCGATCCCTTCTACAGTCATGTGGGTATTTTCTAGGGTAATCTGTAGTTTGGCTGATTTGACCAAAACAGATGTGCTTGGTCGTCTTCGATTTTTAACCCTCTCAACTGTGCCGTGATCTGTTGGAAGTCTGTTGTTGTTTGGAAGACTTGTATCCTAAGGTTTTGGTCAATATCAGTGATTGCCACTACGGTATTGGGCTGGCGCACAATTGGCTCGAAAATGTATTCCCTGGGCTCCCTAGGTCCCGTAATTGTCATGCAAAAGCAGTAATGAAACAAACTATAATAAAGTAAAATCTAAGTGCACTTCTAGCATATATAATTTCTTTTTTGTATTTTCTGGCAATTTATAGGAAAGCAGATATTTAAAATATTTAGAATTGACAACTAAACTAACAACGTAAAACAAACAAAATAGCTGATTGTAGCTATTTGTCTGTGTAATTTTGTATATCTATTCTAAACAACGAAATAACTAATCTATCTGCAAGATTCTCGATCCTACCTCAGAAGTGAGGAATGAATCATAGTTTCTTAGAAACTATCAATCCCCACAACCTCCCTGGCAATATCGAGAATAGAAATAACTGAAATAAAATGATTAACTACGTTATTTGATAAATTCTAACTAAAACTTTTGAAAGATGGAACCTGGATTTCGCAGAACAGTGGCGAATCCGACGATGTGTGTGTTCTTGTCCCCTCAGTATGATCTCTTCGTTCTTTGTGCTCACGTGAATCCAGAAAAGCATGGAATGCTTGCATCAACCGGAATAGATATTTGGATCGATGGACAGCCTTCACAATGCAGACAGAATAGAATGCGGATAGGAGAGGGATAGCGCAAGAGTACAGAGCTTGGCCTATGCAATTCCTAGCGGGGTCTACTGCGAATCATGCAACAAAAAGCGTCCAGAACCTGAGACTAGTCTGTATGAAGAGCAAAACCTGCAACTTTAATGGCTGCCTAGACTATTTTACTCCAAAACAATAATACTGTTTGCACAAGTTGGATCTGTGGCTTACCAACAGTAACACAAAGCTAAAACAAACCTGCAACAAACTATACTACCAATCCTAAGCAAACTAGAAGACTGAACTACTGAAAGTGATGAGTTTCTAAACAAGAATGAGGGGCCATTTGCATGTGCACAAACCATGCATTTATAGGAATCCAAACATCCAAAAATCAAATCCAAACTGAACTCTTAAACATTAAACAAAAGAAAAACACTATTCTAGGGGAACAAAAACATTAATGCATGCTCAAGTCGGCAAGAAAAGCTGGCGAGTCGTGATATTTCACGCGGGTCATGTCAAAAGAGCGTTCTGGAAAACGCGCACAGGACCGCCACCCTGCTCAGGGCGACGGTTACAGGACCGCCGCCCTGTTCAGGGCGGCGGTCACGAGACCGCCGCCCTTCAGGGCAGCGGTTTCGTCACTGAAGACCAAAAAGCCAAGAAAAGAGGGAAAAATAGGGAAAACAAAGCACGCGGGGGCTAATCGGGGTATGCGGGATGTTAACGCATATCTGTAAAGCTTTTCTGGATCCCGAACACCTTGCGAAGAGGCCTGTATCATCATTGGGGCACTTATTACATCGTTCCGCAGTACAATACCTTACAATTTTGGGTACGTACATATTGCCCCCTCGGAGAAGTATTTTAGCCATGAAGGGGCGTAAAACGGTG
The DNA here is from genome assembly GCA_019776745.2 of Taxus chinensis. Taxonomy (NCBI): domain Eukaryota; kingdom Viridiplantae; phylum Streptophyta; class Pinopsida; order Cupressales; family Taxaceae; genus Taxus; species Taxus chinensis. The sequence continues at coordinate 112,601,215 of CM034146.1, forward strand.
GGTCCGAGTATGGCCGTCCCGAAATGGGAAGTTAGAAGTTATACCTTACACGCCCGTGTGTTAAAATGTCACCGTCCAAAATTCCTGCTACCTGCGAAATGAAAAGAAAACTCAAATGCAGATAGATACAATAATTTGGAAAATAAACGTTAAAATAATAGAGAAAGAGGACGTACCATTTGTGCGAGGATAGAAACTTACCTCCGTCGGTGCTCCGAACCTGTGAAAAAGATATTTTAAAACAAATCGGGGCGTTATATATATGAAAGTGGGCCCATTTTCCTATTCATTTGCGCGAGTCGATTTGGTTGATTTTGAGCTCTGGGACCCACGGTGACGGTTTCTCACACGAGTAGAGTCAAAACATCCGCAGTGAGATAGAGATCATGCCTCCACGTGCGGAACGCCACCCTGCGAGATCACAGGTTGGTTTTCTTCAATCTTGTGTTTTTCCCCCTTCTGATTTGAAATGTTAAATTCTTTGCAATGGGGGGGTTATTTTCGAAAATGTTTGGTTTAAAGGGTCCATCTAGGGGGGGCACCTACTGGGTAGGCCCCATTTTTGATAAAAATGGTCATTTTTTGCATTTTTTGGGCTTTTTAAGCATAAAAACCCGCACGGGTTTTCGGACCGCGACCACCGCCCTGGACAGGGCGGCGGTTACACAACCGCCACCCTGTACAGGGAGGCGGTCACGAGACCGCCGCCTTTAAGGCGGCGGTTACAAAACCACCCCCTACTCAAGGCGGCGGTTCTGAACAGAATGCAAAAGAACCTATTTTGAAAGCTTGTACTTGCATTTTTAGCATTTGTACGTGTTTTTATGCTTCTCTTGATATTGTTTAGATACTAACTTACTCTTCCTTGTGTGTTTTTGGGCGTATGCAGGCAAAAGAGGAGTACATTAGATGGAGCCGGGAGAGAGAGTGCGACTGGCTGCCCGGGGTATTGGATGCCCTCTCAGTAGATGAGGAGGACACATTGCAGAGGGCCGACATATTGCGTATATCGCGTGTGCCCCATGTTGCTCCATCCAGTCACATTCTTTGTGACCTATTTTCATATTGGGATGCAGATCGGAACACCTTCCGACTGCCAGGGGTCCGTGGTGAGTGGACCATCACTTTGGAGGATGTTTACCGCATCCTGGGGGTCCCGATTATTGGGAGGAGACTCACACTAGAGACAGCTGGTTCCAGGGCACAGATAGCTCAGTGGGCTGGTTATATGGGAGATGCAGCTATTTCCACGGGGCCGAAGAAGGGAGTGCGAGTCAGATCCATTCCTTCTTTGCCCATCCCTATCTTTTGACAGGCTATTATGGGGATCCTTGCCTCGAGACTCATCGGGGACAAGGGAGGGGACACCTTATTATACTGTTGGGGGCCCCATCATTGCAAAGATAGAGGGACATGGCCGGAAATACGCCTGGGGCGCGGATATTTTGGGGACCACCTACCATGACTTATACAGGGTGGTCCGATTGCAGGGACAGTCCTTGAGCCACCCCACTCTAGTCATGAGTTGGGTGTATGAGCACTTCATTCCGTATGGCAGAGGCGTGGAGGTGGCAGATCCCGGGGCGGTGAGGGCAGCCCGATGGTCAGATATGTCAGTGCTCAGAGCACCTCACCAGCCAGTAGCCACCCTTACCACGGTAGACATGGAGGCTACACCGTACCAGCTTATGGCCGGTATATGGGGAGAGGAGACCACGACATTGGTTTCCTGCTCCATCACAGGGCAGCTTATCGACCGTGTGGGACGGGTAGAGGTACATCTATTCAACAAGGTTCCTCAGCAGTTTGGCCTTCCATACGCGGCTATGCTTCCTCCAGTAGCACCTGTTTATAGATCAGTCCGAGAGGCTAGAGGGGGGCCTAGAGGCCGTGGTTGGACAGTGGTTACCCCTGGCATTCCTATTGCAGCCAGGGGGATACTTCGGGCCAGAGGGAGAGCTGGTGCGCCTCAGGCACCATTACTTCAGATTGCTGTAGGTCCTGCTCATAGCAGTGACGACCCCATAGATATTGACTCCGATTCTGAGGAGCACACAGAGGGAGGGTCAGAGGAGCAGACGGACGAGAGCGATCCTGAGTGGCATGATACTCAGGACATTCTGCGGGCAGAGAGGGAGGAGGAGAGTGCAGAGAGAGAGACCGTGGCATCTGAGGAGCCACTCTCCCGAGGCCATGGTGGAGATGATGAGTCCGTTGCGGGGCGCCATGTTGCCCCAACTACAGGAGTAGCTCCTCAGTCGGCAGCGGCATCTGCAGCGGGTCCTGGCCCTGGCGACCCATCTTGGAGGTCTGGTGATCCGAGTAAGTTATCCTCTCCTCCTTTCAATGCTTGTTTGTTTTAGGATTTGTCTTTGAATGTTAAATCTCCTTATATTTGTATTGTGTACACTTTAACCTCTTGTCTAGTTCCTAATTCGTTTTTCTTTCTTTGCTTTGCAGAGACTGGTAATGAGTGGTGGGATCTAATCCATAGGGTTTGCGTCGATTCTCTGATGATCCCTATGGATAAGACCCGTGCGGAGTTATTTGTGGATGCCAGAGAGCCCTCAGCAGCCGGCAGGCACACTGATGTCTTTGCTCCCGTTTGGCAGCCGCTCTCATGGCGAGACTACGATTGCCCCTAGGGACCCCGAGCCTTCTGTCCATTCAGAGCGCCAGCGTAGCCGGAGTCCTAGGCGAGGGCACGCACCTTCAGCGGGATCGCGCAGGGGTTGAGAGGCCACTTGGCTTTCTGTATTTGTATTTAGATTCTTTTGTGTATTACGGGCTCTTTGAGCGTTTTGACCATGCCTAGTGCATGATGGCATTGTATATAAACTTTGATTATTTATATATATGCGTCGGTTTTGGATCAAAACTTGTCATTTGTATTCTACTTTCTTTATTTCCAACTGCTTCGTGTATACTATGTATGCATTATATGCTTTCTAGAATGTATGCAATGGAAAACAGATGATGCAAATGTTTGCTTTCTTTTTGTGTTTCATGATGCTGATACATGATTTTGTAGATATATTGTGATCTTAAATCTTAGTTTCTGTGAGCAATTTGGGTACCTCATGATTTGTTTTGGCAAAGTGATGAAAATAATCAGTATGATGAACAGATTAACTTGCCCCACTCCTAACTCCACGCAACTAGTAGGATGCGAGGGCTCATCACCAAGAGCCAAGAAGGGCGCAAGTTATGGAATATGGTGAAGTGATAGTGATGAAAGACAGATGAAGCTTTGGTGGAACCAAATAAAAACTACAAGCTTATTCTACCTGAATGACTTCATAGTTTTGGATGCAACTTGCTTTGCGGTTTATCCAGACTTAGACCCGTAGATGGCCACATAGTAGACAAAATCCGGGTTTTTAGGATTTTTAACTCTCTTGGAATTTTTGAACATCTGATTCATTCGTTATTGACTCAAAGTTTGAATTGATTGTTTATGACCTTTTAACATTTACTTTGTTTAGAGGACCCCCTACACTTTGCCCCATGCTACCTGTAAGAAACATGGGTTTATCACCGTGGGCAAGGCATAGGCGAGTAAGGGCATTTCCATCCTTTCCCAACCCTACGTCACTAGTAAGAGACGCAAGCTCATCACTGAAGGTTAGTGGGGCAAGGAAATGTGTAAAATAAAATTTTCTGTTTAATCACTTCTTGACTTGTCTATTTGAGTAAAATGTCAGTATATGCTTATTTTCCAAAGAGATGTGTATAGTGGGATAGATGTGACACCATGAAGCTTCTAGAACAGACCATTGGGCAAGACATCTATCCTAAGAAGAAATTAAAGCGAGAACGAACTTGCAGATCTTGGTATGGTTACCGTTAGGACTTCGTCATGTCTGATTTTGTTTGATAAAAGATTCTGAGTTGATTGATGATATTGAAGACAAAGAAGTATGATTAAAAGAACTTTATGCCAGAAACATCACGAGTTTGAAATAAGTTGCTTTGAGAATAGATTCCCTGATCACAATTTGTGTAAGAACAAGTGGACAAAATGATCCTAATTTGTATGAAAATGCAATGTAGATAGTTATATAGGTAGCGTTAGCTGCTTACGCGTAGAAACGTTTGAGGTGGAGAGAATTGACTGTTTCGCCAAACTCCTCACCTTCTAGCGGGGCATAAGAGGTATGCACCATTTCCGTAGTCCTTCATGACTCGGTATGGGCCCAACCATTTGGGCCGAAATTTCCTTCCCTCGCCGGTCTTCTTGTCGATCCGGCTGTCTAACCTTAGAACTAGGTCACCTTCGTATATGTCATGTTCATAGACCTTCTTGTTGTACTGCCGGCACATCCGGTCGGCATAGACTCTATGTCGTTGTTTAACATCTAACCTAGTTTCATCTAGGCTTTTCTAGTTGGGAAAGACGTGCTTCTTTGTAAGCATCTTCATCTAAAATCCCTTGTAATGAAATGCGGAGACTGGGGATTTCGACTTCAAGTGGGAGAACTGCTTCTGACCCAAATACCAATGAGAAAGGAGTTGCTCCTGTTGGCATTCTTATCGAGGTTCGGTGGGCCCACAAGGCTGGATATAACTTTAGATGCCAATCTCGTTTGTTTTCTTTTACCGTTTTAAGGAGAATGGCTTTCAACGTCTTGTTTGTTGCTTCAGCCTGCCCATTGGCTTGGGGATAATATAAGGAAGCCATATGATGGCTTATTTTGAACTTACTGCATAGCTCACGAACTTCTTCGTTTTTGAAAGAAGTTCCATTATCTGAGATAATGATTTGCGGGATACCGTACCTGCAAATGATTTGGTTCAAAATGAACTTAGCGATTACGGAACTAGGTACAGTTGTAAGAGGCATAGCCTCTACCCATTTAGTGAAATATTCAAGTGGCCGTGATTATAAAATTGTGGCCGTCTGTGGATGATGGAGAGAATTTCCCTATTAAGTCTAGGCCCCATGTAGAAAAGGGCCACGGAGTAGCGATCGGTTGCAAAGCTTGTGCCGGCATGTGGATCTCATGAGAGAACTCCTGACATTTATGACACCTGCGTACAAACTCTATTGTGTCATGTTCTAGAGTGGGCCAGAAATAGCCCATTCGATGTATTTTTCGAGCAGTGGCATGGCCATCGAAGTGGCCTCCACATATACCGCTATGGGATTCATGGAGAATCCTCTTGGATTCTTCTGTGTCAACAGACCTTAAGAGCATTCCATCGAATGCTTTCTCGATAGAGCACCTGCTCTATAATGACGTATTTAGCTACGATAATGCGTAACCGTCTTCTTTGTTGAGGTGTAGCTCCTTCTAGATACCTATGGTCCATGATATAGCTAATGATATCAGCGTACCAAGGGGGGGGGGCGGGACTCAGATATAGCAGGTTGGGTTTCGACGTAGTATACGCATTCATCTGGAAAGTCTAAGTCTACTAAGTCGCCTCCGTCTAGCGGGTTATCAGCTAACCAATCTGTGATGATTTGCCCTTTAACTGACTTTTGGTTTACAAAAGTTAATTCGAACTCTCCCATTAAGGTTATAAAACGTCCAGCTTTTTTGGACAAGGACCCTTGTGTGAGAAAAGTCCGTAAATGGTCCGTCTTTACTATGACCCTTGTCTCTTGATTTAGCATGTAGTGTCTTAGCGCGTTTAGTAGCAAAGACTATGGCCAGACATTCTCGCTCTGCTTGTGTATAGCACGTTTCGTAGTCGAGCAATGTTCGGCTAATGAAATAAATTGCACGCTCTCTTTTGTCATCGTCTTCTTGGGCTAGTATGCAAGCTAACGAAACATCGGTAGCCCGTGAGTACAAAATTAAAGGGCGATCTAGCTTTGGTGGCATTAGCGTAGGCGGTGATAGTAGGAAATGCTTGACTGCATCAAAAGCTTCATTGCAATCTTCAGTCCGATCAATGCTATATTCCTTCTTGAGTAAATTGTTGATTGGATGAACGGCGAAGCTTAGATCCGGGATAAATCTCCGGATTGCACCCAACTTTCCGAGAAATGATCTGATTTCAGATTCATTCGAGGGTGGGACCATTTCGAGGACAGCCCGAATTTTGGCTGGATCAACATCGATCCCTCGTGACGATATGATGTAACCTAGGAGCTTTCCTCCTGTTACACCGAAGATGCATTTCTCTGGGTTTAAGGTAACTCCATATTCTATCAGGTGTGAAAGGATGATGCGGAGTACTTTAGGATGGTCACAACGCTTCTTGGCCTTAGCCAACAAGTCATCTACGTAGGATTCCACGATTTTATGGATTAAATCGTGAAATATGTATGTCATGGCCCGCTGGTATGTAGCACCGGCGTTCTTAAGACCAAATGGCATAACAACGTAACAATAGGTTCCCCAAGGAATTATGAACGTGGTTTTAGCTTGATCTTGCTCGGATATTTTGATTTGATTGTATCCCGAGAATCCATCCATGAGAGACAAGAGTTCAAAACCTACTGTTGCGTCAACAATAACGTCTATGGATGGTAAAGGGAAGTCATCCTTAGGGCAAGCTTTGTTGATATCTCGAAAATCTATGCAGATGCGTATCTTTCCATTCTTCTTGAGAACGGGAACGATGTTAGATACCCATTGGGAGTAGTCAACTGGCTTGATGAATCCTACTTGGAGGAGTTTTATTACCTCCTCTTTTACCATGAGGGCTACTTTGGGCTTCATGGGTCTTGATTTTTGTTTAATTGGCTTTGCATCTGATCTAGTGACGAGGTTGTGTACCGCAATGTGGGGTGCGACTCCTGTCACCTCTTTGTAATTAAATGCAAATGCCTTTTGATGTTCTTTGAGAACCTGAGTATGTATTTCCACTTCCTCTGGGGTTAACGAAGAACCTAACTTTAAAATTATTGGTTCATCTTCCGTTCCGATATTGACATCGATTATTTCTTCAATTAAAGAGGCATTACCCTCTTCGAACTCAGGTGGTGCCGGAGGTAGATCTATATCATCCCCGTTTTCCACCACGTATATATTAGGCTCTTTTTGTGAGGGAAGATTCATTACAGGATTTCCGAAGTAGGAAGATGAATGCGAGATCAGAGATAAATCTAGCGTGTGATAGGAGAGATGTAGTGCTGCAAAGGCATTTAAGTAATCCAAAGTAGCCGCATCATTTCCAACATGGTCTAGGACGGTAGATTTACTTCCGTTTGAAAGAGGATCCATCATTGTTTTTATTAATGGTTCGTTACGAATGGATACCGTGAAATGAGTATCTTCTAGCTCATTGTTTGGAGTAAAACGTGATGCTGAGGTTGCTATTGAATCGGCGAGAAGATTTTTTTCTCGCGGGATTGCTTCAATGGATATGAAGTTGAACGCCTTGCTTAAATCTAATACAGCATTTTTGTAAAGTTGCAAGTGTTCGACTTTAGTTTCATATACCTTTGTAACTTGGTTTGCCACTAACTGCGAGTCTCCTAAAACTCTGATATTATCAATACGAATTCTTTTGGCTAAGGTAAGGCCAAGGAGGAGGGCTTCGTATTCAGCGCTATTGTTTGTGCATTCAAAGTTTAATTTAAAAGAGAATGGGAGGACCTTCTCTTCGGACGAGGTAAGAATTATACCTGCCCCCGCTCCATAACGGCATTTAGCTCCATCGAAATGGAGAGTCCAATACTTAGCCGGGAGTATGGATGTAGGTGTATCTGCTGTGTTTGCACACTCTACTTCTACCATACAGAGATCTTCTGCTGGTAAGGAACCGACACCTAGGGAAAATCCGATACCTACTGAATCGAATGGTAAGAACATTGGTGAATCTTGTTCTATCAACTCAACGATCTTCGCAGTAGTCCCTAATGATACTATCTCTTTAGTTTTACCTTTAGGGGTTGGAATTGTTTTGGCTATGTTGGTAGTTTCAAGATCTGTCGTAGGTATCAGCTTTTCCTCTGGCTTTGGGTCAGAGGGTTTGTTAAGTTGGTTTGTTGGAAGTTCAAATTCTGAGTGTATACCTGGTCTTTTCTTTAAATCAGCTAGGTGTACGTCAAACGGCTTTGGATCACCTTTGGCTACAAATACCTTTCCCAGATGTAAGAACCTTACTTCTTGAAATAGCGTGGAAGGGATTGCCTTCATTCGATGTATCCATGGCCGGACGAGGATCATATTATAGTTAGTTTCCCGATCTATAATATAAAACTCAGTCAGGATTTTTTTAGGTCCCAAAGTGACCGGTAGTATTATGGTTCCTATCGACGTGGCTTTAAGGCTATCATAGCCTCTTAAGGTATTTCGTGTAGTAGAACAGTTTGTTTCTCCATATCCCAATTTTTGGAGAAAAGAGAAAGGGGCTATGTTAACTGCAGCCCCGTCATCAACCATTGCCCGTTTTACATAGTTATTATAAACTTGTACTTGCAAGTGTAGGGCTGGATCGCCTCGACGTGTGATCTCAGCATCTGTAGGCATTTTACTTATTTCGAATATGAATTCAACATCCCTATCCGCCTGTCCCGGTGGATAAACATCAAAGTCTATATGATTTACTTGTGCTTCTGGTGGTGGAGTGATACTAACTAAATGACCCAAACCTAACGCCTCTAAAAGAGCAGCCTTGTGAGCAGGGGAATTCTTTAGTAAATCAAGGAATGAAATATGCAAGAAGGTTTTTGTTAGATCATTAATTAGATCGTAAGCACCCATAGGTTTTGCTACGGTTTGCTGGATGTTATCTGTTTCCAGCAGGTGGCTTGGACTTGGTTGAGAGAAATACTCTCGTGTTCTCGTAATTGCTTCAGCGGGTAATTCAGAGTCTAACTCTACTAATCCAACTACCTTAGGTCGTGGTTGACTTCCTAGTTGTGGCGCGACTAATGGATTTAGCGAGGTTGAGGCCTCGTGATCGTTGTTTCCTGTTATTGCACCTTTGTTTGTTCCAGCTGGTTTCAACCTATCGTTATCATGATTTGGGAGTGGATCATTAAAGATCTTGAGAGGGGCATTCTGAGGGGAAACTGCCCCTGCGAAGGTATTTGCTGTTGGTGACGTAGGATCTGTTAAGAACATATCCATAAAGAATTGTTTTTGCTCATTTGGCAAGCGTTGCATGAATTTGTTGTAATCACGACACGTTCTAGTGTCATGCCCTTGAATTTTATGGAAACCACAATAAGAATTGGGGTTGTAATTCCCGTTTTGTTGGTTTGGTGTGTATTGTGGCCTAAAATTCCGATCAAACTGTTGCCTATTAGGACCAAAGTTTTGGAATTGTTGTTTCTAGTTTTGACTTTGGTTTTGATAACCAAAGGAGTTTTGGCTTGGTCCTTGTATGGGATTTCGCCGTTGTTGTTGTTGTGGATTATTAAAATCTACCGTATTGATCGTCGGGGTAAAATTGTTGTTTCTTTGGTTGCTTGTTTGTGACGGAGCATTAACGACATTTACCCTCTTGGGCTGGTCAGTTACCCCATCTGTTGTTACCCCACGATTTTTGTTAAGGATTTTGGGTCCTTGATTGACACTTGTAGTGGTTGTAGTGTTTTGAGTAGAGGTGATTAACCTCCCGTTTGCTCCATACGTCTTACGGCCACTATCTATCGCTGCCTGATCAATTCGCAGAGCGCTCTCAAGTACCTCGTCATAAGTCCTTAGTGGGAACTTCTGGACTTCTTCCTTCACTTCTCTGCTAAGAGAATGAAGGAATAAATCGCATAGCTCCATCTGATCCATGTTTGGAGCGCTTGCCGAGGAATAAAGGACTGTGCGCCACCTTTGGATGAAATGGGTGACAAACTCGTTATGTTCTTGCTTGATGTGTAAGAACTCCCTGATTCCTGTCCTTAGTAGTTTGTTCATGTCGAAGGCTTTGATGAACTCAGACACGAGTTGTTTGAATGAATGTATGGAAGCCTCGGGTATTCTGTAATACCAATCGAGAGCGATGCCTTCCAAGGTTTTGGGAAATATTTTAGCAACAACCCCGTCCCAAGGGAGTAATTCTCGAATGGCTGTAGCGTAAGCTTTGATATGCGCATTCAGATCTCCTTCTCCTTTGTATTTGGGCAAATCAGGAAGAGGCCTTGGAAGCATAGCGCTTCGTATGGCGAAATCTAAGGGCTCCTTTAAATATTCTGAATAAGTCCCTATTGCATACGTCTCAACCATTGATGGTGCCTGTTGAAGAGGTGGTGGCGGAACGGGTTGTTGATATGGCATAACATACGCGTTGGCAGGGGCATAAGGAGGTCCCTGCGTTGGAGCAAACATGCCCGGGGATGAGTACATATCTCCTTGTGGCGATTTGGAGTACATGTTTAAGTACAAAGGTGTACTATCTAGGAATGGATTGCTTTGTACTGGACCAGGAGGAACAGTGCTAGCGATAGTGGGTCTAGTTGGCACTTGTTGCGAATATTGAGGAGTCATACCTAACGTGCCTACTCCTATGAGGAGATCTACTTGGCTAGGATGGTGCGGAGGATTGGAACTCCCTGTTTGTATGATTCTCAAATTTTGACTTGCTTGGGCAAGTTCTAATCCTCTAACCTTTTCTATTAGAGTTGAAATGACTTCATTCAGTGAAGCCACGATATTGTGCCTTGGTGGCGTTTGTTGTATATCCTGGTGTTGTATAGGCATGTGATAGCCTGTCATGAACTGATTGCTATCTTGTCAAGTTTCTCTAAGAGTATTTTCCATACGTGATGGCATAGGGGAATTTTCTTGAGGAGAGAACTCGGGCTGTATCTGCAAAGTTCCTACAGGTGGGTACATGCCTTGAGAGCGTTGTTCACTCCTAGGATAACGTATTGAGTATTCGTCATCTAGAACTGAGTATGGATCTGACTGTCTACTAATAGGTGGTCTGAGTAATACCTGAGGAGATGAAGCAGACTCTCCAGTTAGTGTCATATTGTTTGAGCCTGAAGGCTCTGTTTGTGTTTGAGCAAGTTGCTCCAACCCCTCTATTTGGAAGGATGAGTTATATCTAGTCCTTGGTGTTTGTGTTGACAACTGATTAGTTGAATAGTTGTCGCCCCACATTGAGAGTGAGGGTGATGACTGCCTATTTTGTTGGGTGTAGTATACCTCAAGACCCAAGAGGGGTTTGCCGTATGCATCGAATCCCGACATATTCGGGGGGTATATGAATACCCGCAGAATAATGGGAAGGAGCGAAGATGATTTGGAGAAGATGAAACTTCTCAAAGAGAAGGTGAAAGAATTGTTTGGTTCACGTCGGGTTCACCAATTTTGTACGTCGGAAAAGTGACAGGTGAGCTTGAGAATCAACAAGTAACTCTTTTGCGTACCCGACCTCCCGAGGTCGTGCCGAGACAGCCGGTGTGGGTAGAATGCGCAGGAAAACTAGTTAGGCAGTCTAATGTCTTCGACACGCACTAATGGTATTTGCGAATCTAAAGCAAAGAAGGCCCTTATAACTTGGACTGGTGTGATAGATCGATCAGCGAGGATGACTCCTCGAAGGCTCCAATCAATATCGAGCTCTGGCGTGATTCGATCTATGGGTTGTGGGATGCGTGGAAAATGACCCGGGATGGTTTCATGTATTTCTCCTGATAGGGTCATATGGTGGATATAGTCAACTCTCTGGACGGTTCTCTGGCCTAGTCCAAAATTCTCTAGTTTCGTTGGTTATTGTGTCTAGTAGGGATAACTGTTGAATGATGAGAGGTGGAATCGGAGTAGACTGAAATACTAATTTACGTAGGCCAGTGTCTATGTCTAATTCTCTTATGGACTCGTTAGGCTGTGGGATCTGTGGATCACAACCATAGACTCTGGGTTGTTGCGGTCCCGTTATGGTCATACGGGAGATCAAGTTCTGATTCCTAGTATCCAGTAGTCGTAAGATTTTTCAGCTTCTATGTTTAGAACCAACAGTTGTGCGATCTTCTCAGAATACCTCACAGGTGTTATCGCAACTTGGATTCTTAAGCTGGTATCTATATCTACTAGGGTGTCTCCAGCGTTTGGCTGTGGAACTAAAGGATCACACCCAAATGTTTGTTCTCTTTCGGGCCCTTCTACAGTCATGTGGGTATTTTCTAGGGTAATTTGTAGTTTGGCTGATTTGACCAAAACAGATGTGCTTGGTTGTCTTCGATGTTTAACCCTCTCAACTGTGCCCTGATCTGTTGGAAGTCTGTTGTTGTTTAGAAGACTTGTATCCTAAGGTTTTGGTCAATATCAGTTATTGCCACTACGGTATTGGGATGGGGCACAATTGGCTCGAAAATGTATTCCCTGGGCTCCCTAGGTCCCGTAATTGTCATGCAAAAGCAGTAATGAAAAAAACTATAATAAAGTAAAATCTAAGTGCACTTCTAGCATATATAATTTCTTTTTTGTATTTTCTGGCAATTTATAGGAAAGCAGCTATTTAAAATATTTAGAATTGACAACTAAACTAACAACGTAAAACAAACAAAATAGCCGATTGTAGCTATTTTTCTGTGCAATTTTGTATATCTATTCTAAACAACGAAATACCTAAATCTATCTGCAAGATTCTCGATCCTACCTCAGAAGTGAGGAATGAATCATAGTTTCTCAGAAACTATCAATCCCCACAACCTCCTTGGCAATATCGAGAATAGAAATAACTGAAATAAAATGATTAACTATGTTATTTGATAAATTCTAGCTAAAAATTTGAAAGATGGAACCTGGATTTCGCAGAACAGTGGCGAATCCGACGGTGTGTGTGTTCTTGTCCCTCAGTATGATCTCTTCGTTATTTGTGCTCACGTGGATCCAAAAAAGCGTGTAATGCTAGCATCAACAGGAATAGATATTTGGATCAATGGACAGCCTTCAGAATGCAGATAGAATAAAATGCGGATAGGATAGGGATAGCGTAAGAGTACAGAGCTTGGCTTATGCAATTCCTAGCGGGGTCTACTGCGAATCGTGTAACAAAAATGTGTCCAGAACCTGAAACTAGTTTGTATGAAGAGAAAAAACCTACAACTTTAATGGCTGCCTAAGACTATTCTACTCTAATGGATTAGATAAAATAGCAACACTGTTTGCACAAGTTGGATATGTGGCTTACCAACAGCTGACATAAAGCTAAAACAAACAGGCAACAATAGTGATATTACCAATCCTAAGCAAACTAAAGGGACACAGCACTGAAAACATGAAAGTTGAGATGAAAATGGTGGCCCAAATAATGTCTGCACTTGCACAAGTTGGATATGTGGCTTACCAGCTGCAACACAATACTAACCAAAGCACTCAATGAGAAAACTAAGAACTTTAAGCAAGGGAAAACTAAAACTGCTGTAACAAGAAATTCAAAAGCAAACTTTGGAGCAAAATTCAGAGCAAAACTAAGAGGCCATTTGCTTGAGCTCTAACCATGGATTGGATAGAAATGACAGCACATGCCAAAAATGCAAATCCAAGACTGAACTCTGTAAACATTAACCAACAGACTGAGCACTATTTTAGGGGACCAAAAAGATGCAAGTGAATGCTCAAGCTATGGCTTCTAAGACAAGCTGGTGAGTCATGATATTTCATGCGGGTCGTGTCAAAATGAGGCGTTCTGAGAACAACACACACAGGACTTCCGCCCTCCAGGGCAGCGGTTTCGTCAGCTTCAGACCAAAAAGCTCCAGACCAGAGGGGAAAACAGGGAAAACAACAACACTGCCTGCACAAGAGCGGGGCATGTGGGATGTTAACGCATATCAACAAAGCTTTTCTGGATCCCTAACTACCTTGTGAACAGACTACTGTTTGCATCATTGATGGCACTTATGTGGCTTACCAACAGTAAAACACTGCTAACTAAGCATACATTGAAAGAAACTAAACATTCTAAGCAAAAGGAAAACTAAACCTGCTGCAACAAGAATTCAAAAAGCAAACTTTGGAGAAAAACTCAGAGGCCATTTGCTTGAGTACAAGAAATTCATTTATAGAATTCAATCACCCAAAGATCAAAACCAAAACTGAACTCCTAAACAATAAACAAAAGAATAACACTATTCCAGGGGAACCAAAAACATAAATGCATGCCCAAGTCGGCAAGAAAAGATATTTTAAAACGAATCGGGGCGTTATATATATGAAAGTGGGCCCATTTTCCTATTCATTTGCGCGAGTCGATTTGGTTGATTTTGAGCTCTGGGACCCACGGTGACGGTTTCTCACACGAGTAGAGTCAAAACGTCCGCAGTGAGATAGAGATCATGCCTCCACGTGCGGAACGCCACCCTGCGAGATCACAGGTTGGTTTTCTTCAATCTTGTGTTTTTCCCCCTTCTGATTTGAAATGTTAAATTCTTTACAATGGGGGGGTTATTTTCGAAAATGTTTGGTTTAAAGGGTCCATCTACGGGGGGCGCCTACTGGGTAGGCCCCATTTTTGATAAAAATGGGCATTTTTTGCATTTTTTGGGCTTTTTAAGCCTAAAAATCCGCGCGGGTTTTCGGACCGCGACCGCCGCCCTGGACAGGGCGGCGGTTACACGATCGCCGCCCTGTACAGGGCGGCGGTCACGAGATCGCCGCCTTTAAGGCGGCGGTTACAAAACCGACGCAAGCTCATCACCGAAGGTTGGTGGGGCAAGGAAATGTGTAAAATAATTTTTTTTGTTTAATCACTTTTTGACTTGTCTTTTTGAGTAAAATGTCAGTATATGCTTGTTTCCAAAGAGATGTGTATATGGGATAGATGTGACACCATGAAGCTTCTAGAGACAGTGCCACTAGGCAATGACACGGGGTATTCTAAGAAGCCCTCTCAGTAGGCGAGGAAAAGACATTGCAGAGGGCTTGGCATATTGCGTATATCGTTAAGACTTTGCCCCATGTTTGATTTATTGGAGTAACAGATTCTGAAGTGACCTGATGATATTCATGAACATGAAGAGATGCATGATTAGAACAGTTTTATGCCAACAACATCATAAGTCCGTTGTGAATGGACCATTGCTTTGGAGGATGTTTACCGCATTCCTGGGGATCACAATTATGTGGTAGGAGACTCACAGTAGAGACAAAATGGATCCTAGGGCTATATGATAAATGCAATGTAGATAGTTATATGGGAGCTTTAGCTGCTTCCACGGCGCTAGAAGACGTTTGAGTGCGGAGTCAGATCCATTGACTGTCTTTGCCAAACTCCTCACCTTCTAGACATGCTATTAAGAGGATCCTTGCACTCGAGACTCATCGGGGACAAGGTAGGGGACACCTTCATGACTACGGTATGGGGCGCCAACCATTGCAAAGATAGAGGGACATGGCCGGAATTTCCTTCCTGGGGCGCTGGATTTTCTTGTCGATCCGACTGTCTAGCCTTAGAACTAGATCACCTTCGTATATGTCACGATTACATAGACAGTTTTTGTTATAGCCTGCGGCACATCTGGTCATGCGTAGATTCTATGTCGGTGCTTCATTCCGTATGGCAGAGGTTCACCAATTTTGTACATCCCGGAAAAGTGAGGGCAAGCCCGATGCATGAGATATCTACAAGTGACTCTTCGCGTACCCGACCTCACCGAGGTCGTGCTGAGACAGCCGGTGGGGATGGAATACATGGTAGGCTATACGGATAGACTAGCTTATGGCAATCGGTATATGGGGATCTTCGACCACGCACTAATGGAATCTGCAAATCTAAGGCAAAGAAGGCAGCTTCTCGACCGTGTGAGACTGTGTAGAGGTAGATCCGATCAGCCAGGATGACTCCTCAGCAGTTTGGCCTTCCAATTACGCGGCTATGCGAGCTCTAGTAGCACCTGATTATAGATCTAGTCCGAGAGTTGCTGGAATGCGTGGGAAATAGAGGCCGTGGATTGTTTCATGTGGTTTCTCCTGGCATTCCTAGGGTCAGCCATGGTGAATAGTAATCGGGCTCAGATGGACGAGCTGGTGCGCCTCTGGCACCATTAGTCCAGAATTGCTGCTAGCTCCTGCTCATAGCTGTTGACGACCCCAGTAGGGATATTGACTCCGATTCTGATGATGCACATAGAGCGGAATTGGAGTCAGACTGAGCATACTAGTGTACGTAGAGCCAGTGTCTGAGTGTCATAATTCTCTTATGGACATTCGTGCGGGCTGTGAGGATTTGAGGAGAGTGCACAGACCATAGACCGTGGCATCTGAGTTGCCACTCTCTCGAGTCCATGGTGGAGATGATGAGTCCGTTACACGAGAATCAAGTTGCCCTAACTACCCTAGTAGCTCCAGTCAATCGGTAGCGGCTTTCTGCAGCGGGTCCTGGCCCTGGCGACCCATCTTGGAGGTCTGGTGATCCGAGTAAGTTATCCTCTCCTCCTTTCAATGCTTGTTTGTTTTAGGATTTGTCTTTGAATGTTAACTCTCCTTATATTTGTATTGTGTACACTTTAACCTCTTGCCTAGTTCCTAATTCTTTTTTCACCAATTTTGTACGTCGGAAAAGTGACAGGTGAGCTTGAGAATCAACA
Organism: Taxus chinensis; assembly: GCA_019776745.2. Lineage (NCBI taxonomy): Eukaryota > Viridiplantae > Streptophyta > Pinopsida > Cupressales > Taxaceae > Taxus > Taxus chinensis. The sequence goes on from CM034146.1 coordinate 112,617,650, forward strand.
AGTAACTCTTTTGCGTACCTGACCTCCCGAGGTCGTGCCGAGATAGCCAGTGTGGGTAGAATGCGCAGGCAAACTAGTTAGGCATTCTAATGTCTTCGACACGCACTAATGGTATTTGCGAATCTAAAGAAAAGAAGGCCCTTCTAACTTGGACTGGTGTGATAGATCGATCAGCGAGGATGACTGCTCGAAGGCTCCAATCAATATCGAGCTCTGGCGTGATTTGATTTATGGGTTGTGGGATGCGTGGAAAATGACCCGGGATGGTTTCGTGTATTTCTCCTGATAGGGTCATATGGTGGATATAGTCAACTCTCTGGACGGTTCTCTGGCCTAGTCCAAAATTCTCTAGTTTCGTTGGTTATTGTGTCTAGAAGGGATAACTGTTGAATGATGAGAGGTGGAATCGGAGTAGACTGAAATACTAATTTACGTAGGCCAGTGTCTATGTCTAATTCTCTTATGGACTCGTTAGGCTGTGGGATCTGTGGATCACAACCATAGACTCTGGGTTGTTGCAGTCCCATTATGGTCATACGGGAGATCAAGTTCTGATTCCTAGTATCCAGTAGTCGTAAGCTTTTTCAGCTTCTATGTTTAGAACCAACAGTTGTGTGATCTTCTCAGAATACCTTACAGGTGTTATCGCAACTTGGATTCTTAAGCTGGTATCTATATCTACTAGGGTGTCTCCAGCGTTTGGATGTGGAACTAAAGGATCACACCCAAATGTTTGTTCTCTTTCGGGCCCTTCTACAGTCATGTGGGTATTTTCTAGGGTAATCTGTAGTTTGGCTGATTTGACCAAAACAGATGTGCTTGGTCGTCTTCGATGTTTAACCCTCTCAACTGTGCCCTGATCTGTTGGAAGTCTGTTGTTGTTTGGAAGACTTGTATCCTAAGGTTTTGGTCAATATCAGTTATTGCCACTATGGTATTGGGATGGGGCACAATTGGCTCGAAAATGTATTCCCTGGGCTCCCTGGGTCCCGTAATTGTCATGCAAAAGCAGCAATGAAACAAACTATAATAAAGTAAAATCTAAGTGCACTTCTAGCATATATAATTTCTTTTTTGTATTTTCTGGCAATTTATAGGAAAGCAGCTATTTAAAATATTTAGAATTGACAACTAAAATAACAACGTAAAACAAACAAAATAGCCGATTGTAGCTATTTGTCTGTGCAATTTTGTATATCTATTCTAAACAACGAAATAACTAATCTATCTGCAAGATTCTCGATCCTACCTCAGAAGTGAGGAATGAATCATAGTTTCTCAGAAACTATCAATCCCCACAACCTCCCTGGTAATATCGAGAATAGAAATAACTGAAATAAAATGATTAACTACGTTATTTGATAAATTCTAACTAAAACTTTTGAAAGATGGAGCCTGGATTTCGCAGAACAGTGGCGAATCTGACGATGTGTGTGTTCTTGTCCCCTTAGTATGATCTCTTCGTTCTTTGTGCTCACGTGAATCCAGAAATGCATGGAATGCTTACATCAACAGGAATAGATATTTGGATCGATGGACAGCCTTCAGAATGCAGACAGAATAGAATGCGGATAGGAGAGGGATAGCGCAAGAGTACAGAGCTTGGCCTATGCAATTCCTAGCGGGGTCTACTGCGAATCATGCAACAAAAAGCGTCCAGAACCTGAGACTAGTCTGTATGAAGAGCAAAACCTGCAACTTTAATGGCTGCCTAGACTATTTTACTCCAAAACAATAATACTGTTTGCACAAGTTGGATCTGTGGCTTACCAACAGCAACACAAAGCTAAAACAAACCTGCAACAAACTATACTACCAATCCTAAGCAAACTAGAAGACTGAACTACTGAAAGTGATGAGTTTCTAAACAAGAATGAGGGGCCATTTGCATGTGCACAAACCATGCATTTATAGGAATCCAAACATCCAAAAATCAAATCCAAACTGAACTCTTAAACATTAAACAAAAGAAAAACACTATTCCAGGGGACCAAAAACATTAATGCATGCTCAAGTCGGCAAGAAAAGTTGGTGAGTCGTGATATTTCATGCGGGTCGCGTCAAAAGAGCGTTCTGGAAAACGCGCACAGGACCGCCGCCCTGCTCAGGGCGGCGGTCATGAGACCGTCGCCCTTCAGGGCGGCGGTTTCGTCACTGAAGACCAAAAAGCCAAGAAAAGAGGGAAAAATAGGGAAAACAAAGCACGCGGGGGCTAATCGGGGTATGCGGGATGTTAACGTATATCTGTAAAGCTTTTCTGGATCCCGAACACCTTACGAAGAGGCTTGTATCATCATTGGGGCACTTATTACATCGTTCCGCAGTACAGTACCTTACAATTTTGGGTACGTACAGTGACACATATATCATCATATCACGCAAAGAGGCTAACTTTTTCAAGTTAAATCATCTCGATGGAGGTGCACTACAAATCCCAGTAAATGGTATCTATCTTAAACCCTTCCAATAAGTGTTTTGTATCATTTTGTATATAGTAGAGTATTTTTACTTCCTTGAATTTCGTTTCATGCACATTATTTGTTTTTACACAGTTCTTTCCTCTTGCGTGCTCTTCTGTTACTTCCAGGGTGTAGGTCTTCTTTTAGCAATTGTAAGATTCAGAATAGAGTGAAGAAATGATCCTTCAAGTGAATTCAGGGGTGGCTCTTCAAAGCTACAAATCAGAATTCATAATTACATAGTAGACTCCATTCCCAATGGATTCTATAGGCTACTGATATCCTTCGTATAGTAGGCAGATGGCCCTAAAATTCACCAAAACCAAAACTGTTATCCAAATAACTCTCCTAGTTATTTGAGTAACTTACATACATATTATGGCTCTGAGCTATTTATTGCAAGGTTGTGCATGCTTAAGTTCACTTGGCACATTCCCTTGGTTACAGTTTTCTCTCCCACCCTTGCATGATTCCTCTTTATCCCCTTTCCATTTTCCTTTTCCTCTTTCTTCCACTCTCCCCTTGTGAGCATATTCTACACATTCGCCTTCTTCCTAGCAGCTATTTTGTCCTGCGTACATGCCTTGCAGTTGCTTCAATTAGCTAAGTCCTTAGCCCTCTCGTGCCCCCCACACATTACCTTGTAATAGTTGCACCTTGACTATGCGTTCTCCACTCACCGATTTGCCTCATTTCCCCACACGTGTCACGTGTGCCTTCCTCTACATTATTCTATTTGCATATCTTTGCACCCTCCTTTGCACCTTGTAGTGCTAGTTCATCTTCTAACATGCTTGATTATGCCACACGTAACCAGTCAAAGCGCGCCAACAGGGTGTTGAATCCTTGCAACAAATCAATGAGTGACACATGGAAAAAATGACAAAATTTTTCATAGTTTGCAGTCCTTCCAACCAACTCGTGTGTGCCACGTGTCTTGTGTACACAGATGACCTTGACATCTTCTGAGATCCGTATCTTTTTCTATAGATCTCAGATCAGTACGTGCCTATTCTCAATTAATAGCTTCTGACGTAGACTATAGTGCTAGACATTAAAATTCAAATTCTTGGAGGATCTGGTAGGTGAGAAATGGGCAAACATATTTCTTAGAATTAATGAGAAGATCTAATTGCTCGAACCACCTGATTTGATATGATTCACCCTCCTTCCTTCTTCAACATGCCAAACAGACTCGGGGAAGTGCACTTGACAAATTTTTAGGTGGATTTTTAGGTATTAAATGCTTCTTTATGGTGGTTGCATTTCAAATTCAGATTTTCCCTCCTTCTTCTCTTCTTCTTCTAAGGATTCATCTATAAATGTAAGAGTTGGGCTCATTTGTTATGTTGGATACTTTGAATCCTTACACATTTCACTAAGGAATTCATATTTTCTGTATTTTGAGTTGAAGACCTCTAGATCTGGTTCTTGCATGTGGATATCGGTCTCTTTTTCCATTGTAACAGATCTGTGAATTTCTATAAGTAATAGAAGTATTGTTTTTTGACTATTCTCTATCCTAACATGTTTTCATTCCTTATTCTTGCCTTTTCTTTTGCATTACGTGCTTGTTGTGCCATTCTACATCCCTCGTAGTTCCTTATTTAGTTGTGTTCCATGAAACTGGTATGGTAAATGCATTTTAATTTGTGATGCACTTGTCTAGCCTTCTTTCATGCATTTCCCTTCATTTTCACTCATAACAGATAGTGTTCATCCCTCTTTTTCTGGTGCTATCACCTTTTAGTATAGTTTCCTTTCATGTTATCCTTCTCTCCCTGGTCCTTTATTCAAAACTAGGATTACCAGTAGAAGTAGAAGCATATAGAGGAATTGACCTTATCTAGAGATCCATCCTAAACACACAACGTCCCATAACTTGGGGACGGTTCCATTGTTGTCTCAAAAAACTCCTCTCTTCCAGATCTGAGACACAGGTGCATGTTTGAATGACCAACATGAATGTTTTCTTATTATGTGATATGTATGTGTTTTTTTTGACAAAATTGGTTTATAATAAATTGGATTGTATTGTGATTTTATCACCATGTTGTGATGAATTTTGTGTCACCATGTTGTATTACAAGTGACTATATGTTGTAATGTTATTCATTTTGTTCATCATATGTAATTCATGTAACATGTGATGGTTCATGTCATGAAAAAGGGCCATATGGTGATTGTATGACCCCTAGTGTACAATCCTTGCACTTTGGGTGCATTATGTGGTAACATGATGTATTGAAACCCATAAAAGTAACGATTGTGTTATACACTATATATATACCATGCATAAGACAATATGATTAATGTGCATGAATCACCATTGTGTTAGTGATGTAGTTATGTGTTATATTGTGAAACTTACACTAGATGACCCTAAGGGAAGAAACTGTCAAGAGTGTATGTGTGGAGAGAGGAGGCATGGACCAATTTTTCTTAATCTTGAGCTGAATATGAGTGAGGAAGTGGAGTATTATATAGAATGAAAACCAACTTGTATCTGTTTAGTATACTTCGATCTTGTTCAATATATGTTGGGTGTACACCACCTTAGGCTCAACTTATGCAAACTAGCATCCCCTGCTCTTTCCTATTGGGTTTTCCATCGAATAATTCTATGTGATTTTGACTATGTTGATCCTTGTGAGAGTATGGAGGGATGATTCAAGTAGAGATGATGATAGTTACATTATTTGATATACTCATTTCTAGTTACATGTATATTTTTTCCTAGCTAAGGCTCGATATCCGAGTGCCAACAATGTGATGAGTTCCCCTTTGGTGGCCATATGAGGCCACATAATGATTGTAATGTGCTATTTCTCAATACATATTTTATTTGTAAATTAATCATGATCTATTTTCTTGCAAGAACAAATAGTTTTTTATTGATGCGTTCTTTTATTTTGGGAATTTTATTTGGTTGTTACACTAACATGTAGATTTTTGTACTAATTATGGATAATTAGCCTTTTGTTTTTTTTAGTTTTAAACTTTCTCTTCATGTTTAAAAGTTTTATAGCCTTTCCCAAGGATTGGAATTTTTCCACTTGGCATTTGAGACATATTTTTATGTTGGTTCTAATGTTATAATGTGTTGGAATAGGGTCATGGGATTCACCATGGAGTGGTTGAACCTAAGGATCCACTTCATTGGGGGTATGCCCCAAGTAGTTATAGATAAATAGTGGGTTGTTGAACCACGAGTTATTATGTCACTTGGGTTAGGGGTGATGGGGCTCTATGTGCCTAGGGCCATAGGGTGACCCGAACTCATTATATGGGTAAAGGATATGGGGCTCTATGGTTGAGTGACTTGATATTCTTGATGACACTCTATCGTTGAGTGACCTGATGTTCTCAATGAAACTCTATGGTTGAGTGAAATGATATTCTCGATGACACTTTATGGTTGAGTGACATGATATTCTTGATGGGGATCTATGGTTGAGCGACTTGGCTTGGTTTTGGCACTATGATTCTTTCTCTTTGGTAGTTATATGGAGTTGTTTGGTGATGCTTTGGGAGGTATATGGAGTTGTTTTGTGATGCTTTCGGAGATGTATGGAGATTTTTTTGTGGTGTTTTGTGATGTGTGAAGTTGGTTTTATTAGTTAGATGTACTCTTGTGAGTCTTGTTACACATTTTTATGATTGAGGCTTAATGCTTGCCTTGGTTGGTATGGGCTATTGGATATTGTCTTTGTACTATGTTCGTGTAGTCATGTTTTTTTTGGGTCATGTGATACCAGTTTACATTGTATCAGAATCATGATTCACTATTTGTTAGTCACTTGTGTGTGTTGGATCTAGGCCTATGATATAATTTTTGAAAATTCTTTGTTATGTGGACTACTTGTTTGTCTTTCCATGGTAGAATTAGAGGTCTTGTGATGTGATATAGTCATGAAAGTATGTATTAAGATGTCTTATGGATCATTAGTGTTGTGTTTGGGTTTTGTGTGACATCTTGATGTCAAATACTATTGGGGACCTATGAACATAAGACAGGTGAAATTCTAAAAAATGAATACTAAGAGTTGGAGATTAAGAAATACTGTAAAGGAAAAAGACAAACTAAGTAATAAAGTAAAAGGTAACTAAGTACCAATCTTCATAGAACATTAAAATTAAGGTATTGCCAAAATTAGTTTTCCTCCTTATGGTCATATTGTACTGACAAGTCATTCTTTTAAACGAGATGTGTCATTATATTCTTCTCACTAGTTGGGATGATAGTCTTATTGTTGTATAGTCTTGAAAATGTGTTAAAAAAGGTTTTGTGGGTTACTAATGTTATACTTTGGACCGTGTCTGACATTGATATGTCAATGTTTTGGGAAGCATTAGGGACATTTGAAAACTGAAATTATTAACAGGTGATAACATTGTTAACATTAAAAAAAATTACAAATGGTAAAACTAATAAATTGTGAGTACGCTTATGAGAAAACACAAGCAACTATGCTTCATTTTTTTTTCAAAACTTGGATTTGAGTTCACTAGGGATTTGAAATGTTTAAAAATGAAATCGTATGAACCTTAAAACTAAGGAAATATATTAAGGAAAATATTAATCGAGTAATAAAATTAGGGGATATTCTAATCTTCATAGAGCACTAAGATTGAGAAAATTTTAAAATATGATTATCTTTTTTTTGGCTGCATTTAAAGAAACATAGCCTCCTCCTTAAGTGGAGCTATCATTATTGACTTCCCTAGATTTCATATCCCTATTTCTTCCCTTTCCATTTTGTCACATCGAGGATGATGCTCTAATAAGGGGAGGGAGATGTAATGCCCCACTTCCTCCCCCTCCAATCATGGTGGTTTCTACTTAACCTATTATGTTTTAAAAAAAGGGATCCTTATAATAAGGGAAAGGAAGTGTAGTTTGTCAGGGCATGGAGGTAATGGTAGGCATGAGTCTCTTCACAAGACAATTTTCTTATTTCACTCTATACAACAAAAAGGTATCCAACCTAGCCATTTCACATCTTTAACATAGTGACAGCCTATAAAAACTCAGGAACCTTGGACAGAGTGTGGAGAGTGACACATCTTGGAAAATCTTAAGACCTATCATTTTCCATGCATAATAATTCAAGCACTTTATTGGAGATCTAGAGGCGTTAACAAATGAAACCCAAGTTAAGTTGTAAATTTAGCAGTTTTTGGTTAGTTACAACGAGTGTAGTTTTGGAATCTCTAAATCAAATAAATTGAACATGATGGGGAACACTGATAAAGAGAGATCTCACCTATAGTATTCCTAAACTACATACTATTATGGGAAAAATCAGTGTTGCACATAGGAGAAATCTGTAATCCCAATATCTCCTCATTCTTTTGTATATAAACTAACTGATCTTGATCTGTTTCTATACCTAAAGCGGTCTCATTTACCTATAAATTGAAAGGAAAATTTTTTGTTCCACTAGTTTTTTGTATGCAAAGTATGAATAAGATAGAGGATTAGAAGGTGCTTCACTCGGGTTTATTATCTAGTTGTATTAATTTACTTCTTCTACTCCTAAACATCTGTGCTATGTGAACTATAACCTATGCAACACATTTTCCTGCTCTTTATATTTTATTTAGAGTGGTTATTGTATTGATTTATACGTTGGTAGTTCCCTTTCCTACTATCCCACCTCTATCTCTTCCATATTTGTCTCTTTCACTCTTCCTATGCATGGAACCCTCTATTTTTACGATCACTGCCTTGCGCGAAACAAATGTTGCCTCATTGGATTCAGACAAGGCACAAACATCCAACAAAGCATATTGTAAAATTGATTTTTTTGTATTTTTCTTCCAATTTGCACCAAAATGGGAAATTTATACAAACCACGAGAAGTGTTATGAAAGAATCTTTTAAAAAAATGTGTATGGTCTCATGAAGAGACACAATTATTGGTATTTGCAGAAATGGGTTTGTAGGGACACCCTTGTGGTGGTCAACTCATCTTATTGGGTGAATGGACTGAATTACTGCTATTTTCCACTCTTTGGCATATTTTATCTAGTATGGATGTCATATATTTACTTTCCAATTTTTAGGTATTCACCGAATTGGGTTGTTGGCTCATTGAAGTAAAACTAGATCTAGATCTAATTTTTGGTTTTACATGGGACTCATTATTGTGCTAGCATAATTGTTTCTTCAAGGTGGCTCGTCACGTTTTGAAAAAACACAAACAAGATTGCACACACCCCTACCTATATTTATCTCTTGCAATCTCGTAAATTGTTCATGTATTTCCTAAAGCTGATGTGGTCTCGTCAAATGCAAGGATCATGGGATTAGCGTAAAAATGTATGGATCACTCTTCCTCTCACTTCAAACTATACATTTATTAGATATTTTTAGTGTTGGATTTTAGTATGTTGTGTGTTAAAACAGAAATGAAAATTAGAATGAATGATATAGCTTTTACTTTTTCTTAAAAATACTTATCTTTAAAAATTTAAGTAAAAAAAATAAGATCTTTGGAACCATGTTTATGGAGCACCATATTGAATGGTTAATGAAAACCAAAACCTCAAACAAGATCCATGTTAACCCAAGACACTATGAATTTTCTTAACTAAGATTACTAACTCGATTAGATGCCTTAATGATGTGAGATTTGATACCCTTTCAACACTTCAGTCACTTTTGGTGACGTTCCCACTTTAAGAAATTGTGATCATTTTTGTCTTATGAATGTCGTATCGGTTTGGTGTAATTGGAAAACACCTTCACCTACCTGTAACACTCTTATATGAGAATTGAAAGAAAATCTCAGTTTCAAAAAAAAATTTGTAAGTTAGAATTTCAGGTGGATGTTGGGGCCTACTGATCATCGTACAATAAAACTGTTTGATTTTATTTATGATATTTGGTCTCGAAGTCACCTTCATTAATTGAACCTTGTTTAATGTAATTTAATTTTGTGAAATTTGACGAGTTATTTATTTATAAGGGAGAACGTAGGAATCGATGAAATTTATGTTTGAACTTAAAACGAATGGTTTTGGAAACCATATTGTAAGAACTTTAGTTATTTTTGGTCAATTTTTGCACACTCACAACTTAAGCTAGAAAATATTTCTAAGGATCCCATTGGTGCTATCAATTACTTGTGAACCCTTTTTCATAGCATTACAGTGTGTGTAGAGAATTGTTAAATAAATTACTTTGTATGAATGGATTTTACAATTTATAACGTTCTCTCTCAATCTCTCTCTTAAATTAAGTATGAAATTTTGGTTGGTCTTAGAAATATGAATGGATTAAAAATGCAGATGTGTTGAAATAAAATGGAAATGGGTATGAATTGAGAAATGGTAAAAAAAAGTGAATAGAAAGGAAAATGTTTTATAGTTTCTCTCTCTTCCCTACTCTCTCTTTCTCTTAAAAAATGTAACTCAATGTGGAAGTGTGAATGTGTAATTTTTTTTAATTATCTCTCCTCTCTCTCTTTATCCAAATCTCACTTTGTACTTTGTTTGAAATCACTTGAAATGATGGATTTCTTGTTTGTGCTTGAGTGTAAGGGTTTTCCATACTTAGTCCTAGGACTGACACAACGTTGGTTACAGGTACTCTGAATAAGAGAAATTTTATGGATGTGATATGTTGTAACTAATGAGTTGTCATTGTAAAGTTATATTCATCTTGCAATACATGTATTACCAAAGATTAATGATATGTATTGTTCTTCGAAGAATTTTTCTTTGTATATTTTGAAAAATAAATACAAATGTGGCTATATTTTATCGCGTTGAATTGGATGTGAAGTTGTACTCAATGTTGTACCTATGTTATAAAGATATTAAACCAATCTTTTGTTATGTTAATTATTGGTAAATTTCCTTAACACACACAATGTTAGGTAGAATCTCCTCTCATCAAAACTAATGAAATTAAAAGAAGGATTTATATTTCCTATTTTCATTCCTTCCCCCATTTGAGTATATTTATAGGGTATAAAACATTAATCACCTTTACGCTTCACACCTAAGATGTCTTATTAAGGATCATTTCCTTAATATTTTATGATGTGTTGCATATATGTTGTGAAGCCTATCATATTGGTATGAGTGAGGTGATCAAGTCGAGGTGTTACAGGTATGACCATATCTTGAATAATTTAAACCCTATTATGCGTAATTTCCCTTGATGCCCTACTGGGTGGCCAAAGCCTTGCAAGATAGTTGGTGGTTGTAAATTTGATTGATCTCTCGTGAGATATAAATTATACGAGTGGAGGCTAATTTCTGAATTGCTTGCGTATTTACCCAACAATTGAAATAGGTCCTTAGGATACTTTTGAAATGCAGAAGGTTCTCTTCGATATCTCTCTTTAAATATACACTTGTATTTCCATGTCCAAGAGCATTGAAATGAGTTATCTTGTGTGAGGTCGTACTACTTATAGGATTAAATCCCTAGGTGTTTCATAAGTGTTATAGGGATTACATTTGTTCCAAAATGATGTTAATACAAGACAAAAGTGGCTACACAAATGTGGTTGGTAAAATGGTAAATAAGATTAAACTAATAAATGAACGCTATGAAAATGGTACACCATTGAGCAATGTCAAAACCAACTAAAATGTCAAATGTGATAATAAGGTTAATGTGATAAAGTAGAGCTCCATGAATAATACAAAAACCTAATAAACTGAAAAACCAAATATGATGCATGATCACATGCTTTGTTTGCATAAATGTGGATTAAACAATGATGTTAATGAAATAATAAAATGTAGCATTGAGAATGAGATAACTTCAGCTGTAGCCAAGGTATTGTGTGCTAAGGAAATTGCAATCTAGTTGGACTAGTAAAATTTTGTAGAACCCTTGGCATAGATAGGAATATATTAAATCTAGGATCACTCTGGAAGTGGAATTTATGGTCGAAACGTGTAATTAACGTGTTTCTATTGAGATTAAATCCTTAAGATGATGAAACAAAAGTAGTTTGAAATGTGAAATTTGTCATTTAAATTCAAAGAAAAATCTCTATAAGGGTAACATTGGTGTAATGTACCCTTCCATGTGCAATATGATTGTGAAAATATGAATTCCTAATTGGAAAAATGAATTATGAATCAAGAATGATACCACTTAATTAGTTAACCTGCATAGTTGGTTGTAATAACTTGAAGATTAAAATAATGTATTGTTAGTATTAAAAAATACTATGAAATGAACTCGAGATAGGTTTTCTATTGATCTAGTAGCCTTCATTTTTTTTCATGTGAATTTTCCTCCTTATAAAGAGAATATTTTTCCAAACCAAGTAAACATGACTCTCTCAAACAAATCCTTAATTCAAATATTAGAAGGTGTATGTGTGTATATACGTTCTTAATCAAAATCAAGCTATATGAAGATATTTCCATAAGAGAAACAAGAAAATTCTAGGGGAACCACTATAGGTGAAATGTTACACCAAAAACATTCAATCTAGTTGTAAAGGAACAAAGGATCCCATGTTCTATGTTCTTCAGAAAATTATAGTCAACTAATAAAAATAGGATTGAAATAATTATCTCACCATGAATAATGATGTGTTGTGGGAAGTTCCTATGAGTAAGTGTATCTTGTCGTATGTCAATTTTGTACCTTTTCATTTTTGAACATGTGGCTTTGATGTGCATCATGTGTTTCATGTTATATATGTGTGTCCATGGTTACACAAACATAACATGTGTTATACATTATCCTAAGTGATCCTGTGTGATGTTATGTATTAAGAAATGTTTGCAAAAAATATATATATCCTATTATTATGTCTATTTTATTTTGGTGTTGAAAATGTGGGCATTACATATGGTATCAGAGCATAGGTTCATGCTCTCAAACCTCTAGGATGGATTGGAGTTGTGATGATTTTGCATGATGGTGGTGGAGATGGGATGAGTAATGTGATATATGTTGTGATGTGATGAGTGGACTAATTTTGATATTATGAATGCACGTGTTGTGCATGTCACTTAGTGTGTAATTTTTATCACTTTGATGTGCTTCTGATGAGATTATCTACTCTCCTTTTTGTGGACTCAATGATGATTTCAAGTGTGATTTATCACTTTGTTATGTGTGAAATAATGTTATTATGGATTACAGAGTGTTGGAGTGTTTTTGGTATTATGTCATATTTAGGTGTGTTGATATGTTGTACATAAAACTTGGTGTATATTAAATTGGATTGTATCATGATGTTGCCACCATGTTGTGATGAATTGTGTGTGTCACCATGTTATATTGCAAGTGACTATATGTTGTATTGTCATTCATTGTTCTCATCATACATATAATCCATGTAACATGAGATGGTTCATGTCATGAATTATGAGCATATGGTGATCGTATGACTCCTATTATACAGTAATTGAACTTTGAGTGCATTATGTGGTAACATGGTGTATTGAAACCCGTGAACGTAATGATTATTCGATACATTCTTTATATACCATGTGCAAGACGCAACATGGTTAATGTGTATGAATCACCATTGGGTTAGTTATGTAGTTATGTGTTATGTCGTGAACCTTACACTAGATGACCCTAAGGGAAGAAAACATCAAGAGTGTATGTGTGGAAAAAGGAGGCATGGACCATGTTTTCATAATCTTGAGTTGTGTATGAGTGAGGAAGTGAAGTATTATATAGACTGAAAACCCACTTCTATCTATTTATTATACTTTGAGCTTGCTTAGTATATTGTGGGTGTGCACCAGCTTAGGCTCAACTTATGGAAACTAGGGTCCCTTGCTCTTTCCTATTGGGTTGTCCATAAAACAATCCTATATGATTTTGACTATTTTGATCCTTGTGGGAGTATGGAGGGATGATTCAGGAAGAGATGATGACAATTACAATATTTTATATGCTCATTTCTCGTCACCTGTATATTTTTTGCGAGCTGAGGTTCGATATCTGAGTGTTAGCAACTTAATGAGTACCCCTTTGGTGGTTGTATGAGGCCACATAGTGATTGTAATGTGTTATTTCTCAATACATATTTTATTCATAAATTATTCATTATCTATTTTCTTGCAATAACCAACAATTTTCTTGATTGATGTGTTGTTATATTTTGGGCATTTTATTTGGTTATTGCACTAGCATGTAGACTTTTGCACTAACTATGGCTAATTAGCCATTTTTTTTTCTTAGTTTTAAAATTTCTCTTCATGTTCAAAAGTTTTATAGACTTTCCCAAGGCTTGGAATTTTTTCCACTTGGGAGTTGAGACAGAGTTTTATGTTGGTTCTAATGGCATAATGTGTTGGAATAGGGTCATGGGATTCACCATGGAGTGGTTGAACCTATGAACCTACTTCATTGTATGGGGGTACACCCCAAGGAGTTACATATGAATAGCCAATTTTTGAACCATGAGTTATTATGTCACTTGGGTTAGGGGTGATGGGGTTCTATGTGCCCAGGGCCATAGGGTGACGCGACCTCATTATATGGAGAAAAGAAATGGGGCTCTATGGTTGAGTGACCCAATATTATTGATGAAACTCTATGGTTGAGTGACTTGATGTTCTCGATGACAGTCTGTGGTTGAGTGACCTAATATTATTGACGACACTCTATGGTTGAGTGACCTGATATTCTTGATGGGGATCTATTGTTGAGAGACCTGGCTTGTTTTTGGCACTATGATTATTTATCTTTGGGAGGAATATGAAGTTTCTTGGTGATGATTTGGGAGGTATATGGAGTTGTTTTGTGATTATTTTGGGTATATTTGGACATTATTTCATGGTGTTTTGTGATTTGTGGAGTTAGTGTTATGAGTTATATGTAATCTTGTGAATCTTGATACACATTTTTATGATGGAGGATTGACGCTAACCTTGTTTGGTATGGACTATTGGATATTATCTTGGCACTATGTTATTACAGTCATGGTTTTTTTGGGTCATGTGATACCAATTGCCATTGTATCAGTGTCATGATTCACTATTTGTTAGTCACTTGTGTGTGTTGGATCTATATCAGTTACATAATTATTAGAAATTATTTGCTATGTGGACTACTTGTATGTCTTTCCATGGTGGAATTAGAGGTCATGCGATGTGATATAGTCATGAAATTAAGTATTAATATGTCTTTTGGATCATTAGTGTTATGTTTGGGTTTTATGTGACATCTTGATGTCAGTTACTATTGGGCACACATGAACATAAGACAGTTGAAATTATAAACAATGAATACTCAAAGTTGAAGATTAAGAAATACTATAAATGAAAAAGACAAAATAAGTAATAAATTAAAAGATTAAGTATACTTTCTTCCAAAATTAGTAACAAAATAAGGAAATAGAACATTAAAATTAAGGTATTTCCAAAATTAGTTTTCTTCCTTATGGTCGAGTTGTACCAAAAAGTCATTCTGTTAAACAACATGTGTCATTATATTCTTCTCACTAGTTGGGATGACAGTCTTATTCTTGTATAGTCTTGAAAATGTGTTAAAAAAAAGGTTTTTTGGGTTACTAGTGTTATACTTTGGACCGTGTCTGACATTAAGATGTCAAGTGTTTTGGGAAACATTAGATACATTTGAATATTAAAATTATTAACAAGTGCTAACATTGTGAACATTAAACAAAAATTTACAAATAGTCAAACTAATAAATTATGAGTACACTTATGAGAAAAAACAAATGAATATGCTTTAAAAAAATTCAAAACTTGGATTTGAGTTCACTAGGGATTTGAAATGTTGAACAATGAAATCGTATGAACCTTAAAACTAAGGAAATGTAGTAAGGAAAATATTAATCAAGTAATAAAATCAGGGGATATTCAAATCTTTATAGAGCATTAAGATTGAGAAAATTTTAAAATATGATTAAATTTTTTGTGGCCGCGTTTAAAGTGACATAGCCTCCTCCTTAAGTGTATCTATCATTTTTGAATTCCCTAGATTTCATATCCCTTTTTCTTCCCTTTCCATTGTGTCGCATCGAGGACAATGCTCTTATAAGGGGAGGGAGATGTAATGACCGACTTCCTCCCCCTCAAATCATGGTAGTTTCTACTTAATCCATTATTATTTTTAAAGGGATCCTTGTAATGATGGAAAGGAAGTGAAGTTTATCAGGGCATGGTGGTAAGTGGTATTCATTGGTCTCTTCACAAGATAATTTTCTTGTTTCACTCTATGCAACAAAAAGGTATCAAACCTGACCATTTCACATTGTTAGCATAGTGACAACCTATGAAAACTCAGGAACCTTGGATAGAGTGTGGAGAGAGAGACATCTTGGAAAACCTTCAGACTTGTCATTTTCCATGCATAATAATTCAATCACTTTATTGGAGATCTAGAAATGTTAACAAATGAAAACAAAGTTTAAGTTATAAATTTAACAGTAATTGGATAGTTGCAATGAGTGAAGTACTAGAATTTCTAAATCAAATAAATTAAACATGCTAGGGAACCATGCTAAACAGAGCTCTCACCTATAGTCATCCTAAACTATGTCCCATTATGGGGTAAATCATCACTGCACATAGGAGAAATTTATAATCCCAATATCCCCTCATTTTTCTATGTGCAAATTGATTGATTTCAATCTATTTTTATACCTGAAGAAATCTCATTCTCTAAATTTAAAGGAAACTTGTGCCTTCCACTAGCTTGTTGTATGCAGTGGATGAATAAGATACATAGGTATAAATGAAAGTACGGGGGGAGGGAAATTATGAAAAATTATTACGGAATTGAGAAATTATGACATTCATGTAAAGTGAGGGTCAATCCTCTGATGATACTAAAAGTCTCTAAGGATATCCCATCCTGATGTACAACTCCTTTAGAAAGAGGCTCATACCCTATACCAAGCTTGTCAAATATCTGTTTAGGCATGACTAAACTACTCACTCCTAAATTTATCATACAATTATGGACTAAATGGTTTCTAGTGATCAATGAAATATAAAAAGGATGGGTTTTTACAATTTTACTTGATTGGTATTCCTTTGGATGAGGTGTATTGGTAAGTATAAATTTTGATTGCTCCTTGGATGAATCATTTGAAAGGCTAAGGTTAAAAAAGGAATCTTGTAAGAGATTATTTTGTCCATGGATAGACAAAGAATCCCACATAGAAATATTCACTTTGGTTTTCTTCATATGATCAAGAATATTAAATGGGGAAGTATTAACCTTTTACTATACTTTAACTATAATGATACCTTCTTATGTTTGTGGTGATAAGGTAGGATATTTGGGTTATTCTTGATCTACTACAACCTGATTTTTCTAATTTTTTGTCACCATATGAGATGGAATAAGACTTGAAAAAACTTGAGGCTTTCAAAAATATCGAATAGGAAATTTATAAACTGATTTTTATTTACAATTATACGAAAAAAGTTGATGCATTCAAAAATATCGAATAGGAAATTTATCAACTGATTTTTATTTACACTTATATGTATCTCTTCTTTGACCTTGTATTGGATTCCAGAAAGGTAGAACCATGATTTTTAATTTACAACTGATTTACTCCAAAATTCTCCTCCCCTTTCAAATTGAGAAGTGTAGCAACACATTGTACTGGTACTTAAGAATCATATTTTTATGATGGTTTTTCAACTGATTTGATTTGGGATATAGAGGTAGTTTATACCATTAGTGTTTGATTGAGGACACCATTTAGAAAAGAGGTTTGACTTTGGGGTTGGTTATAAGGGAAGCACCACTCATAGTAGTGTATTAATTTATTTTTTATATGAATGATTTCCTTATATGTGTTGGTTGCATTCAGGTTGTATGATTGAATAAGATTAACATTAGTGACTTGGCCATGGTGTAGAAAACTAGGTTGAAATGGTGGCTTATTAGGGTGGTAGGGAATATAGTAAGGTCTGTAATTATGATTTTAATGCCTCTTAAGAGAAGTTATTTCTTTCCCAAAGGTTTGTAAAATGATTTTAACTTCATGCAAGTTAGTAGATTGGCTTGATATAATATTGATTTAGATTATAGGTCGACTAATTAGTACTATAATAGTTTATATTGTAGGTATTTGAAGTGGCATAAAGCAATGTACTATTGGAAATATATGCATAGGGGTATTGATGAAATATTTCCATCTTGTATGAGACTATTCTTGGCCTTAATGAATACTTCATATGAATCAGGTAGCTTTCTTACACCCATAGATTGAATAATCTCCAAAATATCACTATTCAATGCTCTTAGATGAAAGAGAAAAGTATATTCATGAGTAGGCCTTAATGATTGAGGGATCCTATCCCATTTTCTATAGAATATAAAAATGTTCTTTGGAATCTAAAATTGAAATTAGACATATACCCACGTGGTCCTCTTTTGATAGAGGTTGATTTCTCCACCAAGGACAAGTGATATGATTTTTATTCAAACTATCTACACAATGCTTCTCCAAGTTGATCCCAAGTGCTAATGGAGTTAACATTTAACTCCCTATATCACTACAAGGATTTTCCCTTAAAAGAGGATTCCAACAATAAAACTGCAATATTTTCTTGAGTGACAAGGTAGACAGAACATGTGTTGGCCAAATCCTTGATTTTCTCTATAGGGGTAGTTTAATTCTCTCCAATGAAAGATGGAACACACTTAAGGGAAAACACATGGATGTCATCATGTTGGGAAATATTCAGTGGGTTGTCACCATTGAAGGGAACAAAACCATGTTTTTAGGGATGACCATACTAGGATTTAGACTTGATATGGGGAATTTTAGAGGTAATCTCTGATTGCTTAAGATACAAGGATTTTTAGTGTAATAGAACTCAAATATCTCTGTCTTTTCTAAATTTAAAGTAAAATCAATAAAATCAAATGGAATACCTCTTATAGTTGATCCGGTAGTAAATTTTGGCATGAAAATTACATTGACATGCTACGAGGATGTTTGTATAGTTGTGGAGTCGCCAGATGTTAGATATATGTTTCTAAACACTTAAACTTGCTAAGAGAAACATCAAATATTTATAAAAGTCATCTTGTTCTCATCCCACCAGGCATGCTAGAAACTATTGTCAAGAAGGAATGTACCCTTTGGGGAGTGGTGTGATGACTCCCCTTCCAACTGAAAAAATTGAAACAATCCTAGGTTGTGGGTGAACTAAAGTTGGAGTGAGTATCTAGAGAGGGATGGATCCCCTAATGCAATACCTATAAACTAACTCTAATATACTAATACAAGGAAAAGATGTAAGAACTAAGCACAAACATGAAACCAAAAATTTGAAAATAAGGTGATGCGTCAAAATTCTTGAAGACCTCCATTTTCAAGAGAAAACACAAGAGAATTAAGGGGAAAAACACACCATACACAACACACAATTTAACATACCTAAACATAAGTGTTTCATAGAGATTCTTTAAGTTTATGATAACACAAAAAGGGGATCAAATGAATTTATAAGGGATCAAATGATGAATCTTCACAACTGAATATTGCAGAAACTTGATAAAAACATAGATTATAAATTGAAAATCAATGTATCCTTTCATAAAGGTAAGGAAATATGACTAAAAATCAAGGATAAACACTTCTATCATGAGATAAAATCAGATATTTCACAATTATATCCAATACCCAAGTAGTGAGAAGGTAAAAATGGTTCCTTTATTAACCCAAAGGGTATAACAAGTATAAAAAATATTAGGGTTTAGCCACAATTAGTCAAAGTTCTATTCTTTAATGAATAATCTATTTTATATATAGGATAAATGAACTGTAGAGAGGAAAGAACATGTAAGAGTTAACAAATGTAAACACTATGACATCAAGTAGTTCACAACTGAAACTAATTATGGAGTAAATGTTCTCCAATAGTCATTTTTTCATGTTCTGTTAACATCATATTAAACTCTCCTTCGTCTTTCCCTTACATTCTTGACTTCCAGTTCCTCTTCACTGTAACTTGACATGTACTCTAGATTTGATGAAATGATAAAATTGGGGTTTTAATCCAAGTTTGGACATGTAAGGATAAGTTTTATAGGTACTCAACACAATTTTCTGAGACTTTTTCCATTTGCAATATCACTACTTCTTTAAATCATAGAATTGGGGAATTGGAGGAAATGAGAAATAGTTCCTCCTATTCTATTTGAGGCTGACTTGGCCATCTGTTATGTTTTTTCCTTCTGTTGTTGACTTGGTTGGTTGTGTTATCTATTCCTCCTGGGGCCGACTTGGTTAGATATCCATTTATACTAATCTTCAATCAACTGAATTGTTTATGTGGAAAACATAGGTAACCGAGGAAATATTCCATTTGTGTCATCAAAATATAAATTAACCACCTTATTGGCTAAATCAGTTATGCAGAGAACTAGAAGAACAAAGGAATATTTCATCTTGGATAATCAAAAGTTGATTTCCCCTTATTATGCCCTTCATTCAATGAAAGTGGTAATTTGGGGAATTGAGGGAATGAAGGTTTAGTTCCTCCTAGGTCATAAAAATTCAATTTCCCCTTATTCTACCCTTTATTCAGCAAAAGAGGTGAAGCGGGGAATCGGGGGAACGAAGGAACAATTTTATCTATTCTTATAAAAGATAATTTGGTACAAAAAGAAGTTTTTAATGTAGGATAATATTTTAAATAGTTAAATTTTGGATTTTATGTCTTATGGGTGTCTAGGGTCTACTTGAGATGGTCTTATCTTGTACTAGTCCATTTGGACTCTATAGGAAAGAATAAGGAGTTTCCCTCTAAATTGTAAATTTGAATATTTGAAATTAAGTTATAGGGTGTTTTAGTCCTAGGTGTAGTATAGAATTATAAATAATATAATAAATGTTGTGAGACATCTACTCCACCTTTTTCATGACTCTCTCACATTACCTAGGCTTTAACTGATCTTTAGTTAGCCTCGTGTAGTTGGGTTGGTTGTGGGGAAGCCTTAACTTCCTTGTTTCTCCTTCTCATTTGTACGAAGATTCATGATGTATTCAAATTAAGGAAAAAATTAGACTAAAATAAAATTTAGTTTTGATGTGGAAATATTGTAGTAGAGCCTTAGGGCTCATGAAGCTATGTAATTTTCATGATTTGATCAATTAAGAGTTTCTTGGAAGGAAATCTATGTGTAATAGTTTGTTTAAATATTTTTTGCATTGAGTGTGAGATGTGGTGATTTATTTTATGTATGAATGTTGTATGAATATTGTCTCATGTGTAGAGAAGTTAAATAATCTCAAGAAGATCATGAATATGTTGTATGGAGATGGTTAAAGTAGTAAGAATAGTTATATGCAAGGTATGCTTAAACTCTGCATGAGGTAAGGGTGAGAGTGATCCTTTGGAATAAAGATAAATTTTAATGATGAATGTGTGAACATTTAATAAATTTAATAACCCATTAATACTAATTGTATACAATGTTAAGGATGACAACAAAGTTTATGCATTTCTTTGAGGGTTTGAAAAAATCTTGAAAAATGTGTGCATATAGTGTATAGTGCCTAGAAGAATTTGGTTGCAATATATAGTGAGTTTCAGTAGGTGAGAGCATTCTCAGTCATGTTTCAATATTTAGAATAATTTTTTTGAAGTAATAAGGGCTTAAATACAGTCCAAATACACTGAAAATTTCAATAAACCACTCCTTAGTCTTGAACACCCTGTTTTCAAAAGTTTGACAAATGAATTAGAGTCATTATCTGAGAAAATATAATAAGGTTCCTTGGAATAATGTGTTAAGAAATTTATCAGGTAGTAAAAATTATTTTTGGAATGTTCTTGAAGAAACCAAATGGTGGAAGACATTTATTTTATCAAAACTTGTTCAACTCTGTCCAAGTCTATGTATGCCCAGGTTTGTGAGTAGCGAGGGCCAAGTTACTTTTATAAAAGTATTAGCTCAAATAATATTATGGATTTTGATGAGTTTGAGTAATGTTATTAAGTGACATTGTGGTTTAAGAAATATCATATAGAGAAACCCTATGGAAATTTAAAATGAACAAATGAAAACAATGACTAGTCTTGTTTGTAAGAGCTTTTGAAAGTCTAGTAAGCTTTGAATAACTTGACTTTGAGGGCTTGAGTAAAATGGATCAGTAATATTTAAATATTGAGAAATATGTGTATAAGAATGAGGAGGTAAAATAACAAATAGTACCACTTAGAACCTAGATGATTGGAAAGGAGAAATTTAAACACAGTCCAATATCTATGTGACAGTCTTATAGATGGGAGCATGTCAGTGGCTCTAGGACCCAAGCCATAAATGAAGTGATAGGTAAGTTATTGGAGAAATTAACAAGAATGAATGAGGTCTTGATAAGGATCATGAAGTCCTTTTAAGCCATCAAACATAGATAAGTGCATACTGTCCTACTCATAGACAGTAAAGTTAATGTGAGGAGCCTTAAAGGAGAAAGAAAATAATTGTGTGAAAGTGTCTTAAAGAGGTTTTAAGTTATTGAAATGAGTAAGTGGAAAGGGTATGATGAGAGGAAATGAGCGAGAAACTTAGATATTAAATAAAATTACAAAATAAAGTGTTAGGAACCGTCAAGAAGGTGTAAGGATATGATAGACCAAGAAGGCTAAACATGAGAAACCAAGACGAATGGAGGCAAAGGGGTTTTTAAACAAGATAACATAACTAGGATTTTTTTTTTGGAGATAGAGAAAGGTGATTGATAGGTTGAGAAAGATAAAAATCGAAGAAACCCTATAAGTTCATTCAAACCCTCGTTAGACCTAATTGAAACCTAGTTAAAAAGGAGAATATTGAGTTGAGAACTTGTACTTAGAATTAGACCATGAAATTTACTTTAAAGCAAGAAATAGAAATTAGGTATCTAGAAATTTTTTTATATTTGCTTTAAGATTTTTATATTCTCCCAGACACAACGGTTTGTGTGAAAATAGAGCTAATTGGAAAGGCTGGTAAAAAATGGTAAAGGAGGAATAAAAACTCATGGGCTCAAAGTGGAAGATTGAAACTTTGTAGACACCTAAAATGACTTAATGGGTTCCTAAAACTATTACTAGAAAACGAAAAATATTGATATTTTATCATTTTCCTTGGAATTTGGGCTTCATAAGAGCTACAAGGATAAATTAAGGTCTATAAGAGAAAAGATGAAAAATGGTGTTGTGGAATGACCTAACATATTGGTTTGATGATATATAGCAGATCTAAAAACGTTTTTAGATCTTGAATCATTCTATTGGTGCATCTTGGGTGTTGGAAGCCATTTCAGGCTACTTGAGACAATGTAAAAGTACACGTTTTTGGTGTTATGGTTTAGTGATTGTATTAATAGTTATTATTGGTTGAATTTGTGGTTGATCTTTGCATCATTTTTAAAATCCTGCAATTTTGATTTTGAATATGTTTTGACCTCATGAACATGGGATTTTTCTTGATGAGTGATCTCTTAGACCTGAAATAGACCATGGTGAATGAAAATCCAATAGTTATTATATTTCATCTATCCTTATATCAATGACTTAAAAATATGTCTTCAATATGATATCCCATACCTTTATTTCCATCTCCTCCATCCAACCAATTAGATAAATCCTTCCATAATCCATTAGGCTCAAAGTTAAAATCTTGTATGCTAAAGGTTTTGCACCCATAATTTCTAATGTGGACCTTGGCATCATATTTATGAGGCTTCACAAATTAAACATTGAATTTCTCATCTCATAGCCTCCAAGTATAAAATTTAGTTATATATCTACATCACATGGTGTCTTTGTTTATACATACCAAATGGGATTTCAGAATGCACAACTTTTTTGTTGTTCTTTCCAAAAGAGTTTTCAACTAATAAGATATATTATGAGAAATATATTTAATGAAAATTAAATTCACTAATTTGATAAGATATATAAGTGTAACTATCACTCTTTACTTCAAGATTCTCACCAATTGTCCATATATTTATTCGTAAACTTATATATTTTCCCTTCATGTGTTATTATTTTAGACAAAATTGAAAAATCCCTATGCCTCTTCCAACAAATCATTTTCTCTTTTGGGATATGGATATTTATCTTCATACGTGTGTCACAAATCAGGCTCAACAGAGTTATCTATAGGTCTTCATCCTTTCTCTTTGTAGATCCGTGTAACAACTTGAAAAATCTTAATATCCTTAGTCATCATATTGATCACCTTGACATTAAACAATTGATTTATTTATTTTCCTGTTTCTAGCATCTATAGTATTCTTTATGGTGTTTTGTAGGCACTCTACAATATGTGTTATATATTTCCAACATTTTATTTAAAGGGGAATTTCATGTAAGATGATTTAGATCTCTATAAAGATAAGAAATTACTAATTATCTCTAGGGTTGAGGTCCCATCCTATTTCATTGATAATTACCCTTATCACCCCCTTTATATAAATTACATGGCCTTTATGGAGCATTCTAACCCTAATTTTGATTTCGACATCCTCTGGAAGACCCTGAGGTGGAGAAATATTCCATTTTAACTAATTCTTTAGTGAAAGAGATGAAAAAACCATCATATGATATGGAGGGGATAGATACCAATTTGGATTTTTTTTGAGATGGTGGGGCCCACTACACATTATGTTGAGGGGATGGAGAATCCTCTTAGGGGGTTGAATTCTATTTATGTTTCATACGATTGTGGATTTAGAGTTAATTTTTCTTGCAACTCTCCCTTAGGTCCATTAGTGTTATGAAATCCTTAGATTCATGGATATTTGATTTTAAAAAAACCATAAAACATTAAAATCTTGATGAAAATAGTGTTATATGAAATGAAATTTACTTATAGGATGATCACAAAACCTAGAAATTTCATAATACTTTTGTCTCCCATCAGGATGAAATTTTGGCTTACTCGAATGATATCAGAAAGTCATTTTTAACGGTTCCTTTCATCTCTACAAAATATACATTGAAATATGAGTATTTATTTCTTCCCTTATTTCAATTCTTAAAACCTCCATATCATAACATATGACTTATATTCTATGTTTTGAATGACCCCTTCACTTTATTTCTAGTCAATCTTTTATATTTTTGGCAACACCAATTTATTTTAGCTTAGTGATTTTTTTTTTCTGCAATGGAAAAAATATTTTTGGATAATGCCTCTAAAAACCAAGCAACCTTATAAGCGTCATCAAATTTGATACTTTTCTTATTCGTTGCAATATAAAATTGAATATCATAATCCAAAAAGGAATATATTTCCTTCTTCTTGATCTCCTTTACGTCGTAAATAGTTCAGCCTTCAAACTTGATCCTTTTAATTCTAGGTGTGAGATCATCATGGAAATCATTCAATATTTATTCTCTCAAATTCATAGAATACCTAACCTCCAAGGCCATGACATGAAAAAATATTATTAGTGCACATTTATTACTATTTTTACTAGTGATTAAGCAAATATAGAATTTATAGATGCCTAAATCTGATTGTAATGTAGCTAATAATTAAATGTGCAATGAAATACACATATGAGCAAAGAAAAATAAGATGGAAAGCATGAAACCCTAGTTACAAAGAGGGGATAAAATGAAATAGTTGTTTCACAATTAATCTTGGACTATACCGAAGTGATGAACTGATAACGAAAGAGGGAGAAGTGCCACTCAAAGCCTCAGAAAAATGTGTGACCGTAATATATGCTTGGATTGGGGGGCCTGGAATGGGTCAAGGGCAACTACTGACACTGTAGACTAGTTCTAGATTCCTATGTCTGTTATGAACCTTAGAAAACCTCCTTCATAGGGTCATGAGGTATTCGTTTTCCTTCACTTATTGTTGCTAGTATGTCACATAGTGATCACCAATGTCACTGGTAGCCTATAATAAAGAAATGACCTACAAAACCCTCAAAAGTGCATCAAATCCCAAAAAGAAAGTAATGCAAATGAGGGTTTAGAATATCCTCAGTAGTCAAACAAGTGATCTTATGACTGAGTGATGCACTACATTTCAAAACTAATGTAGTTTTGGGTGTGTGTGGAGAAATCATGCCTTAGGTGGATATTGTGCATGTCACACTTGATAGCGAGCAAGTAGCTAGATATAAATGATGTAAGTAGATGTGTGGATGAAAGAATGAAATTACCCTCCTATGAATTGTATGCAGAATAATGCATTCCCTTGTCCCTTGTGTGGATGATAGATGGATGCTTGAATGCTCTCCATAATGCCTTTAGATGCAACCTTAGTTGGTGATAGCTAATTCTTAGTGCTTGGTCCTTTATTATGGCCACATAACTTTATATTTATATGATTGCCTTTATTTAATTTCGCAATTAACCCCAAAAATGCCGAATACCAAAAATATAAGATGAATAAATGACTAGAAAGGATAAAAAATATGTGAGAAAAGTACAAAGAGGTCAGGGGCACCCAGAGCGGACGGGGGCACCTAGCGATGGCATCTTGGCTCAGTGCTTGCGTCCAAAGTGAAAAATGTAGGCGTATGAAAAGATAGACTGGGAAAGAAAGAGTGTAGTACCAAAAGTGTCAACAAAAAGTAAGAAAAGATGGCCAAAGACATGGTTCAATTAGTACTTTTCTTACTTAG
This sequence comes from Taxus chinensis, assembly GCA_019776745.2. NCBI lineage: Eukaryota > Viridiplantae > Streptophyta > Pinopsida > Cupressales > Taxaceae > Taxus > Taxus chinensis. The sequence continues at coordinate 112,643,691 of CM034146.1, forward strand.
AAATGATATGATTTGTAGTATTTGATCAGGACTAGATCGATACCCAAACTACATAATTTTGTCTCTGCATTTTCCCTAACTTTATGTTGTTGAGAGAAATCTTGATAATATAAGGTAGATAAGGTATGTGTAGCTGATAACCATATATATTGATGGTGAAAATCATGCTGAGAGAGACAAGAAAAATCATGGAGTGATAAAAATGTAAGGTGTGGATGCTAAAGAAGAGAAAGTGAAAAATGTGATGATGATGATGATGACCCTTAGGTGAGGGCGTATGTGTTGATGTCATGTTTGCACCTATTATTGATTTTGATTTTTTCTGGTGTGTTTACGTGTGATGATGTGATGTCATTGATTGATGTGTTGTGCTTGGATGTGATGTGATTATCGATTCCCATAAGGATGGACTTGCAAAAGACAAGAATGAACAAGTTGTCAAATACGTGAGTATATGATCAATTTGTGTAAAAAGTATGTAAAATGAGAAAATGTGAAAAAAGAACATGTGTACCTCATCCATGATGAGAAAAGAGATAGAAAGGATTTTGAAGATGATGTAGAAGAAAGAGTTTTGTGAGTGATATCATGTTAGTTGTACTAACTCCAATTTTTTTGGGCGATCTCACACTAAGAACGGAAGAAGTGTAGGGAAAAAAATTTGGTTTCATCCTCCAACCTTTAACTGATTCATGAAATGTAGAACACCATTGTAGATGGTGTGTAAACATCTGGTCTAGTTCAAATAATTCCAATCCAACCTAAAAGTATAAAAATGATTTGTAGTGGATGCATGCCAAGTGCTAAAGGACTGTTATCCTCTAAAAGCCATTATGTGAAATTTTGTAGATTTTGTTGAACTAAAAGATGTGTGTAATCGCCTCCTGGTCACATTCATCTAGGAAGGGTCAGGGGTACCCAGGAAATTTTTTCCTGGTCTGAGCACTGGTGTCTATGTTGTGGTAAGGACCTGAGTCAGGATCTGGGTTGTTTTTGTGACTGATGAATGCATTATATCAGTATTGATCTATGTTGTGTGATGACTATAGACATTTGTATGGGGTGAATGATTCACCCAAATGATGCACTACCTCATTTGAGGTGTACAACCACTCAAATTTAATTGATGCCCTACAGGGGGAGTGTGTTTGTTAGATATCGAGGCACACATAAAAAAAATGGCTAGGAGATAAGTGTTAGTGTAAATAGGAGAAATACACATATAGAATATGATGTGTAAGCTACCACAAAATGTGTAAGCTAAGACATAAGAAGACAATGTAGACCGCTAAAAATGGGTTACAAACATGATACATAACTTATGATGTCACAATATAATCAAGGTTGTCATGGTCGTAAGAAGATGAGTATGTCACAAAATAAGAAAGACATGTGGAAAATCCCGTAAAAAATGATAAACAAGATCAAGCAATGTAACAATCAACCATTGAAGCATATAGACCTGTAAAGAAAATGCCACACATGAAACACCCATTAACATTCTAGGAAGATAAAATGTAGCTCAAAATGTGTATAATGTGATATAGTAATGTGCTATGAAAAATGAAATAATAGCACACATGTAGTGTATGAAAGTGGAATCCATGACGAGCCAATTTGTGACTAGTAATAGGTACTATGCCAAACATTTGTGTTGTGTGTGTGGATCTATATAATATGTGATTTTTAAATATAAATAGTAAGTGAACACCCATGTTTATATGATAAATATAATGAAATGGAAGATATATGACTAGCATGTGTAATAAAGTGTACATGTAACAAGTAAATACAAGAAAGAATAAATTTGGCCAAGATATGCATTATGTTATGGATGATATGGAATTTAGAATGAATGATAGAAGAAAGTGTGAATGAGTACGAGGTTCATTTATACATGCCCCCTCAACAATTGAGAATTAACTATAGAACAAGATTGCATCATCATGAAATGGTTTGAAGATGTGTACTAGAAAGATGTGATTGATAAAGTGTAGAGCGAAGAGAGAGAATTAATGAGTGAGAGTGTGAGTGTGGTGAGGTCCATTTGAGATATAGATCCTCAACAAATGGGTATGGACCATGGAACTAGATTTCCTCATAGGGTAAATGAATGTAATGTGTAGAAGTGTTTGCAAAAAAAATATGGTGTGAATGTGTATAGTGCATAATGTATGCAAGAAGCTGCGAGAAAAAGGTGTCTTGAGTGCACAATGTACAAAGTGTGTAGTGTGTGAGGTTCATGTGTATAGTATTCCCTCAACAGTCAAGTGTGAACCAAAACATGAGAGTGAGAGTGTTTTACCAAATGATTAAGAAAATATCAAATTTATAGATTCCTAAATCTGATTACAATGTAACAATAAATGAATATGCAATGAAATACATATCTGGCCTAAACAAATTTAGCTAGAAAACATTAAACCCTAGTTGTAAAGAGGGGATAAAATGTCTTAGCTATTTCAAAATTAATCCTAGACCATACTGAAGTGATGAACTAATTAAAAGAGAGGGAGAAGTGCTACATAGATCCTCTAAAAAATGTGTGACCAGAAGATCTTCTTGGATTGGGGCACCTGGAATGAGTCAGGGGCACCTGCAAGCATTGTAGACCAGTTATGGGTACCTATGTTTACTCCGAACCGCAAAACAAATCATTTAGAGGGTCACAAGGTTTATGTGGTTCTTATCTTCTTGTCTCTATTATGTCGCACAATGATCACCAATGTCGCTAGTAACCTACAATAAAGAAATGACTTGTAAAAACCTAAAAAACACATCAAATACCAAAAATAAAAATAATGTAAATGATGGGTTAGACTATCCTCAACTGTCAAAAAATTGATTTTACAATTTAGTGTTGTAGTAAATTTTAGACCCAATGTAGTTCTATGGGTGTGTGGAGAAATTGTGCCCCAGGTGGCTCTTGTTCATGTCACACTTGATTGTGAGTGAGTAGCTAGATGTAAATGATGTAAGTAGATGTGTACATAAAATAGTGAGCTTCCCCTCCTATGAATTGTATGAAAAATAATTCAATCCCTTACCCCTTGTGTGGGTGCTATATGGATGCTTGAATGCTCTTGATAATTCCTTTAGATGCAACCTTAGGTGGTGATAGCTAATGCTTAGTGCTTGGTTCTTTATTATGGTCACATAAATTTATATTTATATGATTCCCTTGCTTGAATTTTGTAATTAACCCTAAAAAGGCCAACTACAAAAATGATAAGATGCCCAAATGGCTAGAAAGGACCCAAAATATGTGAGCAAAGTACAAAAAGTTCAGGGACACCCAGAGGGGATGGGAGCGCTTAACGCTAACGTCCTAGCTAGGTAATGGTGTCAAGAGTGAGAAATGTCGAGGTATGAAAAGACAAACTAAAAAAATAAGAGTGTAATACCAAAAGTGGCAATAGAAAGAAAGAAAAATATGGCCGAAGAAATGGATCAATTAATAATTTTCTTACTTAGGAATCATATGAATAGTAGTATGTGATTAGGACTAGATAGATACTCAAAGTGCATGATTTTGTCTTTACAACTAGTGACCCCTTTTCACCCCATTTCATGTCATAAGTTAATAAGTAATGTTACAAGTCATTTAATAAATCATAGGGTGTAAAATTTACATAAATATTAGGAACATGATCCATATTTCTTCTAATAATCGGTTCCATTGAGTGAAAATTTTAAGACACCCAAAAAAAAATTCATAAAATTTCATTAGTGAATCTGTGAAAATTGACTTTTGTGCTGATGGCGAATATGAAGAAAATGCAAATATTCTTTTAGCTGATAGTATATGATGTCAGCCTAAAATATATGTAATTTATTTATAAATCATTTTTTGAAAATAACAATTAAAATGACCGGATTGATGAGAAATTTTTCCTCACAAAATATGGCACAAACAAAAAAATCAAAAAAATATTTTTTGTAAAAATACAAATTTCGCTAATTTTGTATTGAATTTTTTATTGAATTTTTCTGATGTTAACAGTTAAAATGATCATCTCAATGAGAAATTTTTCCTCTCAAAATATGGTGCAAGAAAAAAAATCCCATGCCTTTTTAAAAAACGTATTCTAAGGGCATCACTATAAAATTCTACTACGCGGTAGCTTTTTGTATGCTACTGACAGATAACATAATAATGTTGTCAATCAGTAGCATTAAAAAATGCTACCGTTCGACAACATATATTATGGTGTTGGCCAATAGTATAAAAAAGTGGTACCGATCGGTAGCATATTTTATGCTATTAGATGACATGATATATTATGTTGTCGGTTGGTAGCATAAAAAATGCTATCGACCGACATTATTAAGGTGAATTTTGTGAATATCTATTTCATGGGAATGGAGAATTGACCCCTAAAATTAACTTGTACCCAGAAACGTTTGGTGACTTGGTACTATTTCCTACCCTAAAAATTAACCAATTTCTAATTTCAAAAACTGGAATATTTGTGAATTAACAAATATTCACCACTAAAATTCTCCCTAGTCTCCTTGTGATTTTGTTAAATTTATGCTAGATTATAAATCCCTCTATAAATAATTATAGATTACACACATACTTTCACTTGTGTAACTAGATTCTCACTTAACATATTCAGTCAAACAACCCACTACTAGACGTCAAAAATTCTGGAAACCTTACTTGGTGCTTAGAGATTATTGAGCTAGTATTTATATCATAACCACTTTTTCTTTTGCTATAACTAGGAAACCAAATGTGTAATGATTTCTTACCCAAATTGATATCTAAGTCCCTTATCAGTTCTTATATTTTTATGGTTATTGACCTTGTTAAAAAACCAACCTACATTGTGTATGGTTTTCTCAATATCTCCCTTATATCTCCTGATAATTCTTATTCTACATAAATTTGTTTTAAAATCCTAAATTACTCCAAGTTATTCAAACAATAGAAAGTGGTTAATCCTATATTTGGCTTTAGTGATATACATTTGAGAAGAGGTGTATCTACATATTTTGCATTATTATTTTAAAAAAAAAATCTTTGTTATGTCAAAATTACAGCACCCCTTGATTTTCTCTCTATGGTGTGTGGGGTAATCAGTGTAATTCTACTAACATGGGGTTATCCCTCAAGTTGTGGGACTTGCAGACTTGAGATAACCCTCCGAAGAAGGAAAATTTCCTCTACCTAATCCTAATGCTAAACTACTCCAAGAAAGGGGAATGCAACTATCCTAACGCTAACCTAGACTTTCCAAGGCACCAGGGAAGAAAGAGATGCATAAAAATGAAATTCCTAAACAAAGGGGGGTAATAGAAAAAGGAAAAGGGGTGAGATAATCTGTTGAGGGAGGATGAAATAGGGAAAAAGGGGCTAAGGGAGGTCAGACAAATGTAATACATACCCAGATCCTAATCTGCCATAAAAACTCCATAGAACACAACATCATAAACTTGCAAGTGAAAGAATGTGCACAAAATATAACAATACTAATGGGGGGTAAGAAAATATAATAAAAATGAGCTAGGATTTAAGAAACATTACAAAACAAAATTGTTATTACTTCAAAGTATGAACATACCATTACATTTGATGCACAAAGGCATAATTACATTGTTATCCCCAAGAGAAGGCTTACAGCTCAAATGGACCTGAGGGAAATTTTTTTAAGAGTTTCCCTAGCTCCCAGAATGTCTCTCTTAAAAAATGAGGGGTTCGAATAAATTATATAGAATGTTTGCCTCACCTACCAAAAATACCTCATTAGTTGCATGTATGGAGGTATGGGCAGCCATACCGGTCTTCTTTCCAATGGTAATTTTCTCTCAGAAAAGACATGGGCACCATGCTTCATTAAACTGGTTGTTGAGCTACCTTGTATGATGCCATTAATGCATGGTCTGTATCTGACATTCCTTGTTGACACCTAACCAAGAACGGAAGATGTTGACGAGTGAATGACTTATCGCACGACAAGAATAAAATTTTTCACATGACAATGAAGGGAGGTTGACATGTGATAGGAAGCGATGCTGAGGCGTGACAGGATGAAGGTGGCTAACACATAATAGGAAGACATGGTGCTGACACGAGATAAGGGGGGAATGGATGATGCATGGTAACAAGTAGTGGTTGACTCTCGTCAGGGAGGTGATGATTGACACATGTTAGCAAGAGGCATTGACGCATGACAACAAGAGGCATTCATGCGCATCAACAAGAGGCATTGAAGCAAGTCAAAAAGAGGCGTTGATGCATGATAGATAAGTGGCAGTTAATGAGCGTTAACAAGAGGATTTGATGTGTGATAGGAAGGAACAAATTACGCATGGTTGACACACGATATGAGGTGGCTTCCAAACCTTCGCTACAGCAATCCAGCTCACTGCGAGACCTGACCTACTAGAAAAATCATATATTATCAATTCTGAATTGTAATTCATCTTGAGTTGTCTTTCTATTTGATATTCTGAGGCTGAATTTGATGACATCCCAGACGTCCCAAAATTTGAATGGCTAATTCCACTTATTATGAGTTATCCAAATTAACCTAGGAGGTGAATTTGGGATAATAATTAATGACCTCTCAGGGACATCTACCTGATAGATGTTTGATAAGTTGCCTTTAAGCATCCATTGGGCATGGAGTCAAGCATAACCTTGAAGAAACTAATATTTCCATTTGAAAACTTGTCCCCTAGGCTCGTATGAACTTAGCATATGGGCTGAAACCTCCTTGGTCTGCTCTTAAACCTAATTTTGGGACTTGGATAAAGCCTGTAAACTATCCCAAAAACTGAAAATCCAATCAAGGAAAAGGCATGAAAAACTCTAAGCTTGCAACTGATCTGGTAAGGTTGAATGTATGTACTATGGAACTGGCCCAAAAAATTTAATTCTCCTCATGAATAATGCCATTGGATGAAATTCTGAAGATAGAAATGCCCCTGCAACTAATTTTCTGATGTAAGAAGAGACAGAGCAGCTCAAATATGACTGATCTAGGGATAAATAAGAGATGAAAATAGTGAAAATTATTCCCTAATCATATTTAGTTACTTTGCATTTGGATTTGACTGGAGATAGCAATTGTGTCTTGTAACATTGAACCCCTTATTGCAACATTTCCCTCTCTGCAACATGATGAATTGTACAAGAGAAACCACCACACAAAAACTATGTACAAAGGAGGAAAAACATACATGCTCCAAGTGGAGCCATGAAAAGTGTGCACAAGCACTTCTTTTGCTGAAAGAAAACCTACCTATTCTACTCTAACCAAAGGCATAAGGTTAAACCATGGACAAGATGCCCTATAGCTAATTTTGAATGCTTTCATCTGAGATGTGGCCCTTGACTGCACCATACCTGCCTCCACCTTTTGAATCTTCTCTTGAAAAACAACATTCTCCATGTAATTGATTTCATTGCATATATATCCCTCTTGGCAGGTTCCATAGCCAAACTGATCCTAGTACTTCTCATAGGGGTAGGCATAGTGATTTTGGATTTGTTTATAATGCTGATCTGGAGGATTTGAGAAATACATTGGAGGTAGACTGCACTGTTGCTGCTGCAAGTGTGAATTCTAAGAGTTGAATGAAGTCATAATTGCATAAATTCATGGAGTGGAAGAAAATGAAAGGGATTGAAAGAAAATGGAAATGGATGGATAGAGAGGAAAGTATGTAACTTAGAGAGTGGGTTATTTGACCAGATGGAGTTTCCAAATGTGCTTGAAAGTGCCTCTAAAAATTGAAATCTTCACCAAGAACACATCAAACTTGATGAAGTGAAGTGGTAAGGTGCTTCAGACATGTCCCATCAGGCATGCCAAAACTATTATGTAAAAATTACAGCACCCCCCGATTTTCTCTCTATGGTGTGTGGGACAATCAGTGTAATTCTGCTAACATGGGGTTATCCCTCAAGCTGTGGGACTTATAGACTTGAGATAACCCTTCAGATAATGTCAACTTCCTATACCTAATCCTAATGCTAAACTACTAGTAAAAAGGGGAATGTAATTATCCTAACACTAACCTAGACTTTCCAAGGGACCAAGGAAGAAAAAGAAGCATAAAAATGAAATTCCTAAACTAAGGGGGCAAATGAAACCAAGAAAAGGGGTGAGATACTCTATTGAGGGAGGATGAAATAGGGAAAAAGGGGCTGAGGGAGGTCATACAAATGTGACACAAACCCAAATCCTAAGCCGCCATCAAAACTCCATAGAACACAACATCATAAACCTACAAGTGAAAGGACATGCATAAAATACAATAATAATAATGGGGATGCACGAAAATACAATAAAAATGATCTAGGGTTGAAGAAACACCACAAAACGTAATTTTTATTTCTTTGAAGTATGTACAAACCATTACATTTGATTCACAAAGGCATAATTGCATTGCCAGGACCAAGAGAAGGCTCATAGCTCAAATGGAGTTGAGGGAAAAATTTTCAAGAGTTTGCCCAACTCCCAGAATGTCCCTCTTAAAAAATGAGTGGGTCAAATACATTATATATAAAATTAGTCTCACCTACTGATAACCCTCATTAATTGTATGTACGGAGGTATGGGTAGCCATACCGATCCACTTCCCAATGGTACTTTTCTATCAAAAAAGACATGGGCACCATACTTCATTAAAATGGTTGTTGAGCTACCTTACATGATGCCATTAATGTTTGGTCTATACCTGACATTCCTTGTTGAGGCTTGATAAGAATGGAAGAAGATGACAAGGGAATGACTTATTGCATGACAAGAAGAAATGATATCACACGAAAATAAATGGAGGTTGACACACGATACGAAGTGATGTTGATGTGCACCAGTATGAAGGTGGATGACATGCGATAGGAAGACATGGTGTTGACGTGTGACAAGGGGGAAATGGATGATGTGTGGTAGTAAGTGGCAGTTGAAGTGTGTCAGGAAGAGGCATTGACATGTGATAGGGAGGCAACGGTTGATGTGTGTCAGCAAGAGGCATTGATGTCCAATAAGAAGGGATGGCAAACACATGGTTGAGGTGTGATATGAGATGGCTTCCAAACCTTCACCGTGGCTCGCCAAATCGCCATGAGACCTGACCTACTAGAAAAATCATTTATTCTCAATTTTGACTTGTAAGACATCCTAAGATGTCTTTCTCTTTGATATCCTGGGGATGAATTTGACGGCCTCCCACACATCCCATAATTTGAATGGCTAAGTCCATTTATAATGAGTTATCCAAATTAACCTGGGGGGGTGAATTTTGGATAACAATATTTATAAGAGGAATTAGATCAAATTCATATAACAATAACAAACAATATCTATCTTGAAAGAAACAGACAAGTGTAAGAAATAGTGAGATAAGAATGAATTATCTTGTATCTAGAGATCTAGGCTTATTTTGGGCTAGGAAACAAGATAATAAGGATGAATATGAACTATGTATTTTCTTTATGATAGATTAGGATCTAGAACCTCTTTGGATAAGACCTCCTAAATGAGGACATGACCACCCAGACGTTGGTGTCTAGACTAGGCGTTAGTGTCCTAACAATAACTCTGCTTATAATCATTTTAGGTTCTGAACTTGTCTTCTTCCTTTATCTCTTTGTCGTATCCACTTTGTTGTAGGGTTCCTATGTCAGACATGCATCTTCAAAACAAACCCTAGTAACCTGAACAATGCTCAAACAAACATTGGATGAAATAAATAATGCATATTCTTGATTCGAATGGACCGTGACAACCACCCCAATGTGATTTTCACTAAGCATTGTACTACATTTCAGATTATATGTACTTGTGAGTGTGTGATTGAAATATTTCCCTTGGAGCTAGGTTTCCATTGTGCCAGAGACACATAGTTATCCTACAACAATCAATTTTCCCCCAAGATGAATGTGTGAGATGGAATTAAAAAATTGTGCCCATGCTTTATTAACTAAGCTATAAACAAATTGAAACTAAACATCTACATAGCTTCAAAATCAAGTTAATATAACAATTAACCATCAAGATAAGAGCTTAAAGTAAATGCTTCTTCAATGCATAAATGAAACTAAGTTGCTAAGATATTTCCTACTCTCTGTGACTACTAAATATAACTATGAACCTATGAAGGTCATAAACAATCAAAATGGAGTTGTGGAGACCTCAAGAATTGAGAATGGAATCTCACTAAGAATGGCTACAAGGCCATTTTGGATCTTCCCATATTACTCAACTTTGAGTGGATGGATGCAAGATGAAAGAGCTAATCCAACAATGGAGAATTCTCAAAGCTAAATTCCTATAGTTTACCTTAGGGAAAATGCATTGTGCTTATAAAGATGTAAGGATATTTTTCCTTTATACAGATTTAATGTTGGAGAGATATGTGCAACTTGGTGCATGTGGGATAAGGGTAAAACAAGATTAGGAATGGATAAAGTTACTTTAGATAAGTTTAATTTTTCATTAACATCCATGGGAATTGGGAGATGTTTTAATTTATCAAGGGTGATTAATAAATAGATAGAAGAAAACTTATAGAAGTTGATTAGAGGAAAGTTAGTTTGATTTAAGTGATATAAGAGGAATTTGATCCAATATATGAAGATTTATGGATTTAGAGTTGCAAGCATAATTAATTAATAATAATCAATTATCTCAATTAGAAGCAAACACTAATTAATGAAAGGTCGTTACTCAACATCCTAAATGATAGCAAGGCTAATTAATTAACAAAAGATTGTTAATTAACGAATATGAAAATGAATGTTAGCTAATCAGTGGAAAAGTGCTAATTATTACAAAAATGATGGGAAAGAGGATAGTTAGTACAATTTAATTATTAAAATTGTGTAATCGGATTTTAGGTGTCTACATTTGCGCCTCTTTGGGGTGGCATAAGTGACATCACTTCAAAGATAGTAGAAAAGTACAAAAAAATATTTTTTTTATTTAGAGAGAAGAAAATTTTGTAGAATGAAGGATGCCCCCTCGAGTGTCGATGGGGTGATGAAAGAGGTTGATTGACGATCAAAAAAATGAAAGAAAAATAAATAAAAAAGAATCCCTTTTGCCCTAAGTTGCTTCGGAAGAATAGTGTTGATAAAAGAGAGTGAAAAAAATGAAGATGAAGGGAGATGGAAATAGTTATCATCTTGCTGATGTAAAAATAATGTTATATCATCATTTTACTTATGATCGATGTCATCGAACCTTATTGAAATATACACGTAAAAAAAAAGTTTACCATAAGATGAAAAGCTATGATATAAACATTTTTTCATTGCCAAAAATGTTGACTCCATGCAACATATATAATACAATGCAATACGAGAAAGTACAAAAGCTAAGCTAACAGGAAAACAAGTACATACACACATACTCAAACAAACAATGTTCAAGATGGTTGGAAAAAATGTTTTTATTATCAAGCTTCAGTTCCCAAAAGTTTGATGTAATGACAAGGGTTAATGATGGTGCCCCAAGAAAGGATACATGCGAGGGGAATAAAGGAAGAACACTTGGGTCGTATGAAAAAGCATTCATGCGCTATGAAAAAATACCTAGTAACTTGTCATGCCAAAGAGTAAAGACATAGTAATAAAACCATCTTTGTTAATGGATATAGATCAAGATGATCCGTGAGTTGTTTGCGAGAAAAATTGAGGACCAAAGAAAGATGTTTTGTAGGACAATTTGTTATGTTTGGTTACGATGTATTTGATACAAGTTTTAACTGTGTGTATGCTTCTTACCCATTTTTTTGATAGGATTTTTTATTTTTATGATTTTTTTGGATTTTGAATGTTTTACTAATGTTTTGGATTTTTTATGTTTTACAAATTTTTAGGATTTTTTGATGTTTTACAAATTTTTTGTATTTTTGATTGTTTTTGAATTTTTTTGTATTTTGATGTTTTACATATGATAGAAAAGAAGGAGAAGAATGTTTTATTAAAAGGGGAAAAAGGCTCCCGTAAACATGGTAAAAAACTAATCTTACACACATGGATGTTCTGAACGAAGCAGAGGAACAGTGTGAATGCTATGGAAGATATGGAAAATGTAGTTATAAGATTGGTGATGAAAACGTGATTAGCCAAAAGCACAAACCATCAGACAAAATACAGACTAAAGCAAGAGTTTGAACAAGGTCTAAAAAACGATAATTGGTAACATACTAATCATGTTTTCTCATAGAGGTCTAGTGTGTGCACATGGAAATAAATTACTTCTTTAAGGGAATATTTGATGGGAAAAAAGTGAAAAAATTCTAGCCAATGTGTAAGAATGATTTGTTCTGAAAGGTGATTTGTGAATGGAGTGTGGAAGGAGAGCCATACATTGCTCCGTTTCTAGCCAGACATCCATAGCCCCGATGGAGATGCATTTGATTCTAGTCGCAGCATTTCTGTACTCCCAGCCTGGTGTTCATAGCCTTGATAGAGATACTGGAAATACCCCAAGAGAGAGTTATACATAAATTTACTTTTTGATTTGATTGATTCCTTTTCTTTCTGGAAACTAATTTTACCTCTCTTGTTTGAAAATGGGTTAAGAACCAATGATGGTTTGATGGAACGAGGCATAAGTGATTACGATGACAACATTGTCTAATATCAATAAATACGTTCAACATTTATTTAAAACAAGTTTATCAGATGGTGATTGTGATAGGATCTCTACGAGGTCATCTGTTCTTTAATTTACCAAGGTGATGAGTGACCAAGGCCAAACATATACCATAGAGATAAATTTTGCACAATGAGCATGAATATATGAGCCAAAATATCATCGAAGAGATGAATATGGTGGGTGACTTGTAGATGACTTGAAAAAAGGGAAGAAAGAACATCCATGCATATGCAATACCTGATTACAATGTTTTATCTTTATACCTTCGATTTTTTTTTAATGTTTTAATGTTTTCTCTTTTTTAAAAAATATTTTTGAACTGTTGTTAGATTTTTTGAATATTGGGAATTGGGACCAACAATGTCACTCTGCGTGATAAGATCCAATAATAATGTTTGTGATTTATTTGATGAGGGAGACTAGGAGTTTTTTCTTATAAAGAGGGATATTATCTCCAATATCGATGACCGTGGTGAGCTCATATTCTATAAGTGAATGTGACTTATCTTTGAACTTGGATTTTTTATGTGGGAGCTTAAGTTCCTTATCCATAGGTTTCTGCACTTTCTGTCATACTTGATAGGTACATTGGTGTGCATGCCTGAATCACATTTGATTTTTAACTTTATGGTTGTTTGACTTATTAGGAGATTTGTATCTCTTTGGAGTTTTGATCTTAGCTTGATAAAGAAATTGTTTGGGTTTCGTATAAGCTAATGCATGATTATGATAATCCCTAGAAGTGGGAAAAGAAAGTGAGCGTTTATGATTGATTAGAGGAACGTGAGTAATGATGGTTGGATTTCCCCAGTCATCGATAGAAGGATAATATGATGTATGAAAAGGATACGGTCCAAGTATTAAAGAGGATGGATTACCAGAAGGTCTCCCATAGACTGAAGATGAAGGGCTACTAGGATGTGGCCCTAGGATGGAAGAAAATGGGCTACCATGAGGTGTCTCATATATGGAAGATGAAGGACTACTAGGATGTGGACCAAGTATAGAAGATGATGGGATACTATGAGGTGTTGTATATATGGAAGACGAAGGACTACTAGGGTGTGGCCAAAGTATAGAAGATGACGGGCTACCCAGAGGTGACCCAAAAATAGAAGATGAAGGGATAATAGGAGGTTTCCCAAATATATAAGAAGATGATGGGCTACTAGGAGGTGACCCAAGGTGAGATTGTGATTGTGGAATTTTTATATGTAAATAATTATTGGGTGGTGAGAAGATAGGCCAAGGATCAATGGAAGATCCATGAGTTTCTCCATGTAATGGGGAATGTAAAAATGGAAGATTAAGAATAGGATCAAGTTTGATGGTCTTAGGATCTTCCATTTTATTCTGACAAAAGGAATCAACCTCTTCCCCACAATACGTGAATGTATCGAGTTCAAAAGATAATCCTTGCTCATGGTCTACTAGAGGGATGTCATCATGTAGCCCCATGAACTCTCTAATCACTTCTCCATTTTGAAAGAAATCAATCGGTATGGGTTGTTGTTCCTTGATCATGGTAGATTGATTAGAAGAAACTAGTCCAAATGGTTTGGAAGAAGTAGAATATGTTTAATGATGATTGATCGAAGAAGATGACTCAAGAGAAGAATTAGATATGGATGGAGATTTCTCATGAGTGGAAGAAGATGGGGACCTGGAAGAAGTCTTTATTGGTTTCCCTAGAAGACAAAATAGTGCAGGTAGAAAAAGAGGATCACGTAGTCAGTCAGTAGATTGCAACATAGGATTCGAATTGAATGATTGATTAAAGGAAATTTGAGTTGCATAGATCTTCAATGGAGGAAGTCGTTATTGAGGAAAATGATAATAAAGTTCCTAAGAAGAAAGGGAGATCCGTTACATAGGAGTCACATTAGATGAATGATGATGAGGGTTTTGCTAAGAAAGGAAGGACCATGACTCAATATTTTAATTAGAAGTATGATGGGGGTTATGTTAAGAAAGGGATGAATGAGATGTCAGAGTCGAGTTAGAGGAATGATGCGGAGAATTATTTGTGACACAAATCCTTATAGGATGAGAATGTTGTTTAGGAGGGTAATTACTCCCTATAAGTAAATTGATTGAATGAATCTCAAAAGACTCAGAGGAATCTAAAAGATAGTTTGGATTAGAATCCTCAGAAAAATAAGAAGAATAGTTTGGATTGGAATCAGAAGAAGAGTGGGGGGAACCTAAATAATAATTTGGATAAGAATCGTCCAAACCATACCACCGAATATGAGATGAAGGTAGGGAATGGGGCACCCAAATGAGTTCTCCACTATGAAGAACCAAAAAGGGTTTAGTTGTGATGGGCATGTTTCAAAGTAAAGTCCTAAATCTAGGTTCCCTATTTTCGTAAGCACGAGGAACCCTACGATAATAAGTCATTATTGGAATTGTTGGATCCAAATGCCTAGACCTAGTTTTTATGATTGAACTCCTTCATATGGAAGGAAGTTCCATGTCAATTTTGGCAACATAACTATGACCAACTAGACATTTTGCAAAGAAATAGGGGATGCTTGTATGATTTTTCAAAGGAGGTCTAAGGAAAACATACATAGTGATGACTTGATTTTGATAATCCAGCAAGTTTTGGACAAAAATTCATGAGTGTGAAGGATCAAAAGGATTTTCCTTAGAAAAATAAATTCACAAGATGAACGATCACAAGGAACAATCATGCAAGCTCAAAACATAAAACCAATCTACAAGAAAATACTTCCTATGCAAAAATGTGTGTTAATGATAGTTCGATGCAAGATGATCAACTCAATGTCAAATATGATTTATGATAGGTATGATGAAGCATGAAACCCTAGGAATATTTTTTCAAATATGATCTATAACAGGTGATGCATGAAAATAAGGTTTAGATATGAAGAAAAGATGTATATATGAACCCTAATGAAAGTAGGGTTTGGTTTTAGAGAAGAATGGATCTATTAAAGAACATGTAATGGATCAAGTTCACCAAATGATTTAAAGAAATTTAAATCTTTATCAAATAACTAAGATTAAATGTATATAACTATAACAAGCAAGATCTATCACACAATAAAAATGAAAGTTTAAGAAATAGTGAGATAAGAATGACATATCTTGTATCTAGAGATCTGGGTTGGGAAATAGGTTGAGAAGGATGGATTTGAATTGTGTATGATCTAATTGAGAAATTGGGATGTGGGACCTCTTTGGATAGGACAACCCAGATAAGGACAAGACTCCCCATATAGTTCCACTGTTTGATCACTTGGTACCTAGTGTCCATACCCATAATCATACTTTTCATATTTTCAGGGTTTGAGCTATCTTGATTCATCTTACTCCTCGGGACATTCGAGTCTGATGTAGGAATCTCGTGTCATTTTTCACAAACCTTTATAGAGACAACCATAGAAACCATACATCAGGATGAAGTAAACATGAGATGAAATGCATAATTCATATGCTAGGTGGTTGGACTGCATCCATCCAAGAGAGTCCATCTATGAGAATAATTTTTTTTGACCAGTATACTACATGCAAAACTTTATGGTACATGTTATAGTTGAGTTGTGTGTAATGATAATGTGGTGCACATGAAGTTAAGATCATGAGCAAGATCTGTAGTGGCACGTTGCAAGTTCCAAAATTGAAGACTGTTTTCTCCCATGTTCAGATGAATGCGGGGGCATGGATAGGAGGAAGAGGGCGTCCTATGTCAGTGAATCATTCAGTACTCTCATGATTTAGTTATTAAAGGTGAGTATGATCTTGTACCCATGTAGTAGATAGTAAACATATAGCCCAAAGAGTTGGTCTAACAATTCATACGAGATACGATTAGTAAGTGATGTATATATTTGATTCCCTAGTTCTAAGTTTCATCATGAACAACCATAAAGGTTATAACTCACGTAATGATAAGAAAAGTAGAAAGTGATTATAGGTGATTTGTCTATTAGTTGTTGACTCCTTATTCATAGAAGATCGCCATCTATATGGTATGAAGCTATTCAAATGTTACATTAGCCCCTGAAGAAGATTTCTCGGTGTCCATGTTGGAATATGAGTTTTATTGAATCTATCTATGGACTAAAAAATTGACCATATAGAGTTTGGACATTTTGTCTGCTAACTCAACCTTATAGCCAAAAGTCATATTCATCATTTCATATTAATATCAAATGATCAAGGAAGTATCAATTTAGTTTTTGATAAAACATTTGTAAAAGCAATCCATGCGTTGCTTAAAATGTCTAGTTCATCTGTGCTTAAGAAACAATGCACACAAACTAAGCACAATTAAAGGCTTGATGTAGATAAAACATGCACACTAGTGATTTTAAGTCTAAACATAAAACAATGTACATCTCAGGATTGATCTCAATGATTGAGACAATACAAGTTATATGATCAATTATGAATCTATCGCCAAGGTATTCATGATGATTTAACCTCTAGGTTAAGTTCTACCATGCATGCACAAAAATTTGGATTCACCAACCAATTCGTATATATGGAAAATTTGTTGTCCTGCATCGATAATCCATGTATGCATCCATCACATATCTTCATTGCAACTAGATCTAAATAGATTATAAATAGTGATTTTGGACCCTAAATGCATAAAGGATTATATCCTTTTGATATAGTGGTAAATGAAAAGAGGAAGGAGTCCTATTAAAGGAGTATTTAACTTGGTGCATCCTTCAAAGATAGTTGTCTACAACTACAAAGAACACACTAATACATATTTAGACAACGAGGTAAATACCCAGAAAAATCAGCACGACATAGTAACCTTCATGCAAAAATGGTGCATGCTTCTTTCAAGACCATTAGTGCACAATTTTGACAAAGTGTCAGTTAGGAAAAATATGATTTGATCCACTCCTATCTTAGACCAACTTCATTAGTCCTTGTCTGATTCCCATTCACATTGCATCCCTTTTTTTAGAATTATACAATCTTTGGAAAATTGATATCCTTTAAACTTTAAAAAATTAGCAATACCTTACAAGAACACAATTAAAATGGGGGATGTTTTTAGTAGCATGTCTTATCACCACATTATTATTAAGCATGTTGAGTTGTACAATTCTTTAAAACCAATAAAACAAGTATAATGTGTTGTTTAACAAGAAGTATAGTATCATACAAGTACTCAACCGTTATCATTATCAATGGTATAATGACGCTCTTTAGATTTCCTTGAACGCTTGAATATTTTCTCTAAGTGCTTGTAATTACTTTTCACATGAAAATGATATTTTATTACTCATTCATATATCAAGTGTATTAAAGCACTTATATATTAATGGATTTCTTGAATTCAAAAGGACTCTTTTGGCGCACAATTTAATACATAATGGGAAATAATACCAACAAAGAAAAAACCACACAACATGTGCACCTAGGTGGACTTATAGAACAAAAGGCCCCAAAACCATATAGATACATATTTGAGGGTCATACATTTATATTTTTGTGGGGGTTGTTAATGTTATTGGACAGTTAGGAAACCATAATAGTAAGAAAATGGGGGGATATGAGGGTAAGAGGGGAGAGAATCAGGGAAACATGACAAAAAAACTTGAAAATAGAGAATATGAATCAAGCATGACATGTAATATAGACCGTTTAATGAACAAACACACAAGTACTTTATGGAAAATGACCCAAGAATTTTATCTAATTAACGTACCAAAATTGGGTATGCTACAAGAGACATGTGTTGATTATTATTCAATACTTCCAAAGTTCAAATAAAAAAGTATCTTTATTAAATGTCTAATGAAAGAAAAACTTCTTCGCTATTAAGCATGATGAATTCTGCAAGAATTTAATGGCTAGAGCATACAATGGAATGGATTGATTCTAGCTGTCACTCTTAGGGATCATTGAGAAGGACTGTGCACACATGGGCACTATGGTTAACAACATGGGCAACATCGCATCTATTGGAAAAAAATTACACCCACGTAGAGAATTTTTCCAGGTTCGGAATGGTAATTGTTGAAAAATCATACATCCTATGTGTTACGCCAAAGGCATTCACAGTTGGGTTTAGGCTGTCCCCCCTCTGACAGTGTATCCAAGGACATAGACGATAAAATACCTAACATTCATACATCATCGACAGTATTAATATTCTAAAAAATTTGATTTGATGGAATGGGTCTTCCTTTTGGTACTCTACAGTCACCGTTCATCTCCTTTGTGCTTAGTATAAGGTGGATTGTACACTATATTTAAGGGTAGCTCAAGTATAGAGTGGCCGACGCAATGCATGCCTACGTTGTTGACAAGAATGTCGACTACATTCGTACTTGTTAACTATATTGTGCACTAGTGATTAACTAAAACGTGGATTTATAGTAGTTAATCTAAACTAGGAACATCATGTAAATGGAATAGTAATACAAGTGTAGCCCAAACAACTAAATAGATGAATGTAGATAAACCCTAATTAACAAATAGGGTTAGATGGAGCTAATGGATGCAAATGATCTCCAAATTGATGTCAAGTGGATGATAGTGGATAGTGCTTGGTACCTCACAGTCTCATATATTTATATTTATACAGGTTCTCCATCTAAGATTCATAATTAACCCTATAAATGGACTGGACCATAAAAAAGATAAGAAGATAAAATGGATCAAAGGAAGGGAAACTTCAAAAAAGACTGGGACCAGGACCATAGCACCACGGGCACCCAGTACTATCATGGGTCCCCCAGTCAAGGCTAAAATGAATGAAAGTGTTAAAAATAGACTAGGCGTATGTGCGTGAAGGTTGGGAATGATGAAAGAAAATAAATAAATATGGCCAAAGGATGAGGGGTTAATTAGTACTTTCTTCACTCAAAAATTTTCTATGAATAGTAGTATGAGATCGAGACTAAATAATAGTCCAAAGTACATGATTTAGTGTCTAGATTTTTTCCCACTTTATGTTGGTGAGTGGAAATCTCGGTAACATAAATTACATATAGATGTGTACCTAATGTCCATGAAGATTATAGTATGTCAAAGGACTAGATAAAGTGTGGAATGAAAAAAAGATGATGGAGCGTGGAAACTAAAGATGAAAAATCATAAAAAAGTGATGAGAGTGAACATAGGGCAGAAACACGTGTGTAGCTACTGATGTGTGTGATGTACCTGCATGGTTAGTATGGTGTGTGTTGCTGCAAAATGTTGTTGTTGACAGCGTTGTTGTTGTTGTTTCCCGCATTTGACTGCTTGTTTCTCATACGATCAGACTTGCAATGAGAAAACGATCAAGTAGTCAAATATGCATGTATGTATGTGTAAAAGCACATGTAAAAGACACATGTGAAAAATCATGTAAATGTAAAATACACAAATGAAAAAGTGTAAATGGAACATGTGCACCTGATCCATGTCGAGAAAGAGAGTGTAGAAGGATATCCTGTACTACAATTTTTTTGGGTGATCTCACTCCAATATGGCCGAAGAAGTGTAGGGAGAAATTGCATTGTATCCTCCTTCTGTAACTGCTTCCTGAATGTGTGTGAAGAGATCTTTGTATTGTCCTGGTTTTTTGGGAAATCTGACGCCGACGGACCAAAGAATTATAGGGAGGAATTTTGTTGTATCCTCCAACCTTTAACTGTTCCTCAGAATGCTAAGGAAAACAATGTCCTATAAAATTTTGTATATATGGGGTTCGTAGACTGGTCTGAACCCACTCCGTATGTAACCCAAAATTCCAAGGGAGGAAAGTGCATTGAACAAACCAGTGTAGAATCTTTGTGTAGTATGTAGAAAACCTAATTGATGCCCCCCTCTTTGGGGGTGCATGCGACGTCGCTGATAGGAGAATGCGGCCCCAAAAGAGGACCAATTGCATGAACAATGTAACTCTTCCTTGCATGGGGAAGGGAATGCACTTGGTAGAAACCAAGGCACACACAAACAAAAGGCTAGCCAAAGACAAGTGTTAGTACAAAAAAACATGCATGTAGAAGACAGTGTATAAGCTATGCAAATAATGTAAAATCTACGAAGTAAAATAGTAATGTAAACATGCGAGAAGAAAAATTAAGCCACACAAAGTGGGCTGCAAACATGGGACATCACTCATGATGTCACAAGACACACAAGGCCATCATGGCCACATATAAACAAACAAGTGTGCACACCCAACATAAAGGGTAAGGCCCACAAACAAGAGCAAACAATAACCGACAATGTAATAAAACAAGTATGGAAGAAAATATCCTTACATAAAAAATGTTGCACATGAAGCACTCATTAGCATGTTAGAAAGATAACCAGTATGTCACAAATCATGTATAACCAAGTAATGTAAAGTGCTAAGTACAAAATGAAACAATAACACCATGTGAGAGACGAATGTGGATGCCCCCAATGACCAGTGTAGGAAGGGTAGAAGCGAGCATTAGTGTTGTGTGTAATAGACTTGTATCTGCAATCACAACCAAAAAAGGTGTGAACGCACATGTGTGTATGATATAGATAAATGACATACAAGTAATCCAACTAGTATTTGTAATGATGTGACCATGAATAAGAAAAAGTAAGCAAGAGTAAAAGAAACCATAATATGCAGTATGTTTTGGATGGATGGAATGGAATGTAAGATGGAATGATAGGAGTTCCACATCCCCCCCCCTGAGTGAATGGAAATGTATGCAGTGAGGTTCATGTAGTTTTTCCCCTCAAAAATCAATAATGAACCGTAAACGAGAGTGCGTCATTGGGAAATGTCCGAATAGTATGTGTTGTGTCTAGCACGCTGTGATGAGTATATATGTGTAGTGATGATGATATGCAACATATAGAAGAGATGTGCGTGAAACTTATAGCCTAAGCATATATCATGACAATATGAATGTATGTGTGTTGATTTATCCCAACATCATGTATGACTACAAGATGATAAAAGAAGTGACGATGTAGTATATAATTTGTGTCACTATAAGATGAATAGTATGGAGTGGTGATCTAGTCTAAAAAATATATCACTACATGATGAATAGAGTAAGTGACAATTTATCCTATAACTTGTGTCACTATCGTAGAAATGTCACATGATGAAAGTTCGAATGATAAACGCATGATGAATGTAAGGTCCATTTAATCTTTAAACCCTCAGAAATTGGGTATGGACCGAGGAACTAAAGTGTGTTATAGGGTAGTGAGTGCAACACATAGAAGACAATGCAATATGTGCAATGATAATAGACGACCATTTGATGAGTAGAATGTGTAAATAATAAGATGTAATGTGTGATGCAATTTATGATGTATAAGATGTAATGTACTATGTATACTAATGAGTGAACATGCACACCATGTAGTGTTTTAAATTCTAGACTCATAGACCATGAAAACATGTTTGTATGATCTGCAAATGTGCAAATGATGTGGTATAAACGCAAGATGTATGATGTAAGGTGTATAGATGAGCAAAGGTCAAAATTATGTAGAATAAAAATACTATGTATGATGTATGACACAAGATGCATGAATATACACAGTGTGCAATACCTATAGTGTAGTGTGTGGGGTTTATGTGTAGTAAGCCCTCAACATTCAAGTGTGAAACAAAGCACAAAAGAGTGCTTTATCACGTAATGATGACACTAAAACGTGTGATAAGTGTGCCTATGTGAGGATTTTGATGTATGAGAATGAAAAGATGATAGATGCGTAGAAGTGGCGATGGGTGGAGGGAGTTGTATTAGATACTATGCACACCAAATATACATAAATGCGTAGACTAGAAAATGATTGTGAAGGAAGAATGTCCTCCATATGACACATGTGATGGTGAAAACATATGACTATGCTCTAACAATGGTGGTATAGTAGAAACATTTTGTGCTGGTGAATGAAGTCTATGCGCATTCGAGGGATGAATGTATGAAGAAGGTCGTGGCATCATAAAATGTGTTGGTGATGAATATCTACGTGATGCTGAATGTGAAGATGATGAAGACCCACGTGGAATAAACCGAGGTGGTGACCTATTCCAAGATGCAAAAAATGTCCTAGGAATGGGCCTATACCTATGCATAGGACTAGCAAAGTAGTGAGATTGTGTAGATGATGTGTGAGTAGGTGAACTAGGAGTGGATTGTGCTTTGAGAAACATAGAATGTGGTGCGCTAGATGAAGTAGGTGGTGTACTAAAGAAGGTGTGAGGAGATGGCGATCATGGAGTAAATGGAGGGACATTGTTAATAGAAATGATCTAATTTTTTAGAATAAATTTAAGTCACAAATGATACATAAAAATGATAGATTGAGAGTGAAGAATCCAATTAAGACCAAGAAGCATGTCGCATCCATCAATTGTGTTTCCAACAAGGAAAGTAACAAAAAAAGTAAGAGGACAAACCATAACATGTATCTTAACAACACTAAAGGGTTTTTTAAATGGGTACTCGATTTGTGATGGAGGATAGTTGATAGCTTTGAGAAGTGACATACAACATGCACTAACAGGCCATGATGGGTCCATCTTGGTGTTGTTAATGGAGGTCAAGCTAATAGATGCATTCATATGTAAATGATTAGATTTAAAATTTGCATGATAATAGATGTTAGAGAAGGAAATGATGGGAGGAAAATCATCATTTTTTGCAACTAAGAAATCAAGAGCATCGGATGCAGTAGGAGATAATACATGCGAGACATAATTAGTTTATGAATTGGTCATTTTTGTGTTATGTTTCAGTAATTAGTTATGAAAGATCTTAAGTTTATGATTTTCATTGATAGGTATAGATGTTGAGGATTCTGGAAGCTCAATTTGACCATTGTTAAGTAAATCTTGAATGATATTTTGTAGTTTGAAATAATGATCAGTGGTGTCTCCGATGCATTGGTGATAACCACAATAAGAGTGTTCATCGAAATTACATCCTTTCGGTCAAGAGGGATCTATTTGAAGAGGGGATGGTAATGTAATAAGATTATAGTCAATTAGCTATGGTAACAAAACACCTAGAGGTGTACTAATCTTAGTAAAAGGACGTTTGTATGTTTGTGATTGGATCTCCTTATGAGTAAATACCACATTTATGGTAGTTTTTCCATCTGTGGGTTTAGTTGTGGCAGGCTTAAATGGTGGTTTACCTTGAAAACATGTGGATGATGATGCTTGCTCTTGATACTTAAGTTTTCCTATTGCGAGGAGTTTAATCTCATGAAGCTTAAGAGTTGAAAAATTTGATCAAATGAAGGAGAGGTCTTAAAGAGAACACTCTCCTGAAGAGGTGGCAAGAGACTCTGAATGAATAAGTCCTGAAGCTCGGAATCCACAAGTACATTAGACATCTTAGCTAAAGTATTTTTGTATCATAATACATAATCAAATAAATGTTCATTAGACCCTTGCTTGAGTT
This sequence comes from Taxus chinensis, assembly GCA_019776745.2. Taxonomy (NCBI): domain Eukaryota; kingdom Viridiplantae; phylum Streptophyta; class Pinopsida; order Cupressales; family Taxaceae; genus Taxus; species Taxus chinensis. The sequence goes on from CM034146.1 coordinate 112,667,716, forward strand.
GTGCAAGTTGAGCATAGGAGATCTTAGAGCCAATGTTGATAGAGAAATGTGTAAGAAAGGCATCGGCGAGATGAATGAAAGAGACTATTGAATATATGGGTAGGTCATAAAACCAATGCATCATATAGTCTTGCAAACTACAATGGAAAAGCTTAGCTAGTAGATCATGGTCATCTGTATAGTCAAGGCATGCTAAATGAAATGCTTAGAGATACTCTTCTGGGTCCCCATGTCCTTTAAATATTATTCGTAGCTTAGGAGAAACAAAATTAGGTGGAAATAGATATGTTGATATGGTAGGTGCAAAAGTAGTATGCAACAATAATATAGAGTCTAAAGATGATGATGCATGGGAGGTAAGTAGCTGAAGCTGACAAATTTGGGTTTCTAAGTCCTGATATAAAGAGGTCAAATCTAGAGAATTTGAGGAAGAACCAAGGTGCAGATGAGGATTACCAGGGTGGATCGTGGGAGTGGTGGTGGTATTAAGTGGAGCTGAAACATAAGTAGGTGGAGTAGAGACCATGGGAGCAGAATAAGCAACTATGGAAGTTGAAGCGTCACAATCTCTCTTAACGGTGATTACAGCATGTAAGACATGAGGGAGATGAGTAGGGTTTTCACTCAATTATTGGAGAAAGTCAGTAATATAATTAAGTTGATCTTGGTCAATTATTGGTACCTTCATCGTAGGACTTCTCACTATCAGTTTCTTCTATCTCATGGAGAGGGATGCGATGGGAATGATCTAGAGCGTTATCAACCATAAATGTAGTTGTATTAGCCATTTACTAGAAATATGATGCTTAGATGAAGGGAGCTCACAATAGTGGAGAGATCCAAAATGACAACTATGGGTAATGGGCATAAAAAGAAAGAGAGATGAAGTAAGCCCTTGAAGTGTGAATGATCAAGTCGGGTTCACCAAAATGATTAACTAAAATAAGGAATATGGAGTAGTTAAACTAATCTAGAATGACATGGAAATACAGTAAATAAATGCAATAACTAATTATGGAAATGACATAAGCAACTATGAAAATGGAAATGTTGAACCCTAAAGTGCAAGGAGAGTTAGAATGAACTCAGCTGATTAGAGGAGTTCATTGGACTATGTTGCAGAGATGACTGGAGGAATATGAAGTAGGAATAAATGTGCAGAAGCCCTAAAGAGGATGGATATGGACTATCTAGCTGGACTGGAGCGCTTGTAGAGGGGTTGGGCACCTACGGGTGCTCTGGTCTACAGGATGGGTGCCGTGGTCTCTGCAAAATATCTATAATTGATTTTCACATGTCTGGGAGGTGGTCTGAAACCCTCGTTGTGTGTCGCATCAGATTCACTACCCTACGCCAAGTGTCACTGATAATCCAAAATGATGGAAAGACCTGTAAGATGACCATAAGAAGTATTAAAACCTAAAAACAAATAACGAAAATGAATGGGTCAGACTGACCTCAACTACAAAAACAACATTTACTAACTAAGCATTGCACTACATTTCATACCTAAATGTAGTTTCGGTGAGTGTGTGCATAATGTTCCTTAGGTGCTCTTGTGCTAGTCGCACTTTGTGAAGTAGCAAACAATAACAAAATTTAGAAAATGTAATAAAATGTGTGCATGGAATAGAATAGAATCCCTCCCCCTATGCTTGTGTGATGCAGATGAACCAACCTTTGCCTTGTGATGGAGCTAATGGATGCAAATGATCTCCAGGTGGATGTAACTTTAGATGGATGATAGTAGTGACTAGTGCTTGGTCCCTCATTATGGTCTCATAATTTTAAATTTATAGGGTTATCTTGATCTAATTTCATAATTAAGCTTGAAATGGCTGACCACCAAAAATATAAAAAGCTAAAACATCTAGAAAGAGCCCAAAAGATAAGAAGCTAAAACATCTAGAAATAGCCCAAAAGATGGCGGAAAATTTTAAAACGGATCGGGGTGCCCATGGTGGGACTAGGGCGCTTATGGGTGCCCCAGTACTAGCATGGGTGTCCTAGTCAAGGCTAAAATAATGGGAAATGACAAAAGCTAACTGGGCATGCGGGTGTAAGAGGTCATGAATGACGAAATAAAATAAAATAAGATGGCTAACAAATGAGGGTTAATTATTACTTTCTTCACTCAAAAACCTTCTAAATAGTAGTATGAGACCGGGATTAAATAATATCTAAAGTGCATGATTTTTTGACTACACTCACTTTAAATCTAGATAGATGAACATATAGGCTACATGATAGCTAGATAGAAGTAATTAACACAAATAAAAACATACAAGCTAGAGAGAGATAGAATTTACACTAGAGGTGTGTTATTGAGGGAGTCAAACAAATATCAAGTATATTATGATCATACGTCATGACCAACCATCATTCTCTATAAAATGAACCTACATAGTCTTATATATTCCAAGCTGAATATTAGCCTTTAAATCAATTCATGTTGTCTTTTATTGATAGAGGTTCTCTTTGCATTTTCATCCCCTAGGCTAGAGGAGCATTACTTTTATACTATTATATCTTATATAATATTTACACATACATTGGATATTGCACAATATACAAAATAATAAAATGTACCAATTCATATTTAAGTCCTCAATTCCCTTCAAACATGTACCATGTGGGCTTAAGTTTTATTTCATTAAATAGTTTGATTTGTAGAAAAATGATCATGTTCTCTATTTATAGTTGATGGAAAATAGTGGCCAATGCTTCTCATAGGAGTGTATATTCTTTCTTGTTTTTTGTCTGGGTATCCACTAGGGAATGGTGAAACATGGAATGTTTTTCATGGTATGTTTGGAGTATATAATTCTTTCACTAACAACATTTTTGTTCTTGTTAAATAAATTTGGTTTTTCGAGTTGTTTATTATCATATTAGTTTTTGTTAAAAAGATTAATCAATCCCTTTGCAATTAGATCCTTTTCAATCTAGGTCACATTTTTTATCACCTATTTGATGGTGCTAACACAATACATTTGGAGGTGAAAGTATATTTCAATATTTATGATAGAGACACATATACTCACTAGTTGTTTTTCTAGGATTGAGATGAAAAAGTGACTAGCTAGGCTTCATCAAGATTGCAAGAATAAAGGGAAGATTTTACCATTATGTTTTTTGATGTCATGTAGCTCTAACATTGTGATTTTATTATCCAAGATGCAATATAAGTGTCTTATGAACCTCTCCTAAAGTCAAAAAAGGTGATGAAAAAGCTTTTGGGGAGATGAAGAAACCATTCTAGTGCTTTTCCATCTAAGATACAAGGGAATACTTTGACAAGAATTGTTATAACTATAAGTGAATTCTTAACATTGCATGAACAAGTATATTAAGTACTCCCAGATGTCACCCTTCCCTTTGTATTTTTCAAATTTTGGAGATTTGAATTACGCAGGGAAAGGGAATTCATAAAATTTATTGATTAAAGGGGTATGGGCACAAATCTTTGAATCTATTATTTTATTTATGTTAATTTTTTCTTCTTGTATTCCTTGCAAGGAATATCTCAAGGATTTCCATTCCTATAAAAATAGTGTTCTCTAGGATGGAAATGGTGGTAATATAAACTTTCTTTGGTAGGAAATTGACCCTATTTATTCTATTGTATGTGCTATGAAGACTTACATTTATCATAAATAACTAGAGAGGCAGGGTAAGTGCACAAAGATGGGGGGCCAAAAGGGGGTAAAAAGGGGACACCTTTTTCCTGAAATCAGCAAAATATGAACTTCATCGAATAATTCGGCATGCCTATGCTCATAATTTGACAAAGTGATAAGAATAAGTATCGTAGAGCTCAGAATATGGTTTCTAATATACTTTTTTTTTAAATGGTTGAGATTAAGAGTCTCAAATGTGGTGCGCACACAAATTATGTCTATTTTTGTGTAAAAAAGATAAGAACCTATTGTGTGTGCGCCCCCCCATTTTTTGAGTTGTATAATTTTTTTGGAATCCATTTTGTAGAAAGTTATCCAAGACCATGTATTAGGTCCCACTAAATTTTCATAATTTTTGGATGAATATACAATTTTTTATTAATTTTCAAAGTGCACATATCCTGAAAATGAAATATTTGTGTGTGCACCCCCATAACTTCTAGAAAAAAGTATTTTTTTATTTTATTTTGAGTGCATGTAGAATGGAGTTTAGAAAAAACCACTTTTTTTTAGTTTGGATGAAAAAATCATAAATTGTGCACCAAAACATTGCAAAGGTTTTTGCAAGAAAACAAGACACTAATAAAAGAAATTGTGGACGAAAGCCTTAAGCTAATCAGATTTTAGAAATATTTATATCGTCATCAAGGTAAAAATGAGCTTGACATCGTAGTATAATTTATTTTTGAATATTATGTTTTAATGCATGACATATTGGGGTGCACACGTGAAATTTTGATATTTTTATGTCAAACAGGATTTTAATCACGTAATACACAGTCCAAACCTATGGTTTGGAAATCCAAGCCTTTAGATTGGGTATTCCAAACCCCAAAAAGATGAAATGCAAACACATTATAATGTACTCATGTTTCTGTTTCCAATGCAGAATATGTCCATTTGGGAGGGATAACGTGGAAAAACACATAGAAAACCATAACACGAGTGTGTTATAACACTAGCGTGTTATAACGTGAGCGCATTTCAGCTTGTTAAACCTGAGTCGTAACTTGATCGCAATATAACATGACCTAGATCTTTCCTTTTTGCGTTATAACGTAGCCGAGCCATAACACAAACGCGTTATGGTCAAACTGGATTAAAAAATGGATTTGTGTCCGCTTTGTGACGCCCCATCTTTATGCATACACCTGAAAATGTGGGACAAATGGTATCTTAGTTGTTATATTTTTTATTTTAGGTTTTGGTTGTTATAGGTTATAGTTAGAGGATCATGTGTGGGTCTTTTATGACCTTATTTCCCTTATTGGTATTTTTTGATAAGTGTAAATTTAGAGCCAACATTTCTACTAGTGGATCAGATGCATGTGTTATATCTTGGTTAGAAACATATTTCTCACTAATGATATGAGTTCAATTTAACATATTAAAATTTGAAGGGGTTTTACACCTAAATCAATTATCATAATGAGAATATCATCCATTTTAATATAGAAATATATCATTTTACGCATGATTATGTTTAGTGTGTAGTAGCTCATGAGTCATGATCATGTTGTATTGACTTTTGTTGGAAAAAATATTATTTTTATCATAATTGGTTTACATATTCCATTGATATATAAATGGATTAGCCTCATGGTATTAGTTGACTTGAAATATCATTATAGATTTTATTTTTTAATTTTTTTGTTTAGTTTAATTATAGGTATAACACAATGATTAACTAAAATTAACTATGTAGTAAAAGGATAATTAATCTAATCGAGGAGGACATATAACATAGTAAGTAAATGTACTAATACAATATATAAATGAGATAAGTAAATAAACTAATGAAATTAGAAACCCTAATGTGCAAGACAGAAGAGGAAAGAACTTAGTTGATAACAAATGCTTATTAGACTGTGTCACAATGATGAATAGAAAATCAGAAAGCATGAATGAATATGTTGGGGTCTTGCAGTGGACATATTTGGGTGATGGGGTTGGATTGGAGCACCTAGAAGAGGATTGGGGTGCCCACATGTGCTTTGGTAAGAAAAATAGATGCCCTGGTCTAGGAAAAAGGTCTATAACTGGTCTTCACAGGTCTAGGAGATAACTGATATCCTTCATTTTTATTTACATTAATTTCTCTGTATAGTGCAAAATGCTCCAAATATTCCAAGAGGAAGAATAACATGTAAAAGAACCAAAAGGAACTATAAAAATCCTAAAAATAAAGATGCAACTGAATGGGTTGGACTGACCTCAGCTGCCAAAATAACGGGCTTACTAAACTGAGTTTTACACTACATTTCGGACCCAAATGTAATTCTAGTGAGTGTGTGCATTTCATGCCTTAGGTTTTTATTGGTTTCTCAAACGTGCACCCATGTCTCGAAGCATGTAAAGGCTGAGGTGTTTGAGACCACAATGGAACCGTCCCCAAGTTGTGGGACCTTGTGTGATTGGGATGGATCTCTAGAGATGGCTAATTCTCCTACCTCTAATGCTACTGCTACTCCTAATGTAGAAATAAAATCCTAAACTAAACATGCCAAGGGACCAGGGATAGAAGGATATGTAGAAAGGGGAAATCCTAGGCTAAGGAAGGCGATGGCTCCAGATTGAATGGGTTGATTGCTCTCCACATGAGGTGAAGGAAACAGAGGGCGTGGGAGAAAAGGACAGACGAAACATGCCACAGATCAACAAATGAGATTGGATTTCCAGCATACGCAACACATGAACATGGGGACTGTAAGCAGAGAAATACACACAACATGCCAAAAAAGGTAACAGAGAGGTGAGAAAGTAATGAAAATGAGAGAAGGAAGAAAACAGTTCCACAAAACATGATTTTATTGCTCAAGCGACACATAGATCATCTACATTCATGGTAGGAGGTGAGAATACATCGCAGAGACCATGCCAAGGTCTAAGAGCACATGGGAATTTGGCCACCATTTTTGGCATGGTGTCATTACAACAGAGAGGGATTATTTTTTTACAAAGCAAAACCTCTAATATTTATATGAAGAAGAAGGACATAAGAGGAGGAGAAATAGGAGGGAAACTCATATTCAAATATTCAACCACCAACAACCAGTGATAAATTCCTATAAATCCACCTGCAAGGATTTGAGATATGCACTCCCCATGTCTGTTTGGCATGTAGAAGAAGGAAGGAGGCAAGATCTTATGAAATTTGGTGGTTGAGGTTGATTGGATGTGTGCATTGATAAGCTGAGAGACGTTTCCCTAGTTTCTTCTTACCAAATCCCACCTAGATTTGAATTTGAAAAGTCCAACGTGTAGTTGATGTTAACAACTTTCAAATCCAGACTGAGCATGGGGGAATCTGAGATCTATACAACATAAGTTACAGATGTCATAAGTCTGTCAGAGTCACGTCTGTCTCATGTAATGACACATGGCATGCACTTATTGACTGAAGAAATTGGGAAAATGTTGATTTGTTTTTTCTTTTCTACCACATGTCATGAACTGGTTTGTTGTCCAAATTCGGTGCCCTATTAGCGCGCATTGATAGGTTGTGTGTAGGACACTCAAGTCTGACAGATGACATGGCACAGTGATTTTCATGGAGAAAGTGCAAGGTGCGGAAGCAAGAGGAAAGCATGCAAAAGGGAAACAAAGGGAAGGAAGACATGGAGATGCGTATGCAGGAGGAATAGGAAAATACTTGCAGGGGCTAGTATGGGGATGGGGTGTAAGAATTCAAATGAAGGAGGGTGTGCAGTGGCAGAAAGAAAATAAGTGCACGGGGGAGCTAAGTGTATGCAAGCACGTAAGAGGAATGCCAATGACTTAACCAATTATAAGGTAAGTCCGCAGAGGTGCGTGCAAGGGGTGTGCGACAAGATAGGAAAGAAAGTGGGTGCGCAAAGGTAAGGCACAAAGGGAAAATGGAAGGAGATGGAAGAATGTAGAGGAAAGGGAGCAGGAAGGCACGAAGGAAGCAAGGCACGTGGGGCGCGCGAAAGAACTGTAGCAAAGAAAATTATGCCAAGGGAGCAAGCTTGAGTGAGCACAACCTGAAATGTGAGACATCAGAGTCAGAATGAAAATATAAGTTATCCAGATAATTAGGAGAGTTATTTGGATAATAGTTTTGGTAACTATTGGAGGCCATCTTCTTGCTTGATGATGAGACCAGTAGCCTTAGAAGTCCATTGGGCATGGAGTCAAGTGCTAATCTTGGAGATCTGATCTGTAACTTTGAAGAACATTCCTGAAGTCACTTAAAGCTCTATCTGAACTCTGAACTAAAATGCTGCTCTCATGAGGATATTGTAAATTGCATCAATAAGAGTGAAAGCCATGGAGTTGGAACTGCCTCTGCCAAAACTAATCTATCATCCCTGGAAGCAATAAAAAGGGGTGTGCGGGTGCAAAAGGAAAGGAAAGGCACCAGAAGGAGTGTGCCGAAACAGAAGCACAACACTATGTACAAAAGCTGAAAATCATACATGTCCCAAATGGAACATGCAGAGTGTGCGCAAGAACTTATGTTACTGAAAGAAAACCTAAAATATCCTAAACTAACAAGAGGTAAGGGGTGCTCAAGTAAAACCTGCAATAGGTAGGGAGAAGTAGCTTCCGTTCCTCACAAATTGCGACCATGTAGTTGATTTGGCGCCAAATATGGTCAGAAATGAGAGTGAAAAACCACCTTGCAGATGGTGTTTCACCCTCCTCAAAGTATCAAAAAACATAATATACACCTCCAAGAGCTGTTCTGTAATTGGATTTGGGAGGCATTGTTGTTGACCTTTGGTGCGTTGAAGCTTTACCTCATGCTCTGAAATGAGCATAACTGATGGTAACTCTGTTTTTGGCTCTACGCTAGCTAGATATCTGATTGGGCATGGTCTAATCCTTGTAGTCTACCCATTACTTTGAAGCTTAATCCCACAGATGGGATTTTATTTTAGACTTTCCTCCTGAAGGAGAGTGTTTATAAGTTGGGGTGCAAAAATCTAGGGTGTGCATGGTTCTACCTTCACAAGCAATTGAGTCTCCTCCTGAACTACGCCGTCTTGAGCTAAATGATTTTCCTTTGGAACAGACACTCATATGATTTCTTCTTCCCATTCAGAGTTGCATGAGTCACACCATTATTCAATTGTTCTGCAGTTATCAGACATGATGACATTGGTTGGGAGAGGCACATTGGCAAGGGGCTATTCATTTTTGGTACAACTAGATAGAGGGGACTTGGAAGGAAGTGGGAGGATGGGTGCAGAAGGCATGGAATGTGCTCAAGCTGAAGGAATAGAGGTGTGCGTAGAAGGAGAGATAGTGGAAAAGTGAAGGTGAGAGGGTGGAGGGGAATTCTCAACGGGGACAACGTGCAGGAAGCTGGGAACACGTGCAATGGGTTAAGATGATGTAAGTTGGCATAGAGAAGTAGGAGGACTATAAGATGGTAGTGCAAGGTTACCCCATTGATAGGGATTCCGCATGCTATATTTTTGAGCCTCCATTTCATGTCGGGTTCACCAATTTTGTACGACAGAAAAGTGACATGCAAGGATGATAATCAACAAGTGAATTTCCCCGTACCCGACCTCTCAAGGTTGTGCCAAGACATCCGGTGGTCTGGAATACATGCGGGATGTCGATAAGCTAGTTGGGTAATCTTATGTCTTCAACACCCAATGGAGGGATCCGTGAATCTAAAGCAAAGAAGGCCCTCCTAACCTGAACCGGTGTGATAGATCGTTCGGCGAGGATAGTTGCTCGAAGGCTCCAATCAATATCAAGCTCTGTCATTATCTGATATATGGGTTGTGGAATACGTGGAAGATAACCTATGGGTGCTTTGTATATACCTCCCGACAAGGTCATGAAAATGGAATGGCTAAATATGTAGTGGATCTTTTGGTGTTTTATGGATGATTCTCTGGTCTAGTCCATAAATTTTTAGCTTGATTGGCTGCTACGTTTAATAATGATAGTTGTGTGATAATGACTGGTGGGAGTGGAGAGGATCTAAAAACTAATGTTCGTAAACTAGCGTCAATGTTGGATTGATTTGTAGGCCCATTGGGTTGTGGGACCTGTGGATCACAACCATAAGTTCATGGTTGTTGTGGACCTCCTATGGTCATGTGAAGAATCAATTCCTAATTCTGAGTATCCAGTAGTCGTATGCCTTTTCGGCCTCTATGTTTAAAACTAGAAGTTACACGATTTTTTCAAAGTACCTACAGGTGTTCTAATAACTTGGATACGTAAGCTTGTGTGTATATCAACAAGGAGGTCTTCTGCACCTGGCTGTGGGACTAGTGGATCACAATTGAATGTTTTCCCTCTTTTAGGTCCTTCTACAGTCATACAGATATCTATCAAGGTAGTCTATAATTTGGCTTACTTGACTAGAACGTGTGCGCTCTGTCATCTTCTATGTTTAATCCCCTTAGCTGTGAGCTGATTTCTTGCAGGTTTGTTGTTTTTCAGAAGACCTGAATTCTAAGATTTTGGTCTATGTCATTTATTGCTACAACAGTATTTGGTTGAGGCACAATTGGCTCAAAAATGTATTCCCTGGGCTCCCTAGGTCCGGTGATTGTCATACAAGATCAATATAAGCCTAACTGAAATGAAATAAACTAACTATGTGAGATATATCTACAACATATATATATATATATATATATATATATATATGTATGTATGTATGTATGTATGTATGTGTATGTATGTATATATATATATGTATATATATATATATATATATGTGTGTGTGTGTGTGTGTATGTATGTATGTATGTATATATATACTCTTCTATTTTGTATTTTTGATAAGATTTTGAATGGAATTGAAAGAGAAACTAATCTAATAACAAAATTAAAGAAAATAAGGTAGCCCGGTGTAGCTACTTACCTGTGTAATTGTGAGTTTTATCCTAAATAACTAGATAGCTGATTAACTTAATTGAAAGATTCTTGATCCTACCTCAGAAGTGAGGAATGAATCATAGTTTCTCAGAAACTATCAATCCCCACAGCTTCCCTGGCAATATCAAGAATGAAACTTAACTGAAATGAAATATTTCACTACTCTATTTGATATATTTTAACTAGAAATTTTGATAGATAAAACCTGAAATTTTCATAACAATGGTGAATCCAGTAGTGTATGACTTTGTACCCTCAGAATGATCTCCTCATTCCTTCATGTTTACGTGAATCCAAAAAAGCATGTATATGCTAGCATCAATAGAAGAAGGTTTTTGAACAATGGCAGCTTTGGATATAGACCGAATATAATGCGAGTAGGAGAGGGACACCACAAGAGACAGAGCTTGGCATATGCAATTCTTAGTGGGATTTATTGTAGGAATATAATGCAAGTGTACCGAGAGATTCTAGAATTTACATTCTGTGAAGAACACAACCTGCAACTTTAATGGATGTAATCTATAACTGACACTACTCTACTCTAAAATAATTTACATGGACATCAATGAACAAGACTGAAGCAAGAAGATCGAATGAATTCTTAAAAGCAAAGGAAAAACTAGCATGGATGCAAACATGAAACAAAATAAACTCTAAACAAGAAATTGACAGACTAAACAATGGAAAATGAGAAGTTGAGAGGTAGTTTTGAGGGGCCTTTTGCTTGAAAACAAGCTGGATATTTACAGGTTTTACATTCACCGAAAGGTAACTCCAATCAGAACTCTTTTACCATTAAACAGTGGAGAAACACTATTCCAGGGGACATAAAACATTAATACGAGCCAAGGCAGTGGAGAAAAGCTGGTGAAAGTTGAAAATTATGTTCGTCATGATCAAAAGAATGTGCTGGAAAATGCATGGACCGTCGCCCTAAGTAGGGTGGCAGTTACAGGACCGCCACGCTACCAGGGTGATGGTTTCGTCACTAAAGGGCAAAAAGCTAAGAAATGAAGGGTAGAGGAATAAAAAAAAGCACGAGGAACATGGCTAAAGAATTTGGGATGCTAACATATACTTCGCAAGATTTTTTGGATTCGAACACCTTGTGAGGTGACTTGTATCATCATCGAGGCATGTGTAACATCGTTTCGGTGGTATAGTACCCTATAATTTTTGGTACGTACAATTACCCCATTGACAGGGTTTCCACACGCTATATTTTTTAGCCTCCATTTCTTCTGCCCACTTTATAACTTGAGGAAGCATCTCAATGATGAAGTGCATCTTCTATTGGGTGCTAAACAAGCCTGGTACATGGCCGACCCATGGACAAGGGAGAAAATTTTTTTTGCCTTTGTGGAGCACTTGACTTTGAGCTACATCATGTCCATCTCCATCTTTTACACCTGCCTCTTAAAATCAGCTTTGGCCAAGGATTTTCCACCATCATTTGCATAAACTTGTTCTCCATAAACATTTTGGTTAGAAACAAGTGGGTTGTATGCATTTTTAGGATAATGGGGCTTATAAAAATGATTTGCAGGAGGATTTTGAAACTATGGGGATGGAGGGAAACAATTCTACTGCTGCAAATGAGAATTCCATGGCAGGAAAAAAGTCATGATTGAACTTCAAAAGACGAATGTGGAATGATGAAAAAGGAGATTTGAATGGAGGAATGAGGGGAGACCGGTCTGTACATAAGATAATGGGTGCGTTGAATTAGTGGAGTCCCCAAATGTGTTGAAAATACCTCCAAAGGATGGATCTCATCGATAACACATCGAACTTCCTGAGATGAAGATGTAAATCTCTTCACTCTTTTCCCCTGTGCATGCCAGAAACTGTGAGTTGCTCAAATGTGCACCCGTGTCTTGGAGTATGGAAGGGCTAAGGTGTTTGAGACCACAATGGAACCATCCCGAAGTTGTGGGACCTTGCGCTCTAAACACGGATCTCCAGAGAAGGCATGTTCCTCTACCTACCTCTAATGCTACTACTACTCCTAATGTAGAAAGCAAATCCTAAACTAAACATGTCAAGGAACAAGGGATAGAAGGATATGAAGAAAGGAGAAATCCTAGGCTAAGGAAGGTGATTGTGCTAGAATGAATGGGTTGATTTCTCTCCATGGGCAGCAAAGGAAACAAAGGGAGCAGGAGAAGAGGGAGGATGACATGCACCACATATCAACACATGAGCTCAGCTTTCCGGTGCATACAACACATGAACATGGGGACTGCAAGAAGAGAAATATGCACAACATGCTAGAAAAGGTAACAGAGAGGTGAGAAAGTAATGAAACAAAGAGAAGGAAGACAACAGTTCCACAAAACATGATTTTACTACTTAAGGGACGCACATTCATTTACATCCACGAAAGGAGGTGAGAATACATTGTAGAGACCATGTCAAGGTCTGAGACCCATGGGAAGTTGGCCATCATTTTGGCATGGTGTCGTTACAACAGAGAGGGATCCTTTTTACAAAGCAGAACTCTGCTATTTATAGAATAAGGAGAGAAGAGAAAGAGAAAAGGAGGGAAACTCATATTCAAATATTCAACCACCAATAACCAATGATAAATGCCTATAAATCTACCTGCAAGGTTGTTAGATGCACTTCCCCATGTCTTTTTGGCATGTGGAAGAAGGAAGAAGGAAAGATCTAAAGAAATCTGGTGGCTGGGGTTGATTGGATGTGTGCATTGATGATCTGAGATATGTTTCCCTATTTTTCACCTAACAAATCTCACCTATATTTGAATTTGAAAAGTCCAACATGTAGTTTGTGTCAGCATTTCTTTGAAAAGTCTAGGTGCGTGCTGATTTGAGATTTGTATCAAAAGATACGGTTGTCAGAATATGTCAGAGCCGTCAACTCATGCAAGACACGTGGCATGTGCAGGTTAGCCAAAATGATGGACAATTATTCATTTGTTTTGTCTCTTCTGCCATGTGTCATGTAATGGTTGGTTGTCCAGATTCAGTGCCCTGTTGGTGCGCTTTGATAGGTTGCATGTAGCACACTTAAGTCTGACAGAAGACATAGCACAGTGGTTGGTGCAAGTTATAAGAGTGAGAAGCAAGCACACGAAAGGGAAATAGAGGGGATGCACACACGTGGGAGGAAGACATACTCATAGAAGGTGAGTATGGAAACAAAACGTGAGCATTCAAGTGAAGGAAGGCATGCATAGGTAGAAAGAGAAGAGGGCGCACAAAGGAACTTAGTCTATGTAAGCACGTAAGAGGAATGTCAGGGACTTAGTTGATTGGAAGGTAAGTCTGTAGAGGTGCACGCAAGGAGTGAGGCACAACGGGGAAATAGAAGGAGATAAAAAAATGCAAAGAAAGAAGTAGAAAGGTGTGTAAGGCCGCATAGAGGAACTGTAACTGTGCCAAGGTGCCAAAAGAACAATCTTGAGTGCGTGTAACCTGAAATGTGAAACATCAGAGCTAGAATGAAAATATAAGTTAATCAGATAACTAGGAGAGTTATTTGGATAATAGTTCTCTTGTGCCTATCACACTTTTTGAAATAACGAGCAATAGCTAAATGTAAACAAATTAATAAAATGTGTGCATGGAATAAAATAGAATCCCTCCCCTTATGAAGTGTGATGCAAATATCCTAGCTTGTTCCTTGGTGATGGAGCTATGTGGATGCCAATGCAATAGATGGATGCAACTCTAGATTGAGTGATAGTAGTAAATGATGTTAGGTCCCTCATTATGGTCTCATAATTTTATACTTATAGGGTTCTCTTGTTCTAATTTTGTTATAATCCCTGAAAATGATGACAAAAAAAAATATCAAGATGAAAAATGACTAGAAGTGGCCCAAAAAGTAGCGGGAAAGTGCTAGAAGGACTAGGGCACCCCCGAGTGAGACCAGGGCACCTATGGGTGCCCCAATACTAAATATTGGTGCCTCGGGTGAGGTTAAAATAATGTGGCATGTCAAAAAATGGCTGGGCATATGGGTGTAATAGGTCGCAAATTAAGAAATAAAATAAACAAGATGGCCAAAAGGACAGGGGTTAATTGGTAATTTCTTCACTCAAGAACCTTATAACAAGTATTATGACACTGGTATAAATAAATGTCTAAAGTGCATGATTTTGTGACTACATTTTACCCCCACTTTATGTTGGTGAGTGAAAATCTCGGTAACATAAAGTAGATAGATATGCATACCTGATGTCCATAAGATTGTAGTAGAAAACACGTCGAAGGACTAGACAAAAGCATGAAATGACAAAAGGATGGAGGAATGTGGAAACTATAAATGAAAAATACACAAAAAAAAGTGATGAGAGTGAACCTAGGGTGAAACATGTGTGTGTAGATGTCGTAGTTTTTAGTGTACCTATATGGTTAGTAAAATCATGTGTGCTTCCGTGAAATGTTGTTATTCTTGTCATTGTTGTTGTTTTTATTGTTGTTGTTGTAGTTTCCCGCATTTGAGTGCTTGTTTCTCATACGTTTGGACTTGCTACGAGAAAATGATCAAGTAGTCAAATATGTATGTATGTAAGTGTAAAAACGCTATGTAAAAGACTCATGTAAATGCGCTATGTAAATGGAAAATGTAAATGTAAAGGTAAATGGAACATGTGCACCTAATCCATGTCGAAAGAAAGAGTGTAGAAGGATATCATGTACTATGAGTCTTTTGGGTGATCTCATACCACCTTGGCTGGATAATTGTAGGGAGGAAATGCTCTATGTCCTCCAAGGACTAACTACTCCGTTGAATGTGTGTGAAGATATCTCTATATCATCCTGGTTTTTTTGTGTGATCTAATGCCACTGGTCAAAGTAATGTAGAGAGGCACACCCACTGTAACCTCCAAGCCTATAATTGCTTCCTAGAACTACTAAGGACACTATGTCCTATAAAATCCTCTATGCATGGGGTTGGTAGACTAGTCTAAACCCACTTGCTGTGTATAACTGAACCAATGTAAATACATTGTGTTAGTATGTAAAACCCCCAAATGATGTCCCTCCTCTTTGGGGGTGCATGTGATGTCACTAATAGGAGACATGTAGACCCAAAAGAGCATCAACCGCATGCACGTTGTAACACTATACAGTGCTTGCTAGAAACAAAGTCATGCACAAACAAGAAGGCTAGACAAAGACAAGTGTAAAAATACAATGCATACATATAGAAAACATGTGTAAGCTACACACACAATGTAGTAAATGTAAACATTCAAGAAAGAAAGTAAGCCACACAAAGAGGGATGTAAACGTGGGACATCACTCATGATGTCGCAAAACACACGAGGCCATCATGGCTGAAAACAACAACCAAGTGTGCACACAAATATAGGGAAAAACCCACATACAAGAAGAAAACAATGGAAGACAATATAACTAATAAGTAAACAAGAAGTAGCCATGGAAATATGTAACCCTACAAAGCAAGTGTTGCACATGGAACACCCATTAGTATATTAGGGAAATATCCACTATGTCAAGAGCATGTATGATCAAGTAATATAAGATGCTAAATACAAAATGAAACAATAACACCTAAAAGAGACGACTGTGGATGCCCCTAGCAACTAGTGTAGGAAGGGTAGAAGGTGAGAATTTGTGTTACATGTAGGATTCATGTATCTGCGAGCACACTAAACAAAGGCGTGAATGTGCATGTTTAGATGGTATAGATAATGAAATATAAGAAATCAATCTAGCATGTGTAATAAAGTAACCATGTAAAACACTAGTAAACAAGAGTGAATGCTCCAAGACAATGCAATATGATGTGGATGGATCGAATGTAATGTAAGATAGAATGATAGAATCCACATGCCCCTGAGTAAATGGAAGTGTATGCAGTGAGGTTCATTTTTTTCCCCTTTAGCAATCAAGAATGAACCATAAACGAGAGTGCGTCATCGGGAAATAGTTTAGTAGTGTATGTTGTGTCTAACGCGCTGTGAGGAAATGTGTATATGCATAGTGGTGATGATATGTGACATGTAGAAAATATGTGTGTGGACCTTATAGTCTAAGCGTATACCATGATGAGATGAAATGTGGAGTGATGATTTATCCCTAAGGGTATATCACTATAAGATGAACATATGAGTGATGATTTAGATCTAAGCATATATGACTATAAAATGTAAGGGGGATGTAGTGATGTAACCTAAGGCATAGATCACTAGCACATGATAGAATATGTGACAATTTACCCTAAAGCGTATGTCACTACAATATGAATAGTATGGAGTGGTGGTGTAACCTAAGGTGTATACCACTACAAGATGATAGAATAGGCGATGATTTAGCCTAAAGCGTATGTCACTAAGCTAGTAATTTCACATGATGAAAGGTGGAATAGTAAATGTGTGATGAGTGTAGGGTCCATTTTATTTTTAAACCCTTAGTATTCAAGTATGGATCAATGAATTGAAGTGCATAATTGAGTAGTGAGTTCATCACGTAGAAGACAAGGTAGTACATGTTATGATAAAAGCCGACCATGTGATGAGTAAAATGTGTAAATATAAGATGTGTAGAATGTGTAAGGTGGTACGTAATTGATGTAAATCAACTAGTAATGTATCATGTAAGGTGATGTAATACTAGACTCATATATGATGGAGACTAGCATAGTATGTAGAATATGTGTGAAAATGCACGGTGTACAATGAATGGTCTGTAAAATATGTATATAAATGAATAATGTGGTATGTAACATAAGTAGTGTAGGATGTAAGATGTGTAGACAATGGTGACTAGTATGATGTATGATGTGTAATGTATGAATAGGTGCAGTGTGTGGGGTTCATGTGTAGTAAGCCCTCAACAATCAAGTGTGAACCAAAGCACAAGAGTGTGACATCAGGTAATGACACTAAAGTGTGTAATGAGTATGAGTATGCTATGAGATTGATGTATAAGAATGGAAAAGTGATATATGCGTAAAATGCTAATATTAAGGGGGATGTGGGATGTTATGCCCCCCTAGTGTATGATAACGTGTGTACAATGTGATGAATGATGTATGGGGGTGATGAAGCATTATAAATTTCATTTAATGGATGATGCATAAGGAGAATTAAAGTCTCATAGATGTGTGTATGTATAAGTGGTGGTATAATGGAGGAATAAGGTAATGTAAGATGAATTGAGGTTCTTTATGGTAAAATACCCCTCAACAATCATATAAGAACCATAAGAATATGAATTTTTCATCAGGAGGGTAGGGTGAAAAGAGTCACCTACCAAAGACCAATTTTACATTTAGCAGTGGAAGCATGTGGAGCATATAAACCGAAATGCATATAAAGTGTAGCATGTGTGGACTACTTTGAAGTATTAACATGATGTGGTGGATTTTTAGTGTGTCTTAACTACTAGTAGGAGGGTTATTTTCTAGGACAATTCAATTAGTTGGATGGAGATTAGATTTGAGAGGAGGCCAAGTTGCATTGAGTTTCAAGGGATACTACTTAGGTTTATTTTTTAATGCAGTAGATGACTTAGTAGGAGTGGTTGGTGAAATAATTTTGATATGTGGTTGACTTTTTTGTCTTGGCAATACCGTAGTTGATTTGTTAGGAGGTGCTTGTCTGTTTGAAGAAGGCACAAGATAAATGGTGGTGTGATGCTCATTAAGTGGAGAAGAAGAAACATCATAAATATGAGAATCATGTGATGGGACTACAATATTTTTCTGACTAGGAGAATGATAATTATGCACATGTGAGTGATTTTCAACATCATACATGTAATTAATAATAGGAGCATCTATAAATTCTGTAGAAATATTAGAGGAAGGCTCACTAGTAGCCACATAACATGGTATAAAAGTTGTAGATGGGTAAGTCGTAGGTGATTGCATAAACGAATCTTGACTAATGAAAGGAGGAATAGACTTAGGAGCTCATGTGGGTGTAACCTTTGTAATAGGATGTTGTACATTAAATTAAATAAGACCTTTACAATCAAGATTTATGATTATGTGATGTAAAGTATGGAAATTATTTTCATTATGTCCATTGATTTGATGATAATTGTAATATGGATGAACTTGATATTTTAATAACCGATAGGGAGAATAGTAATTAGTAGGTGGTAGAGTAATCAATTGATGACTAAGGATCTTAATAAGAATGTCATGTGGCATAATACTATGCTCAAATATGAGAGACTTAGGAAATGACATGTAGTGGACATAGATTGCATATAAGATGTAAAAGGAGCACGAACATGCGATTGGGAAGCATCCTTAAGCTGTTGAAATTTATATCTAAGAGATTTTGTTTTGTTTTCCATGGTGGAAAATTTATGTTGAAATAATGTATGTAAGTCCTATTCTCAAACATTGCTACTAGCTAAGTTGGATGGTGAAGAATTGCAGATTCCAGTCAATGGGATCTATCTCAAACATTGCTACTAGAAGGAGAATTCTCACCTTGTACATATTAGTCTGGGATTTCCAATTCCTCCAAGTGCTTGTGCACATTGTTGTTGTTGTTAGAATAGGTTTCATTTTCCTAAGTCCTGGTGCATGTGTTCTATTGCTTCTAGTATATGTCTTGTATGCATTTCATCAAGCTTCCAAAGGGGACTGCTGCAGTGGAAATCTCATGGTTACCTGCAATAGTTGTAAAGTTCAGATTCTAACAAATGCAGAGCAACTAAAATTAGATGTTGAGGAAGCATTCATAAATACTCATCATTCAACCCCATGGATCACAGTTGCAAGAATGGGTGGGATCTGGCTTTCTAGCAATTCAGCGGAAGTAGTGTTTAAACGACTCAAAGATGCATATCTTCAAAGCATCAAATATAATTTTAGATCATCAAGTAGAATCCATGCCCAATGGATCGCTACATGAATCTGACTATAATTCATCTGGAAGGCAGATAACCCTGCTGAGTCACCAAAATTGTTATCCCAAATTCACCCCTCGAGGTAATTTGGATAACCTGCATAATCTCCTCATGCTGGAGCAAGTAGAAATGATGGGAAGGTGAAAATCAGGTTTTGAACTTCCCCTTTCCTTCCTCTAACTTCCCTGCCCAAGAAAAAATACAAGAAATTAGAATAAATTGTAAAAAATCTAAAAAATTTGCTTTTGCTAGTGTATTGCGGAAAAATCAGGTATTTTCAGCCGAGACCGCATAGGTATGCGTGGGAAAACTGGGACCCGAAAACCCCAAAAGGCTGTAGGAGTTCAAAGTCAACCAAATAAAATATTTTTGTCCCATGCGGTATGTGGGTCATTGGGACAGATGGAACTCAAAAACCTCATTTGCCCGAAATGGTCGAAAATGAAAAGAGTCGGTGAAGTCAGGTGAATTTGGCCCGAGCGGTCCACGGGACGTCGGACGCGAGTTCGCCGTAGACCCAAAATTTCTGCACCAAGAATAAATTACTGAATTCAAGTCGAAGTAGCCCATGCCGTACAGGTACACGCGGGACAGTTGGAACCCGAAAACTTGACTTGTATGATTTTGTAATGTGGGTCAAAGGGATGCGGGTGAAGCAGTGGTCAACGTACCTCACGGCTCATCAACGTTGGGACAAACGGGATGCCAAGACCCAATTTTTCTGAAAATGCCGATAGGAAGGAGACTTGCGGGTGGATCAGAGGTTTTTTTCCAGGATAGCCAAGACACCAAGACCTGAAATACCCGATACAGCCACATGCAAGGGAAGACAGTGCAAATCAGACCCCGAACTTCAAACTGCCATAACTTTTGATCCCGAGCTCCGATTTTCATGAAATTTGACTTTATGGAATGGGGACAAGATCCAATTTTCTTAATTTTAATGAGGGTAGATATGTGAAAATAATATAAACATATTCATCTCCATTCAATCAATTGTTAATTGTCATTAAATGACATAAATGACGGGCATACCCAAAATAGTTGCACGCACTCAGAGGGCCATAACTTCTGTAATTATCAACAAAAATGCACAAAATTGGTACCGTTGGAATAATTTTTCTGATCCCAACACATGGAAATAAGGAAATTCAGAATTTGATGAGAATTCTATGGTGATTTTGTAGAAAATGTGCCCAGGTTCAGAACAGTGTTTTATTTGGTAGCTGGGATGCATTAATGAAGCATGTGTTGACATTTATCACTACTGCAAGTCATGGGACAGTATGGGGATCCTTTTGCAAGAAAAAAAACAAAATTTTACTTAATTTCCTACATCTTGCAAGTGGTTAAAGGACAAATTTCTTGATTCTCATTTTCCCTCTCACTCTCTCTTCTAAAATTTCTATAAATTGGAGTGTTGGACTCATTGTAAAGGAGCATAGTTTTGAGTATCAAAACTCTGTCAAAATTGTTTTGTGAAACCAATGTGTTGTAGGCCCTTGTAGTGGACTCCTAACATGGTGATCGAAGCCCTTGTCTTGTAATGAATTAAACTGTGTATAATTATGAAACAATAGATGCGATTTTGTGGATGTATCTTCCCCTACTATGTTTGTTTGCATTATTCTTTCCCTTTTAAAATCATTGCAAATATATTGTGTCTATTTACACTCTTGTAGGGATTCATTTTTATTATCCATGTATGGAATATTGTTGTGAATGCATTTGCTAGATTGTGGAGAATTGTTATCACCCCATCTAGTATGCACTTTACTTCCATTTTCCACACATTGGGAGACTATTCTCACACTCTCCTTTCTAGTGTATCACCGCTTTAGTGTAGGCTTTGTTTTCATGCACTCTTTCTCCTTGGTTCCTTGGAAAGTTAGACTAGGATTAGATAGTTCTACTTGCATTAGAGTAGACTGTGGCAGGTAGCTTAGGAGCAAGAACCAGCTTTCTCTAGAGGTCTATCTCAAGTAGCAAGTCCCACAACTTGGAGATAGTACTCATGTTATCTAATCACACTATGATCTCAAGCACACACACTTGTGTAAACCATAGGGTGTTATGATTTCGTGATAACACTGACCTCAGCTGCCACAATAGTGGGCTTACTAAAATGACCATTGTACTACATTTCAGACCCAAATGTAGTTATGGTGAGTATGTGTATGTTGTTCACTAGGTGCTCTTGTGTCAGTCGCACTTTGTGAAATAACAATCAATGTAGAAAATGTAATATAATGTATGTATGGAATAGAATAGAATCCCTCCCCCTTTTACGTGTGATGCAAATGTCCTAGCTTGTGCCATGATGACAGAGCTATGTGGATGCCAATGCAATAGATGGATGCAACCCTAGATGGGGTGATAGTAGTAAATGATGCTAGGTCTCTCATTATGGTCTCATAACTTTATATTTATTGGGTTCTCTTTTTCTTATTTCGTAATTAACATTGAAAAGGTTGATCATAAGAAGGATAAAGATTAGGATTAGATAGTTCTGCTTGCATTAGAGTAGACTATGGAAGGTAGCTTAAGAGCAAGAACCAACTTTCTCTAGAGGTCTATCTCAAGTAGCAAGTCCCACAACTTGGAGATAGTACTCATGTTATCTAATCACACTGTGATCTCAAGCACACACACTTGTGCAAACCATAGGGTGCTATGATTCGGTGATAACACTGACCTCAGCTGCCACAACAGTGGGCTTACTAAAATGACCATTGTATTGCATTTCAGACCCAAATGTAGTTATGGTGAGTATGTGTATGTCGTTCACTAGGTGCTCTTATGTCAGTCGCACTTTGTGAAATAACAATCAATGTAGAAAATGTAATATAATGTATGCATGGAATAGAATAGAATCCCTCCCCCTTTTAAGTGTGATGCAAATGTCCTAGCTTGTGCCATGATGACAGAGCTATGTGGATTCCAATGCAATAGATGGATGTAACTCTAGATGGGGTGATCTAGTAGTAAAAGATACTAGGTCTCTCATTATGGTCTCATAACTTTATATTTATTGGGTTCTCTTTTTCTAATTTCGTAATTAACCTTGAAAAGGATGATCATAAGAAGGATAAAGATGAGAAATGGCAAGAAGAGGTCCAAAAAGTGGCAGGAAAGTTCTAGAAGGATTAAGTTTCCCCGGGGTGGAACTAGGGCACCCATGGGTGCCCCAATACTAAATCTGGATGCCCCAGCCAAGGCTAAAATAACACAGGATGTCAGAAAATGGATGGGAATATGGGTGCAATAGGTCATAAATTACGAAATAAAATAAATAGGATGGCTAAAAGGATGGGGGTTAGTTTCAGTTTCTTCACTCAAGAACCTTCTAAATAGTAGTATAAGATTGGGATAAATAAATTTCTAAAGTGCATGAGTTTGTGACTACACACAAAGGAGAGATGAAAACACAATATGATCATAACCAATACTATTCATATGGTGTACAAATGCATCATGGCCCACTAATATACCTAAAACATACAAGGTGGGTATCTTAGGGAATTTTATGTTCCTAAAATTACTACAAGATAGAGGCAAGAAGGATAAATGATATTTTTAACAAGGTTTCTATAGGATTCGTTGATATACCTTGCATTGCATGATGTCTGATTCCATTATAGAGGTGTATTATATAAGGTGTTGTATTAAAGTGTAAAATACATCCTCACTTCACTTCATCCAATTTAATAGATCTTCACAAAATATAACATTTCCTACCAGGATGATATATTTTCTAAGGTCTAGGTATTGGTGGCAACTGCACACCTCACATCATAAGATTCGTAATAAAGTGAATTCCTACTTAGCCAAAAAAGGATAGCTCAAAAAAATTAACATAGCCCACAGCTACACAAACTTAGGGTGAATGTGTGGTAATCACCCACACATTAATAGAACCCATGAAGGTAAAAAAATTCTAAATTGTTTCTAATTACAAAGATCACCTTGTGGTTTACTTGAAGAGCATACAAAGTTCTACAAAAATGTTTGAACAAGTCATGAAGGAAAATGAAATTGAGTAAATAATAAATAATTACAAATCCATGCACATAATTGTTAGAATTTTGGTTGACTTTTAAAACTTTGACATGTAATTTGAATGCTACAAACATGTAATGACTATATCTAAACAAAAACTAAAAAATTGTAAATTGAAATACATCACAAAAATATTAGATATGTAGCAATGAACTGCAACATAATGCAATATTTAAGAGAAAAATTGTAATTTTGATGAGTCAAGAACACTTATAAATCTTCAAGAAGAAATCAACAATGTTAAAACCTAAAATTTGAGAAAAAATCAAAAGGTCAAGGGGGTCCTCCTATAGTCTATTCCAAATGTGCATACATTAGTTTTAGAATACAAAAATAAATAACAACAATGTAGATCATAATCTAGAGAAAACATTAGCATCATAAGATTGAGCTAAAAAAATGTGAAAAATGTAATTCTCTTTGATATGTGGATGTTATTGTGGATGAACAATATTGTTCTTTCTTTGCGGATGCTTAAGCAACTTATGCCAAATTGCAGCAACATGTACTCGTAAGGATGACACAGATGTTTGGTTTTGACAAATGGTTGAAAGGATAATTTAGTTAAATAATACATCATTCAATTCCCTCATATGAAGGATTGAGGGGTTTATTTATATATATTTAGGGCTTGAGAATGGTAAATTTTTATAATTAAAAAAAGAGGCACCTAGCCTCACTATTTAAAATATTTATATCAAAAAATTTGTAGGTAAACTAGGTAGAAGTTAAAGTACATTAACCACTTAGAGGTGACAAGAACATATTACAATTATTTTATAGTTAAAAGATAGTAGAGAAAACACACCCAAAGATAGTTACCTTCCTCCTCTGAACTAGAAAACATGACTATAGGTATTTCAGTATCCTTGACCTCCTCGATTATCAACGGAACTATTGATTCATACAACTTGGAGCATTCAAACTTGTCAGTAGAAATATTTAGCATGTCACATTTTGAATCCAATGTTTTGCCTTGAGAGATGTTTTCCAAAGCCTAGGCTTTGGAGATAATCTATATATGGTCCATGCAAAGTTCAATATCAAGCTCCATATACTCCATATCATCATGAATTGCAAAGGAATTTCTTGCTCCAAGAAAAATAGTCTGGATACCGATAACCTGAGACACTTGTAGTGTGTCCAAACTAGCAATGGACTGACCTGGTGTTAATTTTAGTAGCTTGGACAGTTGTTTGTCCTCACCCGAATATAGCAGCATTAGTTATGGGTAGCTTGGACAGTTGTTTGTCCTCACCCGAATATAGCAGCATTAGTTATGGGTAGTTTGGACAGCTGTTCGTTCTGGCCTAGAATTTAGAAAAATAGTTGTTAGGATAAAAACAATTGTTATTTAATATTGACTCCTTTTAGGTGACACCTCATAACCAAGGTTATTAATGGTTATTGAGTTGTCTTAATCTCATCCGTTCATTTGTATTAATCTCGGCCGTTGATTTTCAACGAGAGTAGTATATAAGGGAGTCATTGGGTCATTTGTAATAAAGGAAGTTGGGAGAGAAACTTACAGTGTTAGCAAGTAGTCTTGCAGTGTTAGCAAGGGCGCAGTGATAGCATTGGAGATAGCAGTGGAGGAATATTAGCAGGAGGATTAGGAGATTGTCGGAGCTCTGCCAGTAAGAGGCAAGCAGTATTTATATCTCTTGATTTTCTGAAGATTAATATATTTCTCATCTGTAGTACTGGTTTTCCCTATGGGGTTTTTCCAGGGAAAATTATCTGAAAATATTGTGTTCACCTTGTTGGGTATTTTTTATGTGTTTGTATTTGTGAAGTTACAGTTGTGTTATTTTTGAATATTTGTTGATCAAATAATCTTACAAGATAGGAGGTTAATAATCAGTAATTGTAATAGATTTTTCACATGGTATCAGAGCTAAGTTCAGGTAGAAGAGATTTACCCTAGGTGAAATAAAGTGAGAGTTTATAAAACCCAGTTTAACCTCTTCAAAATTATTATTATTATTTTCTTTTAAGATGGCCTCAGCAGGTTTAAGAGATCATGACAGATTGGATGGAGCCTCAAATTTTGGTGTCTGGAAAGCCAGAATTTCTCTATTGCTGGAAGAGAATAGTATCAAGGAATATGTGACCATTGTTGTACCTGTACCTACAGATGCAACACAACTCTTAGCATATAAGAAGGAAGATGCCAAGGCGAGGAGGTTGATTCTTGATAGTGTCAAGGATCATATTGTTCTGCATATTGCAAAGTTAGATACAATGAAGACGATGTGGGATGCCATTATGAATCTGTACCAGAATGCTACCACTAACTGGAAGCTGATTCTCAGATAAAAGTTGAGGAATACCCGGATGAATAAGGGAGAAGATGTCACAAGTTACCTCACTAGACTTAGACTTGTCAAGTATGAATTGGCAGCTGTTGGAGACAAACCAAATGATGACGAGCCAGTGAGAATAGTCGTAAATGGGTTTACTAAGCAGTGGGATGTCTTTGTTCAAGTCATCAATGGACGAGACACCTTACCGAGTTGGGATCAACTATGGAGTGATTTCACTCAGGAGGAGCTTAGAATAATTCTTGTCAATGAAGCCAACAATAAGAGTCAGAAAAGTGAGGTGGAATAGGAAAATGTTGCCCTAGAGGGTAAAGGGAAAACAAAGAAGGGGTTTAGTAAAGGATCAAATTCACAAGGTGAAAAGAAGAAGAAATATTCTTTGAATATCAAGTGATATGGCTGTCACGAGTTTGGCCACTATGTCAGTGATTGCCTAGAAAGGAAGAAGAATGAAAAGAAAGACAAGAAGCAAGTTGCGGCTTCAGCAAGTGCAAATGAGCTCTCTAGTAGAATCGAAGATGAGTTTGCACTCATAGCATGTATGATTAGCTCAACCTCACAGAGTGTTTGATACATAGATAGTGGGGCGTCATATCATATGACAGGAGTTAGAGAATACTTCTCCAGTTATAAGGAAGACAGCACCAGAATCCAGATCTCTATGGGGAACATGTCCAAACTCAACTTAGTTGGGAAAGCGACTGTTCAGTTTTAGAGGGAGAGTGGTAAGATGATTCCCCTTCATGATGTGTTGTATGTTCCAGGCTTAGGGATGAATTTGATTTCTTTATCTGTCCTTCAGGACAAAGGGTATAATGTACTCTTTAGAGGGGCACATGTGTTGATCAAGCACAAGGATTGGAAATCACCCATAGCTATTGGAGTCAGGAGCGGTCGACTTTATAGGCTGCAGTTTGATATTCCTAAGGCACTCATGAGCAACAGTATTCTTAGATATCAGGGAGAGCTATGGCATAGAAGGATGGGCCATATCCATCATGGAGCCCTTAAATTACTTCATGAGACAGTGACAGGTGTTCCTAAGGTGAGCACAGAGCATGATGATGTATGTAAGGGATGTGTGTTGGGGAAGTTTGCTAAAGCATCTTTTCCAAGGAGTGACACCAGATCCAAGGGCATTCTTGATCTAGTACATTCAGATGTATGTGGACCAATGTTGACGAAGTCTCTCAGAGGGTATGAGTAATTTGTTACTTTTATTGATGATTTCTCCAGGAAGACATGGATATACTTCTTGAAGACCAAGGATGAGGTTTTCAGTTGCTTCCAAGAGTTCAAAGCTCTTGTGGAGAATTTGACAGGAAGGAAGATAAAATTTCTTCGGTCAGACAATGGAGGCGAGTACAAAAGCAATGAGTTCCAGGAGTTCTGTACCAGAGAAGGAATCAAGAGAGAGTGGATTATTCCTTACAATCCGTAACAGAATGGAGTTGCTGAGAGGAAGAATCGGTCTATAATGGAGGCATCAAGGGCTATGTTGCATGACAAAGATATACCCCGTTATATGTGGGCAGAGGCATGCAATACATCAGTATACATACAGAATAGAGTTCCACATAAGGTACTAGGAAAGATGACACCAGACGAAACATTCACTGGGAAGAAGCCAGATGTCAGTCACTTTAGTATCTTTGGGAGTTTGGCATATTGTCACATTCCTAAGGATACACGTACCAAGTTAGATCAGATTGCGGAGAGAGGGTACTTTGTGGGGTACAGTGAAACCTCAAAGGCATATCGGATATTCATTCTGGGGACCAGGAGGATTATTGTTCGACGTGATGTCAAGTTCATGGAGGACAATGCATTTAGAAGGTCTAGAGATTTTCCAGTAGATGATCAGAGTGAGCAGCCAATAGAAGTTCCAAGGATCACTCAATCGAGTCAAGGGCAAGAAAGCTCAAGTACAATTACTAGTACAAGCATAGACTCAAGAGGAGAGAGTTGTCAAAGTATGGAGCAACAGGTGCAAGAAGAGATGCATCAAGAAGACATGGAGGTTGATATTTCATCCTCTATAATTGGCAGCAAGAACCGTGAGGTTCAACAGACATAGAAGAATACTCAGGAGTTAGTGGGTACTCCTAGGATGAGTAATAGACAACGGAAACCACCAGCCAGGTATGATGACTATGTTGCATTAGTTAGTATGTTGGTAGATAGTGAACCTTCTAGCTAATCAGGAGGCTGCACAACATCAAGTGTGGCAAGAAGCAATGGTTGAGGAGTATACTTCAATTATGTAGAATGATGTGTGGGAGGTAGTGCCTAGACCAACAGATAGGGCAGTGGTTAGATCATGTTGGATCTATAAGATCAAGCACTGTGTAGATGGTAGCATCGAGAAATATAAGGCAAGGTTCATGGCAAAGGGGTTCTCTCAGAAAGAGGGAATAGACTACGAGGAGACATTTTCTCCAGTTGTCAGGTATACTTCTATACGAGCTGTAATCTCAATTTCAGCACAGATGGGATGGTAGATCCATCAAATGGATGTCAAGACAACGTTTCTTAATGGTGAGTTGAAAGAGGAGATATATATAGAACAACCAGAAGGCTTTGTAGCACACAGCAAAGAGACCCACGTGTGTAGATTGAAGAGAGCGTTGTATGGACTCAAGCAAGCTCCCAGAGCGTGGTATGAACGCATTGATAGTTACTTGCAAGAAATGGGCTTTGTGAAGAGTGAGGCAGATGCTAATCTCTACTACTTGGTAGTTGGAGGTGAGATTCTCATTCTTGTCCTATATGTAGATGACTTGTTTCTTACAGGTTCACTGGGGATCATAGAAGAATGCAAGAGGGATCTTGCAGCGGAGTTCGAGATGAAGGATTTGGGACTTATGCACTACTTTCTAGGCATGGAGGTATGGCAGAAAGATGGAGAGATTTTCCTTGGGCAAGGGAAATATTACATGGAAATCTTGAAAAGGTTCAAGATGGAAGATTGCAAAGCCATGTCTACACCCATGATCGTGAATTGGAGGAAGGTAGACACATCCAGGGAGAAGGATGTAGACCCCACCTTATACAGGCAATTGATTGGTTCTCTCATGTATTTGGTCAATACCAGGCCAGATATAGCTTTTGCAGTTAACTCTCTAAGTCAGTTCATGGTTGAGCCAAAGAGAGTGCATTGGACAGTGGCAAAGCATGTGCTGCGTTATTTGCAAGGTACAATCGAGTATGGAATTAGATATGCTCGAGGTGAAAGAATCGGGTTGATGGGCTATACTGACGTAGATTGGGCAGGTAGTACAACGGACAAGAGGAGCACTTCAGGGTGTTGTTTCAGTCTGGGATCAGGAGTTGTATCTTGGTTCAGTAGGAAGCAGAAGTCTGTGGCTCTGAGTTCAGCAGAGTCAGAGTACATAGTAGCTAGCATGGCAACATGTGAAGCTATATGGCTTCGGAAGTTGCTAGTAGCTTTGTTTGGTTAGAAGGTTGGGACTACGGTGATACACTGCGACAATCAGAGTTACATCAAGTTGACTGAGAATCCAGTGTTTCATGATAGGTCAAAACATATAGACATCAAGTATCACTTCATTAGAGATTGTGTACAGCGTGGGGTTGTTAAGCTCCAGTTTGTACCTACAGATCAGCAGGTAGCAGACATTCTGACAAAGGCATTGGGGAAGGAAAAATTCATCTTCTTCAGAGAGATGTTGGGTGTCATGCAAAACAGCTTCCTCGTTAAGAGGGAGTGTTAATTTTAGTAGCTTGGAAAACTGTTTGTCCTCACCCGAATATAGCAGCATTAGTTATGGGTAGCTTGGACAGTTTTTTGTCCTCACCCGAATATAAGAGCATTAGTTATGGGTAGTTTGGATAGCTATTCGTTTTGGCCTAGAATTTAGAAAAATAGTTGTTAGGATAAAAACAATTGTTATTTAATATTGACTCCTTTTAGGTGACACCTCATAACCAAGGTTATTAATGGTTATTGAGTTGTCTTAATCTCAGCCGTTCATTTGTATTAATCTCGGCCATTGATTTTCAATGAGAGTAGTATATAAGGGAGTCATTGGGTCATTTGTAATAAAGGACCTTTCAAAAAAGTTCAAACTTTCAGTGTTGGACAAGTAGTCTTGAACAAGTTGTTTGGATCCCAAACCGGTAAGCGCAACAGTGAGCCTTGAAGCAGATAGCAGTGTTTGGAATATCAGCAGGATGGATGAAGGATATTGTCGAAACTCTGCCAGTAAGAACATATAAGTAACTTTCGGTCTATTTTGAATCAATTATCAGGGATAAAACTTAAAGTAGAGGATGATGATGCAAAAGCTGTTTTGTTGAATAGTATGCCATCTCGCTATTCAAACATTGTTTTTACTTTGAGCAAGATCAATCCTAGCCTAGAAGATCTAATTTCTTCACTGATAGATGAAGAAAATAAGAATGTTACACCAGAATAAACTGCAATGTATGGTAAAAAAAAAGTCATATGATAAAGGGAGATTTAAATCTTCTTTTAAACAAAGCTCAAATTTCAGAGATACAAAGAAACATATCACTTTGTTAACTATTGTAAACAAGATGGACATGTATCTATAAACTGCAAGAAAAGAGCACGAGATTTACTTGATGGAAAAATAGAAGAAAATGCCATGGTTGCTAATGAAGAAGAAGACAGTGATAAAGAAGAACCTTTGGGTGATGGTTATGAATCTGAAAACTTCCTTCTTTAGATAACTTTCAGATGGAGGCTGGAGGCAACGGAGGAAGGAGGTTGATCAGCGACCTCTCGTCAGGCACCATCGACGAGGCCGCGGTATTGATTTGGTGGCCAAGTATTTCAGTTGTGTGTTTGATTTCATTATTGTGTGTTTTATAATAAGAACAGATGTCACATTCCTGTTCAGAGTTGTATTTCCTTTTATAAACTCCTGATGTAAATATGTGATAGTAGAAAGATAAAAGCACAAGAAAAAAGTAGCATCATGTTTTTCTTGAAGAGGATGAACTTTGAGAGGTTCATGAGCAGGGGCTCGTACCTAGGACAGAGGTCCGTTATTGTCGAACAGGGGTCCATATTTGCTGAACAGAGGTTCAGTGTACCAATATCATGAGCATGCAGAGGCAGGCAAGCTGTAGAAGATGTGTGAATGTTTTTCTCTACATTGTTCACATTAGGGGAGTGTATGTGTGGAAATATCTAATGTTAACAATAGGGGAGTGAATGTTAGGAATAATATTGTGAACATTAGATATTTATATATTTGTGTGTGTGCAAATATATATTATATATTGTGTGAGTAAATGATGTAAGTGAGTTGTAACTCACGTAGATAAGAGTTGTTGAGTGATTAGTGGATCACGAGATATTCTAGGGAGTAGTTTGAGATTGAAGTTGACTCCTTATATTAAGGAGATCAATCTTCTATATATTGTAATCTCCCTTGTCTAATAAAACATCACCGAATGAATTGAAATCATTGTGTTCATGTTTACTGTTCTGTCTGTTTCATGGTTTATAATCTGCACAACATCAAGTGAGAAAAATTATATCATGGTTGAGGAGTATACTTCAATTATGCAGAATGATGTGTGGGAGGTAGTGCCTAGACCAACAGATAGGGCAGTGGTTGGATCGCGCTGGATCTATAAGATCAAGAACGGTGCAGATGGTAGCATCGAGAAATATAAGGCAAGGTTCGTGGCAAAGGGGTTCTCTCAAAAAGAGGGAATAGACTACGAGGAGAAATTTTCTCCAATTTCAGGTATACTTCTATACGAGCTGTAATCTCAATTTCAGCACAGATGAGATGGTAGATCCATCAAATGGATGTCAAGACAACGTTTCTTAATGGTGAGTTGAAAGAGGAGGTATACATAGATCAACCAGAAGGCTTTGTAGCACACAACAAAGAGACACATGTGTGTAGATTGAAGAGAGTGTTGTACGGACTCAAGCAGGCTCCCAGAGCGTGGTATGAGCAAATTGATAGTTACTTGCAGGAAATGGGATTTGTGAAGAGTGAGGCAGATGCTAATCTCTACTACTTGGTAGTTGGAGGTGAGATTATCATTCTTATTCTATATGTAGATGACTTGTTTCTTACAGGTTCACTGGGGCTCATAGAAGAATGCAAGAGGGATCTTGTAGCAGAGTTCGAGATGAAGGATTTGGGACTTATGCACTACTTTCTAGGCATGGAGGTATGGCAAAAAGATGGAGAGATTTTCCTTGGGCAAGGGAAATATTGCATGGAAATCTTGAAAAGGTTCAGGATGGAAGATTGCAAAGCCATGTCTACACCCATGATCATGAATTGGAGGAAGGTAGACACATCTAGGGAGAAGGATGTAGACCCCATCTTATATAGGAAGTTGATTGGTTCTCTCATGTATTTGGTCAATACCATGCCAGATATAGATTTTGCAGTTAACTCTCTTAGTCAGTTCATGGTTGAGCCAAAGAGAGTGCATTGGACTGTGGTAAAGCATGTGCTGCATTATTTGTGAGGTATAATCGAGTATGGAATTAGATATGCTCGAGGTGAAGGAATCAGGTTGATGGGCTATACTGACATAGATTGGGAAGGTAGTACAACAGACAAGAGGAGCACTTCAGGGTGTTGTTTTATTCTGGGATCAAGAGCTGTATCTTGGTTCAGCAGGAAGCAGAAGTCTGTGGCTCTGAGTTTAGCAGAGTCAGAGTACATAGTAGCTAGCATGACAACATGTGAAGCTATATGGCATCGGAAGTTGCTAGTAGCTTTGTTTGGTCAGAAGGTTGAGACTACAGTGATACACTGCGACAATCAGAGTTGCATCAAGTTGACTGAGAATCCGGTGTTTCATGATAGGTCAAAACATATAGACATCAAGTATCACTTCATCAGAGATTGTGTACAGCGTGGGGTTGTTAAGCTACAGTTTGTACCTACAGATTAGCAGTGTAGTAGACATTCTGACAAAGGCATTGGGGAAGGAAAATTTTATCTTCTTCAGAGAGATGTTGGGTGTCATGTAGAACAACTTCCTCGCTAAGAGAGAGTGTTAATCTTAGTAGTTAGTAGCTTGGATAGCTATTTGTCCTCATCCATTTGTTATGGGTAGTTTGGACAGCCTAGAATTTAGAGAAATAGTTGTTTTTTTCAAACAAATATTGTTAGGATAAGAACAATTGCTATCTAATATTGACTCCATTTAGGTGACACCTCATAACCAAGGTTGTTATGGTTATTGAGTTGTCTTAATCTCAGCCATTCATTTGTATTAATCTCGGCCGTTGATTTTCAATGAGAGTAGTATATAAGGGGGTCATTGGGGTCATTTGTAACAAGGAAGTTTTAGAGAAACTTGTAGTGTTAGCAAGTAGTCTTGCAGTGTTAGCAAGGGCGCAGTGATAGCGTTGGAGATAGAAGTGGAGGAATATTAGCAGGAGGATTAGGAGATTGTTGGAGCTCTGCCAGTAAGAGGAAAGCAGTATTTGTATCTCTTGATTTGCTGAAGTTTGATATATTTCTCATCTGTAGTACTAGTTTTCCCTACTGGGTTTTTCCAGGGAAAATTGTCCAAAAATATTGTGTTCACCTTGTTGGGTATTTTTTATGTGTTTGTATTTGTGAAGTTACAGTTGTGTTATTTTCCAATATTTGTTGATCAAATAATCTTACAAGATAGGAGGTTAATAATCAGTAACTATAATAGATTTTTCACACTTGGGTCATTCATTACTTTAACAACTTCCTCCACCACCGCCGAGTCCCCATTTCTGGTGGATAAATGATCATGGAGAAGATTTATAGCCATCGATATGAGCATATTAGGGTCTTTGACATTTGGAATCAGAGCCTGCTGCCAGAAATCTATGGCTTCTTTAATAGTAATCTAGGTGCCTTTATCGAATAGACAACCCGCATTCAAGAGCTGTCTTAGTTTGAGGTCATTTATTAGTCCCATAAAGGAGTGATGGACGTCATCGATGGAGTACTTGTGAACCAAATTTTCCTATATCTCATGTATAGTATTGCTCTCAGTTGCTTTACCTTTTCCTTCCTTGGTGCGCATAACAATCCTTGCCACATTCTTCCATGTCTCCATTTTATTTTCGCAAAGACATAAAAGATCCTTGAAATGTTCGAATGGAGAACACAAATGGAGTTTGGTGATACCCTTCACGCATGCCAAAAAATAGTCCACCAATGTCAAAAAAACATGACAATAATTCTCATGAGCATAAGAGAGTACATTGAGGTGCCCTGCCATAATTACAATTACAAATGTGTGGGATCTGTCCCTATCACTTGTGGTGATGTGATATGACCATCTTGCTTAATTAAATTTCCTATTTCCTTAATTAAATCAGTTGGTTGCAAGATCACCAACTTTTCATTTTTTAAGTTAAGCTCAGCCCCCAAATCGGCGAGGCTTTCAAAAACTATATTCGCTCTTATGAAGGTGTGGAAAATTGATTTTGAATTAAATAAGATGATAGAATCTTCAACTATATGGAATGAATTATAGTGTTCTATTTTTTTCCTGCTTACCGCATTGATAATGATCTATGAATCGCCATTAATAAGGAGGTAATTCCAACCCTTTTCCTTTGTAATTTTAAGAGTACACCAAAGAGATTTAGCCTTCGTAAGGTTATTAGAGCAATGCTCAATAGCTTCAGCAAAACCAAGGATGAGGTTTCCCAAGGAGTTACGAAAGATGCCACATGCCCCAACCCTTACAGGATTAATTTTAGCCTTTCCATCAAAATTGAGCTTGATGAAACCATTAGGTGGTGACTTCCATTTAACTCGTCTTTTTTGCATTACTTTTTTTTTTCCAATCCCTTTATCAGGAGAGAATGATGAATTATTAAATTGATTTTTTAGAGATAGAAAAGGATTTGGTAGATTATTTTAATGTGATGATGGAGGTGAGTGAAGAATGGAAGATTTGGCAGAGGATAGTTGATAATCTTGAAAAATGGGGGATTTAATGATATTTTCTTATTTGATGATGAAGGTTAGTGAAGACTTTGAAGGATTTCATGGAGGATATTAGAAAACGAGAAATTTGATGAGATTATTTTACTTGAAAATTGAGGTTGGTCAGTACTTTGGAGAATTTGGTACTGGGGGTTGATAAATGTGTGAGAAATTGGGATTTTAAGTAAAAGATTAGGTAAATAAGATAATGATATTTGAGGTGGAGCATAAAGTGGATTATTAAATTATTATGTGAGTAGTTAGTCTTGGATTTGATTAGGCGAGTGATGATATATTTAGCTAATAAATAGTAATTAATTAATTACTTAAATATTAATGTATTTAAATTGGGATGAATGGATTAAAGTAATTGATATAATGGTGCTAGGGTATGTTTAGCCAAAGTGGTGACAGATTTGGTATGTTTATAATATCCTAATTATAACTCTTAGTATATGACACTTCCATCATTTGAGGAAGACATTAAATATTATTAAATCAATTTTTGTAGAATGAACTAAATTATAACAAACTATTATGAAAATAGTTTGGAGCATTAAAATTTCATTGTAAATTTGTGTGACATCATTGCAATATATGCACCAAAGACAATACATCAATCACACACTAGAAATGGTCCATTTCATTTTAAGCATTGTGTTCAAATCTCATAATATATTACAAAAATAAGTTTTACTAATTATATAGTGATTGAACTATACCAACCTTAATAAATAATATCATAATTTGTAATTATAATTTAATTTTAAATTTAATATATGTAGTATAATTTTGAAATTAAAATTTTATCTATTATTTTCAATTATCATTTTTAATATCTCTATAAATTTAATAACTTTTAGAATGAAAAAATATTATAAATTGCAATTTTACAATTGTAAGATGAAAGTATATTTTAATACTTGTTTTTAAATTATAAATCGATATTTAATAATTTTAAATAAGAGTATATTAATTAGTACTACCCTACATACATACAATTAGTTAATTGAAAAAATTAAATTAATATATCCAACGCTACCTATTTAAACAATAAAATAAAGTGTAAACCGTTCATTTTCACAGTCGTATTTTAAAAATCACCATTTTACATGCCTAAAATAACTAAAAACATCAAAATAACTCGCATATTCCGGCACCAAAATCATTATAACCGGTCTTGCTTCTAAACTATTGTTAGACCGAAGTAGAGGAAGAAATTCCGGCAAAGCATTTGAAATGTGATCGTGAAAGAAGGCGGCTCTGCAGTGAAATGCCGAGCTCGTTGCAATATTATCAGCTGACTTCCATACTCAATATCACTGCTTTTGAGTGGACAAATTCCCCGTCACTGTGTTTCGTGTTGAACCAAATCTCTTTGAGAGCTCCACTACAATTCACACATAGAACATGGAGGACATTTCTTTCTTTAAATTGATACACTATGTTGCAATGATTTATTTTCTTCTTTAAGTATATCCTCTTTCACTATAATTATCTTTGAGGCGCAGAAATAATTTCAGAAGAAGCAGTTAAAATAATGCCTGAATCGGAGATGAAGGTAGAAAAGACATTTGAATTGGTGAATCCTTCAAAGCCAACGCCTACAGGAACACTCTACCTGTGCAACATTGATCTTACTGTGGTTTTCCCAGTGGAAACAGTGTATTTTTTCAAGAAAAGTTGTATTGAGCATAGTGCAGATGATGTGGTGGGTAAAATGAGGGAGTCGCTTTCAGATGTGCTGGTTGCATACCATTTTATGGCCGGAAGGCTGCAGCAGAACGGTGAGGATGGAAGAGTGGAGCTCAATTATAACAGAGCTGGTGTTCTGTTTGCAGGAGCTTCTTCACAGCTTACTCTGGCCCAGCTAGGAGATGTGTCTCTTCCAAATCCTTCATTTAGAAATCTTGTCATCAGGATTGATGAATTCAAGGAGCTTAACGAGGCTCCTGTCATGACCATGCAGGTATAAAAAAGCAGAACCTATTCTTTAATTTATTTTTGTTTGGAAACCACTCTGCCTACTATAAATTGGAGATTACATATAGTTGATTTACACTTGTTGAGTAAGTATATATTTGTATTCAATCCTTCCTTTAGTTTAAGCAGCCACAACTAGGAGACATTCAATCAGTAAAAGTCACCCACGAAACTATTCTGACTCTATTGACTCTTCTTGTGAGAAATCAAGTCTTACTAAATGCAGAACCTATTTTTGTATTATTAAAATTTGGTTAGGTATTTATTGCATTTTGTAATGGACAATTTCCTTTAGAATTATTTATGATTATGCTTAACAAAATAGGTAGCAAGTCTCTTTTATATAATCTATATATGTTTATTCTCTTTCCCTGTTTAAGCTTTTTCTTTGTTCAAAAAATTCTAACGCAGGTTACTCGATTCACTTGTGGAGGATTCAGCATAGGACTGGTAACCTCCCACTGCATGATGGATGGTAAATCTGCTTCAGAATTTCTGGCCAACCTTGCATCCATGACGAGGGGCCAGGGCCTCCTTAGGCAACCCAATTTCCTGAGAAACTCCCTAACATCTCGTTCTCCTCCACAGATAAATTATCCCCACCATGAATACATCAAGCTCAAGAACCTCTCTGCACAAACAGCATTCACCACTTCAGACGCACAAACACATTTCCTTGCCACACTGGCACAAAATCAATCCATCAGAGTCTTCACTTTTTCCTCACAGATGGTACAAGACCTAAAGAAAAAGGCCATGCAAGAAAAAATTCTAAGCAACTGCTCCACGTTCGAAGTAATGATGGCCCATATATGGCAGGCCAGAACTAAGGCAGTTTTTACTGACCCAAAACTGAAAAGCACTGTGTTATTTGCAGTGGACATACGGTCTAACATGGTTCCACCCCTACCCACAGAATTTGTTGGTAATGGAATTGCCACTGCCATTGCAAGTGCTTCTGTGCAGGACCTTAATGAGAATGGTCTGTCATTTTGTGTTGCAGAGATTCAGAATGCCGTAGCTCGTATGACAGATGATTATGTGAGGTCTGCTATAGATTGGCTGGAGGTCAACAAGGGAATTCCTGCCGCCATTAATGGCAACTTTTTTCTCTCTGCTTGGTGGAAGCTGCCTTTTTATGAATTGGATTTTGGGTGGGGGAGGCCGGTGTATGCAGGTCCGATTGTCAGTGGCATGGCTGAGTTTGTTCTTTTGCTCTCCAATGGCTCTAAAGGAGCAGTGAATGTGTGGCTTATTCTGGAACCTCATCAGATGGAGAAATTCGAAGGGCACATCATGGATATATGAACAACATAAAGATATGGATTCCATTAATGTTACAAGCTTAAATAATGACGTTAGAAAACTCATGTGTACAAGCTTGTAATGGTGGAAACAAATATAGATTGGTGAATAATAGTATTCAAGTTCATGTAATCTCAAGATACTTTTTTTCATAAAAATAATTAATATTGTCTATGTATAATTTAGTTAGCCATGAACACTTAAGTGTAAAGGTGCTTATAAAAATGATTGATATTGTTTATGAATGCATGAACATTTAAGTGTCTATTTCGGTTATTGTTACTCAACCTATACAATTACACTTATGTATTATGATTGTACATATATGTTACATGAAATCTTCATCTATATTATATAGCTCGGTAGGCAATATTTGTAAATATCAATTGTTTGTAAATATCAATAAATTATATGGACTAGTATCACAAGATTTACTGCAAAGAACTTACTAAAGGGTTACCGTTTTTAATAAGAGATTGAATATTAGATTCACAAATATTGATAGACAAAGTGTTTATCACATATTATGTTTACCAAAAATAAAAAACTTATTATAAACTCAATAGAGCATGGAAATGTCCCTCCTACCAATATAATGGTTGACTTGCTGTAGGAAAAGTATGTTTGTTTGTTCAACTTTCTCAATACTTATATAATTTTAAAATTGGCATTCACTCTTATAATCTTAAATCTAGAAACAATAAAAACTATTCAAAATCTGTCCAATTCTATAATGTGAATTGCTATATTGTTTTTTTTTTTTTGTCATATTGGTATAGAATAGACCAATCCTCTTTACTCTACCTTCCCTACATTTAATGTAATGATAGTTTCTATTCAACCCTCTTTAGTTAGCCACCTATGCATTTAGTGTGCATACTATTATAATTAATTGGTTTTCATTTGAGAGGTTTTCCTTTCTTAGTAACAACTTCAAAGGTTTTCTTAACATTCATGAATGCTATTGGGTTAGTGAAGAAGTTGGGCGGACAAAAAAGGACAATTTTTTTTAAGTGAAACAAAATTTAGAAGAAACCAAATATATTATTACAATATGTACATACCGAATGTGAATAATTAAGCTTAATAATGACCAAGTTAATGGATATAAAGTGTTATAGCACATACATGGTTTTGATTGTTTTAATCAACCTCAATTTTTAGAAAATGGATAAAAAGAAATATTTAATAAAATAAATAATAGTCAATGTTTCTTATACTTTGATTTTATATTAGTCAATATAAGAAAATAGAAAATAGAAAATAGAGTCACTTCATATCTTAAATAATTGGTTTCAGATCTCTATGAGTTGTTATTTACGAGATAGCTTTTAAAATTTCAATTTGGTCCTCATTTATTAAGATATTGAGTTTAAATTTATCTTGGTCTAAAATTTCTACCCACTATATATGTGTAGGATATATGTATGTAGGAGTTATAGATGTGTCCAAACTAAAATTTACAAACCCCACATTTCAAATAGTATTTTCACTATTTTCCTTAGAACATCATAAATGAATTATAATGATTTGGTGATCCCTTACATATTCAACACCAAGTCAAAGTTTCATTTTATGTTTTAGGAATTCATTTATTCCCCTTTCTAAAAAAATAATTTATAAATAATTATTAGGGTTTTGCATGCCCCCTTCTTATGAGGGTTAAGTTTTTTTTATTATATTTTTTATCCATGTAGGATTGTGTACGTTGGTTTATTGTGTATATTTTTCAAACTATAGTTTACTTATGATGGCTCATCGTATAGATGTATTATTTTTTAATATTATAAATACTTCTATACTAAAGATCATTATTATAATGATTATTATTATTATCTGTATGGATATAACGAGAATGAACTAGATGGTGAAACTCATATTGTATCACATGTTATAGATGTTATGGACGTTTCCAAAATCAAAGATAAAAATGAGGAAATTAATATACGTTCACCAAATTTAAATGATGTATAATTTAAGGAAAATCTTATTAAGGATTTATTTGATGATGTAAATTGTACCCATTCGTTTTATATTTTACTAACTAATATTTCTAATCTTTGTAATTACAATGATGCTTTATTTCCATATATTGATAGTCATGATCATGTTTTTAGTAACATTTATACTCTTATATTTGAAATCAATGGTGAAATGATATTTTTGAATGAATTCTGAATCACAATACTATTATATCAATTATTCAAATAGTGTCAATGATACACATAATAGGTGAGACACTACTACACAATGTCCAATTAGTGCCATTTTGGCTCATTTTTGAGTCAGAAATCAACTTTTTTTGGAATATTTCATTGTTTTTCTTGAATAAAATTGTATCAAATGTCACCAGACAAAAGTGACGCAAATGATACTTGATTGAAAAAATTTAGTTGCGTCGAATTACCATCATTTTTACACCACTTTAGCACCATATTTTCACTGAGTATGCATTTACTTTTTGTCACCTAATAAGGACACAATTCCTACAATATTAACACTAAATGGTGAAATGATATTTTTGAATGAATTCTAAATCACAATACTATTATATCAATTATTCAAATAGTGTCAATGATACACATAATAGGTGAGAAACTACTACACAATGTCCAATTAGTGCCATTTTGGTTCATTTTTGAGTCAGAAATCAACTTTTTTCGGAATAGTTCATTGTTTTTCTTGAATAAAATTGTATCAAATGTCACCAGACAAAAGTGACGCAAATGATACTTGATTGAAAAATTTTAGTTGCGTCGAATTACCATCATTTTTACACCACTTTAGCACCATATTTTCACTGAGTATGCATTTACTTTGTGTCACCTAATAAGGACACAATTCCTACAATATTAACACTAAGGGGTGACACAAATGTGATGCAAAAATAGTTCAAATATTAAAAAATAAATAAATATGATTAATAATAATTACAAATGGTATAATTTCAAATAATGATATTAATTATTTTTTACTTATTTACAAACATAAAACATTATGTAATAAAATATTATTTACATTGTATTTTATTGAGAAATTGCACGCTGAGAATTTCTAAATTATCAAAATATTATTAACAATAATAAAAAAGAAAATGTTTCAATTCAAAATGTGTTTTACCATGATATATATCAATGTAATTTTGAGGGAGTACTAAGAGGTCCCTTATTAATTACAAAACAAATAGATGTATAACTACATCCTAAATATGACAATGATAGGACTCGTCCTCCCTACTCAATCCTCACAATCTTGCTAATCTTCTCGATCTTACTCCTCCTCGTCCTATTAATCATCCTCTTCATCATAATCTTCATCATCCTCATCATCCTTGTCCTTCTCTACATCCTCTTCGTCAACCCAATTTTCTTACCCTAACAAAAATTAATGATAAAATGTTAAAAGTGTTTAATTTTAATTTAAATCTCTTGTGTACACAACAAATTCAACACTAGTACATGTCTTACCAGTACATATTGATTATCTTGTTCCCATAGATTAAAGGGCATCATGTTCCATTCCAAGTCTTTTTAATGTTTCACATAGTTTCTTTGTTACATGCTTCATATAGAGATCTTCACACAAATACAATTATATGACAAAATTACATATATTATGATATTTTACGAAAATAAAACATTTTTTTAAAACAACACAACTCCATAATTTTTAGATTATATAAAACTTATACATTTATTAGTGGCCTCTTGTAATATTTTTGGCCTAAACAATGAGTCATGAACAACCATTTTTTAGACTTTGGATTCATACACCTTGAGTGCATTACTTGTATTATATACATCAATTGCAATATGTATTGATTTTTTAATCAATCACCATGTTATACATTTGCCATTGTTGTGTGATTGTAGACCATATTTATCATTTATAATATGTGAATGATAACTAGACAACATAAAATATCAAATTTAGGAAAATATATTTATCATTATCAACCTAAGTCTAAAGCTCTAAACAGTCCTCTTGATAATGCAAATGCCAACATATATCATTACATTCATTAAATAACTTATAGCCATATTAGTGTCCTCTTCTACCCTCTTGTTACACAAATCAAACTAAGCCTCTTTCTCTATTTTCCAAGGTCAAAGATATCTCCTCTCACCATTTGTGTTTCCTTAGTAGTCAACCTACAAATTATAAATATAAATAATTTTTAAAAATTTGTATAGTTTTTTATTAAAAATTATATTTATGCAATGTAATTACCCTCAAATTCCTCTTTATTGTCTTAGACCCTTACGATACAATTTTCTAATAGCTTTGGGTCATATCGAGTATTCCGAAACTCGGTGAAATTTATATCAAACATCCTTATCAGTCTCTTAAGTGGGATTTACAACGACTCTAGATGACAATATGAATGAATAAATTTTCATGTTTAGTCAACTATTCTTTGTTTAAAATACCTGAAATGGAAAAATTAAAAATAGCTTATACAATGATGAATTAAAATAAAATAAATTATTTTAGCGTAAATAACATATATTAAAATACGTACATTCCCCAAATATCCATTAATATCATCATGTCATCATTTACATAGATGTAATCTTTGAGGTCCCCGTGTATCTAGTGTTTATAGTTATTACAAATAAGATGAGATCTTCTATGAATGGTTGTTTTTGAAGAGGGTGAGAGTACATTGTCATCTCTCCTTAATACACTCGGGAATAGGTCACTCATAATCGTAGGAATAATATCTCACCGTTTCACTTATTTTAATTTTTAATTCTTAGTAGGATGAGAGGGACCTTCCTTTGATGAGGATCTAGATAAAAAAAATTGAGTCATTATAAAATGATTATTTAAATAATAAATAAATAATTTATACCTATATGTAGATGACTCTCTCATCCTATTACCACCCTCATCCTCATGTCAGTTGATATGGGATGTAGGCCTATCATAATCAATTCACATTATAATTGGTCAATTACAGGAAAAAAATGTATTAAAAAATAAAATAAAAATATATACCTCTATGCAGGGGATGTA
Source organism: Taxus chinensis (assembly GCA_019776745.2). Classification (NCBI taxonomy): domain Eukaryota; kingdom Viridiplantae; phylum Streptophyta; class Pinopsida; order Cupressales; family Taxaceae; genus Taxus; species Taxus chinensis. The sequence goes on from CM034146.1 coordinate 112,710,783, forward strand.
CTGAGAGAAAAGAAAGGATGTGTGATCATTTCACATTCATTATCATTGTGTCAGTCTATATGGGAAGTAGAATTTTGATACAAAAATTGTATTTTTTAGTAAAAAATAAATAGTTTTGTAATTAAAATTTAATTATAAATATATACCTTTGTACTGAGTCCCTAGAGGTTGAGGAATGTACACTCAAAAAAGTGTGGTGGTCTTCATTAGACGACTCTTGTAGGTCTCTATAATTAGTAAACCTTTCATTATGAAGATGTATAGTTATAATTTTTAAATGTGAAAAAATATTATTAAATTACAAAATATACTACAAATGTATACCTCCGTGGTAGGAACATAGAGGTGCATGAACATAAAGGTGACACATGGGATTCATCTAAATCCTCATCCATGTCATATCGTGCCAAACCACAATCTCTAGAGCCATCATAGGTGAAGACATAAATGTTTTTGTAAACATATTGCGTCCTTTCTAATAATAGTTGATTGTTTTTTAATTTTTTTACTATGATAAAGTGGGTTGAGGGTACCCAAACCCCATAACAATATGTTATAAATGGAGTCAAAGATAGAACAATGAGGATTGAGTGAATTTGCCTCTACCAGCGCAATAAATAAACCATAACAATCCCGCCATAAAAACAACAAATTAGAACATAAAAACTACAATATTATAACTCATCCCTGACGCTCCTTCCCACAGGATCTTAAACACATTTTAAGTGGTTATTTTTCTATTTTCCCTTTCTTATTTTTACCCACATTAATCCAACCTACATCACTATTTGGATTTACATTTTCCCTAGTGTGAATCAGAATGATAATTTCAAGATTATCCTTTTACTCATGAGTCTGAGTCGCAAGAGGAAGGAAATTAGTATCCTCAACAAAACCATGAGGTGTAGCCTTAACTACAGGAGTATGGGAATGAATGGCCTCCAAATTCATCATATTAGGATCATCTTCATGCTGAGAAACTTCCTTTGAATCACTATCAGGATGACTATTAATAACCATGTGAATAGGATCTAAATTCTTCCACCAAGAAGATCAACTTTTACCCTATTTTTTCCCCATCAGACAATCAATAGCTAAGTGACCTAAAGAGAAAAAAGTCTTGCATCTGAAAGGGAAACCTTCATCATCTAGATTTTGAGTCCAGATTCAGTCCTCCACTATGAGATCAATAGTAGCCAAATAATTAGTAGAAGTATTCATATCTACCAATATATGAGAATATGTAGTTAAATCACATTAAGATATATTCAGATCTATAGCCAGACATTTACCCAAGGCACCCCTATTGAGAGTAAGCAGTTTTTTCTCCAAAATTGGAGGGGTAAGTATGGTCACTGGATCCAAATTGGTTTTATATGAAAGGTTTTAGTTACCAGGTTGAACAAGGGTGACTATGATTTCATAAGGAGGAAATGAGATTTAAAATCCTAGACTTTACCAAATATCAAATGTCTATCTAAAATTTTGTCAAAAAATATAATGAAAAATCCTCTAGAAGTGGGGTAAATATTTGTAGTTCCCACTCCTCTTCAACATCATATTGATATCTTTTGTTTATCATTATGGATTAGAGATGTTGATATTGTTGTATATTTGACCTGCAGATATTGTTAGACAGACGTTACTATCTCATTAGATTTTGATATTGATAGATGGACATTACTGTATATGATTTGATTAGCATGATGTTAGAATGTAGAGGTATTTTGAGTACTGATATGTTGTGACTCATATTATGATTCATATAGATTCTTTGAGACATGGATAGACATTCGGTATTGATGATGATAATGTTTTGTTAAACTATTTATATACTGACATTCTTAATTCTCATTGTATTGATCATGTTTTGATGTCTGAGCTAATCTTGTGATTTCCCTTATATTGATGGAATGGTAGAATAGGAAATGATTATGAAATTGTAAACGAATGATAGCATGAATTATCTTAGATGATGATGATTTCATTATATGATGATGTTTACTGATAGATGTACATATATTTTATCATTGATGTATTTGATGTGGATGCAAGGCCGAAGGAGGTATTGTTTGATTTTAAAGGTTATTGTATCACAAACAAAAGAGGGTTAGGAGACCAACCGTAGCGAAATATCTAATAGTTTTAACGACAGTCACCATGGAAACTTTATGTAATGTAATTATTCTTATGGTTAGGATGTTAGGAGGTCCCCATGGGGGGGAAACCTCAAATTGTGACCATGGGATATTTTTCCTTCTTACTTTTCCTTTGATTAATTTGTGTGTTTGTATTTTATTATTGCATTGTAATTCACTTTTGTAGTATTGATTTAATGTACTCTTGTTTAGTAATTAAGTATGTTAATTAAGTTAATTTTGAGATGTGATCAAATCGGGGAATTTATTTGGGTAGATAGTCCTTTTGAATGTGTGATTTGAAGTTGTATTATAATCAATTTACTTGGTGTGTACTCAAACCATAACTCTAAATTCAAATTTTGACTTGCGAGCCAATTTTGGAGGCTTGTGGGACAAGCTAGGTTTGTCCCACACCTCTTAAATTCACCCACCAACTATAGCTATGAGGTGTTGGGTTGATGTTAGGCCTCATTATGTGTTTTGGGGGAGAAAAGAGGCAATTAATTGCACTCTCTTACATCTTATTTTATTAGTGTCCTTTGGAGTATGGGGGTAGTGTTTGTGTATGGAAGAGGCTTGTCATATCCTCAACCACCAATTTATTTCCTTGAGTTTGATGTTTGACTTGGGTGATTTGGAGTTGAGGAGAAATGATGTGTTATCCTATATGGAGCCACATCACCCTCCTCTTATCTCTTTTATATATATGTGTGTTTTTTGTTTATGTTGGTAGTTACTCATTCATTTTTACACGCTTGTTCTTTTGGAAATTTCTTGGTTTTCTTCTTGGATATTTTGGAGACTTCTTGTGGAGAGAATTGCTTGGTTTGGGAAGATTAAAATCTGGTTGAAGATTTTGCAAGCTCAAGATGGCAAGGTAGGGCCTTTTCCTTGTTCTTAATTTACTTGTTTGTGTGTGTTTGCAAAGAAAATGGTTGTAGGTATGTATTTGGTGTGCTTGTGGTTAGTATAGCATGGCCTTAGGATGTATGGGAGATATAAAATGGAAGAATTATGGGAGAGAAAAGGAATATTATAGGCATTATGGATGGAGTTTCACCCATGGTAGAGAAAAGGGATAACATTGCTTTACCTTTGGTATTTTGCATGGGATGGAAAAGGGGATTTGTTGAGAAGTTGGTTGTGTATTTGAAGGTTTATTGGGTGAAACCCCCTATCTCATTTGGGAGATAAAAGGAGGTGATTTCCATTGTTCTACTCTCCCTTGTATTTTATATAACCCTATGTGATGTGATTTATGTCTTGTGTTGTTGCATTTTGGTGTTGTATGTATTGTTTATATTTTTTGGCTTGTGAGTAATGTGGAAGCAATTGTTAAGTTATCATTGGTTGCAAACATGGTTTATTTCACTACAATTGGGGCTCAGTGGGCCAATGAGGGAAATGGATTCTTTCCCTCATTGGAATCATGGTTGGGAGGTAAGTATTTCCTACACCCCCTCCCTTGTTTGTGATTGAAGAAAGGAAAAGCTTGAAGTGAAGACTATTATGTTGAGCCCATGAAATAATACCTTCTTTTGTATATTTATGTCATGTTGTCTGCAGTTATGTGAAGGGATTTTAACTTGTATTTCAAGAGTCCGATATTATTGTAAATGTATTGATAAATGTTTATTTATATTAAGCTTTCAAAATGTATTTATATTGGAAAGAAGACATGTATAGTTGTAGCTTGTTGCTATTATATTTTCTCAACTTGTAAATTTTTCAAAGGATGCATTGGATGTAATATTGCATCTTAATAGTTAGTTCTTGTAAAATGAGTTCATTATGAATTGAATTATTTTAGTTAAAATGAGAACCTTGAAATGGTTTTGTGGTGAAAATAAATTTCTCTCTAGTCTAAACTTTTACTTGAAAGTTGTATTGTAAATTTCTTTTAAAAATAAGATAGTGTTCTTGGATGGGAAAGTGCATGTTAATCCTTTTTGGCATTGTGGGAAACTTGTTTTAAATGGAATAAATTTTATGTAAGTATGTCTTCTTCCTTCTATTCAAATGGCTATGCAAGAAGAAATGAATTGAAATAATTTTACAATCACTTTTTCTTTGTTGTAATAGAAATTGTACATGATTAGAGATGAAATTTTCACAACTACATATGCCCTCATACCTTGTTACATGAATAAATATAAAATATGGAATCTTGATAACAAAACAAAAGAGAATAAACCAATATAACCATATATAATTATATAAAATTTCTTCATATAATTTTACATACTTGTATAAGTTATAGTTGCTCTCATAAAATAAATTCCTTTTAAGAAAACAAATATATATATATATATATGAGCCTTATGAGGTTTGGCTCGCATATGTTTGAAATCATACAAATTTATATATATATAAACTTAATGTTTTACGTGGTTGTATGGTTGATGCCATGGGTATGGGAATGTGGGTTTTGGGGGAAGGGCACCGCCCCACCCCAAATCCTATGAATATAGGGGGTGGGGTAGGTCAATATCCCTCCCCCCATTTTATTATATTATGACCACAATGGCCATGACCACTATTAAAAAACCATGCACGCAATATATGGGTTGCTGCCATAGTAGCTTTTGCTCTGTGATTTCTTTTAATCGTCTACACTTCATTTTATTATATATATATATATATATATATATATATATATATGTATGTATGTATGTATGTATGTATGTATGTATGTATGTATGTATGTATGTATGTATGTATGTATGTATGTATGTATGTATGTATGTATGTATGTATGTATGTATGTATGTATGTATGTATGTATGTATGTATGTATGTATGTATGTATTTGCATATATATTCACACTCTGATATACATATACACTCTATATATATAGACCTACAACAAGAATTTCTAAACAACCAGAATAAAATGGGCAAAATACCCATAACCTAGATAGGGTAGCTTATCACAAAAGAAATACAAAAAAAAGTGAAAGGACTAATCGTTTGCAAGAAAACCCTAGGAGAGGATTGTAAATAAAACTCTCCTTCTTGTGAGCATCAACCCAATAGCTTAAGCATCCTTCCATGGGCTCCCTTCTCCCTTAACCTATAAAACAAAATAGAGAAAATGAAAGAATAAGGGTAAAAAAGAGTAATAAGAGAAACCATAAGGATTTATAGGGTTTTCTTTAGTCTAAACTAGATCTAATGGCTTAGAAATATTTGATCCAATGATGTAGGATGAACCCTACATCACTTAAGTGATGGGGAATTTTTATGGGAATGAATTAAATTAAAAGGGTATGGGTATTTTTTAATAGGGCCTAAGAGGGTTAGATTAAGTTGTGCACCCTTGTCATTTTTGAATGATAAATCTATGATATTGTGCATGGTTCTTATAAGCTAGGAAAAATACACTACTAACAAGGAAGTAAAAAACTAAATATCATACCTCCTCCTTCGTTTTCTATAGCAAACCTTATAATGGGCTAGGAAATATGGATAGAGCCCCAATTGTGTGGTATGTAGGTGTTTTTCTTTAAGACGGACAAAAGCATTCCTACAAAAATGATCCACTTAATTTGCACCAAATGGGTAAAAGGATTATCAATTTGGGGTGCTTCATGATGAGGCTATTTGGGTAATAGGACGAGGCAGAAGGATGTTCTTTTCTCAAATGATACAAGAACTTAGACACGAAATTTAAGTTTATTCTCTATGTCTTTAGAGGGGAGGGGTAAGGCTATATTTATAGCCCGGGGAAGTGATTAAATTAAATTAATTTACGTAATCATGGTTTGAAAATGTGGGCAAGATTAGGTGAGTGGGGACCATGAAGAATGGGTGAGGATTTGATTTTGAATTTTTAATTCATAAGTGGAGGATTTTATGTGAGTGGGGACCATGAAGAGTGGGTGAGGATTTGATTTTTAATTTTTAATTCAATAGTAGAAAAACATGGAGAATAATGACATGTGGTGAGGATTGGGTTATTTTTGGGATTTTGAAATGGATAATTAATCAAATTATATTTGATTAGTTTGAAGTGTATTTTTGTGGGAAATGAGGAAGGGGAATTAACTGATTTAGGACATATGTGAAATTAGGGTGTCTACAGTTGCCCCTCTTTGGAAGGGTACTATAAAAGTAGTGTCCTTTCAAAGAAAGTAGACGAGATGGGGGAAGAATTCAATCTACTTTTCTTAAGAAAGAAATTAGAGAGAATGTTTTTTGGGGAGAATAGAAGGTGGTGAGTGACGGATGTCATGGTATCCTCAAAGATAAAAATGTCATGAGAAGATGTGATTATGGACAAATATGATGATTCCCCCTCAAGATGGCCGATAAGAATAGAATATATGATAGAGTTCTCGAAAAGAGGAGAGATGAATTTTGTGGAGAAGAGGACGATAATGGAGTGGAAGAGATTGGAATGACAGCATGACGTAAATGGAGAAAGGATTCAATCTGCCTTCAATGCTAGGTGTGAGGGTGTGTGGGAAGATGAAGTGGGAAAGAGAAAAGGGAATGGATATGATTGGGGGTGGATTATGAGAGGAGTAAGAAAGGTGAAGATTAATGGAGATAGGGGAGGGACAAAAAAGGAATGAAAGAGGTAGAAAAGAATAAGAGAGAGGGATGATAGGGGAAGAAGGGAATGATGAAGCACAAACAAGGAGAAGAAAGGAAAATGACAAAGTAGAGGGTGAAGGTATGAAATAGAGAGATGTGACAAATGAAGGAAGAAATAGAAATAATAAAGAGGGATGCATGAAATTGAAATAAATGATAGAGATGAGAAATGTAAGAAATGGGGAAGGATAAATAAGAAGTAGAAGACGAGGTGGGAGTAGGGGGTAAAATCCTCAAAAATTGAAAGAGGATGAAAGAAGAAGTAGAACAGAGAAAAAAATAAACTATAAGGGGCAAGGAAAGTGTGAAAAAGAGTAGAGAAAAGAAGAGAAATATATACAGAAAGGAAGAAAAGGTAGGGGTGGTAGAGAAAAGGAGAAGTTGTCAGAAGACACATGAAAACGAGGGGAGAGGAAAGGAAGATAGACTGAATACAGGGAGAAGATTGAAGGAACCATGTCGTTGTGAGGAATACTAAGGAAAAGAATATGGAACAGACCATATAGAGATGCATGTGGAGGGTCAGATGATAAAAAAGACAGGACAATTTTGAAGAGCCAAGTTATTGATGGGGAAGTAAGGAGGGAATAGGATGCAAAAAGGGGAAGAAGCCGATAAAGAGGAAGTGAAATGAGATGAGGGGTGAGAGAGAGAAAAGGATAACAAAGAAAATGATGTAGAAGGAAGGGAATACAAAAAGGGGATAATAAGTGGAAAGTGAATAGTATGGGAGGAATGACATAGATTGGAAAAGAGGCGGAGATGTATGAAATGAGGATACTAGGATTACGAGAAAATAGAAAAAGGATGTATGATGAAGACAGTAAAGATATTGAAGAGGGAAAAGGGAAGATGGAGAGATGGGTAAGAAGCGACAAGAAAGGGTGGGATTGGGGGAAAATAATAGGAGAGAAAAGATAATGGGGGATAGAAGAGGCAATGCCAATGACAGGACATTAGGGAAAGACCACTAAAAATGAGTGGTGAGGAAGTGTGAGAGAAAAAATGAAGAAAAGGAGAAAGGTAATAAGCATTGGAAAGGGTAACGCCAACAAAGGGATGTTAGGGAAATCCCACTAATAATGGGTTGTGGGATTAGAGGAAGGAAGGAATGAAGGTAAACTCTAGAAGGTCCAAGGGAGTGAACAAGGTTGTGCGGAATGAGGATTGAGGATTTTTCAGGAAAGTCCTCTAACAATTATTAGCACAGGAATAGAATATGGTGATGAAAGAATTATAGACGAATGTTACCAATAATTGTGAACAAGTGTGTGGGTAGAAATGTGGGAGAATTTGAGAAAATGAAGTGGAAAGAGTAAATAAAATGGGAGGGGTGAGTTGGGACTAGGTGAAAGTGCGGAGAGGATGTGGGAGATGAGGACGAATGAGGTGAGGATGAAGAAACAAGACAGGAAAAGAATGGAAATAAACGGTATGAAGGATGATGGATCAAGAAGGGAAAAATGGGGGAAAAGAATGTGATTGTAGGTGGAAGATATTAGGCATATGTGGTAAGATGGTAGGTGTAGAAAGGATAATGGTAGGAGGAAAATGTGGTTGCTAGAAGAGACCAGGTGGAATAAGCAATCAACAAAGTGAACGAAGAATGAGGTGAGGAAAAATTTCACAATGATGATTTTAGCGTAGGGAGGACCCTAACGTAAGACTGTCATGCGACGGAAGTGGTTAAGTAATATTTCCAAGCGAGCAACACTAGAGATGACAAGAGGGCAAGAGAGAAGTGGTTTTTGTGAGAATGGAAAAGGAGGTGAAAGGATGTGATAATGGGGAATGCCAAGAAAAAGTGAAGGGTGAAGGTTGTGTAGTGATGGGGAAAGGAAAGAAGACAAATCATCCTTAAGAGGGACTCTTAAGTGAGATCTCCATGTCGTACGAGTGGTTAAGTTAAATTGCCAAGCAGAGGATGGTGATAGTGGTGGTAAAAATATGTGATGATGGGGGATGAAGAGAAAATATGGATGGTGAGAATGTAGGGTGATGGGCAAGTGTAAGATGACATGTCATGCTTAATAGAATCTCTTAAGTAAGATCATCATGTTGCCGGAGTGGTTTCGTAAGATCACCTAACCAACAGGGATGATATGCAAGGATAAAGAAAAAATTGTATTGGGTATAGGGGTGGAATGGTTGGTTGAAGAAGATGATCGCAACGAGAGGCAAGAGAAATAATATGGGGGAGATATGATGGGATGGGGGAAGGCCATAGGGTAGATCAACCTTAAGAGGAATTCTTAAGTAAGATTGACATGTGACCGGAATGGTTAAATAAGATCACCAAGCTGACGAAGAAGAAGAATTATGATAGAGTTGGTGGGAATAGGCTATGACAAAATGGACTGAAGGGGAAACCTCAAGTGAATTTTCCATACTACGAGAGCGTGTAAGTAGGATGACCAGGAATAAGATGAATTTGGGGAAGGATGAGAAAAGAGTGAGTGATGTATGCCTGAGCGGAAGAGGATATAAGAGGAGGTGATAGTTCAAGAAAGAAAGGAAATAAAGGAGTGTAACATGGACGGATGAAGGAATATATGTAGTGAAGGGCGGAGAGTGTGAGGGGAATTCTTAATTGGGATGCCCACATGGTGAGAGTACTGATGAGAGAATGAGAGGTAGAAGAGGTGTAATGGGAAGACGTGTGGTGGTGATTGTTGTTTTATGAGTGGGAAGAAGGTGAAGAAGCTTCTACAGTAGGAAGATCTTAGGGAGAGGGTAAACCTCCACTGAGGATCCCATATAGAAGGGGTTATTAAGTAAGAGTGTCAAGCACAAAGCAGAAGAGTGAAAGGAAAGAATACAAATGGGTGAGAGGGGACAGGAATGGTGAGAAGGGTAATATGGGGATGAGTGGTGGAAGAGTAAAGATGAGGAGCAAGGATGAATGGATCAAATACATGGTGATCATGGTGGGGGAGGAGGAGCTATTGTATAGTGAATGTTACTTCAAAAATATCTTCAAGTAGGATTCACAAACTGCAACGGTAATCAAGTAGGATTCCCAAACTGGGGAATGTATTAGTACAGGTGAATGGAGGGGGTGAAAATTAATATTTTGATCATGCAGGAAGATACTCATGTGACAAAAAACATCTTAATTTTAATATAGCACATAACAAGATGCATCGTGATATAAAAGATCAAGATGACTAGACTGTAGTATGCGTGATGGCATAGACAGGGGCCAAGAAAAAGGTTTGATGCCCTAGTACGATATGCAAGTGGAAGAGAGCATAGAAAAAGGCCATCCAGAAAGTATGATGCCCCAGTATGATATGTAATCAGATAACATAAGTATATTAGAGAGAACAATAGGATATAAAAGATCAAGATGCCCCCTGTAATATATCAAGATACAAGAAAGAAATTAATAATTTGTAACTAATAATACAACACAAGAACCAATAAACATGTCCCTAACGTGTTCCATAGTGAGGATTGATTAGATGTGCTCCAAGTAGCGGTACAAGGACATAGAAAAGGATTGGGTCATTATCCTTAAACAAGGAAACAATGAGAGCCATATTTTCCCCAAACGAGGATTCACACGAGAAGAAGTTGTTTGAATTTGGTTTTCATAAGGTGATTGGATCATTTGTTGGGGATAATAGTTGAAAGGTTGAATTGTGTTGATTATTTTAGAGTTTTTACGATTTTGTGGAGTTTACAATATTTGTATTTTTGTTTATTATATATATTGTTTGGAGTTTTTTTTTTATATTTTCCAATGTTTTTTTAAAAAAATTATTTATTTTTGACAAGTGTTTCTAATGTTTTTGGATTTTTGAAAATTTTCAAATTTTTTTAGATTTTTGGATTTTTTCTAATGTTTTTAGATTTTATGGACCAGAGTGCAGACTTATTTTGAGAGGTGATAAACCAATATATTGTCCGCATGTACCGTGTTCCTTATGGTAGTTTATGCTTGGAATGACACAATTTTTCATTCCATTGGCAAGATATGTTGGTGATGATATGATGAAAAGAAGTCCAACTCCATTCTTGACTCCACACAACTAGTAAGATGCATGGGCTCATCACCAAGAATCAAGAAGGATGCAGGAGGTAGATAATGAATATAAAGACAAATTATAACTGTAATCCCGTTAGGAAATTGTGACCCAATTCTTCATAATGTTAATGAATCAATTTCAAAAATGGATTTCACTTTATGAGTCACATGCTAGACTTAGACAGTTACGTGGCCTGCTGATTGGTAAGATATGAGCTGAAGGGATAGTTCTCTCTTCACTTAGGCATCTAAATTACTTTTTTGGGTATTCTAGAATTACAAGCACTGTAAGATTTTATATTTTTGAAATGACTCCCTATGCCTTGCCCCATGCTACTAGTGAGAAGTAAGGGCTCATCACCGAAGGCAAAACATAGGTGAGTGAAATCCCCTGTTGTCTTGTTTTTTTGGTTTTTTTTAATGTTTTTGATTTTTTTGTTTTTTTGAATTTTTGAATGTTTTTGCAATATTTGTATGCTTTTATGAGAATGACCCTCTACTCTTTTTCCCATGCCACCTGTAAGAGGCAAGGGTTTATCATTGAATACAAGATGTAGACGAGTAAGGGCACCTTCCTCCATTCCCAGTCTCACACTACCAGTAAGAAGTGTGGGATCAACACCAAATACTATAAAGGATGAAAGATGTGACAATGAATTATTCATAATTTATTGAATTGATGGAATTTTACAATAGTGCTTTGTATTTGGGAAGGAACGTCTGCCCCCAATCTCAGCCCCACATGACTAGTAGGACACAAGGGTTCAAAACTGAGGAATGATATGGACGATCAAATGAACTGGGTAAAGAAGTTTAGAGCTCTATTATGAAAGAGATAATGTCTTTAAAGGGAATATATTTCCATCACTAAGCTTCTAGGTATGATCATAGGCGAAAGCCACTTAAAATGGGAGATATTATAAGAAGTATGATACTCACAAGACTTAATAGGATTTATTTTAGCACCTGTCTCATGATGATAAATATGAAGATGTGATTTTGATAATGAAAATATCTACCAATGGAAATGAATAAGTTGAAATTATTAATAGATAGGCTAGAATAAAAGGAACAATGTACACATCATTGTTTCCCGGAATAGTGAACGCCTCAAGGATAAAATTTCTTTATATGGATTGCATTCATGGGTTTGTCAAGGACTTGGCCTATGTCAATGGCCAATTTATAAGCTCCAAACCCAAAATTATCTATGATTCCATTGGATTCAAATTTTTCTTGTTTGTCTTGTTCTTTGGGTGTGTTTTTTCGATTTTCTTTGAGAATGAGATCATTGAACTTAAATTTTCTAGGTTTTATTTTTTTATGGTAGCTACATCGTAGCCGATTTTGATAGGCTGGAAGATGATCTAGGGAATTAAGTCATTTTTCATCAAGAATCTTGAGTTCATTAAGGTGTGAGTGTTGATAATAATTTTTATTGATTATGTCTTTGAGGGATATTCTAAAGGAATGAAATTCAACCTTTACGTGTAAAATAGATTCCCAGCCATAAACAAATGAGAAGGGAGTAGCTCTAGTAGGTGTGTGATAAGATGTGCGATAATCCCAAAGAGTGGGATAGATTTGGTTAAGCCAATAGCTTCCATGTGTGTTGACAATATTTTCCATGATGGTTTATATTATTTGGTTTGTTGCTTTTGTTTGTCCATTAATTAATTTATTTGAGGATAGGTTCATAATTAAATATGGAAAAGGTTACATAAGGATAATCCTGGGTATATGTACCTCGTAGAATGTATGCACATAGAAATATTGACAGGTGGGAATCATTGGTGATGAGATGCTTGTAAGATCTATCATTGAAAGCATAATGGACACGACAGGTTGTATTTTCACAAGTGTCCAAACTTGATGTGGTTGTGTTTTGACAGCAACGCTAGAGATTTTAGGCATAGGAATAATATAATCAAGATCAATGGTGTGTGATGATGGAATCTCTTTTGTAGTGTCGATAGTTATATCAAGGTTTGAAAGGGATTCTTGAAGTGAGGTGAAGATCTCATTACATGTTGGAATAAGTTCAATGTTTGTTTAGGTTGAAAGAGAGTATTGAATCAAGGTCAAGCTCTTAGTAGATGTTGGAAGAATGATGTTGTCCAAAACAGGTTCAATGTATGTTTGAACTAATGGAAAAAAATTTGAAGAAGATATGGATAGGTGTGGAATTACATATTCTTGACCTTTGTCATTCTTCTATCGTGGAATTTCAGTATATATAAGAGTTTCGACAGTAGTCATCTCTTCATTGAAAGTTTTGGTATTTGATGTATTATTGGTTGCAAGAGTGTTTTCATCAAGCTCTATAGAGATGATTTCATTGTCAATTAAGTCTTGGACATAATTCTTAAATTGCACACATTTATCTATGTGATGACCATCAATGTGATGAAAGTCATAGTATGTGTTAGGTTTATACCAACATGGCTTATATTCCCCTTCAACAAAGGGGTTTGTAATTGGATATCTTATCATTTTAGCCTCTTTTAGTTGATGAAAAAAACTAGAGAGACTTTCTCTAAGGGTGGTAAACTGACATTGGAATTTACGTGAAGTGATGTCTTCATTAGATTGTATGATTGTCTTTTTGGGTGATCGTTCACTGATTTGGGTAGCCATATGAGAGAGTTGTGTTGTCATCTTATTAATTTGTTCTAATATCTCATTATGTGATGTTTTTCGTGAATTCATTGTGTTTGAAAGAGAGGGAGAATAGAGAAAGGTGTGATGAAGAACTCAACCTATTGATTGTGATCTTTGTTTTGGCTCAATCGATTTTTAACAAGTAATGCTATAAGGAGTAAGCTTAAACAAGATACTCAAGATAAATATGTGATAGCTCGAATAATCTATAATGAAAATGGTTTAGATTTGTCTTAAAAAATCTTAACATACGACAATGTAAGGAGTACACTCAAACAAGGTACTTGATACGAGTGGGATATAACTCAAATAAGCTATGATAAATATGTTGATTGGTTTGGCTTAAACAAGCTCTAGATTGTTGAAAGGAAGAGTAACTCAAACAAGTGAGTCAACATAGTTGTGAACTCAAAATGAGCTCTAAAGGGATTTTTGTTGGATGCAATTTTGATAAACTCGAAAGTTAATGAAATAAGGAGTGAACTCAAACAAGTCTCCTAATGTTAGTTTGATATAGCTTGAAAAAATGCTATGGAGGATTGACTGAAGCAAGCTAATGTTTTGGTATTTTTTGGTGGATTGTTTGGATGTTTTTGCTTGGTATTAAATTGGTCAAGAAATGATTTTTGTGGAACACAACTAGGGTTTGAACTTTTACAATGAACACATTGATATCATCCAAGTTTTATGATAAAACAATGCTAAACTATTTTGTTTACAAACAGCAAGTAATCATGTGGATCAAATTGTTTTGGCTCAGGAGGTAAATTCTTCAAGAATGATTATTGTTTCATGCAATCATACAAGTATGTTGTGGAATGATGGATGCAGGCTCTTATCACACCAAAAATATGCATCCTTCGATATACCCTAGTCCTGATATACCTAATTTTGTATGGGGACAAAATTTGTACAAGGAACCTTAGAGCACTAGAGGAGACTTACCAATTGTTACTTACCTGCTTTGGAGTGAATCACCACGTCCAAAATAGGTTTTTTGAAAAGGTGGAAGGTGATGAGGGGATGAATGTGTATGGTGTCCTTGTAACTCCCTGAATATTTACAGGGACGATGCTCAGGCTTCATTGTTACAACTATTTAGGTGTGAATCGCATGCGCCGCATGATAGTATTACCTGTAAGTGAAGAGCAGGGGCGAGGTAAATACCGAACACTGTGATGAGACTAGGTCTCAAAAGTGCAATGCAGATGTGAATGTTATTAGTGTGTGGTAGTCAATTCCATGTCACTAGTGTATCTTTGGTGGTGATGAAATCCACCTCAACTACGTGCAAAAAAAAATGATGAAGTGCTTAAACGTAAAGTTCTTTCCAACTTGAAATAAATAACTGGCTGAAAATAATTACATACCTGAGCATGCTAAAAAAATTTTGGTTTCAGTAATTTTCTTTTGATTGGTGGTAGTTTTGCGAGATATATATTTCTTTGTTTTACCTTTTTGACAATATTCTAGCGATGTAGTTTTACAGAAAACAAATTAGTAGTTATCATGTAGACAAAATGTTAGGAAGAAAAACAATTGTGGTTGTTTTTTATTTTCCAAATCGCTCAAAGGCATAGGAAAAGAGCATACATAACCGATGACCGAAAAAATATCAATAGTGCGACGGAATAAAATTTGATTGAGACGATAGCTAGAAACATAAAATAATAAGGAAATGGATCCTGCAATGTTAGAACGATAAAATAAACAATCGCAACCATTTTTGATTTTCCAGATCGCTTCAAGGCGTAGGAAAAGAGCATATGCGGATACAATTGGAATATATTTTGTTAAAAAAAATTAATAAGTATTGCAATTAATCATGATTGTGAAATAGTAATAATGATTATCTTCACAAAGAAAATAAAAACAATGAAATAAGAGCATTAAAAACGTTGCCAGAAGTGTCATTGTGGAAAATTGGAATGTAAGGCAAAAACAATTGCGGAGCCCGGGTGGCCTCTAGTGTGAAAAAGATGACGGAGAATGCGGACCTAATAAGTTTGGTGAGAGAGGTGTGAATAGGTCTTGTATTATCCAAAAAAAAATTGAAAGAAAATGATTAGTAGTTTGTACCTGCACACATGGTTAGTAGAATGATCACGAACAAATAATTAATTTTGATCACGAAGTGTTAAAAATCACAAAAGTAAGTTGATAAAATAAAATGTGAATATTGTAGTGGTTAAATTTTCTAATGTGTTTGTAGTTAAATACAATAAATTTAGCAAATAGCTAACATGAATGAGTCAAGATTAATGATTTTTTGGGACCTAAGTAATATAAACACAACCAACTAAGAATTCGCATGACCTAAATAATAATAAGAGTAAGAAAGTTAGAATTCATTAAAATAAAAATAAAAAATTGAGAATGAACATGGTGTGTGAACCAAGGGAAGGTGATTCGAAAGTGGAATTATATGCCGAAAATGTGGACTTTGAAGGAGCACAAAGACAAATTGAAAGGAAAATCTTAAGGTAGAGGTATGGGAGGTGATGGTGATGTGAATAGAGGACTTTAAGGAATATTAGGACTCGAGAAGTAAGAAATTGGAACTTATAGTAGCGGATGATAACCTAAAGGGTGGGCACTACGGAGGAAAGTCTAATTAAACGTAATAATTGAATATATAGTGTGTGGGTGGCGACTGAATCATGAATTAATATAATAAATATACTCTATAATAAAAGGGATTATAAATGTTACAAGAGTGAATCATGACTATAATCACGAAAGCTAGAGATTATGTAGGGTAATTATGAATGTCAAATTCCATATTATTTCAAGTTGGAATGTCAAATGTCATGGGTGTGAATAATCTCTTGTACAACTATTAAAACAAAAATGTTGACGTAGATGATGAAAATGTGGACTGGGATGAATACAGATGTGATTTGAATGAAAATTAGAAAAAAGGACAGAGACTTAATGGATTTATGGACTGAAGGGCATCGGTGTGGAGCTAGGACTAGATATTTGTGTGCTAAAGTTAATGGTTAAAGTGATTATGCAAGTAAAAAAATACCATGAGTTGGGGTCAGTTATACACCTATCACCAAGAAATAGTGCACAAATACCCATTGCACGTGGAATGGATCGCAGAGTAGACGTATTATACAATGAAACATAAGAGGTTTTGGCAATGTGAAATATTCAATTCCCATTAATTTTACAAGCCAATTAAAATGATGGTCAAGATGGTGTGTTTGTGATGAAATTAACATGGTAAATGGGAGGGAGATGTTGTGGATGAGGTCAGTTTGGGAAATGATTTGTTGAGGGATTATAAAGACCACGATTTGTGCCGCCTATGGATGGGGGAGAAAATTGAGCAAGGAAGTGGATAAGTGATTCAATTGGGTAGACTGGGGAGAAGGAAACTAGGGCTACAGGCGAGGATCCAGAGGGGATAAGAACATATAACAAAAAAAATTCTCATGAATTGTATAATCATATGTGTACCGAATGAAAGATGATAAATCAATTATATCGTTCTTGAAGGATACATATTTAACAACGTAGAAAATTATTCGCAATAATACATGTAAAACACACATAGTTGGCAATATTTCAAAGCAGTAAAACATTAACATGTCTGTGAGTTTTTTACTAATGTCTACGTGTAAGAGTTTGAGCAGATGGGGTCAATAGGAGTCAATATTTTCATAGGGCTTAGTCGAGGAGCCAGGTGAGGTGTCAACAGTAATGATTAGGAGCTCAAGCAGCAAATAACATGAATTATTTGTCTGTATTGGCGTATATGAGTTGGGTCGACATATAGGTGAGATTTAGAGTGTGGAGCAGTTAAAAAAAAGTGACGGTAGTTGGGTGGGGGAGATTCACATGGATCGGGGTCTGTGTGGGAGATGTTGGGATGGGAGAGCCGAGGGCTCTGGTGACGTGTTGTGAAGTTGTGTAGAAGGAAACAGAGGGCTCGGTGCTTAGGGAGTAGCTCGATGGGGGGAGAATGGAATCATGGGAGAGAGGATGGATTGACGAGGAAATGGGTGGAGGGTTCTGTGTGATTCAGGTGGAAGGGAGGAAGGTGAGGTGTGAGATGAGTTGGCATGGAGGTTGGGGAGTTGGGAGTTTGGGAAAGCGGGGAGAGAGGATTCAACTCGATGGTGGGAAGGGGTCGATTCAAGTGGTAGATGGGGAGAAGTCAGTTGGAAGGAGGCAGGACTCTGTGGGATGAATGAGTGGTCAGGGGCGGTGATCTAAATGGAGAGTTGGGAGATGTGATCGGTGGGATATGGAGAATTAGAGAAGAGGCTATGTGGAAGGAAGGATTTGAGATGGGTGGATGCGGATTTAGGATAAGGATTCGATGTGAAGGTTGGAGAGTGGGGATGATGGGTGGTGAGTTGGGTGGATGGGGAGATAAGATACAAGTAAATAACGGGATGAGTCAGGGAGCGGGCTCGACCGAGTGGTTGTAGGGAGGGACGCAGGTGTGGGGAGTGTTAGTTTAGGAGATATATTTTAGTTTAGTTTATATTTATCTAAATAAATATACTTATATATAAAATAAGATCAATATATGTGAGTTAAATTGAAAAATATTAAGAAAACATTAAATAAATGAAGATCTTAGATATAGGTTTTTTTATTTTTTGAAAATACGGTGTATAGCTACCTTAAAAATGATATGAAAAGAAATAAATAGGAGTGATTAGAGTTGTAAACTTAAGATCTAGATGAAGGAAAAAAGAAAGAAAGAAAGATATATATATATATATATATATATATATATATATATATGTGTGTGTGTGTGTGTGTATATATATATATGTGGTTTTTTAAAGAAAAGATCGAAAAGTATGAGTGTTAAGAAATCAGAACAGATAGGGATTTAAAACTAATATTTTAAAAATAGATGAGTAAAGAAGATTGAGTGCCCACAAAACAATTATTGTAGCAAAAATAAATAAATAAATGAAGAAAATAATTTTCCGTATTGGTTTCCCATACCAAAAATTTTCGTCCACGATGACCCATACGTAGTTAGATCAGGGGATGAATGTTATTTCTATCAAACACCAAGCACTATGAAGATTAAAGAGATGATGAGCATTGTAATTTCATTATTACTACAACCTATATATGCACCACAAGACACCGCACAACAAAATCACTTCCCATAGCGTGAAGGTTAACTAAAGGCCATAAGGAACAGAAAATGAGATAATAACAAATAATAATAAACAAAGAATGGATGAAACCACTAATTGAGAAATTAATGGTAATAGATCAAAAGTAACCGGGCGTGCCAGATTGTAAGCTAGTAAAAATACACTACTAACAAGGAAGTAAAATACTAACAATCATACCTCCTTCATTTTCTGTATCAAACCTCGGAATGGGCTAGGAAATATGGATTGAGCCCCGATTGCATGATATGTCAATGCTTTTCTTCAAGATGAAGCAAGGCCTTCCTGCAACAATGATCCACTTACTTTGCACCAAATGGGTAAAAGGATTATGGATTTGCGGTGCTTCAAGATGAGGCTATTTGGGCATTAGGAGGAGGCAGAAGGATGTTCTTTTCTCAAAGGATGCAAGAACTTAGACAGAGCATTCAAGCTTATTCTTTGTATCTTTAGAGGGGAGGGGTAAGGCTGTATTTATAGCATAGGGGAGTGATTAACTTATAGTAATTTAAGTAATCATGGTTTGAAAATGTGAGCAAGATTAGGTGAGTGGGGACTGTCGACACTAAAATTTTCCTCCATAATTTCTATTTCATTAATGTATGTATTAGGAATAGAATGTTGTTAAGTGTAATTAGTAGTAGCGTCCGATAGAAGATAACGGCGGCGCCAGTACGACGCCGCAAATAATGTGGAGTACGGTAACAGTCAAAGTACAATAGGAATGTTGTAAAAAGTAAATATTTGTCGTAAGTGGTCCGGTAATGTTAAAATGTCAAAGTTTGGGTAATTAGAGAAGTAGGGTCTACATGATTAGGAATTAGAAATATTATATTGGTAATAAGGACAAGGAGTGAGGTCATAAATATTTTGTGTATTTTATTTGTAAAAATTCTAAAAATGTGGAACCCATGCAAAATGATAAGGTTTATCTTATCTTAAGAGATAAGCTTACATGTACAGATAAGAGTTAAGGTATGGAATATGATTCGTCAGAGTGGATTTCTTATCCTATCTTAGAGATAAGATGGATAAGCCTGTAAGTTCTATAAATAGAGAGGCTACCCCCCTCATTTAGCATAGAAAAGAAGTAGTGAGAAATATTGTAGGAAGTGTGTGAAGGAAGCCATCAGTTAAAGGTGTGTTGAAGAAGCCATCGAGAGGTGTAATTGTAAAGTTTCTCCCATAGTCTTGTTGAAGAATCTCATGGGTGAGATTGTAACAGTTTCATGTTAATATTATAATTTATTTTGATATTTCAGATTTGTCGTCATTCTGTCTTATCATAGTCAATGGTATTCTTGTGTTATGTTGTTGTTTTGTTTCCAGATTACGTCCACCAAACTAAAGGCTGTGCATTAGTAAATAATCATAGCACGAGGAGTTCCCGGTGAAGAATTATCATAGTGCCGGATTGCTGATGACAGGACCACGAAGAATAGGTGAGGATTTGATTTTGGATTTTTAATTCATAAGTGGAGGATTTTAGGTGAGTGGGGACCATGAAGAGTGGGTGAGGATTTGATTTTGAATTTTTAATTGAATAGTAGAAAAACATGGAGAATAATGACATGGGGTGATGATTGTTTTTTTTTTGGATTTTGAAATGGATAATTAATCAAATTATATTTTATTAATTCGAAGTGTATTTTTGTGGGAAATGAGGAAGGGGAATTAATTTATTTAGAACAGATGTGAAATTAGGGTGTCTACAATTCTAAACTATAGGACTAGCAATCTTGTCTAATTAAATTTTAAATTTTATTATGAGCCTTTAAATAAATAAATTTAAAGGAGATTAATGGAGCTAAGTAATGAAAATCAAGGTAAGGAATATTTAAATAAACTATTGGATCCTAGTAAGAAGAAAAATATTAAATCATAATATTAACTTGGAAATGGGTCAATATTAAATAGTGATTAATTTTATTTCCGACCACCATGTAATTGTGTAAGATTTATCATCAAGAATTAATTAAATCATGACTAATGTTCTACCCTTGAAACAAAAAAAATGATTCTACAAATTCTTTCCCCAGTTAAATTGATAGTTTTGGTGTGGTTTGGAACGTCATTTTTGTGGGTATTACATTTAGTATAAGAGTTGTTGGTTCAACGCTTGGACCTTGGGCACACATGGAAACAAACAATGAACTTAGCGCAACTCTAAACCTAGAACACAACATTATTTGATATTTTAAAAATGTAGAAGATTTAGTAAACCAAAACAAATCCTAGATGATGATGAACTAACTCTTGCCTTGGTCTGTGCACAAATCGCGGACTAGACGATGGGTTTGTACATGTGGACCTAGATCAACCACCCCTAGATCAGGCAGTGGCAATGATATTGCCTCAGATATTGCAGACACTCTAGGATGTTAATGCCCCTATACACGGAGGGTTAGTAGGAGGACGACCTAGCCGATATGATAGATAGCCATCAATCGACGCTCGTGTGCCATCTAAAGATAATGATGAGTATAGGGAAGAGAATTCCCACATGGAGTCCGCCATAAATGATTCACCTCATAGGGGACATGGAGATAGGGCTATAGGACAAATGGATAGATCTAGGAGCCCTAGATTGAGGGATGATCATGTCAAGAGACCTAGGGGACAACAAACTTCAATCGCAAATCATATCAAAAAGATACTGAAGCTTCACCCACCCCATTTTACTGGAGACACGGGAGGATTTCAGGAAGAGGCATGGATGGTTAGCTTGGGCGGATGCTTCAAGCTATGTCTCTATAACAACAACATGAAGGTTGATGTTGCCATCCACCTTATGAGAGAAGGAGCCGATGTTTTGTGAAGGAATGAGGAGCAAAATCTCCATGTGGATTTTAAAAAGTTTACTTGGGAGCTCTTTGAGGAAACTCAGGAGTAGATACATATCCAGGAGGTTTATCTAGTAGTAGATCAATGAGTTTCATGATTTACGATAAACATCCATGATAATGGTTGAGTATGAGAGTCAGTTTTTGGATCTGCTTCAGTATCTAGACTATATACAAGATGAGCAGGTCAGGATTCACAAGTTCATCAGGGGCCTAAACTTAAACCTTGGGAGGAGCAGTGCACATGCATTTCCCATAGACACTATCAGAGGCCATTGAGAAGGCCTATATTGCATAGAGGAGAATAGGGGGAGACAAAACAGGCTAGAGATAAAGTGCAAAGCCGTATTCAGCAGATGCAAGATAGTAAGTTAAGGAGGTCAGTCTCCTCCTCCCCGAGGTAGACATAGTTCAGCCCAGTCTTCTTTCAGACGCCTCACTATCCATAGCATTAGTAGCAGTAAGAATAAACCATCCACCATATAGGCCTCTACAAAGATAGGATGTACAGATAGGACGTAGCATGGGGCCCCCACCCAGAGGATCCATTAGGAAACAGGCTCCACCCAGGGCTCAGTCAGCAGGAGCACATCCAAAGTACCCACAACAGTCCATGATAGGATCATTAGGGTCTATGGCACAAACCTCGAGAGCCACTAGAAGGGTTTTATGTTCATTGGAGCGGGTCCAGGAACGTGTTAAGGATGTACAATGTACAAGGACACCATTGGTGAGAGTGTCCATATAACCCTAATAACAAGGGTAAGGGACCTATTTCTGTAGCCTATATTTGGTGACATGGCCAAGAGCCATAAGATTTATGCAGCAGGTTGAGAACTGCAAAGGAAGAGCATCAGGGCATAGTGATTGAGACCACAGGTAGCATTGGTGGTATTTCTATCCCTATTTTGTTTGATTCCGGATCATCTGATTCCTTTATTGCACCATCATTAGTAGAGTGATGCAAGTTGGTGGCACATAGGCAGGGTCATAGTTGGGATGTTGAGATGGCTTCTGGAGCCAAGATCACAGTGGAATCCTTAGTCAAGGAGTGTGTAGTTGACCTAGGACCCTTCACCCATGACCTTGGATCTTCATATCCTTCCTTTGGGTTCTTATGGATTCATTTTGGGGATGGTTTGGTTGTCTACACACAAAGCTAGAGTGGATTGTTACAGGAAAGTGATATCTTGTGCAGACAATTTGGGAGTTGAGATGGTAATAGTTGGAGTTAGGAAGCCCATCTCTATTCGCACCATATCCACTATGCATCTTATTCGGTGTGCGCGATGAGGATGTTAGGTGTATATGCTATCATAGTTAGTGACCGATTGGAGGATGAGCCTCCTGGAATGTCACTTGATGATCACCATATTTTGAGGGAGTTTTTGTATGTTTTCCCCAGGGAGTTGCCAAGTTTACCTCCCCACATGAGATAGATTTTTACATCTGATTTAGTTCCTAGAGCAAATCCTGATCTCGCATGTGCCATATAGGTTGACGATCCCTGAGCTATGTGAGCTCAAGTTGTAGTTAGAGGGCCTTCTTTGAGAAAGGCCTAATATGTCCTAGTGTATCTCCTTAGGGTGCACTAGTGATTTTTGTGAAGAATTAAGGATGGATCCTTGCATTTGTGCATCGACTACAAATAGCTGAACAAAGAAAATATCAAGAATCATTACCCCCTTCTGTTAATTGATGACTTGTTTGATCAAATGAAGGGGTCTACTATGTTTTCTAAGATAGATCTTAAGTCGAGTTACCATCAGCGGAGGATTCTGGAGGCAGATATCCACAAAACATCTTTCTGCATGAGATATGGCCACTACGAGTTCACAGTGGTGCCATCTGGTCTAACAAATGCCCCCGATGTATTTATGAGTTTGATGAATGGGGTATTCAAGACTTTCCTAGACCATTTCATGCTCATATTTCTTGATGAAATTTTGATATACTCACACACATGTGAGGAACATGAGGAGCACCTTTGACAGGTTCTATAGTGTCTTCGTGAGCAACAACTTTATAAGAACCTAGAGAAGTGTGAATTTTCTAGTCAGAGGTTCAATATTTAGGTCACATTATTTTTGGGGAAGGTATCACAGTCAATCCTTCCAAGATTAGAGCTATTATGGATTGGCCAGTGCCAACCAATGTGACCGAGGTGCATAGTTTCATGGGATTGGTAGGTTATTATAGGATAGGTTTGTTCAGGAATTCTCTCATATTGAGCATCGCATCACTTCCCTACAACGAAAAGGGGAGAATTTTATTTAGTTAGATAGATGTGAGCATGACTTTAGGACACTAAAGGAATGCCTTACAACAACACCTATTCTTGCAATGTCAGATCCTAGAGGGATTTCTTGTGTGCACAAATGCTTCTTTAGCAGGATTTGGAGGTGTATTGATGCAGGATGGTCGTGTAGTAGATTTTGAGTCTCGCAAACTTAAGGATTATGAGATCTCAATTATTCTGACTCATGACCTTGAGCTTGCGGTAGTGGTCCATGCATTTGGTGTGTTGGAGATCATTTCTTTTTAGGCAGGAGGTTCATTCTCAGGACATACTATTTGAGCCTATCGACACCTCTTCATGAAGCCCAATCTCAATGCCCTCCAATAGTGTTGGATGGAGCTATTATGTGGGTAATACATAGAGATTTAGCATGTGAAGGGGAGGGAGAACATGGTTCCAGATGATTTGATTCATCTGAGGCACTTGGTTATGGCTACTTAAGTAGGTACAAACTTGTGGAGTAGGATCTTATGACAACATCCACATGACAGCTTCTACCTTTCAGCTAGAGAAAAGATTGAGTCTCAGAGACCCCTTGAGGGACTGACACTAGAGCTAAATGGACTTCTCAGATGCAGAGGATGGATATATGTACCTAGGGATGGAGGATTGAGATAGATATATTGATAGAGGCTCATCGTGCACCTTATTCGAGCCCATCCAAGGGTGAAGAAGATGCAAGCCACATTGAGATATTTCTACCATTGGAGAGGATCTTTAGAGGGATGTAGCTCATTTTGTGTCTCATGATGTTTGGAGTGTCAGAGGGTGAAGGTCAAGCATCAACATCCATCTAGCCTTCTTTACCCACATACCATACCGGTGTGGAGATTGGACACCATTTCCATGGATTTTATAGTAGGGCTACCTACATAAAGATACCACCATGATGTCATATGGTCACGGTGGATAAAACATAAAGTATCTCATTTTTCTCTGGTGAATACTGCACTTATACAGCTAGTGTAGTGGCTGAGTGTACTTGGATGATATTGTCAGACTACACAGGATTGTGGAAGATTATTTGTGACCAAGACCTGTTGCACACCTCTCACTTTTGGACTACCATGTAGTATACCCATTGGATGAACATACCTATCACCCAGAGACAGATGGATACACAAAGACGGGTGAATCAAATATTAGAAGACATGCTTCAGATGTACGTCATGGATCATCATTTGAGATGGGAGGAGTATTTGTACTTGGTTGAGTTTTCTTACAACAAGTAACTTTTAGATTTCTATTGGCATGGGATCGTTTTAGGATTTGTATGGCAGAGAGTGTAGGACACCACTGAGTTGGGACAGGTTGGAGGATGGAGTATCTCGTGGACCAGCTATGTTATAAGACATGGAGCAACATGTTGTGTTGATCAAGAAAATATTGTAGGAGGCTCAGGATAGATAGAAGAAGTATGCAGACCAGAGGAGAGTTGACCACAATTATGAGGTGGGCACGAAGTTGTTTCTTCGTGTCAGACCTCATAAGAGTCCTATCCGTTATGGAAAAGGCTCTAAGTTATCTCCTAGATTCTTGGGTCCATTTGAGATCTTGGAGTAGATCGGTCCCTTAGCCTACCATCTATCCTTGCCACCTAGCTTGTCTCACATTCATGATGTGTTCCATGTTTATATTCTTAGGAGATATATATACCGGATATCCTTCTCATGTATTGGATTAGACCGCATTACAGGTGCAGGAGTAGGGGCAGGTGATGATGGAGCCTGTGCACATTATAGAGTGTAGGACCCTGGGCCTTCAAGACTGTGAGATTGATTAGGTGTGAGTGTAGTAGGATAGGTATGATGAGACTACGACTACATGGGAGGATGCCATCTTTCTTAGAGTCCAATTCCTACACTTGTTCCAGTGACTTCTAGGAGGAAGTCAAGTCTAAGGGGAGGGGGATGTAGTGCCCACTCCTCTTCGACACCATATTTCTATCTTTTACTTATCATTATGGAATAGAGACATGGATATTGTTGTATATTTGACCTACTAACATTGTTAGATGGGCTATATTATCTCATTGGATTTTGATATTAATAGATGGACATTACTGTATATGATTTTATTACCATGATGTTAAACAATAGAGTTATTTTGAGTACTAATATGTTGTTACTCGTATTATGATTTGTATGGATTCTTTGAGACATTAATAGACATTCAGTATTGATGATGATGATGTGTTTTTAGACCATTTATATAATAACATTTTGTAATTATCGTTGTATTGATCATGTTTTGATGTCCAAACTAATCTTGTGATTTCCCTAATATTGATGGAATGGTAGAATAGGAAATTTTTATAAAATTGTAAATGAATGATAGCATGGATTAGGTTAGATTACGATGATTTCGTGATATGATGATGTTTACCTAGATAGATGTACATAATTTTTATCATTGATGTATTTGATGTGGCTGCAAGGCCGAAGGAGGTATTGTTTTATTTTGTAGGTGATTGTATCACAAACAAAAGGGGGTTAAGAGACCAACCATAGTGAGATATATGATAGTTACAATGACGGTCACCATGGAAACTTAATGTTATGTTGATTTTTTTTTTGTTAGGATGTTAGGAGGTCTCCATGGGGGGGAACCTCAAATTGTGACCATGGGATATGTTTCCTTTTTGATTTTCTTTTGATTAATTTGTGTGTTTGTATTTTATTATTGCATTGCAATTCACTTTTGTATTATTGATTTAATGTACTCTTTTTTAGTAATTAAGTATGTTAATTAAGCTAATTTTGAGATGTGACCAAAGGGGGGCATTTATTTGGGTATATAGTCCTTTTGACCTTGTGATTTGAAGTTGGGTTGTAATTAATTTACTTGGTGTGTACTCAAACCATAACTCTAAATTAAAATTTTGAGCTGCAAGCCAATTTTGGAGGCTTGTGGGACAAGCTAACCTTGTCCCACACCTCTTAAAGTCACCCACCAACTATACCTATGAGGTGGGGGGTTGATTTTAGGCCTCATTATGTGTTTTGGGGGAGAAAAGAGGCAATTAATTGCACTCTCTTACATATTATTTTATTAGTATCCTTATTGAGTATGGGGGTAGTGTTTGTGTGTGGAATCGGCTTGTCATATCCTCAACCACCAATTTACTGCCTTGAGTTTGATGTTTGACTTGGGTGATGTGGAGTTGAGGAGAAATGATGTGGCATCCTACATGGAGCCACATGACCCTCCTCTTCTCTCTTTTCTATATATGCATGTTTGTTGGATGTGTTGGGGGTTACTCATTCATTTTTGCACTCTTGTTCTTTTGGAAATTGTTTGGTTTTCTTCTTGGAGATTTTGGAGACTTCTTGTGTGGAGACTTGCTTGGTTTGGGAAGAGACAAATCTAGGTGAATATTTTGAAAGCTCAAGATGGCAAGGTAGGGCCTTTTCCTTGTTCTTAATTTACTTATTTGTGTCTGTTTGTAAAGAAAATGGTTGTATGTATGTATTTGGTGTGCTTTTGCTTGGTATAGCATGGCCTTAGGATGTATGGGAGATAGAAAATGGAAGCATTATGGGAGGGGAAATGAATATTGTATGAATTATAGAGGGAGTATGAATAGAGAGTTTTACCCATGGGATAGAAAATGGATAAAATTGCTTTACCTTTGTTATTTTGCATGGGAGGGAAAAGGGAATTTATTGAGAAGTTGGTTGTGTATTTGGAGGCTTATTGGGTGAAACCCCCTTATCTCATTTGGCAGATAAAAGGAGGTTCTTTCCATTTTTCTACTCTCCCTTTGCTTTAGTATAATCCTATGTGATATGATTTATGTCTTGTGTTATTGCATTTTGGTGTTGTATGTATTGTTTGTAGTGTTTGGTTTGTGAGTAATGTGGAAGCAATTGTTAAGTTTCCATTGGTTACAAACATGGGTTATTTCACTACAGTTGGGGATTGGTGGGCCAATGAGGGAAATGTCTTCTTTCCCTCATTGGAATCATGGTTGGGAGGTGAGTGTTGCCTACACCCCCTCCCTTGTTTGTGATTGAAGAAAGGAAAAGCTTGAAATTGAAGGGGTACTCTTGAAGTGAAGACTATTGTGTTGAGCCCATGAAAGAATACCTTCTTTTGTAAAAGTTATGTCATGTTGTCTCCATTTATGTGGAGGGCTTGTAACTTGTATTTTAAGAGTCCCATCTTCTTGTAAATGTATTGAGAGAGATTTATTTGTATTAATATTTCAAAATGTCTGTATATTGGAAAGAAGGCATCTATAGTTATAGCTTGTTGCTATTATATTTTCTCAACTTATAAATTTTGCAAAGGATGTATTGGATGTAATATTTCATCTTAATAGTTAGTTCTTGTAAAATGAGTTCATTATGACTTGCATTATTTCAGTTAAAATGAAAACCTTGAAATGGTTTTGTGGTGAAAATAAATTTCTCTCTAGTCTAAACTTTTACTTGAAATTTGTATTGTAAATATGTTTTAAAAATAAGATAGTGTTCTTGGATGGCAAAGTGCATGTTAATCCTTTTTGGCATTTTGGGAAACTTGTTTTAAATGGAATAAATTTTATTTAAGTATGTCTTCTTTCTTATATTCTAATGATTATGCAAGAGGAAATGAATTGAAATAATTTTACAATCAGTTTTGCTTTGTTGTAATAGAAATTGTACATGATTAGAGATGAAATTTTCACAACTACATATGCCCTCATACCTTGTTACATGAATAAATATAAAATATGGAATATTGAAAAAAAAACAAAAGAGAATAAAAAAATAGAACTATATCTAATTATATAAAATTTCTTCATATAATTTTACATACTTATATAAATTATAGTGGCTCTCATAAAATAGATTCCTTTTGAAAAAACAACATATAGAAAACAAGTTTTAGCCATAATATACTAAAATGGTGGGGGAGGGATGCCAACCCATCCCACCGTGGGGTGGCACCCATCCCCCAAACCTCACATTCCCAAACCTTGGCAGCAGCCATATAGCCAACTAAAACATTAACTATACATATATGTGTGTGTGGTGTGTAGTTAATGTTTTAGTTGGCTATATGGCTGCTGCCAAGGTTTGGGAATGTGAGGTTTGGGGGATGGGTGCCACCCCACCCCAACCCCTATGAATATAGGGGGTGGGATGGGTTGGCATCCCTCCCCCACCATTTTAGTATATTATGGCTACAATGGCCATGGCCACTATTAAAAAACCCTGCACGCAATATATGGGCCGCGGACCTATTAGTGTGAGTTATCTTATGTGTCCTCCTCTCATGTTGGAGGGTCATCTCACATGGGTTACCTTTAGGGTTTCATATGTGTCATGCACTAGGGTTACTCATCACCCTATATGTACCCCTTTTCTATTTATTTATGAGAATGTCAAGAAACTCCGTTGTCTTTCCTCTATGCAAGCTTTGTTTCTGTTGAGAAAGTTCTTCCATTACTGATCAATTTTTTCCTTGCTATCAATGGAGCTTTCACGATTCCGTTGGAGTGCAACTACTTTGTGGTGCCTCGTTTATGATTCGATTCTCGCAAACTCTTTTCATGGTATCAGAGTAGAGGTGAAGAAAGAGTGGGGTCCAATGAAATCTGAGCGAGTACGTCTCATATCCAAAGTATCTCCAACTAAATCTCCAGCACTTTGCAAAGTTTTCCTGGCCCAAAGGGGACCAGGAGGATCAGGCTCAGAGTTGGAAGATTCTTCACTTGAGTGAGAAGGGACATAGTCCTCGTCATCACTACTGTCAGAATCAGAAGACTTAAAGATCTGATGGTCGGGAGGATCCGGAAGAGGAGCACACTCAACAATATATGGGTCATGGACCTTAGTAAAACCCTGCACCTTTTCAAATATGCTGCCACAATATCTTTTTCTCTATGATTTCTTTTAATCATCCACACATCATTTTTTATTAATATATATAAAACAATAAAGGTATATATTAAATATGTATATAAATACATATATGTGTGTGTGTGTGTGTGTGTTTACATATATACACACTCGAATGATATACATATATAATGTATATATACAAACCTGCTACAAGAATTTCTAAACAACCAGAATAAATTGGGAAAAATACCCACAACCCATATAGGGTAGCTTATCACAAAATAAATACAAAAAAAATTGAAATGACTAAGAGATTGCAAGCAAACCCTAGGAGAGGGTTGTCAATAAAACTCTCCTTCTTATGAGTATCCACCCAAGATCTTGAGCATCCTTCCATGGCATCCCTTCTCCCTTAACCTACAAAACAAAATAGAGAAAATGAAAGAATAAGGGTAAGAAAGAGTAATAAGAGAACCCATAAGTATTTCTAGGGTTTCTTTAGTCTAACCTAGATCTAATGGCTAAGAAAGATTTGATCCAATGGTGTAGGATGAACCCTACATCACTTAAGTGATGGGAAATTTTTATGGGAATGAATTAAATCAAAAGGGTATGGGTATTTTTTTAATAGGGCCTAAGAGGGTTAGATTAAGTTGTGCACCCTTGTCATTTTTGAATGATAAATCTATGATATTGTGCATGGTTCTAGGCTATAGGACTATTCTTGTCTAATTAAATATTAAATTTGATTATGGGCCTTTACATAAATAAATTTAAAGGATATTAATGGAGCTAAGTAATGAAAATCAAGGTAAGGAATATTTAAATAAACTATTAGAGCCTAGTAAGACGAAAAAGATTAACTCATAGTATTAACTTGGAAATGGGTTGATATTAAATAGCGATTAATTTTATTTTCGACCACCATGTAATTGTGTAAGATTTATAATCAGGAATTAATTAAATTATGGCTAATGTTTTACCCTTCAAACAAAAAAATATATTCTGGAAATTCTTTCCCCATTTAAATTGATAGTTTTGGTGTGGTTTGGGACGTAATTTTTGTGGGCGTTATAATATCAATCTTACCTTCCATAAGATAATTCCAATGAGTCAAAATACATTCATGGAGAATAGGGAGACCCAGGAAGATATTATTAAATCTGTGTATTAGTTGATTACTCTTTAAGTATGCTTCAAATCGGAGAACCTCTGATCCAAAGGAAACCGACAAAGGATTCTTTAAAAAGGCCATAGGCTTGGGAGGTTTTCTGTAAGATTTGGAGGCCTCCAAAAAATACTTCCCACCAACCTTGTCAATATTAGAGCCTACCCCTACCATAGACCGAGGCCTAATCACAACACTACCTGATGGAAATTGTCCATGGTTAGAAAAATTTCCCCCAGCAGTAGCACACAACCTGAAAAACGCATCCCATGTAGCCACTACGCTTGCTAATGGGGAAGAAAACATGTTGTCAAATCCAACAAAAGAGGGATGGAACAAGGATCTAAAGAACGGATCACACTGCTCTGCTAATAAAATTCTATCATCATCCTTGGTACTGTCAACCCCCGAAACGCCATTGTAGCGAGTGAAGCCCCTGCTCACCCCACCATTGCATAGAATAGATTCGTCACCATCATCGATACCATCCATAGGTTTAAGGTTTTGGAAGTGAATGGGAGGGATCATAAGACACATGATGGAAATGAGAATCAAATTATAAGACAAATCCAAAAGGGTTTTGGTAAACCATGGTGAAATTCGAACCAGATACATAACACTAGGATCATAGGCCTAAGACTACACCTCACAACATGTCTTTGTCACCGACTCACCTATCTTCTCTAATAATAAATTATTGTTATTCCTAGTTGAATTTTAACTTATTAATTAGATCTGATTGTATAAGTTCTTCCTTAACACTTCACCATTTCCCTTAAGACATTTATAATCCTATGAGTAACCTTATAAGAGTAGGAGAAGAAAAAGGAAATATTTGTTGGGAAAAATTAATTCCATTGTTTACCATGTTGCCTTTTCATAGTAATGATAGTTATATTCATAGTCATTACATGGGATCCCGCATTTCTCATAAAAGATATGATAATGACCTCCAATTAAGTAGTAATTACCATATCTCATATAGACCATTTCAATAGTTTGGGTTATCTAAAATAAATTTATATCATATACTAGAAACATCACCTATGTAAAGCTCTTTGTCAATGACTAATACATTTATTTACTATAGTTAATTTTATAAATAAAAAAATTATTTATAAGTAAGAAATATATAATTTTTCCTATGATGAAATATGTATATTGTTATGCCCATAATCCTTTATCTTACATTGGATGTATATGGCTGACTTGTGACTATCATAGCCTATTATTATGTTGTATCTCTTTCATATATGTTATAATATCAGTAGTGGATCAGCCTTGGTGATGGACATAGCATATGAATAGTATATATAGGAGTTAGTAGGTACAGACACCTTAACAATACATGCCTATTTCTAGTCATTTCTAATTATCCCTATCATTTGCATAATATGCCAAATCATTCCTAACACGCATCCTAGACCATTACCATCTCACTTTTCATTAGAATTCACCCACATCCTTTTAGAATTAATTTTAATTAATTCTATCATTCTTAACCCATACATTTATATCCATTCACTAATTTAATTAGTTATTTGGATAAATAAATAAATAATAATCCACTCATCTCCACTTCACCATCCAACTCACTCAAGTTGAACTAGCTCATTCCACTCAAGTTATAGAACCCTAAAAGGGTGGAAATGATAATATTCACATACAACCAGCTTCTCAAATAAAATCTAAAGCCAACCAAATATTCATTGCCCC
Source organism: Taxus chinensis (assembly GCA_019776745.2). Lineage (NCBI taxonomy): Eukaryota > Viridiplantae > Streptophyta > Pinopsida > Cupressales > Taxaceae > Taxus > Taxus chinensis. The sequence goes on from CM034146.1 coordinate 112,743,227, forward strand.
TTGAATTAAATATTCAATCCATCCAGCTACGCATACTAAATCTACTTGCTAATTGGGGAAAATGCATTCATTCCCCTACAACTCATTCAAATATTGATCCAAAATCCATGGACTCTCCTTCAGCTATAAATATGAGGCTCAATCCTTTACAATTCATCTTTGGAATCTTTAAGCATTTGCCGTTAAAATCTACTCATTTTCCATTTGAATTTTACATACAAAAAGGTTGTCTACATGATCATTCATTTTCTTCTAGCATTCCTCTTCATTTAGAGAAAATATTGAAGCATCCATAATAAAACTATCCCAAGAGATCCAGCAAGTGTAGTTACACTTTAACTATATCATTTGAGGTTTCAAGAAGACTCAAAGGAAGGTTTGCATCTATTTATTGGCTTATTTATTTGTTGCTTTTAGTTTTACTTGTATATATTCTAGCATGCCTAGTGGGAGTCTCACGCAATTTTTTTTTTTGGATGATTTCTTGTTAAACTAACTTCATTTATGTGTTACTTATTTTTTTCAGATCCACTATCAAAATTTCAGAGTGTTTGGTGTAGTGAACTAAGAGAAAACCTAAAAAGCACAATCAATTTTCCATACTTTTCATATTTTTTGAGAACAAATAAGATCCATGCACTAGCATATTAGTGTACGTGCTATCATCACTCGTGAATTGCACTAGCATAGCACATCACACGCTAGCATAGTGCTTCAAGCACTAATGTTCAACCACTTTTTGTCTCTAACATGTTACACGTGTTAACATAGCTCTTCATGTGCTAGCTTTCAACTACGGTTTTTCCCTATCTATGTACATATATAAGTATAGTGATACACATGCTAGAATTCAAATCCTTCTTGCACATGCTATCGTGGTTCTACACATGCTATCATTCAAATTTATTTACACTCCATCTTGAAAAATATATGTTACACTAGCGTACCTAATTACATGTGCTAGCATAGCGTATCCCGCTAGCAGACCTAATCACACACACTAGCATTTTGTGTCTGTCTATTTACTACTTTCATCATTTTCCAGCATGTTAAATATTTCTTAATCATTGTTTTAGTACTAGTTTTTACTAACTTTCTTACAGGTTTTCATAAGCACATATGCTCTTTTCTTGGACCCTCTTAAGTGATGCTGAAAATCAAAAATGGTGAAGTTTTCCTTATTTATTTTATTTCATGATTTCATTCCAGGAAAACTACTAATTTTTTGATTGCAAGACCACATCTTATGAAGATTATCTATAAAATTCAACAAAACTTCTAACTACACTATTTTTTTTATTATGATAACCAAAAAAACTTTATTTTAATTAAATTTTATAAATATACATTGTAAGTTGGGATAAGGTTTTATTCCCATCGAATTTAACTATGGGAAGTGTGGGGATAGTGTCCAAAAACTCATTATGAAGAGTAAGACAAGAATCCAAAATTATTTGGCACCTTAAGGGAATTGGCCAATGAAACAGGAATCCCCACCTACTTTACTAGTACACCCATGATATTTAGATTCAATTTTATCCATAGTGACGGCCCCAACTTGATTGATTAAGTGGATTAAAATCTATCTTTTTTAATCAATGGGGGGTAAAGTTAAGCCGATGACTAGAAATTTTCTAGTGTACCGTTCTTTTTTGGATAAACACTTGGTATTTAAAGAGAGATCCAATATCTAGGAAGCTTGACTAACTGAACAAAGTTACTTGAAAATCCTTCCTACCAACATTATTCTCTTCCAAATTTATAGAGTCAAATTCATTTTTGTTTCATTTTTTTCTATTGAACCGCATCTTATTACAATTTTATCAAAAGAAAACTTTCTTCAAAATTTGCAAATTCTTCCTTTGGATTCCCATTCCAAATTAATTTTCAAATTCTAAGTCTTAAATTTTAGATGCCCACATCTTAATTTAAGCACATCATTCAATCCATATGAGGTCCATGCCTTACTATTTAGATTCAATTTCCAAGATTAAGAACTTCAATCAATCTAAATCAGGTATTAGTCTTACACTTTGGTATTCACTTTATACATGTTAAACATAATCAAATTTCAATTACAAGTCTTTGTTTTTGGTATTCACTTTACCCAATCTAAGCACATCCAAGTCAAATGTCAAGATCTTAAATTTTGTTTACCCATATCAAAATTTTAACTATCTTTCCATCTCTAAGTCTTATACTTTGGTATTCACTTTATCAAGTTTAAGTACAATCATTCTCAACATCTACGTCTTCTATTTTGACATTCACTTTTTTAAATTTTAAGCAAAATCATTCAAAACTTCTAAGTCTTATATTTTGATATCCACATTTTCCATTTGAAGAAAAACCATTTATAATCAAATACTTCATATGTTGAATATTCACTTTATTCACATATTTAATCATATCCAACATCTATACTTTATACGTTGAACATTCACTTTGTTCACAAATCATGTAAAACTTAATCCACTTCAATAAAAACACTTTTCAGTCTCAAACTTACATTGTTATTATCTCCATAAAAGTTGAAAACAATAACTCTTATCCATCTTTTTAGTTCAAAATTTGTTGCAACTTTTAACAAATATCAAAAACACTATTCCCTTAGGTAACTACCTATAAATAAATGGTGTTTACATGTAGTAAAAGTACCCATGTCCCTGATGATTCCTAAATATTTGACCCTTTCAATCGCGGTCCTTTTGATGATGAAGAAATTGGAGAACAACGTGAAATATCAACCAATGAAAAGGAAGCTATTGATCATTTCATCAAACAAAATAAAAATCAATATCTACTTCACCTTTTTTTTAAAAGGGAAAAACTACCCTCTAACTTTGGGCATGAACATTTAGAAAATTTAATCAAAAAACTTGAATCTAGTACAAAAAATGCTAAATCAGCCACCATATATAATTCCTCAAAAGAATACTTGTTGGCAAAAATCGAGAGTTATAATGCCAACTTTAAAAAAGTGCAAATATTAAAATAGGGGAAGAGCACAAATCAACACATGACAATGATGTCACCATGGATACTCCTCAAGCTAACTCTCCTTCGCACAAGAATGAAGGATTATGAAAGAAATCTAATGGGACTCCAAAAGTGCAAAAAGAAATTAAATTTTGATGAGCTATGTCCTTATCCATTCGATAGGGACGTGTTAAGTATTCCTTGCTTAAAATCCTTCGAAACACCCAAATTTGAAAAATACAAGGGAAAACATGATCTATGAGAACATATCAAATAATTTTTCATGGCATTTCAAGAAATAGCATACAAGGATATCTTTCTCTTGTGCCTCTTCCTTGAAATTTTAGGAGGCAAAGCTTTGGATTGGTTCTTACAAATTCCAAATGGATTGATCACCACTTTTGCAGACCTATCAGAGAAATTTTTCAAACATTTCTCATTTAATATTGACTCTAATATTATGTAATGATGGACCTTTATAACATCAAAAAAAGGACAAATTAAACCTTCACCTAATTTATAAAATGATGGCAAGGAGTTGTCATCCAATTCCCATGATCTATTCCAAAGAAACACTTGGTTATCATCTTCATTCCTAACCTTAATAATGAACTGTCCTTTCAAATGTAAATGCATTGACTTACTAATTTTGAGGAAGTCATTGAGAAGGTTACTCAAATTGAAAAGGCACTCATCACAAAAGGACTAATCAAAACTCCTTCCATATACCAAACAAACAACAAGAATCAATCCCAATACAAGTCTAAGTATATCAATTGGAACCATAATGTTGTCAATGATAGATTCACTAACAATCGTAATGTACATAATGTTCAATACAATTAAGTGAAAACATATAAATCAAAATAAGAAATTATTTTTCTAAGAAATGAAATTCATCTTCATGATTATTAACGACGCCAATTCACACCATTAGGAGAAAGTATTTTGATATTATTACATCAACTAGAAAGTGCTAACATGGTAACTTACCCCATTATAATACCCTTCGAAGAAGGGAAACCAAAACCATCTTGGTATAAAGTGCATGAATATTATGATCATCACCACATTGACGGCCATAGTGCGGATCATTGTACAATACTCCACCATTATATCCAAGATCTCATCAATAGTGGAGACATTACATTTGAAGATCCATCACCTATAAAAATTCCAAAGGCCAACTGAAAGGTGTTTCAAAACCCTTTTACAAAACATGGTATAAATGGTAAATCTCTTGATATATGCCAATCCTCAAACCATGATGAGTTTAATTCAATAATTTCATTTATCGAAGAAATACCTAACTTTTCCATAGTCAAGTTTTGCACTCCCTATTATGCAGCGGCAACATGGTAGAAAAAGGTTTGGGTTCTTACAGCTAAATAACCATCCACATAAACCATGTCTAACACATCAAATTATATAGCTACAAACTATCCAAAACCAACCTCATGTTTTAAATCTTCCTTGTCTACTACTTATGACCTTTTCAAATAGTTAGATATGATACCCTCACATATATCCATCATGGAATTACTTAAAATGTCACCCGCAATTCAATATTTCCTTACTCATCCTCTTCATTCAGAACATATTCCTAAGGATATAAAATACATCATTTGTAAGCACTTGTTGCCAATATTTCACCTAGCAGTAATATATTTTCATTTGTTCCTCGGGACCTCTTAAACCCCAACCTTCAAAATAACAACTTGTTTTACATTGAAGCTTATATTGCCAATCATAAAATTAAAATATTTGTTATTGACAATGGAGCTTCCTTATATATATGCACTATAAAGTGTCGAAGATGCCTTGGTCGTACTAAAGATATTTTAGGAGCTAATGTTATAACTATTCATGGATATGATAACAGTGAACAACAATCTTTCGAAAAAATATTTTAGCAGCTAATGTTCTATGAGTCAGTCTGTGAAATATAGACACCTTTTTTCATGTTGTCAATGTTGAGACCTTATATAATATTGTTTGAGGTCAGTGATGGATACATTACATGGACGTTGTACCTTCCACTTTTCACTAGTGTATATAATTCCCTTATAATGAAAAAGAGTTCACGTGGCTTTCAGATGCCAAGACATTTGAATAATTCAAGCTCTTAGAGGAAACATGTAACCATGAAAATTATTGTTCTTCTACAAATAGATCTTCCACACCTTGGGTCATACCCATCAATGATGATAACCGTATTGATCCTGACACACTCTTCCAATCTCATCCTTCTACATCCAATCCACCACCTAAAATAAAAATATCTCATATAGCGATCGGTGAATATGATCTTGAAAATGATTTTCATGTAGGTAAGTTGCCACTATCTCTATATAGTTACAAAGACCTAAGGCTCCCCATATAAAAGAAGATCCTATATACCATCTTGGCACTACTATAAGGAAATGGTATGGATATTTAGAATATGAACACATTCATGGCTCTTCAGACTCTTGGTTATACAATGATGAGATGGATAGTTTCTATGAATCCTCTAACTATAGTAAAGATCATAAAATGATGAATAACATGCAATGGAAAGGTAGAGGACTTGGTACACAGGAACAAGGTTGTCTCGAAACCGTGTTATACGAAGAAAATGTATATCGTCATGGTCTAGGTTTTGACATTTTTGAAAATAAGATGAAAATATTTGATATAATGACTAGTGAGGAGGATTTTGACTCCAATTTTGAGACAGGTTCAACACATAGTCTCTTCAAATACCTAGCCAAAATCAATCTATTCATTAAAAACCTTTCCATTCACACCCTTGAATTTGACATCGTCTATCCTAATTACATCCATCAGGACTATCTAAATCACATATACGGACCTCTTTTAGAACCATGATGCCATCAAAGAGTTTTTTGGGACTAAGGACCTTATCCCCTATCATATCACAAGAAGGGATTAGATATAAACCTTGACGCTTCAGCTGATTTTGGTGAAGAACTGGAGTGCTCCAATACACAAAATTAAAAATTAAAAATAATAAAAATAAAAATACAATCTCTCATAGTGAGAACCTCACAAAGGTGTTATTTGAGAAGTACAAAAAGAAAGAAAAAAATAATAAGAAAGGAAAATGATGTATTTCCAGGTGAAAACCTTTCCAAGAAACTAGTGAGAGGACACTCGCTTCTAGATCAAGCATGTGAGCTACATCAACCTACAACATCCTTTCAGGAAATAGATACATACAAAATGTTAGTAGAAGAGACAGTCATAATTAACATTGGCACAAATGATAATCCTAGACTGTTACAAATTGGTGCAAGATTATAAAAAATAGAGACAAAAGAATTCACAACAATAATTGTATAATTTTTGGTTGTTTTTGCATGGTCATATAAATATATTTCAGTTTTAGATCATTCCCTTGTAGTGTACAATCATGTGATTTTCATAGATATGAAACCAAATAAGAAAAAAGTCATAAAAATGCACTCTACAATGACATTGGTGGTTAAAGTAGAACTTCAAAAACTGCTAGAAGTTGGCTTCATTAAATCATTAGACTACTCATAAAGGGTTTCATATATGGTACCCATCGGAAGAAAGACACAAAGGATACATATTCGTACAAAATTCCATGATATCAACAAGGCTTTTCTGAAGGATGATTTTCCCTTTCCCAACATTGACATGATCGTATATTCTATAACTTTCCATGAAATGTTATCTTTAATGGATGGATTTTCAGGTTATAATTAGATTCAAATTGTAGAAGAAGACTAACATAAAATAACATTTAAACACCTTGGGGCACATTTTGTTATAATGTCATTCCTTTTTTCCTTAAAAATGCAGGAGAAACTTATCAACGCAAAATAATTTTTATCTTCCATGACTTTTTTTATGGCATCATGGTATACTAAATTAAAAACTAGAGTAGATCATCTAACCATTTTGCGGCTCATATTTGAGTGATTGCAGGAGTATAAGGTACACCTTAACCCTAATAAATGTGTATTTAGTATTACTTTAGGAAATCTCTTGGGTTTCATAGTCTCACAAAGGTGAATTGAAGTTGACCCTACCAAAGTCAAAGCAATTATTGAGATGCCTCCACCACATAATTTTTGTCAGTTACAAGGATTCCAGGGAAAAATTTAATCTATTTGGCATTTCATATGTCATCTAGTAGATAATTGTCACCAGTTCACATGGACCCAAGAATGTCAATATTCTTTCACTAAGTTGAAGGAATATTTATCAACTCCTCTGGTACTAGTGTCACCTATTCAAGATAAGGATATTCTTCTTTATACATCTGCTACAGAAAATGCCATATGGGCATTAATTAAAAAATGAAAAATCGAAGGAACAAGCAATATACTATCTTAGTAGAACTCTTATAGCTCATGAAATCTAGTACTTGGAGGTTGAAAAAATATGTTTAAAAGTAGCATTCACATTTCACAAGTTGTGTCACTACTTTCTCAATATGACTAATCTCATTTCCAAATCAGATCCTCTTAAATATCTATTTTCCAAACCTATTCTAATAAGATGAATGTCTAGTTGCGTTGCTCTCCTTGGTAATTTCAATATCTAATTTTTCAATTAGAAATTGATAAAAGGAAAGATCTCACAGATCAACCTACTACAACACCATTTCTAGGCCATAACCACTTCATTTTGAATTCCCAGATGAAGACATATTGTATGTGGACGTAATTCCTTCATGGAATTTTTTTATGGCTCTTGCAACATTCATGGGTCAAGAGCTGGTAATCTATTATGCCCACCAGATGGAAATGTTATCCCAAATTCTTATAACATTAGTTTCCATTTCACAAACAACATCACTAAGTATGAATCCCATATAGAAGGTTTAACATTTTATATATCTTGGAGGCTTAAATAATCAACAATTTATGGGGATTATCTTTTAATCAATAAGGAATCCAATCATGAATATCAGGTTAAGGATGACAAGAAGGTTCCTTACAAAGGCATGGTCGATTCTCTCAAAGGTTACTTTCAACTCATCACCTTCAAATAATTTCCTCATCTTTAGAACAAATTTTTAGATGTCATGGCTAGTATAGCATCCCTTCTTGAATATTATATCAATGAAACACACAGTGAGTTTCTCATTGAACATCTTATGGTGCCCGCATATGATTTTTTGGATTCAAACATGGTATGTGAGATAGTTGGTCCTAAAAATCCCTAGTACCATTACATATATACGTTTATCTGAGATAAAACCTACCCTATAAATATGAATTCCCAAAAAAAAGTATCCTTAGCACAATGTGATTTATGTTACACCATCCTTGTTGACACCCTATATAGAAGAGGCTATGATGAGACTCTCTTAAGATGTATCAATCAAGAAAAAGCTAACCAAACACTAGTCAAAGTACATACAGATAGTACACACACAAATGACATGATCTTAGCTAAAAAGATCTTGCACGTGGTTATTATTAGCCCACTATGGAGTTTGATACATGAAAATTCATCAAGAAGTGCCAAACATGATAGAGGTAGGGTAATTGTTTTCATACACCCTCACAATCCCTTCAACCTATCACCTCACCCTGACCTTTTTCCCAATGGGGGCTTGAATTAGTAGGGAAAATAAATCTTACATATTTTGATGGTCATACCTTCATAATCACTACAACTAAATATTTTACCAAGTGGATAGATGACATATATTTAACCTATGTCACTGGGTCAAGTATATCCAAATTTATATTTAACCATATCATATGCCACTTTAGGATCCCTACCTACCTTGTCACAGATAATGGTACATCTTTTAAAAATAAAAATGTCAAAGAGTTAGCCAAATAGTTTCATATCCAACTCAAATGGGAAACTCCATACTATTCATAGTGTGATGCTTGAGTTGAAGCATCCAATAAAATGATAAAATCAACATTAGAAAGTATTGTTGATAAACATGATTAAAATTGGCATACACAACTATATCTCCCTCTCTGGGCCTATCAAACATCATATCTTTCTCCAACTGGAGCCACTCCCTTCTCCCTTGTATACGAATCTGAAGTTGTATTACCCATAAAATTTGAACTCACATCCCTTTGCATATCATTACAACACTTCGTTCATGAAGATGATAACCAAAAAGTGCACCTTGCATAAGTAGAAATTTTAGACAAGAATCAGGTTTGAGCCTTAGATCATTTAAAAGTATATCAAAAAAGACTTTTTTGTAGCTACAAAAAATGATTAAAACTAATAGAATTTGAAATTAGTGATCTTGTACTCAAAGAGAATAATAAGAATACAACCAAGGAGCGTGAAAAATAAGGAAAATTTGAACCCAATTAGTACCTTACATTATTACTGCTAAATTTGAATCTAATGCATATAAGTTATCCTCTAAAGATGATAAAGAGATCAAAGATCCCATGAATTTGGTTCATCTGAAGAAGTTCTATTCTTGAAGTCTTTATGAGTATACCTTGTGTTGGGGGCATATCAACACAACAACTTGTTTAGTACCTTCAAATTGTTTTCCTACCACCTCATTCCAAACCATTTTTTTCATGTGTTCCTTATAGTTAGGATGTCTATCTTGCATTACAACAACCACATTTGGCATCATCCATCATATTCCACCCCTTGGTTTCAATGAGCTTATTCATTTGTACAATGTTTGGTATGGTATAGGGCCACCTTGTATTTCTCATTGCCATTCATATATTTCAAAAAATCCATAAAACATTTTAAAACATGAAAAAATCTACAGACATTTTAAAACATTATAAAATCCAAAAACATCAAAAAAATAAAAATAAAAACATTTAAAAATTCAATACCTTCCAAAACTCCAAAAAATGAAAAAATATTTAAATAATCATAAACTCCTATTTTTTTACAAAAAACGTCAAAAATCCCAACATATCAATACAACTCAATGAAATCAAACTTTTAACTCCTATCCTAGTGATCATTCCAACCATCTTACGCCTATCACAACAACTCATCTTACCTGTTGCATGTATCCTTACTTGGGAGAAAGTCAAATTAATCTTCTCACTCACGTGCATCCTCACTTGGTGCAATTTCAGATCTCATTATCTCCCTTGTATGTTAGTATCCTTACTTGTGGGTAATGAACCTTTTCAATCTCAAATCAATCTTCAAACCGGGTTCTACAAAGAGTGTCACTTAATCCCACTCTTTCAGGCTAATACATTCCCCTTGCATGAATCCTTTCCTAGGGCATTTGAATCTACTTAATCATCAATGTGGAACACATTAAGGGCATAGTTAATTGTCTTTATTTACGTTTGTTTTTCATTGTTTCTCTTATTTCTTGACCAACTACAGTATTTTACTATCATCTTAGTTCATTTATAGTCTTGGCGCATGTGTCTACTGTGTGTATTGGGTTTGTTTGTTTGATTTTTATATTTTGTTTTACTTTATACTAATTACAAGTATTTTTTCATCATCTTGGTTCATTTATAGCCTTGGTGCATACATCTACTATGTATTGTTGAGCCCTTAAGGAGACTATGCACTAGGCATGGAAGGTTTTGTAACATGTTAACAAGGCACAAAGGCTCGCGCGAAAGTAGATTTAGGGAGAGCACAGAGGTTCATGCCCAGAAAAAATAGGCTCAGGACTTAGTTGTATTTTATAACATGGTCAGGGTTGCGATAGGGGACATGTGGAGATGCAGCCAAGATTATTTGAGAGTAAGGTTGAAGCATGAAGACTTGTAGCCCAAGGAAAGAATATTCTATGATATGGTTATCATGACAGGATGAAGGGCTATAAAGTGGAGTTAGTTATGGATTACCTGGTGGTTGCATGTTGGGGATACTTGATTATGGCAGAGCATGATAAAATTTGGCATGTGGTTCACACCTGAATGATGGATATGTGGTAGAGAGAGGATTCCCAAGAACCCCTTGATATGTATTGATTTACATGGAAACAATGGGTGTGTACAAAATGTGAGAGAGAAGCTGGTGTGTGAAGAGGAGAGAAGGTGAGTAAGGTGAAGATAAAATGATGTATAAGATATAACTAAGAGTGATGTATGTGATCAAAACTGTAACTTCTGTAATAGATCCATTGTAGGATAATACTGGGACTTGGTTGATGTATCTGGTCCATTTTATGGATTTCTTGATGTATTTGGATACTGTAATGGTGATGAATTGATATAATGATGTTGTTCTAAATAACTATGTGGATGGGTCTCAACATATATGTTCTTTATTATGTTTTTGGGATAATTCTGAATCTTATGGGTTCTTTCTGGTATTCATAGTCATAACATAGGTCGTCTGTGTGTGGATTTAGCTTCTTTATCTTTGTTATAAGATGTATGCATCCGTCATTACACATTATCCTATCGTTTATGATGAAATTATTGATAAATATCACATAATAGAGGGGTCTGGAACCTTCATGCCCCTCGAGTGAGTTCCCATTTTAGACTGGGTGATATGTTAGTGCACCTAAGAATTATAGGGTTGGGAAAAGTGACTACATCTTGGTTCTATTTCTGGGACCTCTTCTAAAGTTACAAAAATGGTGGATAATGGTGGAACGTGTGACCTTGGACAATATAGAAACTTGGCTTAAGAACACGAAGGATGAGTTTGTACAGTTATTCAACACTAGACCTGAGTTTGATGCATGTAAATGGGTAGAGGAACATCTGTATCATGAGCTCTATAAGAAGTTATTTTGTTATTTTCTAGTAGAGCTATATGAATGGTTGTCGGTGTATGATTCAAAGTAGAGTTGGTATTATCGAGCTCATGTTATGACCCAAGAAGATTATCAGTAGCTTCATGATGTTGATCTGATCTAGACTCGTGTTGTTGATCATTGTGGAGTGGTGTGTTGACCAGCTATACGTTGTAGTACGCATTTTCTACTTATTATTTCCCATAGGTTATTGATTTTGACTTCTTGTGAGAACCAAGAGGATATTTTTGCGTGTTGGGTCATTAAGCCATTAAGATCTTGATCATCACTTTGAATTTGAAAGAATTTTCTATGGCTAGCTAAACTCCCACTAGGCATGAGGCGTAGAAGTAGAGGTAGTGATAAACGTTGGATCCTATGATAGAAGTGGAAATAAAGGAGATATGAATCAAGTATAATGAATCTCAAGAGAGGGAACAAGCGAGATAGCAGGAGATTGCTGGAGCGATGGATGTATGGAGGAAGATATTACAGGAAGGACTTGAGAGTCACATGGAGGACGTGGAGCCTGAGCAGTCTATGCTACCCCATCTTGGAAAATGGGGGAGGATAACCCCCTCAGCTTTTGATGATATCTCATCAGATGGAGAAGATAGACAGATCGTAGGAGTGAATTTGAACCCACTTGGGGACCAAGCCTTGGTGCTTAGTTTTTCAGTTTCTAAAACAAGTGTTCCTAGTTCAGTTGGTGTTGGTAAGAAAACAACATTAGATAGCTATCATTTTAAATTACACCCATCTATGGCTGCACATAAATTTCTTGTGTTATGTGGTATCCTGTCAGGCATGTCATTCGGAAAAGATGTGGGCTCATAGAACTTGGATATCATGTCTGGAGGTAGTTTAACTTCACAGGATTTTGGGGATCAGTTTAGTACAGTGGTGGGAACATAGGGTAACACTTATTTAGGACTTATGTCAGTTCTAGGGGAGGATCTGGTGGATCTGAAGGGTAAGGATTAATTGGAGTTAGTGGATCTGGTGGTGGAGGCAACACAGGAGGGAATCAGGGTCCTAGGTCTGGTGGACAAGGACCACAACACCATCAACAGGTATTTTATGAGATGTCCCTTCATTTTCTAGATTATAACGGTGTTGAGGATGCTTCAGTTCAGGTAAATAAGTGTGAATTTATATGGCACGCTAAGGATATCACTATCCCGTAGCAGAAGGAAATTCATGTTTTAACTAGATTGTAGGGGCGTGCGCATAGCTAGTACCAAATGTATGACCCCCATTAGATAGTGGTGGATTATACTACACTGCATGATGCCTTCTTGGTGTAATTTCATGTTCCTAAGTTTGAACAGAAAAGTAGCAATGCGCTCAAGGAGATTCAACAAGGTATGGCAGAGAGTGTGCGGTAGTATGATGTGTGCTTTAAGAATCTCTTGTCAAATTTTTCTTATGATATCCATCCATCTCAACATGCTCAATGGTTCTTGGGTGGAATGATAACACCCTTAAGGTTAGCGTTTTCATATAAGAGTTTCACGGATCCATGTAAAGCCTTGGATGTTGCTTTGCGCGCTGAAGCTATAAGAAGCATTGATACTAGGGTAAGTCCCTTTTTGGAGGTACAAATTGCTTCCATGGCTAAGAAACTTGAGAATTTTTCTATGAACTCGGCACATGAAACTTGTAGCAGGCTTTTGTGCATGGATTGTGAAGTATAAGGACACACCAAGGATATTTTCCCTCAAAAGTTAGTGCACACCATGTCATTAGAATATGAGAGCTATCATGGGGACCATGATCCAAGTAGATTCCCTTAGTTGCAACACATGCTCCATAATAATGGGTCCTGCTATTTTAAGATTTGTACATCTACAACCCAAGATACAAAGGACTTCTGATTGATAGAACATATCCATGATGTAATTTATATTGGTATATGCCAAACCAATGTTGCGAATGACTCTAAAAATGAGGGGTGTCAACATGACAGCCATTATGATGGTGGAGGTATGGGAAGAAGCTTTTGTGGAGGATTCAAAGGTTGTGGTGGTCACAGTAGAGGAAGGAGTGAGTTTCCCCATGGAACTTTTTTTAATTGTGGATCTATAGATTACTATAATCACAATTGCCCACACTTGTTGCAATGCTCGTGCTATGAAAAGAAACATAAGTATGAGGATTTCCTTGATATGTATGATCACATGATTCAGAATCACAAGAAGTAGCACAATGTTGCGAGCATGGTTAGTGTCAAGTGCGTTGAATCCCTGTTCTTGTCCATAGTAACATCTAATCCAGAGTTGGAACCTATATTAGTAACTACACATGTTGAATCTACATGCACCAGAGACATAAAAAAGTAGAGGCTTCACATTACAATAGAATAAGTATTACATGGGAAGTACCCTGATTTAACTTATCATAAGGAATTTTACCAAGAGACTATGGAGGTGATTAGAAATTTTCAAGGGGAGATCCAGTGCTTGAAAGAGTAGTCACAGAAGTTAGAACAGGTGAATGACCTTGATATCCCTTCGAAGGATGTGGATGATGTCAGAGAAGTATGTAAGATGTTGCACCAACAGAATATCATTCCTCTACTAGGGTAATGGTTGAGAGGAAAGGTACCACACACTAAGACTAATCCTGAGAGGAAGATCTTACATGTCAATTTTCCCCCTCATATCTTGGGTTATGACAAGGAGATAACATTGAATGTGGTAGTTAATGGATGGGTCTTGAGAAACATACTTATTGACACAACTGTGGAGGTAAATGTTCTTACTCTAGATGTGTGGAATAAGATGGGAAGGCCACCATTACAGCCATCCTCTAATGTGTTGTACATGGAAAATAGGACTAAGGCTACACCCATTGAAGTCTTGAAGGATGCTTCCATAACCATTCAAGGATTCAAGTTCACTAGGGACTTTGAATTATTGGTTCTTGTCAAGTTAGATAGATTTCCCACATTGCTTGGGCACCCTTGGTGTTATGCGAATAATGCAGATTTGTGCTTCAATAAGGGGTATATCATATTTGAGAATGAGAAGGAGTGCATGCTTATTCCACTCAAAATGGGAGGTATGTGCCTTATGTCGAGCCTTTGGGGGAAGAAGACATCAATAGAATTTGTCTTCACACCATCAAAGACCCAGAGGTTATTGAGCCATCAGGAGAAGGAGTCATTTAGTGGGATGATGCTCAATCTATAAGTGATATAACTAAAATTACATGTGATAATTGCACACATGGAACTTATGAGTTGGTTAGAAGGGAATTAAAAGACGTTGTGACTCATGTTGTGAAGGCACATTCATTCATACGTCTAGGAGGAAGGAAGTTACCTAGTTACACAAGAGAAGGTAACCCTAATGTCTTCTTGTGTGCTATAGAATTCTAGTGGACCTGTGAGGTAGAATGGACGAATATGTTTTTTATACCTTATGCGAGACAACAGTGCATTGTTGGATGACTCATCGAGACAATCTTCTAACATGGCATGAAGTAAAAATTGTGTTCTTTGTTTGGTTTCTCCAGATAAATCCACCCTCTAAGATACATGACTATTAAGGGAAGGGATCCACCTCATTCCACGTCCAGGAATGTAAGATAGCCTAGATGGTAGGCTCATAAGCCTTACCCCCTTCCCTTTGGGTGCATAAGTTCTATTCCACCTTGCAGGATTTTGCACGTGCCTGGTATGTCTATTTAGAGCTATGTCATTATAAGAGGGATTGACAAGAGTTGAAGACAAGTATTATTCAAACTTTCAAGTATGAATCCTCTAAATCATCAATGAATGAGGTGTTGCAGGTAGTCAAGGGCCTTACTCTGAGAGATATTTCCAAGGCCGAGGACCTCATTACTGATTTACTAGGAGAACTTGAATTGGGAGCACATTTCTTGGGAGAAGAAGCAAATGAAGTACAGTTTGAGTGTGCCCAACTGGAGAAATAAAAATGGAAGATGGTGTACCTAATAGAAGATGAATAAATAGAGAACCTATATGTTGATCATGCACAAGGTACGCACAATGTTTTGGATACTGTGGATGAGCAAGTGCGTAGTTACCAAAAGCCCTTGAAAATGAAAAATTTCAACATTGGTACAGAGGAAGAATCAAAAGAATATATCATGGGTGATTACTGGATAGACCAGGAGGTCTCAAAGATAATTTAACTACTACACAACTTCTAGGATTTATTCCCATGTGAGTACCATGAACTAAAACTAGTACATCAGTCATTGGGAGAAATGTGGATTAAGTTAAAGGAAGGTGTGTGCCCGATTAGGAAGAGGCCATATCGGATGAATCATAATCTATGCATAAAGGTTAAAGAGGAAATTTATAAGATGCATGAATCTAGGATCATTGGAGATATTTAAGAGTCTGAATGGGTTAGCCCAATGGTGATTAATTTCAAAAAAGATGGGAGGATAAGGATATGTGTAGATAATTGACATTTGAATGTTGCATGTGTCATAGATCCTTTTCTAACACCTTTCATTGAGGAGATCTTGGAAGGTCTAGTAGGACAGGAGATCTATTCTTTTACAGATGGATTCTTGGGTTATCACCAGGTGAGGATTACGAAGGAGAACCAAGAAAAGACTACTTTAACAACTAAATGGGGAATTTTTGCTTATATGATTATTCCTTTTGGACTTAAGAATGCATCTATTGTATTCTCGCGCATCGTGGTATAGGAATTTCAATACTTTATTCACAAATTTTTACAAGTTTACCTGGATGATTGGACAGTGTATGGGTTGGTCAAGGACCACTGTGATAACTCATGGTTGATGTTTGAGAGATGTAGGTAGTTAAGTATCTCTCTGAATATTAAGAAATGTCTTTTTGCTACTCCTTTCAATACATTTTTAGGTCATATTATTTACAACGAAGGCTTATCGGTATATCCTACCAAAGTTGTCATTATCTTGGGATTGGAGGAGCCTACCAATCAAAGCACGGTGCGTGTATTCTTAGGGCATATGGGTTACTACAGAAAATTCATCAAAAGGCTATGTCAGGATCTCCACGCCATTAGAGGAGTTGTTGAAGCATAAGATTAAATTCTATTGGATTAAAGTGCAGTAGATGGCTTTTGACACATTAAAGGAGAAACTTACTACTGTGCCAATTTTGCGCTTCCATCTTGGGACAAGTCATTTCACATGCATGTGGGTACATCAGGTATAGAAATTGGAGCAGTTCTAGCACAGGTTAGAGAAGGGATTATTGATCACCCTTTATGTTTTGCAAACATAAAGTTAACTCTAGCTGAGAAAAATTACACCACAACAGATCACAAAGAGTTGTCTTTGATTTATGCGTTGCATAAGTTTAGGCAGTACCTATTGGCTACCCCATTTATATTTTGCATAGATCATATGGAACTTAATTATTTGGTGAACAAAGCCATGTTGTTGGGGAGCATATGTTGTTAGGTCTGTTATTTCAAGATTTTAACTTTTCAATCGTAGTGAAACTAGGAAAGTACAATTAAGGACCTGACCATCTTTCTATAATTAACTCAAGTGAGGATGGGAAAATTATTGAAGACACAATGTCAGATGCACAATTTTTTAGATTATAATGTGTGCCCACTGATTTGGAAGATATTGTGATCCTTTTACGAACAAGTGTAGCACTTGATGGAATGAAGAGTATAGAGAGAAAATAGCTTACAATTCACGTCACACCTTACATGTTGATAGGTGGAGATCTATACAAACTTGGTTGGGATGAGACTTTGTGCCGGTGTATACTAGAACATAAACGAGTGGGTATTATGGAGAAATATCGTGGAGGGATTCCTGGTGGAAAATATGTGGGACGAGCCACCATGTGCAAGATTCTAATGGGTGGTTTTTTGTGAGAGACATTATACAAGGATTGTACAAAATATATCAGGAGATGTGAGCATTTCCAGTGCCTTGGGAAGCCTGGGCACAGAGATGAAATGTTGTTAAGGCCTATATCAAGCATGGAACCATTTGAAAAATGGGAAATTGACTTCATAGGACCTATTTCCCCATCGATGCGTATGATAGGGTTGTGCTACATTATTACTTATATAGATTATCTTACCAAGTGGGTGGAGGTAGCACCAACAAAGGATTGCACTGCAACTACTGTAGCAAGGTTCCTTTGGGAGAATATAATAAACATGTATGGATGTTCGTTGAGTCTAACAAGTGATAGGGGCACTCATTTCTTGAATGATACTATTAGGATATTATTGGTAGATTGTATGGTAGCCCGTCATAAGATTATACCCTATCACCCACAAGCTAATGGAACTGTTGATGCCTTCAACAAGATTATGAACCACACATTGACAAAGATTTGTGACATTGGAAGGAAGGACTGGGATGACGAAAAAAATTCCATAATTTGGTCATATAGAACAACCTAAAAGAGGTTGAATAAATCCACACCCTTTTAGTTGGTGTTTGGAGCAGAAGTTTTTTTAACGGTTTAATTTATGTTATCATCCTTGTGTATTGCGTGTGTAGGATAATTGCCTGATGAGAAAGCACTTGAAGAGTGCATAGACAAACTGATGTAGTTAGATGAGAAACACACCATAGCATGATGGACCCAGAAGAAAGAGAAAGCAAGACAAAAGGCCTGACATGATCAGAACATTCCAAAATAAAAAATTACAGGTATGACAGATGGTTCTTCTGTATGATTCCAAGTTCTTGCACCACCCTGGGAATTTCTAAGTGCATTGCTTGGGACCGTATATTGTGACCTACATACTTGACTCAGGCTCTTTCTAGCTAGAAGATTTGGATGGCACATGGTTTCCTAGTTTCTTTAATGGGTGTATGTTGAATCCATACTATAAATAAGCTTTATTGGTGTTTGTAAATAAGGCAGTATTACCAATTAGCTTAAGGTTTCCCTTAATGCATTTTCCTTTATTTGTGTTTCCCTTCATTTTCATTTTGTTTTCTTTTTTGTTGTCTTGTGTGCGCATTGGTGCACCAGTAGTTAATTATAATTTAAGTGATTCCATTGCGCAAAGAACCACGCATACCTTTAGTGTGGATTGGATTAGGATATAAATTTGGAAACGGTTGGCACGTTTTTAAGAAGGTTAGATTGATAGAAAACGCATTCTGGGACGATTGGCACAAGGTAGAAGAATGATTTATGTGGTGTATAAGGTGTTCAAACTTTTGTTGTAGTAGAGGTGGGTTGAGAAGAGTTAAATTTCTTAAAGACCACGTGGGAGAGAAACAAATATCGCATAGTGTAACATAAGGTAGGTAGTAGAATATGAAATTACTCGATGGATGACGGAGGTTAAGTACTTTGGTGCAGTAAGGCACACAGAGGAGGTATGTGTTGGGGAATTAAGGATAGCATGCTAGAAGGTTATGACTACAGTGCGTGAGGAAAATTCATCGGATTTGATTTTAGTGGAAAATGTACATTATAATAAAGTAACATTGAAATGCGTGGGTCTAAAGGACATTGCGGTCTTGAAAAAGTATAAATAGGGGGTGAGGGTAGTCCTTCTAACTACCTTGCCTTTGGAAATTTTTAAGTTCTCGAGTAATTCAAGTGATGAGAAAAGGAAGAAAAATACTTTTACAAACCAGTGGCATTGTGCAAACTATAATAATATTTTGTGGTGTAACAAGGGGGAAGAAAACAACAAGGAAACAGAGGATTGTGTAGAAGTGAAGCTATTGAAGTAGACAAACTTGGAAAGGAAAGGAGAAATAGAAACACCTAGTGCATGGAAAAAAATAAATAGGAATGGCACCAAATAAGGCACAAGTCAAGAAGTTTGTGATGGAGAAGGAGGAACCCATTGAGGTTTACATGCAAATGTAGTACCCTCGAGTGTGATTAGAATGGAGAAGTGAATTTTGAAGATTTATAGGTGTAATATTAGTGAATTCAACCATAGAACAGAATAACATGACAAGGAGATGTGGGTGGACTTAGTCAAGGGCATCTTAGGGTTAGACGAGATCGTAAACCTTAGGGTTGACGAATCGGTGCAAAAAGAGTTACAAAATACTAGATTTTTGTAGCTTTGGGAGCTTCCCTTCTTCGGTAAACCTGCCCCTATTTTCCGATGGTTACTGTCATGGGTGCATGAGGATTTTTTCTACTTTGTGGGGAGGAGAATGAAGATTACGGGCCAATTGATTAGAAGTGTAACATGCCTCTGAAAAATTGGTGAAGACATGGCACTCGAATTAGGTGTCACTGCAAAAATCGAGGAACTGATGAAGAAATTAAACTATCATAAGGGAGGAAGGACTCAGGTTATTTCAGACCTTGATTACCAAACGTTGAGATCCATAGCCCGACTCATCAATAGAAAACTAGGAACATCAGAGTGATGGACGGCTATAAATAGAAGGTTCATGTACACTGCATACAAGGTATCCAAGTAGGCACATTAAAACTTCATGTAATTTATTAAAAATAGTATCATTGAGGAGGCATGAGTGCAGAATGAGGTTAGAACCATGATCACATGGGGATATATACCCTTTTTATTGTATTATGGGAAATTGGTGTCCTTGATGGGCCAGATGGAAATATATGGGCTCACCCACCAGCACACCCGTCTCTCATAGTATAATTTTCATAATTAAATTACGATGGAACCATCATGAATACCTACAAGTCCCAAATGAACAAGTGGTATGATAGACTACATGAGGATTTTGAGAATGACTGGTGCATCCCACATGAGATGCCATAAGTTGTTGGGGACTAGGGGAAGTTTTCGGTTACGCAACACTTCATCTTGATGAAGTTTATGATGGCCAAATTAGAAATGGGGCCATGGTGCAAACTTCCATTTGCATTCACTACTAAATATATGAAGTGTGTCATCAACTAGTTAAAGGATGTACATAAACTAACTTTTGATGTTGACAAGGTGGACTTTGATGTTCACACCCTTCATGCAACCTATAAGTATGGCGTGAGGCCAGTGTATAAAGAGATTTTGGAGCCACATTTTCTAGATCTACATTTGCAAATCAATGTTACCATCAAGGGTTTCATCCACTAGGTATTTATGTATTTTTACCCTAAGACACAGGGAGGATTTGAGGTGGAGTTTATAGACTCCCCCTTTCCAAATTCATGAGAAGCAACAATCCCACCTATAAGAGTGGTCCAGGTAGAAGAAGAAGAAGAGGGAAGTGAGAAGAAATTGGACACTTCCAAGAAGAGGAAGTATTATAAGTGTAGGAGTAGTCATGATGGTGCAGGTACATCGCAGCAAGGCGGCACCAAGGCTTCATATCCAGAGCATGAGGAAGATAAACAGTTAGAAGGGGAAGAGCTAGAACAAAAAAGAACAATGTACATGATGTCTCCAGCTCTACAACTGAGACAGGCTTAGAGGATGATCACATAAATTTCAGGGAGGAACTCGAGGAAGAACTTGAGGAGGAGGAGAAGAGAAGGGATGAGGCAGATGACATGGTAGTAGTTGATACACATGCCAAGAAGAAATCACATTCTATGGAGGAACATATGTGAAGATTCTAGCACGAGAGACTTCGCCTACCCAACCCACCATCCTGAGACAAAAAAATAAAAGAGACTCCTTTTTTTATCAAGGAGGATAAGGGGTTACCTGTAGGAACAAGTACCCCAAGGAAACAACACTCAAAGTGCAAGGTGAAGAGAAATAAGTGGACACCTATGTCCTCTCACATGGACTTCATGGATAATCCTGTGAAGGTATAACATGCAAGGTTCCAGAGTACCATTTCCCCATAGAAGCTACATGATTGGGATCTAATGGACCAAGATGGGGGCATGACAAGGAAAAAGAAGATGATAAGTTGGAATCTACATTGTCATGCAGAGGATCCTGAATTTGAGGTCAATGATCATGCAGTTGAGACCATTCATTTAAAGAAGAAATAAGGAGCAACATAAAAAGTGGTGGATCTAAGCCACCTCACTGATGAGCATACATGTAACGTGTTGCCAAAGATTTCCTTGGAGGTTATAAGGTGGAGTTTGGATGCGGGGGAGACTTTTTAGACTTTGGTTGTAGCCAAAAAATAAAAATAAAAGGAGATAGAGTGGTTACACCATGGTTTGAAGGGCGAGCAAGAGCAGACTAAGGAAGCATATGTTTGAGTTGGCACCTTGGTCAAGAAGGTCTTGTAACAATTTCCAACACTGGTGAGCAAAGCCAAGAAAAGTTATGGTGATGAAATGGAGTATTTAGAAGATATGGTGGGGATGTTATTGACCAACATCAAGAATGGCATGGGGACCATAGCTGAGGAGCTCGCAAAGTAAAACAAAAACAACAAGGTCACCCATTGAAGCTCATATTACAGAGTTGGAGGAGTTGCTCACCCAACTCAAGGAGGTAAATATTTTACGGATAAGGTCTTAAATAGTAGCTGGAAATGTGAGCCCATTGTTGATGTGCAGGTAGTAGATGAAGAGGTAGTTCTCAATGTCATGTAAGATAAGGTCCCCATAAACAATACTTAGCACACCCAACTGATTATCAATACCACAACACAAAAGGAAAAAATTAATACCAAGCATGAAAAAATAGAGTTTTGCACTGATGAACTCCAAGACTATATCACAGAATGTATGGATGAGTTTGAAGGTGTCTACACGGAGTTAATGATGGTCATAAATGAGTTCAAGGGCAAGGTTATAGAAATCACACCATACCAAGTACCCAACATGGTAGGAGAGGTATCGGGGAAAGCCTTAGTAGAATTAGAAGCATGGAAGAAGGTGAGGGATGAGATATATGTGGAGTTCTGTGAACTCATATAATTAGTCACTTAGTGGTTGAACCATACAGCATTTTTGCCTTAGCCATATTTTGGGTCACTAGGTTTTTTTTCTGCAATTGTAAAATATTTTTTGTGGGCGATAATCAAAATAGTTTGGGGTAATGTTGAGCCCCTAAGGAGACTATGCACCTAAGGTGCAGAAGGTTTTTTCGCGCGCCAACAAGGTGTAAAGGCTTGCATGAAAGTATATTCAGGGAGACCATGGAGGTTTGCACCCAGGAAAAATAGGCTCATGACTTTACCATACTTTGGACCATGGTTAGGGTTGTGATAGGGGACACGTGGAGATGCATCTAGGCTTATTTGAGGGTAAGGTTGAAGCATGAAGAATTACATCCCAAGGAAAGAATATTCTAGGATATGGCTATAATGACACGATGAAGGGTTATAAATTGGAGTTATTTATGGATTAGCTTGTGGTTCCATGCTTGGTATACTCGAGTATGGGAGGGTATGATGAAATTTGGCATGTGGTTCACACCTGAATGATGGACAGGCGGTGGAGAGAGGATTCCCAAGAACCCCTTGATATGTATTGATTTGCACAACAGCAGAGGGTGTGTAGACAATGTGAGAGAGAAGGTGGTGTGTGCATAGGAGAGAAGGCAAGTAGGGTGAAGATAAAATTATGTATAAGATAGAGATAAGAGTGATGTATGTGATCACGACTCTAACTTCTGTAATAAATCTATTGTATGATAATACTGAGACTTGGTTGATGTATCTAGTCTATTTTATGGACTTCTTGATGTATTTGGATATTGTAATGTTGATGAATTAATATAATGATGTTTTTCTGAATATCTGTGTGGATGGATCTCAACATCGATGTTCTTTATTATGTTTATGGGATAGTTCTTAATCTTATTGGTTATTTCTGATATTCATAGCTATAGCATAGGTCATCTTTATATGGATTCAGCTTCTTTATCTTTGTTATAAAATATATGCATCTATCATTACACATTATCATGCCATTTATGATGACATTCTTGATAAATCTTACATATCATAGGAGCCTAGCACCTTCACATGCCTTAGGTGAGTGCCTAGTTTAGAATGGATGATATGCCGATGCTCCTGGGAATTAAAGGGTTGGAAAATGTGACTACATTTTATATTGGGTTTGTTTTAATTTTTTATTTTCTTTCTCTGTGTGTTTGTTTACACACATAATGGTATAAGGTTACTCTAATTTTAACTATCTCAATGGAATCTCATGCTATGAGAAAAATCCCTCCCATTATCCTTTTCCTCCTCAAATCATCCTCATTTTCCTTCTTCATATCAAGTGGTTGTCCATCACTTTTATGTGTAACCCATACACTTAAGGGGCCATTCACTTAGTTTCTATAGTCATTGGGACCACGTATGGGAATCCAAATGATTCACTAAGGCATATCAAGTAGGTCCACCATCCTTCCTTGTCATTTTCTCATTGATCTACAACTGTCTGTTATCTTTAAAATGTTATTACTTCATAATAACACTTTAAAGAGGGGAAAGTGTAGACACCCTAAGACGACAAAACCTATTTCTAGTCATTCCCAATTATCCCTATCCCTTGCATAATATGCCAAATCATTCCTAGCACACATTCTAGACCATTACCCTCTCACTTTCCATTAAAATTCACCCATATCCATTTAGAATTAATTTTAGCATAAACCATACACTTATATCCCTTGGATAATTTAATTATCTATTTAAATAAATAAATATTTAACTATCCACTCACCCTCCAATCTTCTCCATGTTGATTAGAGAACATTGGGATGAAATCACAGAAGAATTATGTGTGGGAAAGCAGGTCATATTCAAAGGTGCGAATGGATAGGGAGAACACACACACAGAGAAGAAGTTCAACTTTCGGGACTTAGCCGTTTTTTCTCATAGAGGTCTATTTTTAGAGATGGCATGTAGGGCACACAAACGAAGCAGAGACATGTGCGCCACACATTGGCTATTTTTGGAGGATTAGATACAATGTACTTTACATGGACATGGGCCAAAAATAGATCTACTAATGTTAGTTAACTACCACTAGTCTATTGTAGCGCACTTGCATGTGTGGCTAGTTTTGTAATAGCATGTGGCTAGTAATAGTATGTGATCTATTTTGAGAACTGATAAGTGGTGAAGGGAAATTCCCCTCCCTTATAAGTATGTAGTAAAATGTGCAATAGAGAGATCGACATATACAGAGATATGCATACATAGTGAGATTATGCTACTAAATTTGTTACGCGTATACTATTGTTATTGTAATGAAGCTTCTGTAAACTTATTGCAATTAATATGATGGAGGATATTGGTTGAATCTAAGTGTTAGTTTTGTGTGTAGTTGAATCTAGTATGTCCTTGAACTCATCATGGTTAATAATTAGTTCTATTCTCCCTTAGAGATAGATCTGTTATGCTCTGTAGAATGATGTGTTAGTAATGGAACTGTATATGTTAAATCTTCATCATGTTAACATCCTGAAACAGTAACCCTAAAAAGGGACCTGGTACCTTTGCGCACTTTGGGTGAGTGCTCAATCAAATTTGAGTCATGTGTTAGTGCGTCTAGGATCTTATTGGATTTGTAACACTAAATTCTAGGTTACATCATTGATTCCATTGTTGGGACCTCTGTTTCTGTTGTTTTCAGGATGGTTTGCGATGAAGATGTACTGGTTAACTCTAGAAATTACTGAAGAGTGGATACACAATCTGGAGGAAGAATACGCATGTAAGTTTAACATTGGATCTGAGTTTAACGCATGCATATGGGTGGAACAGAATCTATGTGACATTTTATATGAGAGTTTTTTCACTATCTTTCCAGTACAATTATACGAGTCACTGATTGCTTATGCATCTAAGTGTAATTGGAGGTATCGTGCACTTTTTTGGACGCAAGAAGAATTCCAGGCCCTTTATGATGCTGTCTGATTTGGACTCGGGTTGTGGATATGTGGTTTTGTGGTGTCTTGAATATTTATATCTTGGAATAATCAATTTCCACTTATTTGTGTCCAGAAGTAGCTAAATTCCAATTTTTATGATATCCAAAGGGAGCTTACCTACAAGGCATTCTAATTGTGATCAAAATCCTAATGGTAACTTTGGATCTAGAGAGTAAACCAGTGGCTAACTAAACATCACCACACACGGGGGAAGGAACAGGTTTGGTGAAAGATGGTAGACCTAGTGGTAGAAAGGTAGAGAGAGGAAAGGAGGCTTAAGTATAATGAGGCACGTGAGAGGGAGATAGAGAAGCAGCGTAACATTACATAAAGTATGTCGTTAAGGAGAGAGATGGGTCACGAAGGATTTGAAGCTCACATGGAAGACATGGAGCCAGAGCATCAAGAACTCCCCCATATTGGAAAGCATAATAGGGCTCCCCCCTTGGCCTCATGTAAAACTACGCCAACAGAGACTACTTGGGCCATGGGCATGCATCTGAATCCACCTGGTAACCTTGCCCTTACATTTGGTTTTTCAACATCTAGTACAACAAGAATTCAAAAATCTAGTTCAAGCAATGGGAGAGTATGAGCGAGTCTTATAAGAGGCACAACAATGGTAGCACAAACATCTTTGTTGTTATATGGGATTACCTTTTTGGGTGTATCATCAGCACAGAATACAAGTGCACCAATTTTTGGATTAATTTCTAGGAGTAGTAACGCTTCACAGACTGTCAAGGTATAGTTTAGTTCAACTATTGGAACACAGGGAAGTACATCTTCTAGCATGACTCCAACTACATGTTCAGGATCAGGAAGCATAGTAGCTCTAGTTCAGGTATATCTGGAGGTTCTAGAGGTAGGGGAAATATAGGAACTTCTGGATCAGGTGGGCAAGGTTCATACCAATCCCATAATATTTACATGGAAATGTCTCTTCATCTTCCATAGTATAGGGGCATAGAAGATGGTGCTAAACATGTGCATATGTGTGAGATAATGTGGTGCGCAAAAGGAATTACAACTTCTGAGTGTAGTGCAAGCCAATTTTCTACTATGTTACAAGGGCATGCCCACAGCTGGTACAGGAAGTTTGACCCTGATCAGACCTGCGTAGATTATACAAGCTTTAAAGGATGCATTCCTTAAAAAGTTTCATATCCCTGAGTTTGAGCAGAAGAGTATAAGTGCACTTAAGGATATCAAGAAAGGCAGTACTAAAAGTGTTAGGGAGTATGATGCATGGTTTAAAACGTTGTTATCAAATCTTTCTTATGACATACATGCAAGCTAACATGCACAATGGTTCTTTGGGGGCTTGATTACCCCTTTTGGGAGGGAATTATCACATAAGACATACAATGATCTGTGTGAAGCACTTGAAGCAGCCTTGCAAGCTGAGGAAATTAGGAGTATAGATACTGGGGTGAGCCCATTTTTAGAAGCACAAATAATAGTAATGGTAAAATAGTTGGAGAAACTATCATGCAAATTCAGCACATGAGATGCACACAGGGATTTGGTGCACAGATTGTGAAGTAGAAGGTCACACAAAGGATAGTTATCCTCATAGAATAGTACGCTCGTTGTTGATGAACTATGAAATATGCCACTTAAACCATGATGCTAGCCACTGCCCATTATTACAATGCACGATAAGGAAGAACGTTTCAAGCTACTGTAAAATCTTTGCAGGTCCATGACTCATGACATGGGAAGACTGGCAGCTAATTGGACAGATCCATGATGTTATAGATATTAGTGTATGATAGACATGAGTTTTAGATAAATCTAAGAGAAATAATGAGCATCAGGACCGGGATCACAATCAGACGTGCTATGATCAGAATGAGGGGTGTTTTGAAGGTGGTCATGGCAGAGGTCGAGGATACCACAGTGGATTCGGAGGACAAGGCCGTGGTGGTGGAAGAGGTGAGTTTTCCTCACGGAACATGTTATACATGTGGATCTCCTAACCACTACAGGTGAAAATGTCCTCTAAATATTACATATTCTTTCTACGGAAAGAACCATAGCTATGAAGAGTGCCTATACTTATATGAGCATCTGAGTAAGCAACATAAACAAGAAAACAAAGGTGTGGGGATGGTTAGGATATAACACGTTGTTGAAATTCAATGGATTCCTAAGTTGGAGGAGGAATCAGGTGCACTACAAGTGAAGATCATGACCCACGCTGAGGTGGCACATGCCAGAGAAGCATTACAGTAGAAACCTACCATCACTAAAGAAGAAGTTCTTCATGCACGGTACCCAGATCCTGCCTATCAGAAGGAGGTTTATTAGGATACCATGGAAGTTCTAAGGAATCTTCAAGGTGAGATACAATACTTAAAGGAGCAAAAGAAAGCATCAGAGATGGTCTGAACTGATATAGATGACTTGAGAGAAGTGTGCAAAATGTTGTGCAAGGAGAACATCATTCCACTATTAGGGAGTTGGTTAAAAGAAAACACTCCCCACGTGAGTACTAAAACTGGATGATAGATCTTGCATGAAAATATCCCTCCTCATAGCCTAGATTATGACAAGGAAATCACTCTAAATGTTATTGTGGATGGGTGGCTATTGAGTAATATATTGATTGACACAGGCGTGAGAAGTCAATGTTCTTACCTTGGATGCATGGGTACAAATGGGAAGACCCCCATTGTAGCCATCCTCTAATGTATTATTCATGGCTAATCAGACTAAGGCCACTCCTCATATGAGTTTTAAAAGATGCATCCATTACCATACAAGGAGCCAAGTTCACTGGAGACTTTGAAGTTTTAGCGCTGACAGAATCAGATAGCTTCCTAGCTCTATTGGGACGTCCTTGGAGCTATGCAAATAATGTTGATATTCGGTTCAACAAGGGATATATCACTTTTGAAAATAAAGAGGAAATATTTATTATCCCTTTAACAGATGGAAAGTTTGCACCCTATGTTGACCCTTTAAGTGAAGAATATCTGGATAGGATTTAAGTACGTGGCATCCAAGATCTAGAGATATTGAACCAACTAAAGAAGAGTTAATTCAGTGGGAGGATGCACAGTCCATTAGTGATACTACGAGTGTTGCATGTGATAATTGGGCTCACAACACTTATGAGTTGGTAGGGTGCGAAGTAAAGAGCATATTCCCTTGAGGCACAAAACCATGTTATGTCAGGAGGATAGGTAACAACTTAGTACCTTGTTACATAGGAGAAGGGGATCCCATGGTATTCCTATGCATGCCATGGAAGAAAAATGGATAGACCCACTGGAAAGAAGAAATATGCTAGTATATACACTACGTGGGATAGAAACATGTTGGTGGGTGGTCCACAGGGATAATCTTGTCAGATGGAATGAAATTGGGATTGCTCTTACTACTAGGTTCTTTAGGAGCAATGCACCTACTCAAATATGTATTTATCACGGTAATCATCCTATTTAGCACCATGTTTAGAAGTGTGAGAGACTCTGGATAGAAGGGAAGGAAGCTTTACCACCTTCACTATGGGTGCACCAGTTTTATTCCACTTTACAAGGTTATGCGTGTGCTTGGTATGTATATGTAGAACTCCATAGAGAAATTGTAAATTGGAATACTTTAATTATAGGAATGGCCTAGACATTTGAATTCTTCTCTACAAAACCTCTAGTAGAAGAAGCATTAAAATTTATCAAGCACTTAACTATGGGGGATAGTGCCAAGGTTGAAGAACTCCTTGATGAACCAGAGGATTGCTTATTAGAAATAAAGAAAACTGATGAAAGGAGCATGTCTTGATGATGAACCAGAGGCCGATGCAATATTGCTTCACCATGCTTACCAGGACCTATTTTGAGAAATGAGGGGAAAGGAAAAATGGTCTGCCTACGTTACCTTATAGAATGATGAAAAAATCCAAAGAAGTAGATAATGAAGAAGTAGATGTAAACCATTTAACAGGGGGCATGAGGTATTGGACAATGCAAATAAGACCACGCACACCTATCATGAACCAATGAAGACAAAGCAAGTGAATATTGGAACAGATACTGAGCCTAAGGAAGCAATAATTGGAGACTATTGGTCAGACTCTGAAGTGGAAAAAATCATAGAGTTACTAAGGGATTACCATGACCTATTTCCTAGGGGGTACCATGAACTTAAAGGCATGCATGAATCGTTAGGGGAGATGAAAATAAATCTTAAAGAGGGTGCGTACCCAGTTAGAAAGAGACCTTACAGAATGAACCCCAATTTGCATGAAAAAGTCAAAGAAGAGATTGATAACATATTGAAATATAAGAATTATCAAGCCCCTTGATGAGTCAAAATGGGTTTAGTCCAATGGTGATCAGTATCAATAAGGATGGATGGATTAGAATATGCATGGACTACAGGGAGATTGAATGTCTGCATGTGTAACTGATCCATTCCCTACACCATTCACTGAGGAAATACTAGAAGGAGTTGCAGGGCATGAAATATATTTGTTTACAGATGGGTTCTTTGGGTATCATCAGGTTAGGATTGCCCAGGAGGATCGTAAAAAGACTACATTTACTACTGAATGGGGTAGCTTCTCCTATACTATAATTCCCTTCGGTCTGACAAATGTGCCTGCTATATTTTTGTGCATAGTTCTCCAAGCGTTCAAGGAATTTATTCACAACTTCTTACAGGTATATTTAGACGATTAGACGGTGTATGGATTAGTTAAGGATCACTGTGACAACTTGCACTTAATGTTTGAATGATGTAGATAATTGAGTATCTCTTTGAATATCAAGAAGTGCATATTTGCTACACCATTTGGGATACTTTTAGGACACATAATTTGTAAGGAGGGTTTGTTGGTTGATCCAACAAAGGTTGCAGTCATTATAGGCCTAAGGGAGCCTACCAATCAAAGTGAGGTGCACAGATTTTTTGGGTCATACAGGATATTACAGAAATTTTATCAAAGGCTATGCCAAAGTTTCTACACCATTAGAAGAGTTACTAAAAGGGAAAGGTATGTTCTACTGGGGAGAAAAACATTAGCAGCTGGCATTCAAGACATTAAAGGAGAAGCTTACTACCGCACCTATTTTCCATTTTCCTTCGTGGGACAAACCATTTCATGTACATGTTGATGCCTCTGGCATGGCCATTGGCACGGTGTTGGCTCAACCTAGAGAAGGTCTTATAGATCATCCTATATGTTTTTCTAGTAGAAAGCTTACTCCTACAGAACAAAATTACACAACTACAGAGCATGAAGCATTGTCAATGATCCATGGGGTGCTACATAAATTCCACCAATACCTACTAGCTACACTATTCATATTTTATACAGATCACATGGCATTGAAGTATTTGGTAAATAAACACATTTTACAAGGGTGTCAATGGGTGCTTTTACTTCAAGAATTTGATTTCACAATTGTGGTAAAACCAAGAAAAAGTAATTCTGGACTAGACCATCTATCAAGAATACAATCAGGAGAAGAAGCACAGGTAATTAAGGATACCATGCTAGATACACAGTTATACAGGTTACAACAGGCACCATTAGAACTAGAGGACATTGATGTCTTTCTATGCACAAGGATGGCACCAGAAGGAATGAAATCCTTGGAGAAGAAACAGCTTGTTATATGTGTCACACCTTATATGTTAATCAATGGTGACTTGTATAAATTTGGCCGAGATGAAGTATTACGTCGTTGTGTATTGGAACATGAGCGTACAGGTATTATGGAAGAAGCCCATTGTGGAATTGTAGGTGGCCACTATACAGGTGAAGCCACAACACACAAGATTCTACTCGCTGGGATTTATGGTGGGAGACCCTCTATAAAGACTGTAAGGAATATTATAAGGCATATCATCATTGTTAACATCTTGGAAAACTAGGTCAATGAGATGAAATGCCTTTGCGACCTATTACTAGCATCGAACCGTTTTAGAAATGGGCTATAGATTTCGTGGGTCCTATTTCAACAACTGCACACAGAAAATGGATCATGCTACATCATAACTTGCACAGACTATCTGATAAGGTGGGCAGAAGCAACACCTACAAATGACTATACAATGGCTACAACAAACCTATTTTTTTATGGGAAAATGTTATTACAAGGTATGGATGTCCTTTAAGTTTGACCAGTGATAGGGGCACACATTTTCTTAATGAGATAATCAAAATTTTATTGGATGAGTTCATGATTGCACACCATAAGACTACACCCTATCATCCTCACGAAAATGGAACTATTGAAGCTTTCAACAAAATTTTGAGCCAGACATTGACAAAAATTTGTGATCTTGGAAGAAAGGATTGGGATGATAAAGTATCTACGGTACTTTGGGCATATAGAACATACAAAAGGTTGAACAAAGACATACCATTTCAATTAGTATTTAGCGTAGAAGTTGTTCTTCCTATGGAATTTATGTTACCTTCTTTGCGTATTGCATGCTGGAGGTCTAGCTGATGATAAAGCTTTAGAAGAATGGATTGAAAATAAAATTCAGCTGGATGAGTGGCGAGCCATATCACGTTGGAGTCAAAAGTAAGAAAAGGCCAAGAAGAAAGCATGGCATGACTAAAACATAAGGGACAAGAGGTTTGAGATTGGACAAATGGTATTTTTCTATGACTCTAAGTTCTTGCGCCATCTAGGAAAACTTAAAGTACATTGGTTGGGGCCGTATGTTATCACTTACATCCTTGAAACAGGCACTTTCCAGTTAGAAGCACTTGATGGAACACGGCTACCCAGTTACTTCAACGGGAGTAGGTTGAAGCCCTACTATAAATAAGCCTTCTTGGTGTTTGTAATAAGGTAGTATTTCCATTTATATTAGGTTTTATATTTTGCATTCCCTTAATGTGTTTCCTTCTTTGTCGCTATGCTTTGTCAATTTAGTTATTGTTCTTGTGTAATAAACTTGCTTGCATGCATGAGGATAATTACCATATGAAGCATGTTTATGTGTGGAGGACTGTACATATTTTTTAGTGTGGGGTCGATAGGATTGTTGGTATCCAAGTAAAAAATTGTTGGAATTAAATGGTGAAAAGAATAAGCTGCTACGGGTTCTTTTCAAGTCAAAAGATTACTCCTAAAAGATGACCAAAGATGGAGATGAATGAAGGGACGGTATAATGCAAGGTAAGCAGAGACCATAATAACTACCATTGGAAGTTGCAGTGATAAGGTACTTAGGCGTACAAGGAAGCACGCTGAAGAGAATGTCTGTGACCAGAGGGTAGGAAGGTACACTAGAAGGTTATAGCTGGGGAAAAAAAATTTAACGTGCGGAATGGATGGAATTGGTCAATTAATGAGAGGGTATTTGGTAGGTGAAGGAGTAATGATTTCATCACAAATTTGAAAATCTATATAAGGATGGGATGCAAGTTCATTTTTATTGTTGCAATTAAGAGTATTTGAAAAACAGCTAATTGCGAAGAGTTGAGTGGGTGAATTGAGGTGTGAAAGGTGTGTAACCAATCATGATGAAGAGATCTATGTGCAGAAAGATCTCGCGTCCCCGGTGGTGAAGAGTTTGAGCGAAGTAAGGTGATAAACAAGAGCTAGGGCACGTTATTTCATCTAGGGCATGCTGAATCGAGGTAGGGTTTGATCCGCACATTACAGAATTTAAGAGGTGAGTATATAAAAAGGATTTCAAGGTAGAAATGGCACCCAAGAAAGCATTTATAGTAGGAGTGAAGGGAAAGAAGAAGGTGGTCGTTAAAGAAGAGGAGATGGATCCTAAAAGTAATTTTTCCAAAATGCATTTTACAGAGGGGGTTATCACAGGCTAGGAGTGGGATTCTCGCACAAGGAGAAGTAAGGTGAGTGAGTACAATCATCGTACCACAGAGAATAAGAAGGATCTTGATGCATTGCTGAACATAAAGACAAATAAACACACGACGGAAGACATGCTAGTGTATGACGATGCTGACAAGAAGCTCTTGAAGAAGATTGGATTTTACAAACTATGTGAGCTCCCTTACTTCGAGAAATATGAGCCCTCAAACCAATGGCTCATGAGAAAAGTGCATGAATATTTTTTCTACTTTGTAGGATGCAGAGACAGAATCTCAGCCTCACTTATCTCCACAATAATGGGATTGAAGGGAACAAGAGAATATTTGAGAGATTATTTAACAGACAAGGCTGTAATATTGGAGACCAGAAAGGAGTTGGGGTATAAAAAGGGTCCATATGGCATGGATATCGATAAACTAAAGAAGTATCCAGTTGTACAAGTAGCTACACATCTTGTTACGAAGCTAAATGACTAGGAAAGGTGGTCACAAGTGAATACCATGTGGCTGCACATTGCTAAAAAGATGTCTGAAGGGGTAGTCTACAACATTTCACGTTACATTAGAGAATCTATTGTTGAGGAGGCACGCATAGGAGGAAAGAGCAGCTTTGGAGTTGTTCAATTATCACTGGTATTCATGGAGATCTGAGTACCAGATGGACCAAAAGAGAAGATATGGGAGTATCCCATGGAGCACAAGTCACCTACAGAATGCTTCAAAAATTACTTGTGTGAAGGATCCATGACAAAAAAAATTCAAGAAAAGGGTTGAGAAATGGTACGATAGGCTCCACGTGACTTTTGAAGAAGAATGGCGCATCCCCAAGGACTTACCTTCAGTGGTTGGAAAGGCGGTTCAGTTCGCTGTATACCAACACTTTGACATAGCATGGTATTCCGTGAAGGATGGAGCATGGAACCCTTGGTGTAAGTTACCATATGCCTTCACAGTAAGGTACTTACGGGTGTCAATACATAGGTTCTCAAACACATGGCTCCTAACATTCAATATGGACAAGGTAGATTGTGATTGCCACACGCTAAGGAAGAAATATGTGTATCTAGGGTGGGGTGCATATATTGAAAGGCACATTTCAGATGTATTAGGCATTAAACCGATAAGTTTGGCTATGGGAGATATTGGAGCAGCACTAGTGTACCTCTAACTAAATCTCAATTTGGAGAATAACAAGTATGTGGAAGATGAGTTCACACTTCTAGAACCACTGAGGGGTAAGCATACAATGGAGAACATCCAAGTGCCTAAGCCCATAGAGCCAATTGAGGTAGAGGATGAGGAGGATGAGCGTGATGATAGTGGTGGTTTGGAACATAGAGGCAAAAGACATCCTACGAATAAGGATGAAGCTAAGCGTGCCACTACACCACCTCAGCCACAAGAGGTGGATGATGAGGACTTGGATGCAGTCTAAGTAGAGCAAAAATTTAAGAGAGTGTTCAGGAG
The DNA here is from genome assembly GCA_019776745.2 of Taxus chinensis. NCBI lineage: Eukaryota > Viridiplantae > Streptophyta > Pinopsida > Cupressales > Taxaceae > Taxus > Taxus chinensis. Next base: position 112,777,972 of record CM034146.1, read on the forward strand.
AACAAGGACCCAAAGTGCTACTCCGCAAATAGTGTGCAAATAACGCATACTCTCTCCATAGAAGGATACAACCGCAAAAAGGAGAAGGAAATTGAAGTTGAATGAGGAGGCGGAACAGTCCGAGGAAAGTGTGCCTAATTCTCCTACACCTCCAGAGAACATAGAAGACCAAAAAGATGAGGAAATGCAGGAAGGAGAAGAGGAGGAAAAGGGAACACATGAGATAGCTACATTGACTGCTCAAGACGTGGAGACACAAGTTCCAAATCTGGAAGCTCGAGTTCTTAAGAAACCTAGGTCTAGAAGAACGAGGGGAGAGCACATTCCACCAGCCATGGGTTATGCTGAGGACGCAAGTAAAATTGTTCACACCTAGTTCCAGAGCACACTAACGCAAAAGGAATTATATGTTTGGGAATTAATGGATGAAGATATGGCTATAGTGCACATAAGGAAGTAGTTATCATGGTCAATGCACACACACATGGATGAACTAGATTTTGATGTGTGTGAGGAGTCATGCGTATCGAGGAGGTTGAAAAAGACACCTCAGGCTAGACACATGACAGTAAATCCTATTGTCATGTCAGATGAACAGGTGAGCAATGCATTGGTGAAAGTCTCAATGGAGGTGGCAAGGAGGAATATGGACAAGGCTGTCATAATTAGGGCGCTCATGGAAGAGATTAAAACTAAGGATGGGGAAATAATGCACCTAACATAAGAAAGAGACTTAGTGTAGAAGAAGAACTTTGTATTTATCAGCATCACAGAGGAAATTGGTGATAATGTCATAAGAGCTAGGCCATACTTAGAGCCAAAGGTACTAGAAATGTTTCCTTCAGTGATACACTACGTAGAAAATTTGGTGGACCTAGTGCTTGAAGATGAATCTCTGTGCATGCCAGCACTAAAATATCTAGAGCAAGATGTGGAACGAGAGAAGGCTTTAGTGATGTGGAAGATTGCATCCTATTAAGGACTACTACAAGCACTGCAAGAAGAACTAAAGAAAGCAAACTAAGCCTTGAACATATGCACAGCTCTAGAGGTGCTCATCAACATAAAAACCCTGGAGGAGAGCAATGAGGTCCAGAAAGTGATGAAGGAAGAATCATTAGCCCACGCAGAAAGGTTATCAATGGTTAAACAGAAGTGTGAGGCCCTGCCAGTAGCCTAGGAACCACACAAAAATTGGCTAGAGGAGCTTGGGAAGCTCATTGCGCAAAAGATGGATTTTCTAGAGGGGAGGATGACCTCAATGTCCAGTGTTGTTTTGGTCTTGCATAATGAGAAAGGGGAGATTGTGAAGGATGAATTGGAGTCCTTTTTTTTGGACATTCTAGAATAAGAAGAGGAATCATTCGTTGAGTGGCAGACCTTAGAGGCCAAAATAAAACAAGAATCCCCTGAATTAGTTATTCATGCTGCAGAAGAAGATATTACAGATTAAAAACATTCTTTCATTTATCAAAATTCTTTCCATTCTTCTAATTCTTTACTTCAGTTTTGGAGATGACCATTTTTGGGGTGACAATGAAATTAGTGTGGGGCAATGTTGATAAGAAAAAACTGGGCAGAAATCACACAAGAATTCTTCACGGAAAAGTGGGTCATATTTAAAGGCGCAAACAAATAGGGAGAACACGGGCGCAAAGCAGAAGTTTAGCTTTTGGGACATATCCATTTTTTTATCATGGAGGTCTATTTTTAGAGATGGCGTGCAGGGCACAAAAATAAGGCAGAGACGTGCACGCTACACATTGGCTATTTTGGAGGATTAGCTATAAATCTCTTTGCATGGACAAAGACTGGAAATAGATATACTACTGGTACATAACTACCAGTAGTCTATTGTAGTGTACTTGAATGTGTGGCTAGTTTTTTAATGGCGCATGGCTAGCAATAGTATTTGACCTATTTTGAGAACTAATAAGTGGTGAAGGGAAATTCTCCACCCTCATAAGTATGTAGTAAATGATGTAATAGAGAGATTGACATATACAGAGATATGCATACATAATGAGATTATGCTACTAAATCTGTTACGCTCATACTACTATTATTATAATGAAGCTTCTATAAACTTATTGCAGTTAATGTGATGGAGGAAATTTGTTGAATCTAAGTGTTAGTTTTTTGTGTAGCTAAATCTATGTCCTTGATCTCATCATGGTTAATAATTAGTTATGTTTTCCCTTAGAGATAGATTTGTTATGCTCTGTAGAATTATGTGTTAATAATGGGACTATATATGTTAAATCTTCATCATGCTAACATCCTACAACAACAAGCCTAAAGATGGATCTTCTACCTTTGCTTGCTTCGGGTGAGTGCTCAGTCAAAGATGAGTGATGTACCAATGCATCTAGGGTCTTATTGGATTTGTAATACCTAATTTTATGTTGCATCACTCCACTTCACCATCCAAATCACTCAAGCTGAGCTAGCTCACTCCACTCAAATTTTAGAACCCTATAAAGGTGGAAGTAATAATATTCATGTAAAGCCACCTTCTTGAATAAAATAAAAAGTGAACCAAATATTCATTTCCACTTAAATGAAATATTCAAACCATCCAACTGCACATACAAAATTAACTTACTAATTCAAGAAAAATGCATTCATTTCCCTTCAAATCATTCAAACCTTCATCCAAAATCCATGACCTGTATTTTAACTATAAATATGAGGCTCAATCCTTTGCAATTCATTGTTAGAAACTTTAAGCATTTACGGAAAAACTCTACTCATTTTCCATTTGAATTTACATATCAAAAGGTTGTCCACGTGATCAATAATTTTCTTGTGGTATTCCTTTTCATATAGAGACAATATTAGATCATCCACATTAAAACTATGCTAAGACATCCAACAAGTGTAGTAACACTTCGGCCATCTCATATGAGGTTATAAGAAGACTCAAAGAAAGGTTTACATATATTTATTTAATTATTTCTTCATTTCTGTTAGTTTTAGTTGTATACACTAGGTAGGAGTTGATCATCATATTTAGCACTTGAGCCTTATTATATCGTTTAGAGGTTTCCCCCTCGAAGTGGCTAAGTTATTTTACTTGTATCTTTTGATCATTTATCTAATTTTTGGTGTTATTTGGTGTTATATTCCTAATTATATTCAGATATATTAAAGTAATTTCATTATAAGTGGGATCATAGCTTCATCTTGACTACAACTAAGCATAAACCTTATTTTTAGTTTTTTCTATATCTTGTGCACGGGTGTGAATTTATCAACAATTGTTTTACCAAGGTGGTGAAACATTCCAAGTAAGGTTCTCTAAAACTTTCAAAATGTTTTTCTTTATTTTACAAAATTTGTATTAATTTTAGGTATTTTCATAAATTCCCTCTATAGGATGTAAATTGTATATTTTTCCAAGTTATTTACATATCTGGAAAGAAGATAAAGAATTAGTGTGAGTTTTTTCTGTGTTTTTTTTTCTATTTTGTTGACCTCTTCTTCAAAACACAAACCCTAAATTTTGACCTTGCTCCCTAAATCCTACTATTTTAGGATATCATGGAGAGGCCTTCCACAAGAAGAAAAAATTATCTTGTCACTCCATGTAAAACCCCAAAAAAGGATGAGGTAATATTGTACGAGTTGGAGTCAAAATTAGTAACTATGGTATCCTTAGTGTCAGGGTTTAACACAGTGGATCATAAGGTAAGCCAACTTGAGTAGGATATGTGAATCCTATAGTATGAGATGGCTAGTAAAGGAGATATGGAAAAGATCAACCAAAAATTGGATGATCTCATGTAGAAAAATAATACACATTTATAATTTTTTCATCATCTTCCAAATCAGCCACAACTCAATCATACTCAAATCAACCAAGGAATATATTTACGTAAAATTACCGGAAAAACTATCCAACGTCGATCTTCTAGCCAGTCCAGTCCAAATCAAAATACTCTGCAGGCCTCAAACATGATGTCGAAAGTGGAAATGCGTAAGATTGTTGGAAAGAAACCACTTAATTGGATTAACTAGATGGATAATTTATTTGGTCTAACTCATATCCCATCTAGAAAAAAATTGACCATAGCATCCTTGTATCTGAAACCTGACCAATTCATCCAGTATCAATGGCTATGTGCTTAGATGAAGAATAAAGGTCTTAGTGTCACATGGATACTTTTTAGTGAAGAGTTGTAATTTCACTATAGTTCTAGTGTTTTAGGGAATTACTTCAGCTAATTGGAATAGTTACGACAAATAGGATCAATCAAGGATTTTGTTCATTAGTTCCAAAATGTATCCATGTGTGTGGAGAATATTATATAAGGGAAATTGAATGACCTATTTCCAAGGGTTCTTAAGGACCAAATTATCCTTGAGGTGCATATTTATAATCCACTTAAAGTTTTTTGATTCCATTATCATGGCATGTGGGGCAAAGGAATTTTTTCTTTCTAATAGAATGCATTATTTAACTAACATCAGAGACTGTAGAACCTTGAAACCATCATTCCCTTGGAAACCTAGAATGACACCTTAAAAACTTGAATAAAAGAGATAAAAGGGTTATGCTTTAACTATGATAAAAAAAATATGGACCATGACATAAATTTGTTGAAAATAAGTTGTTATACATTGAGGGGCCAATGAAGAACAAGAGAAGGAATAAGATGAATAGATAGATGCCATTTTTGATCTAGAGGAGGATTTAGGAGATCTCCATCCAACAATCTCGTGTGATGTAATTTCAGGTATTAGCACCCCCAAGCCCTCAAAGCGACCTATTCTTAAAAAAATAGTGGGTAAAACAGTTTATTGACTCAAGAAGTACTCACAACTTCGCCAATCATAAGTTTTCGATGTACTTGAAATTTTTCTATTATCCAACTCCAAAATGTCAAGTAACTATTGTTTATGGGATTATTGTTAGTTGTTTATAAAAATTTAATAACATTAAAATCACCATGGGAGACTACTTGCTAAATATCCATATGTATGTCATTCTATGGGAGGAGAAGAAATTGTGTTAGGAGTTCAATGGCTTACAACCTTGGGAACCATTGAGATGAAATTTCAAGAGTTATTCATGTGGTTTCAATCAGAAGGGAGTAGTTTTGAACTAAAAGGATTAAGAGAAAAGTCTCCATAATTGGTGAGCTCTCACTAGATGCAAAACAATGCTTAATAAAGGTGTAAAGGGGTTCATGGCATAACTATTTTCATTAAAAGCACAATAAATTCAAATGCATTTATACCATCATATATGCAAGCAGTTATAGATCAGAACTCAATTTTGTATGGAGATATGCTAAAGGGTTTACCTCCAAAAATATATTATGACCATGTCATCCAGCTAGTGCCAGGGAGCCAACCTCCCATCATCAGAACTTATAAGTACCCATATGTGTGAAAGAGTGATATTAAGAAGATAGTATAAGAGATGTTAGAAGTGGGAATTATCTGCCATATTAAGAGTGTTTATTCTTTTTCAGTAGTGTTTGTGTATTAAAAAGATCAAAATTGGGGCATGTTTCTTGATTATAGGGAACTCAAAAAGTAAAAAATCAAATATAAGTTTCCCATTCCTGTAATTGATGATTCTCTAGATGAGTTACATGGTGTTGTTTACTTTACAAAACTTGATCTTCATTCTAGATATCATCAAATTAGAATCCAAGATAAGCTTGTTCGTAAAATAGCCTTCCACACACATGAAGGCCATTAATAATTATGTATGAAAGAAAAGATTAGCTATGAAAATAACATGAAACTAACACCTAATAGTTCCACAATATAACTAAATCTATCTTAAAATTCAAGATGAGAGCTTAATGAGATAAAATTCTACAATAATTCATGAATCAAACTAGCATCACTATGTTACCTCTACTTCTCTAGATTGCTTGATAAAGATGAACCTAGTTAAATCCTAAGCAATCAGGTTTGTGTTGTTTTCTCGAAGTGGTGAAGATATCTCTCTAAAATTGGTACAAGACCATGTTTAAATATTCTCTTACTAACCAAGCTTGAAGAAATGGATGCAAGGTGGAGAAGCTATTACAATGAGGAATGGGTCAAGATCAAATGCTTCTAGCTTTAGCTAATGTAAATGAGATGTTTTCCAAAGTCTCAAAGTGTGTAAGGTGTTTTATATGATAAACAAGGTGTAAAATTGAAAGGGGTTCCTTAGGATTGTGTTTATAGATTTCCATTTGGGAGAGTTTAGAATCCTAGTGCATGTGGGACAAAAGGGTAAAGCAAAATGCACTTTTTGATTAGATTAGGAGCAAATTAATATTTTAAGATTAATTAATGATGTTAAGTAGGCTTAGGAGGATTTCTAAGAGCATCTGGAAGGGGTTTTGATGGATTTTGGAAGTTTTGGAAGCGAGATTTAGCCAATAAGAAGGTTTATTAGTTAAATTCAAGATTAGAGGCTTAATTAACATATAATTAGCTAATTAAGAGGATTATCACTAATCAAAATGTTGTTAATTGGCATCATAAGTGAATTAAAAGCATAGTTAGATAGTAAAGTGTCATTATTTGACCAAAGTGAGAGAGATTGGAGAATAGTTAATTGAGGAAGTTTCGTCAATTGACTAGAGGAGAAGATACGAAGGTCAGTAGTGCAATTTAAGTAATAAAACTGCGTAAGAGGATTTTAGTTGTCTACATTTTCCCCTCTTTGGGGTGGCATAAGCAACACCACTTCAAAGATAGTAGACAAGCATAAACAAGTAAAAATTTTAAAGGGGTAGAAGAAAAATTAGTAGAATTAAGAATTCCCCCTTAAGTGTCGATGGGGTGATGAAAGAGGTCGATTGATGATTGAAAAGATGAAGAGAAAAGACCGAAGCGGTGTAAAATCCCAGTGCAATGGGAGACAAACGACAATAACCCAATTATCAATATATAGTAGAGATGTGGGCATCGATCCCCACATAATACTAGTATGAAATTTGTTATTAAAATTTTCATTGGGGTATCATTATGAAGCGCAAGATATGCCTTTCTTAGCAGATTTGTAGGAATGATTTGTAACGGGTGATCCTGATTGCCCCAAGTGAGTTGGAAGAATAGTGTAGGATAGAAGAAAATGATAGGGGATAAAAATGAAGATGAAAATAATGTAAAAAGATTGCATCCAGCTAATGTAAAAAACTTTATTTCATCATAATGTGAATGATCTACATCATCGATCCTTTATTAAAATGAACACATACACAAAAAGTGTAAGATGACATGAAAATCCATACTACAAACAATTGTTCATTGCCAAAACACTAACTCCATGTAACATAAAGAATGCAATGCAATATCAAAAATTAAACAAGCTAACCTAACATGGAAATAAAGCACAAACACACATACTCAAACAAAGAACGTTCAAGACAGTTGCACAAATGTTTTTGTTATCGAGATTCAATTTTGACATGTGGGAATTAATGAAAAGGGTTAATGATGGTGCCCCAAGAAAGGATACATGCAAGGAGAATATACAGAGGACGCATGGGTCCTATGGAAAAAAAATTGAGCACTATGATACTACCCCAAACAATGCGTTCATGCAAGGGAAGACACACATAGTAAGCAAACTAGCTTTTGTTGATGGAAGGTAGATCCAAATGATTTGTGAGTTACGTACAAGACTAGGAAAGAATCCAAGAAGATGTTTTTAGGACAATTTTCGATGTTTTTGTACAATGCATGTGATAAAGGCTTCAGGTGCGTACATGTTCATTAGCGATTTTTTGATCTGTGTGAGTTTTCCAATTTTTTAGGTTTTTCTTGAAAGTTTTACATTGTTTTTGAGTTTTTCAATGGAAATGTATTTGAATGTTTTGATTTGTCCAACTAAAATATTTGAATGTTTTAGGTTTTTCAAAATTTATACGAATGTTTTTGTGATATTTTTAAAGTTTTCCGAAGATATGTACAGGAAAAGGAAGGAACTTGGATGCCCCTGGTGATAGATGGGATGAATAAGGGTAGAATGCCACGCGTATGTTCAAGAAGGGGAAAATGCAAAAATTCTGCTAGCATGGGATGGGAATATACAAAGGTGAACCCTTCACATATATACAACAAGAAGATAATATGGATCAAGGCCAAGCTAGATTGGTTCAATGTGATAATGAACTAAAACCAATGAAGTGTTAGGAAGGAGCGAGCATGCCCCTAGTAAAATTTGGCCAAGAAACATATATGAGAAAGAAGTAGAAGATTGTTTATTGAAACAAGGTACAATTTCTCAAATATTGTCAAAAGGAAACCTTATACACATAGATGTTCTGAATGAAGCAGAGGAATAATTTGGATGTTATGTATAGATATGGAAATGTAGCTATAATATTGGAAATGAAATGGTGATTAACCTAAGGCACAAATTGTGAGACAAGATATAGAATAAAGCAAGAGTTTGAGTAAGGTCCAAAAAAGAACACTTGGTAACATAATAATCATGTTTTCTCATCAAGATCTAGTGTGTCCATGTGGAAATTAATTACCTCTTGAAGAGAAGACTTGATAGACAAAAAATGAAAACACCTTAGCCAATTTTTAGGAATGATTTATTTTCAAAATTGACTTGTGAATGGATGGTGGAAGGAAAGTCGTACATTTTTCTGCTTCCAGCCAAGCGTCTATATCCCTGATGGAGATGCATTTGATTATAATTGCAACATTTCTCTACTGCCAGCCAGGTGTCTATAGCCCTAGTAGAGATATTGGAAATACCCCAAGAGAGAGTTATACATCAATTTTCTTTTGTTATTGATTTTAATTTTGACTTTGATTTTGATTTTATTGCTTTCTAAAAACTTATTTCAGCTCTCTTGATTTTTTTAACAAGGGGTTAAGAACCACTAATGGCTTGAAAAAAGGATGTGGAAGTGATTGCGATGAAAACATTGGTTAGTGTCAAAACATATATCCAAAATTTCTTCTCAACAATTTTATTAAATGTTGGTTGTGATAGGATCTCAAAGAGGTTAGTCATTCTTTAATTTACCAAGGTGATAAAAGACCAAGGTAAAATGGATACCATAGAGATAAATGTCACAAAATGTGTGCGAATAAGCTAACCAAAATATCATCGAAGGGATGAAAATGGTGGATGACTTACAAAGGGATGGAAAGTGTAGTCATTTTTATACCCTTAGAACAACAGTTTAATCCCATGTGTGCTGACCTATCACCCGTATTGGGCACTCATCTGAGGCATGTGCATGTGTCGAGCCCCTCCTTTATGTGAGTCTCGTGAGAATACATCATCTTATGACAAATATTCAAGCGCAGGAGAATAGAAAAGAATTGTACATCATTCTGAGAACCTAGGATGAGTTATCATATTAATGTATCCATAAAGGATAAATAACAAGTAGCATATAGAAATTATTCACAATACAAAGGAAATGCATCAGGATTAAGCTCATGAACACATATATACTTTAGAATAGAACCTTCCATTTATATTAGTGAGTTTAGTAACCACATTACACTCCTTGAGGCCATAACAGACCCATATAACAATGCAGAGCAAGGTCATGCATCAGGAACTACACTATTTCCTTCATATTACAAGGATAAACACAGACCCATTCCTCTAAATATGTCATCACTCTTATATTTTCTCTAATCCCAACCCACATAATCCTCCATGATATTTCTGCAGAGCTTCTCCTCTCTTCCACCACCTCTGCTAATAAACTACTTCTCTCTTTCTACTATCTCCCCTCTTCTTCTACCCACACACCTCTATATATAGCTTTTCTTCCTTCACTACCATGCCTTATGAGGTAATAGATCAGTTGCGAAGTGTCCAACTGGTCCTCTAATGGAAAATGTTTCCTTTTTTCCAAGCTCTCCACTCCTTGTAATGATCTTTTTTCTATATCCTTCCATTACATGCATGGAATATTCATTTTTCACCATCGAACTGTCATACTGGCACCTTCTCCACTCCGCATGCTAGACAGGTCACACTTTTCTCCTGTGGTACCTGGAACTTTGAATATGGATAAGTCTAAAAACCTGTCTAAACTTATGCACACACTGTGTGTTCTGTAAAACCCTTCCTAGAATCCTTCCTTGCGCACCTTCAACCCGTGCACCCTTCTTCAAATAGGTCTTGTGTTCCCATGCACCTTCTTGTACTCAGCCAATATTTTGGGGCCCAACATCACCCCACACTATGCCTATTCTTCGTCCTGAAAAACACTCTTCAATAAAGTAAAGAATGGTGGGCTCTTAAAATGGTTGGAAAGAAAGAATAAAGGAAAGAAGAATTGGGAGAAAGAATGAAAGAATGGGGAACTTGTTTGTTGTTGGAGGAGAGGGAAATCCTTCCCTATTTCCACCTCTAACTTCTCCCAAGTGTCGACCTCGTTCTGATCTTTCTGATAGAGGTCACCCACCAGCGCACTCACCTTCTCAAAACTCAACTCCTCCCCTTTGGGGCCCATGGTCTCAACAATAATTTCCACCTATTTTCCCAAATCCTCAAGTGCATCCATCCTATGGGTGATCTGGGGGTATAATTCCTTTAGTCAGCTCTTGATCAAGCATCACAGGAGTCTTGATTGCTTTCTGAATGCTTCTCCACCAAATTCAGGATCTTATCTCTTTCAGCTTTGTTCCCCTTATTTTTCTCTTAGAAATCCTTGAGTTCTATTTCATGGGTGGCAACCAAGATGTTTGCCACTCTATCCCTCTGAGCGCAGTTTTCATAAGTAGCTTCAATGACTTATGCAGTGGCCTTCACCTCTACAAGAGGTTTAGTGTATTGAGCCACAATCTCAAAAATCTTCATTTTTTCCTCTTTCTCCTAGCATGTTTGTGCCTCTTCTGTAGACTCTAAAGCAAGTGGTCTCCTCTCCATTATGAGAATGTGATTCAAATCCTCCAGACATTGCAAGTCTAATTCATACTTTTTCTCAGGTGGTGTTAAGTTAGGATGTTTTAGGACAATGGCATTTGTAATCATCTCCACCTTCTTGGAGACTTCACGTACCTTTTATTTTTTCCTTCATCTCACACCTCAATTGAGTGTTGATCAACTCCTCTTATTTTAGGTCCTTGCTCTTTTCCATGAGCTCCTCTTTTTTATTCTCCAATTCTTCCTCTAGGAATCTCACTCTATCATTTGTCTCAAATAAACTGGCCTCAACCTCAACTCAAACCTTGTTGAGCGCATTGCAGACCTGTTCATCTGATAGTTACTGAGAGTTCACTAAGGGATTTACTCTTTTTTTTAGCACTTTCATCAGTGATCTCTGATTGAATTCAAACTCAGGTTCATCTATGTGAGACTCGAAAGCCCAAGATAGCATCTTCCTAGTCCAGGGATATGCGCCTTCTTCATCAAATGATGACATAGCTAGGAGTTTTTCTGTTGGTACATTGCTTTGGAAGTGTATGCGTAGCACCTTTCAAGGATCATTAATGTATCCCATTCCCTTCTCTTATGCCACCACTATGAATTTCCCACCTATTTGCATAGGTTTTACGAATATTATCACCAAATTGGGATTCCCACCCATGTTGCCATATTCTTTCCCAATGCTTTCTTCTTCCATCTCCTTCAAAATTTCATCCACGCTCCGCTCCAACTCCTAATCCACAAACTCCTTCATGATTCCCACCACTTCTATCTCCAAATACTTCTCCACTTTCTCCTTGGTGAGGCTTGGGGTTCCTTGGTTTTTTGTTCTTACTTGTTCGCTCACCCCCTTGCCTTGATCCTTTGCTTCTTCCTTGTCATTCTTCTCCTCATCTTCCTTATTATACTTCTCTTCACCTTCCTCCTACTTTGAGTCATGTATATCATACATTGGATGGTCTTCACCTCCTTCACACTCGTCATCATCCTTGTCACCAATGTAGGCATCTAAACTTTCTATCTCCTCTGAGTCTGCGTCTTTTGTCACCTTCTGCTTCTTCCTTACTAGGGATTCCAGTACAAGAGATTCTTCCTTTTATTTTTCTTCACTAGGTGACATCTTCCTTAGTGACTCCTCCAGTGTGAGGGGATCTTCTTTCTCTGGAACTTATTCTTCTTGGGTTTTTTCCTTTACAGGGGACTTCTTCCTACGTGCATAAGTGCTAGGCTTACCACTTGCTTCCGGCGCATCCACACATTGTGTTGTCTACAAACTTGGTGCTTTCTTCTCCTGCCCCTCTTGTCTTTCTCTCTTCTTTGGTGTGGCCTTATTTCTCCCTATGGGGTCTTCTGGAATGGATACATCACTCTCTGGATAGGATCCTTTCTCGAACTTAGGCCTTATGTGTAGATATACCCTTATTGCAGTCCTTCCGGTGATCGGCAGCGTTATGGGCTTCATCATTTTCACTTCATGGGAAACATAATTCTCCATGTATGCGCGCTTTTTATGGTATACGAGATTTTGGTGCAGATCACAGTGGTCTTGGTCCACCTCACTAAGGTCGAACCTTAGTCATTTGGCTTCTTTAAACCGGTTGACTCCAGCTTAGAAGTATTATGCGGTGAAGGAGAAGGGTAGCTTACACCATGGACCCTTAGTCCCGTCTGTTAATGTAACTCTGCCAATGCAAAAATGTTGGTATACTAAAAATCTACTTCTCCATCCATGAGTGTGGGAAAATGCTCTAGGATCCTCCACTCTAACCCAAATGTGCCACGCATTTGTTTATACCACTTCTCCAAGCACGCCTTGTGAGCAGCCATCATGTTTTCACAAGTGTACTTTTCAAACCTTTTTTTTTGGAGAGGGATGCTCTTCCGAATACTCCCAAATGAATTTTTATAGTCCATCGGGAACTCTAATCTTTGAGAAGATGATGGTGAGGAGGAAATTGCTAAATAATAGCTTCTCTCCTTCTTGCATGTTGTTTATGATGTCATTTGTAATGAAAGCAAACAAGTTAAAGATGGTTCCCTATGATATCTTCTAGCATACATTTAGCCATGCCTTGTTCACTTGCGTCCATCATTCTTAATCATTAATCTTGGTAACCAAACACGTGGCCATCCTCATAATAGGGTTTGGAATTTTTATGATGTCAGAGTACCGCAAACCCTTTTTGTAGTCATAAGTTATTGTTTCCTTGATAGCCTCTTTGTCACTCAGATCGTCATCTATGGATTCCCCTTCATAATTCTGGCTAGTGAACTTGGATATAAACTACAATGTTATGTGCATCTTGCGCCCTACAAAATATAAGTGATCCTCATGTATGCGTGACATTAACCATTGATATAATCACTCGAGCTTACCAAAGTAAGAAAACTCATATAGTTGCAATAACCATGCTTTCTCCAATTTGACTTTCACCTTGTCTTTGTATATAGGCATCCCATATGGTGTCCTTTTGTTAGTTGTACGGACCAACTCTAATGCCATTTCCTTCTCATTTTTGTTTGTGCAATGGTTATAATTTCTCACATCCATTTGTCGTAAGTGCAACACCCACTCCTTTCCTAGCAATACACCATCTGGGTATTACATTTTTGCATACCATTCCTCATTGGATCTTACAACTGAAGTGGTTTGTTTTTCTTTTCCCTTGCCCTTTTATTTCTTTGTTGAAACGGTCACCTTCTTAGGATCCATGCTTTCTATCGGGATAACATAAGAACTTCTTACTCTTCTCTATTACTTTGCTTAACTCCAAACTCAACTCCAAATCTCAACTCCTGAAATAAATCCTTCTATCTCTGTGCCCTAGCCTCCAAACCCTGACTAGGAAAACCTTCCACAAGATGGCACACTTCAAACAACATTTTCTCACTTCTGTGTACTCCTTCCTCCTAGTTTGTAGATCCGCTCTAGTCACACACTTATATTTCTAGGATTCTTCTTCCTTCACACAACTCTCTCTAGATGCCCTAGTTCGCAAGAGTGCTTCAACTTTGTAATGACAAGGTACAATAATGACTTTCCAGACCTCATATTTATAGTTTTTTCTCCTTCTCTAGCAATAAATTCTATACCACCTACCAATGTACTTAACATTAAATTCATATTTTCCCACTAAGCCGACCTTAAGCACCCTTACCCACGCGCCCAATCCTGTGTGAAAAACCTATTACAACCTTTTGGTGCGCAAAAATACAATCTGACCGAAGACTCTTATGCACACATCTACAGCACCAAAGGCACTTCTTCTGTCCTTTACCTTATTCTTTCCCTTTCCTACCTCATGTTGTTCCTGAACTCTTCATCCTTTGTACGTGGTCTTTGTTACAACCTTCTTGACACCATGATTTATTATCCACCATTTCCCCATGTACTTTCTTGATCTTACGCAGCTCCTTCTACTGGGCCACTCAATTTTTACTAAAAGATTATACTTTTCTTTGCATTACTCCACCCCACACTAAAAAATATGTGTGGTCCTTTATGCATACACAACCTTAGAAAATAATGTGGTTACCAGTGCACAAGGTGCAAAATGAAACAAAGAAAGGAACTAGCAATGAGAAATGGAAACACAAGGAAAGAAAAATCAATAAAGGGAAATTCTAAGCTAACTGGAAATACTGCCTTATTTACAACCACTAAGAAGACTTATTTATAGTAGGGCTTCAGCCTACTCCCATCAAAGTGACCTGGTAATCTCATCCCATCTAGCGCTTGTAGCTGGAAATCACCTAAATCAAGAATGTAGGAGATGATGTAGGATTCCAACCAATGGACTTTCAACTTCCCAGGATGGCACAAATACTTGGAATCATAAAACAAAACCATCGTCCTAACCTGAAACTATTTTTTCTTGATATGATGATCATGTCATGCCTTTTGCATTTATTTTTCTATCTTATGACTCCATCTAGTAAGTGATCACCTCTCATCTAACTGTATCAACTTATCAATCCTCTCTTCCAACACTTACTCATCATCCAATCCTTCTAGGTGCATTATATATAGCGATGGTAACATGAATTCAACTGGAAAAATAGCCTCTGTGCCAAACACCAATTGAAATGGTGTGGCCTTGTTCAACCTCTTGTAGGTTATCATGTATGCCCATAGAACGTATGATACCTTGTCATCCCAATCTTTTCGTCCAACATCACAGATTTTAGTCAACGTGTGACTTAGTATTTTTTTAAATTCCTCAGCACTTCCATTCACTTGAGGGTGATAAATGGTAGTCTTATGATGGGCCACCATAAATTATGCTAACAGAATCCTAACCATTTCATTGAGAAAGTGTGTACCCCTATCACTAGTTAAGCTTAAAGGACAACCATACCGGCTGATTATGTTCTCTCATAAAAATCTGGCAGTTGTTACTGTGGTGTAATCCTTTGTAGGTGTTGCCTCTGCTAATCATTTCAAGTAATCAATGCAAGTAATGATAATTCCTTCGCCCGGCTGGCGAAATTATCCCTACAAAATCAATTGCCCATTTTTCAAATGGTTCAATTTTGGCTATTGGTCGCAAGGTCATTTCATCCATCTTCCCAAGTTTTCCAAGGTGCTGGCAATGGTCACAGGCCTTGCAAAACTCAATACAATCCTAGTAGATGGTTTCCCACCAAATCCCTGCGAGCAGAATCTTCTGAGCGGTAGAATTTCTTACATAGTTTCCTCCTACAATCACACCATGTGCTTCCTCTATAATTGCCACGTACTCATGTTCCAATACGCATTGGTGTAGAACCTCATCAGGTCCTAACTTATATAGGTCTCCACCAATCAACATGTAGGGTGCGGCATATATTCTAATTGTTTCCTCTCCATAGTCTTTATCCCTTCCAGTGCAATGCCTATTTTCAAGAACACTATGATATCTTCCAAATCTAAGGGCACATGCCGAGACCTAAAAAGTTACACATATGGCATGGTATCCTTAATGGTTTGCACGTCCTCCCCTGAGTTAATCCTTGATAAGTGGTCAGGTCTTGAATTTCTTTTCCCTGGTTTTACAACCACTGTGAACTCAAACTCTTGGGATACTAGGACCCAATGACATATGTGCCCTTGCAAAATGAGCTTGTTGATTAATTATTTCAATGCCATGTGGTCTGTGTATAATATAAATGGTCTTGCCAACAGATACTACATGAAATTATACAGCGTGTAGATCATTGACAGTGCCTTGCGCTCAATAGTTGTGTAATTTTTCTCTACTGGTGTCAACTTTCTACTGGAAAAACACAAGGGATGATCAACAATCCCTTCACCAGGTTGTGCTAGTACTGATCCCATAGCTATCCCTAAGGCATCAACATGCAGATAAAAAGGATTATCCCAAGAAGGAAAACGTATTATGGGCGTCGTGACAAGCCTATCCTTTAAAGTGTCAAACGCCCTCTATTGCGTCTCTCCCCAATGGAAGGCACTCTTGTGTTTTAGTAATTCCTCCAAGGGCATAGTGATCTTGTAAAACCCCTTGATGGATTTCTTGTAGTACCCCATATGCCAAAGGAATCCACGCACTGTGCTTTAACTAGTAGGCTACCCTAATCCCACAATAACTACAACTTTGGTGGGATCCACTAGTAAGCATTCTTTTAATATAACATGTCCTAACAGGGTCCCAAATGGAGTAACAAAGACACATTTCTTAATGTTGAGGGATATCCTCAACTGCCGACATCTCTCAAAAATCAACCTCAAATTATCACAGTGGTCTTTCACTAGCCCATACACAGTCCAATCATCTAGGTAAACTTGAAGAAACTTATGGATGAATTCCTAAAATGCTTGTACCACAATGTGCGAAAACACAACAGGCACATTCTTTAATCCAAAATTCATAACTATGTAGGAAAAAATTCCCCCTTCAGTGGTGAAATTTATCTTCTCCTATTCTTTCTTTGCAATTCTAACTTGGTGGTACCCTGAGAATCCATCCATAAAATAATAGACCTCGTGCCTGGCCACTTCTTCCAAAATTTCTTTAGTGAAGGGGGTTGGAAAAGGGTCAATGAAATAAACTGCATTTAACTCCTTGTAATCCATGCAAATTCTTATCCTTGCATCCTTCTTGATACTAATGATCATTGGACTCACCCACTTTGATTCCTCAATAGCCTCAATAATTCCTGACGCTATCATCTTTCTATCTCCTCCTTGACCTTTACATGCAAGTTAGGATTCATCTGATAAGGCCTCTTCTAAATTAGGCACGCACCTTCCTTCAGCTTGATCTTCATCTCCCCTAAGGAATGGTGGACACCTTTGAGTTTATGGTACCCATGAGGGAGAAACTCCTGGAACTCGTGCAACAGTTCAATGACCTTTGACACTTCTTTTTCAGACCAATAGTCCCCGATGATAGCTTCCTTAGGTTTTGTCTTTACCCCAAATTTAACCTTCTTTGTTTTCAAGGGATCATGGTAGGCGCGTGCTCACTCATCAGCACTATCTATGATTTCATGCATACCTACATAATGGTTAGCATCCAAACTTTCCATTTCGTCACCATCCACTACATAGACCATTTTTCCTTTTTCTTTTTCCATGCACGCACGCTCAAGTTGTACTTCCTCTGATTCTTTTTCATTGAGGTGCATTTCCAAATAAGGCTCACCCAGTAATTCCATTAGCCTATCTTCTTCCATAGCACTGTCTCTCATCATAAGGTGCTTGATTACTTACAACACCTTATCCACTGATGGATTTGTATTCCTATACTCGAAATCCTTAATGAGATCAGTCACCAAATCCTACCAATCTAGAAGGATTCATATTAACATATGATAAGGAATATGTATGCAAGCTACAGAAATCCCTTTATGGGCTAAAACAGTCCCCACAAGTCTAGTACTCAATACTAGACAAGTTTCTACAACAAAGGGTTCAAGAAAGGTATTGTTGATAATAATATGTACATAAAAATATAAGGTGATAATAGTTTATTATTGATTTTTTACATTTATGGCATCATTTTTGGAGGAAGTAAAGATGAGATGTTTCAAGAGTTTGTTTAGGAAATGTAAAAAACAAATTGAAATGTCTATGCTTGGTGAGTTTTCATTCTTTCTTGGATCACAAATTTCTCAATATGACAAAGGTATATACATTTTACAAACCAATAATATTAAGGAAATGTTGAAGAAGTTTAGATTGGAATATTGCAATATAGTAAGTACACCCATGATTAGAGGATGTGAGTTGAGTAAGGATGATGA
Source organism: Taxus chinensis (assembly GCA_019776745.2). Taxonomy (NCBI): domain Eukaryota; kingdom Viridiplantae; phylum Streptophyta; class Pinopsida; order Cupressales; family Taxaceae; genus Taxus; species Taxus chinensis. The sequence continues at coordinate 112,796,087 of CM034146.1, forward strand.
ATCCCTTAAAGAAAACCAGACTCTTTATATGTTAATGATTGGAAATTTGTTATATGTAACTGCATCAAGAACAAATGTGATGCAAGCAATAGGCATAGTGGCATGTTTTCAATCTGCTCTAAAATAAACTCATGTGCAAGTTGTCAAAAGAATACTAAAATATCTAAAAGGTATGGTGATTGTGGTTTGTCATATCAAAAAGGTGAATATTTTTCTTTAACATATATACATGTAGATTGGGCAAGTTGTATGGATGCCAACAAGAGTACAAGTGGAGGTGTAATATTTTTAGGAAACAAATTAGTATTTTGGTTAAGCAAGAAGTAGGATTCTATCTCTTTATCCACATCTAAGCAAGAATGCATTGTTGTAGTATCATGTTGCACACAAGTTATTTGGATGAAATCGGGACTAAAGGATGTCAAGGTAGAATTTGATTCTCCAATTTCTATACTCTGTGATAATACTAGTGCAATAAATACCTCAAAGAATCCAGTTATACACTCTAGGATAAAATATATTTCCATTAAATATCATTTTCTAAGAGAGCAAGTTGTAGATCAGCAAGTTAAATTGGAGTACGTTACCACAAAAGAACAAATTACTAATTTTTTTACAAAACATCTTCCAAATGAAACATTTGAATATCTCATAAAAAAATTGGGAGTAGTATCCTTTTCAGAAGGTCATTAAATGGAAGCATATTCTCAGGGGGAGAGTGTGGTGATAGTTTATCCTTTGCTATTGATGTCAAAGGGGGGGAATTGAATTTCAATAGAAGTAATACATCAAGGGGAGAAATAGAACAAGTAATACATCAAGATGGAAGGTGTTGTAAGATGGTGGGTTTCCATCAATGATAAAGGGGGATATTCCTAGAAATATTGTAGTTGATGTTAAAATAATACCGCTAAGTATCTCTTATGTCAGAAATATTGTCATTGATGCTTACAAATATGTGCCTCTTGTGAAAAATATTATTTAGTTTGATTTTTGCATGTCACATCCCAAAGAAAACTATTTCATAGTTTTCAATGGGTTTTTGAAGTTTTTTTTGGGTTATGTAATGTTCTGTGGGTTTTTATAGTGTTCTGCATGTTCTATAATGTTCCATGGGTGTTTGTAGTGCTTCACGGATTTTAAAGTACTCTGTGAGTTCCTATGGTGTATCGTAGGTTGTATTAGTGTCTTGGGTAGTGAAGGACATGTCTGAAGAATTTTATTTGTATAAAATAATGTCATGCAACAAAGAGAAATCTGCAAAAGTCAGCAAGTGGTGTAATACAAAGGAGGATAGATGTGTAACAAAGAGAAAACTTGAGAATGGAAAAAATTGTCCATAATGGTCATGAAATGTTGCGAGACCAAGAGAATATTCAAATTTCAAAGTATACTAAAGCCAACTCATAGTGAATATTAAAAAAGGATGTCGAATCATGAAAATTCATGTTTGTTCATGAAATGAACATGGTATATAAGTGAATTCATGTATGCACTCACAATATTATGATGTTGTTTTGAAAAGAAAAGGTAGAGAGGAGATTTTAATGAATATTTATCAAGAGGATTTGTGGAGGAGGAAGAGAAAACACAAGCAGATTTGAATGTCAAGTTATTGAAGTATAACAAAGAACGAAAATTGCATAAGCAAAGAGTAAAGCACAGGTGTACAAAAACATCAAGAACAAGTGAAGAATAATTTATATGTCATCATCAAGTTGAAAAAACATCTACAGTGGGTGGATATTTTACATTGTTGATTTGGTTCTCGACATTGGGGATTGGTGTCTCTAATGAGTTGGTGCTCACAAATCAAGCTGAGTTGGTGTAATGCCCTCTCGTCTCTACATTTTTGAATCCACTCGTGTGAGCTTAAGTTGGCTCCATTGTGTGGTATGCCTACGAAAGGACATCTACAAAGTTACCATTACTATTTTTTTATTTTCAAAATTAATTTTTAGAAACCAAATTTAATATTTTATATATTACAATAAATTTAAAATATTACTCAATGGCTAAGTGAGGAGAAGGCATCCAATTCCTTGATGAAGTTAACAGCCAAGGTTAATATGCAAATCCTTAAGAATAATTACATTATGAAATAGCAGCTCCATGGCTTGTGAAAGGTCTAAAATGTAGAGTAGGAGGCCCTAAAAAGAGTTGAAAGTGTGGAAGCATGCACAAAGATAATGTGAAAAGGGTTTACTTTAATGTAACTTCTCGTGAGTAAATACCCAAGACTCTCCTAGATCTTCTTATAGATAAAATGTGACATTACATGGGACAACAGAAGACATATCTAAGACCCTGAAGAAGAAATTGGAGGACTAACTAACCACTTGTGATTGGACACTACTTGAGCTAAAATAAAAAATCATGGTAGTCAACCAAGTTCTTCCAGTCACTAAGAGCGAAGATGACTTGATTGTGGAGCACCTAAAGGAGAATACATATAAAAAAATATTTGAAAAGAAATTGGTCATGATCAAGGACAAGGCAGGGAGTGAGCACATAAGTAGTGAAGCTATATCCCTCAATGATTAGATCAAGTGATACAAGAGCATCCTATTTTTCTCTAAGAAGCCAATACAAGTTTGAATAATCCTTGAGATGCATGCATATCATGTTCTTGGATGTTGAACAAGTTTCCCTCCAAGAATGTCATAATTTGAATATTTGAATTATGTAATGTAATTACTCTTTGTGATAAGAGTTACAAAAAATGAAATTTAGTTATTTAGGTGGATACGAGTTGTTATCACACCTAATTCTACATAGAAGGAGAGTTAGGATTGTATAGGATATTGATAGATCATGATAGTTGGCTTGGATAAGCTCCATTTATTCTTATATGTAAGTTGAGACATTATCTCAACTAGAAAGGATTAGTCTTATCCTAGGGAGTAGGAATAGGATACGATGTTTTGATTTAGAATGAAAAATATTTTTCAAAGAAAATGTTGTGTATTATTACGAAAAAAAGAGTTCAAGATTTCCATGAGGAGATAGGCTAGAAAATTAGTAGAATAAGTGTGCGAGTAGGAAAATGAAGAACAGGGCAGCCATGGAGAATATTGATTGTATGACATGATTTGAAGGAATAAGAAGACAAATCTTATGAATGCATGAATTTTTTGTTCCAATTGTCTCCTCAAGTGTATATGGGATAATTTTCAATGTTATGAGTTCATTTTTTAATAATAATGTTCAGATTGTCATGATCTACTTCCAAACAACTTGTATTGTGTTGTTTGTTTATTGCTTCCTTAAAAGAAGGGTTCAGACCAGTCATCATAAAATTTTAGTACCAACTCAAAATGATCTAAAATTTGGTATGTAGGTGAAAGAGGTCATTATCCATATGGGTGTTTAACAGATTATAATAATTCTAGTTGTTTTTTAAGTTATGAATCATTTTCCTATTTGGTTGGAGAATGCATGCAAATTGTTTGATATAACATTTGTCTAGGAAAACGATCATAAATTTCAAATGGATTAATGAAAATAGAATAAATTTGGAAATATGATCCTTGTGTGTACTAATAAAATCTATTAAAAAAAATTATAAAAATTATCCTTGTATAGAAAAAGATATACATGACAGAAAATTACTATAGACTATGTGCTCTTAAGCCAAGGTTTTACATGATGAAGATGGAGGATCAAGCCTTTATTTGTTTACATGAATTAGAAGCTTAGTGAAGGAGATCAAAGCATGAATTAAAATGGAGGTTTTCAGATAGATAAGAAGATAGTCAAGGTAAGATGATATGTAAACTCTTCAACTTTGGAATTATCCACAAAATCACAATTAATCGTTGATGTTCTACTTTCTATTAGAAAATAACAGAGATAGCTAGTGAATGAATTATACTTGTGTTTAGAATCAAAGATTCATAGAAAGGGAAAGAATATAGACTCATACACCAACAATTTTATCCTGGAAAACCTCCAGAGGAGGAAAAACCAGTCGAGAAGGGCAATTTCTCTTTCTTCCCACATTTATTGGCCAATTCAATTATAAGTACAGAAATTACAATAAGTATGAAAGAGAAGTAGATAATATCTCACACTTCCTCCCAGTTACTTGCTTTCTATGACTCAATTACTCCTTGCTTCTACAAATCACAATTCCAACACTAAGAGCTTCTTACTGACTTGATTCATGCTTCGATGCCTTTGTTATCTTCCATGATATCCATTTATAGTTTTTCTCATGTCCTCCCGTGCACTAGAGAATGGGAAAAGTCATGCAGAAGAAGAAACATGGACACCCATTGGAATTATGGGACTGTTCACATCATATTTTATTTTCTATCTGCGAGATCCAAGACCACCGCTCAATTCAAACCGGTGGTCCCAAGACCGCCGCCTTGGTGGGGTGGCAGTTCTGTAACCGCCACCCTGCACAGGGTGGCGGTCTTATCACTAAATAGATAGAACCTCCGTGTATATTTTTTCTCTTCTTCATGTTGGCTGATTTGATAAATTAGAGTCATTTTGGATCCCTATGGATCACACCTCCCTTTCTTATGAGGCTTTTGGTCCCACAAAAGCTTAGTGGGGGAGTAGATGAGGAAATAATTCACTCACTTGCTCCTTCAAGTACCACCAGGCCTACCTTGGTGTCTTTCCTTTCAGTCCAATCTACCAAGACTCCTGCGGACCTCTCCTAGTCTCTCTGACCTTTTGCTATAGTACTACATCCTCCTCCAATTCTCCTTGTGAGTCCAAGATGCAATCCTCAATGGAAGTAGAAACTATAGTTCTTCATCTTCTTCTAGCATGGATGGCTCATATAGGTGCAAGTTCTCGTAGTTTACTACATAGTACATCCTCATGAATGATGGCATATCAAGTTGAAAGGCATTTTCTCCAACCTGCTCCAATATGGTGAAGGGTCCATATCGTAATGGCTTGATCTTCCATGCTTGACCTTGTAGTCTCTCCTTTCTCAAGTAAAGCCAAACTCTATCTCCAACATGAAGCTTATGTTCCCTTCTATGCTGATCGTGCCTAGCTTTGTACTTGGCCTGAGATTTCTCTAGTTGTTCCTTGACTTTGAGATGGATTTTCTGGATCCTCTCAATGAATTTGTTTTCTCTAGTCACCTCTGTGTCTCGTGTATCCTTCTCATCATGTTTTCCAACTGCTATGTTCAACAGATTTGTAGGTAGATATCCCAAACATGCTTCAAACGGTGACTTCATAGTGGATGTGTGTACTTCCCAGTTATAGAAATTTTGAATGTAGGCTAAGGACTCATCCCAAGTCCTTGGGTATTGTTGTTATACCCTCGGATCAATTGTACCAAAGTCCTGTTTACCACCTCTATTTTTCCATCTATCTGTGGATGGAAATTTGTTCTCCTCTGTAGCCTAGTATCCATCTTGTCCCACAAAGTAGTCCAAAAATTCCCCAAGAACCTGGAATCCCTGTCAGAAACAATAGACTTTAGCAAACCAAAATGCACCCATACATTAGCAAAGAAAATATTTTCCGCCTCATGTGCTTTTACTATCTTTTTATATGTCATAAGAATACACATCTTACTAAATCTATCGACAACAACATAGAGATAGTCATGGCCATGTTTAGACATAGGTAATCATCCTATAAAATCCATATAAATTTCCTCCCATGGACGAGAAGGTACTAGTAAAGGCATATAAAAACCTTCCTTCCTAGTCTTAGGCTTGTTAATACAACAAAGTTTACATCCCCGTATAAATTTTGATACTTCTTCTTGCATATTGGGCCAATACACGTACCTTTACAAGTGGGCTAGGGTCTTACCAACACCAAAATGTCCTGCTACTTTCGAGGTATGTACTTCCCTCATCAATAGAATTCACTCTTATTTTGGCACGCAAATCTTCCCCCATCGATAGAGCAACCCATATTTGAGATAAAAATCTTCAATCACTGTCCTTTCAGCCCCTTAGGACTACAACTGCTGAAATGTCACCCCAAATTATTTTTCCTAGGCATATGCCTCTTCATAAGCTTCCTTCGTGAAGGGATCGATCTAAGAGATAGTGGCCAAATAGGAAAACTTCTCCTATGTGGGTGGCCTAGACAACATGTCTGCCACCAAGTTTGTACTACCCTTCTTGTATTTAATCACCAGATTGAACTGCTGAAGGAACCCCATCCATTTCTAGCGCCTTGTCTGCTATAACTTAGACTATGCTTGCAAATACTAGAGAGGTTTGTGGTCAGTGTGCATAATAGTTTCTTTACCCAACAAATAATGATTCCATTTTTTAATTTCCTGAACTAGTGCATACATTTCCTTATCATATACTGAATATCCTTTAACTGCTGAAGTGAAAGTTTCAAAATGATAACATACGGGTTTACCTCCTTGAAGCAACACTACGCCCATGGCGTAATCACTAGCATATGTCTCTACTTCAAAAGGTTGCTGCAAATTAGGAAGAGCAAGTATTGGAGCATGTCTAATTTTGTATTTCAATAACTCAAAGGATTTTTCTTGTTCCTTACCCCAGTCAAAACTCTTACTCTTTGTGGCCACTATGTGTAGAGGCGCTGCGATCATAGAGAAGCTCATAATGAACTTATGCATGTATTGTATTGCTCCCACAAAACTCCTAGATTACGTGGCTCTTGTTGGTGTTGGCCAATTAGTGATGGCTTCCACCTTCTTTGGATCCACTCATAGCTCTCCTCCTCCAACCATGTGCCCAAGATAGACAAGTGACTGTTTGGCAAATTCACATTTCTTCATATTACAAAGAAGTTGTTTCTCCCTAAGAACTCACAAGACTTGCTGCAAATGAGTTAGATGTTCTTCCCATGTGGCACTAAAAATCAAGATATCATCTAGATATAAAATGACACATGAATATATGAAATCTCACAATACATCATTCATCAATCTCATAAATGTAGCAGGTGCATTGCATAACCCTACACAAAGTACTAACCATTCATACAAATTATGTTTTGTCTTGAAGGCAACCTTCCATATATCCTCCTCCTTCATTCTGACTTGGTGATAACCTGAATTGAGATGCAACTTCGTGAAAAATTTGGCATGCTGAAGCTGGTCCAAGAGATCATCTATGTGGGGAATTGGAAATCTGTTCTTTATATTGATATTGTTCAAAGCACGATAGTTGATGCACATTCTCTAAGAACCATCCTTCTTTGGCACAATCACAATAGGCGAACCACATGGTGAGGTGCTCAGACGTATCACCCCTTGGTCTAGTAGTTCTTGGAGTTGTTTCTTTGCTTCAGTGCTCTTGAGCAAGGATTTCCTATACAACCTGATGTTCAGTAGAGGGGATTCTGGCAATAGATGAATCTCGTGCTCTACTTCCCGTTTTGGTGGTAACCCGCTAGGAGCTTAAAATACTTCCTGAAAAGACTAAATAATACTATCCAAATCATGCTTTCCCTAGTCAAAAATCTCTGCAACTTCTACCCCATCTTGTTTATCCTTCAATAAAAGTAAACAAAACTAATTATGATTTTCCTGAATAAGTCATTTTACTTGGCTAGCACTTACCATAGTAACCTATGTCTTACGCTAGTATGCCTGGATGTTGTAGCTGATACCATCCTTGACCCATCTGTATCGGTTTTCCCTCCTCATAAATAAAGCATCACTAACATACAAGTAAGTACTCCTGAATACAACATCAAAAGCATCAAGTGGAATAATGTCAGCTTCAAAAATATCAATATATTGGGAATTTATCCCAAACTTGACCTTACATCTTCTTGTTACCTGAATTTCAACACCCTTCTTCACCCAACCCAAAGGATAAGGGTGTGGATGCTCGTAAGTCTCAAGAACAAGCTTCTTTACAACTGCTTCAGAAATCAAGTTAGACTGAGAACTAGAATCAACCAAAGCATTTACCTTAGTTCTCTTGATCTGGATTTTGATCTGGAATAGTCTACTGATCTCCTCTTCCTGGCTGTCCATGTTGGTGGCCGTACATCCAAGCCTCTCGTCTACATCAGATTCATCTTCAATTTCAACCTCCCCTTCTATTTTCACAGCTTTCATGGACTTCTTTGAGTCCTTGGTTTGGTTCTTTGGATGCAACTTCGGATGCAACTTCCAACATGTAGCGTCAGTATGATCATTGATATCACAGTTCTTGCAAAAATTCTTGGGATCTTTATAAGTATTCAAAGTAGTGGCAACTTGTTTACCTTTCCCTTTCCACTTACCCTTGTTACTTATTTGTGCAAACTCTTTCTTCTGTTGATTTCTTGACTTCTTTACCCTTGGCTCTACTTCTCCTTACTTCTTTTCATCATATATGTAGTACACCTGTACACATTCTTTATTGAGATCTTTGGGTTTTGTGGAGATGACTTTTCTTCGAAGGTGAGTGTGAAGTCCTCCCAAGTACTTGGTCATAATATCCTCATCCTCCAAGTCCATGTTAAGCAACATGGCTTGCTTCAAAACTCTATAGTATAGTCCTACACATTTTGACCATTGCCTTGTCTAAAATACTACCATTTAATCATTCGGTCAGTCTTATGGCCAATAGGATATAAGTTAGCTCTAAGTAGTTCTTTAAATTCTTGCCAAGATTTCACAATAGGATTCTTTTTCTTTTCACAAGTGGCTAGATGGGTTTCCCACCAAACTAGAGCATGTCCATCCATCTTGAGACATGCAAAGGTGATCCTTTGTGCCTCAGTGACATTATGGATGCTAAAGTAGACTTCTAACTATTTTAACCATTTATCAAGCAACTTCGAATCTACTTGTCCTTCAAAGCTTTTAATCTCAACTTTCGTTTCAACTTTAAAAGGAGTATGATCGGATTTTACCTTTTCTCTTGCATTAGAATTCTCTTCTTCATGTTCTTCCCCATAACTTTCCTCATGGTGGATCCTTCCTATGCCAAAATTTTCAGCTAAGCCCCGAACCGCTAAGTCCATGGAGTCTTGTTTGACAGAAGTTGTCTTTTGTAAATCAGCAAGCTCTTCTTGTCTTCTAAACATCTTATCCATCATCGTCTCCAACATCTCGATTCTACTGACCAAGTTCTCTTCCTCCATTTGTCCCTGAATTCTCTATTTCCACTTCTTTGTAGAAATTTATGGATCGCAAGGTAAAGTCTCTTTGCCTTTAGATCTCGTCACTGTCAGAAAAATCCAAGAATGAATACCACAATCCTGGATAATTGTTAGCTCTAATACCAAAATGATCTATAAACTCTTCAACTTTGGAATTATCCATCAAATTAGAAAAATAACAGAGATAGCTAGTAAATGAATTATACTCATGCTTAGAATCAACGATTTGTAGAAAGGGAAAGAATATAGACTCATACACCAACAATTTAATCCTGGAAAACCTCCAGAGGAGGAAAAACCAGTTAGGAAGGGCAATTGCTCTTTCTTCCCACTTTTACCGGCTAATTCAATAATAAGTACAAAAATTACAATAAGTATGAAAGAGAAGTAGATAATATCTCACACTTCCTCCCAGTTGCTTGCTCTAACTCAATTACTCCTTACTTCTACAAATAACAATTTCAACACTAAGAGCTTCTTACTTACTTGCTTCATGCTTTGATGCCTTTGTTATCTTCCATAATATGCATTTATAGTCTTTCTCATGTTCTCCCGTGCACTATAGAATGGGAAAATTCATCTAGAAGAAGAGATATGGACACCCTTTGGAATTTTGGGACTGTTCACCTCATATTTTATTTTCTATCCGCAAGATCCAGGACTGCCACCCAATGCAGACTGGCGGTCCTAGGACCGCCACCCTGGTGGGGTGGTGGTTCTGTAACCACCGCCCTACACATGACAGCAATCCTGTCACTAAACAGACAAAACCTTTTTGTATTTTTTTTTTCTTCGTGTTGGCTGATTTGATAAAGTAGAGTCATTTTGGATCCCTATGGATCATAAGCTTTTTACAAAATACCACTCAGTGAATACTCTTGTTTTAGTGATCAATCTTGATGAGTTATAAGGTAAGAAGCATACAATCAATAAATTAAGCTTCATAGAGACATAGTGCACACTTATCCCATTTCAAAAAAAGAATGTAAGCATGATGGAAGGACAATTTAAATGATGGTTGAGTATAATATATATAGGCTTGAGTGATTGAAAAGGTTTTGAATGAGACAAGATATGATTGTGGTTTAGTGAAATTAATCTTGTATGTTGATATGAGAATAAGTTGAGCTAAGATTGGCATCATTTTAGTATCAGAGCTTGAAGAAGCTCTTTTAAATTCATATTTTTGGTAATATTGAATGATATAATGTAAGTTTCATATGGTAATCCCTGATGAAGAATATTATTGACTATGAGTTTTGAAGATTGAATCTTTCTTGGTTTTAGCATACATAAGCACTAGTAAGCTTTTATGACTTAATCTTTATAATTCATTTTTGAATGACTCGGTCTTGATGCATTTATGTATCTAAAAAATTAAGGAATGATGGATGGTTGACAAGTTGATAAGAAGAGACTACAGGTAGTCAATCATAGAAAGGCTAAAGGAAGATAAGTGGAAAGAAGAAGCCCAAGAGAAATTTGAAGCTCAAGAATAAAGAAGTTAAAAGACCAAGGTGAAACAGACTTGGGTGAGACAAGAGAATAAACTAAGAGACTAGGGTGCAAAAGACCTAGGTGGGGACTAAAAGGATAAATATACCAAGGTGAAAAGTATTTGGGTGAAGATCTAGTGAAATGGAGAAATTGAGAAGATTGAAGGGCTTAGAAGAAGGGAGATGTCACAGGAGAAGAAAAGATCTAATCTCAGATGAAGAGATGAATGAAATAAGATAGAGGATATAGAAGTTGGGGTCTTTGATTGAGACCATGATGATCTAAGAATTTAGATGGAGGATAAGAAAGAAGGTGAAATGGCCGATTGAGCTACTGATGGAGAAGAAGAAGAGGCAAAAGAGGCAAACATTTATTTCCTTAAAAAGAGAAATGAAAAGAGGTACTCATAGAAGATTGAAGAAAGAGTTACCAAGTGAAGAATTGAATAGAGTTTTCATTGTAGAGAACATAAAGAAAGAAGTGTCTAAAGAAGAACTTGACAAAGAAAGAGTGAGGAATGAGAAGGTGTCCGTGATAGAGGCACTCATGAATATATCTTGGTATCTTGTTTTGATTTCTAACTCTTTATTTCAATTTGTGTATATAGGGATGAAATATGATCTTGAGAAGATCAAAAGCATTACCTTGAAGTAGACAAAAAATGGGCCAAGGAAATAATCCATGAAGAAAGATGAAGAAGATATGAAATAGCTTATAGTAGCTCAAGAAGATGAGATGCATTTGGTAGCATCCAAAGAAGAGAATTAAAAAAGCATGAAGCCAGTGTAATGGAAGATATAAATGATGAACCTGAATTCTATGATGCATTAGGAGATGAAATAGAACAGGTAAATCCAATGCATCAAGATAAGAAGTTCTTAAGTGAATAATGAATACTTGAAGCAATTACTGTCCATCAAATCAGCATAACCTGATGGTAAGAATGGTAATAGAATCAAAAATCTGATTTCAGTCATGACGCATATCACAGGAAGAAATTACACAAGAGCCAAGCCATACAAGAAACGTGCATTCAAACCAGTAGGTTCTCAAGAATGTAACATTTTATTTATAAATATGATATTTACTCCTGTTTCTAATAATTCATATATAGGTTCACAATGCATAGGTTATAAAGGAAATGAATAAGGATGATCTCATCAAATTTGGCATAAGAATCATGGTTATATAGTTCTTAAATTGCTCAATAAACCAGATCCTGAAGGGAAAGACTCAAGTTTTGGTACCTGAATAATGAGAGGAAAAGAGTGATGAAGATACGTCTCAAGAAGGTGTATATAATTAGTGATGAACTTGATAATGATGATAGATGAAACCAAGAATCCAATGGAAGAAGGATTGAAGCAAATTCAAAGCAAGTAAGAGGAGTGACAGGTGAATTGAATAAGCATGCAAGAAGCATTCCATGAGAACATGAGAGGTATAAAAGGGAAATGAAAGGTGAATAAATAAGTTGTATGGTGATTTGAGTGTTGAATGTTTATGATTTTAACTCTTATTTATTATCTTCAATTTAGTTTAGATGAAGAATGAAATATGTGGAATGAGATGCCTATGTTAACTTACATGTAGTAGGGTGAAGGATCGAAGTTGGCTAAAAAAGATCAATGTTGTGATCAAATGATGGAAAATGAGTGAGAAACCAATGGATGAACAGGATGTATACTCTATTGAATGAATCTCATTTAATAACTTCTTGAGACAAGAAGAAGTCAATGAACACAGCATGTGCCGATGTAAAATCAGATTCCTAGAGGAAGAAAAATAGTAGATTTAGATCCTAGATTTGTTATGTAAGAACAATGAAGATATTGATGATATCACACTATGAATGAAGAGTATAAATATGATAGAAGAGATATATGAACCCTTCTAATAGTGGATTAAATACTAGACTTAGATCATATTGATAATATCAATGGATCAGATTGACATATGAGACAAGAAAAGAGACAAGACCAAGTTGATAGAAGGACATATTTGAGACAAATTGCATTAGAGAAGACAAATGAAAATGGAAGAGATACCACCAATATTAAGACACTCAAGGGGGTGTATGGGCTCAATGTTATTACATCTCACCTTTATTTTGGTGTTTTGAATGTAGATATAGAAGTATATTGAGGATGAATGAAGTTCAATAATTCAATGAACAGAGCTCTTAAGAACAAGAATAACATTGAAGATGTTGAAGAAATGAATGATGATGAAACATGGAAATGGAATGTAGCAGACTGAGAAAGAGGTTGAGAAGAATAATATACCATAAAGGGAGAGAGAGAGAGAGAGAGAACCAATAATATTAAGACATACAAATACTACAACAAGGCTATTCAAACACTTTTACCACAAGAAACACCTTGGCACCCAGGCATACAAATGAAGATTGAAGAATGACACTACTTTTGAAGTGGATTTTAAATATTTTTCCTTACATAGGGATTCTAATGTAGGAGAATCCTATGATGCTTGATGTTGATCCAAAATCATTTTCAATAAGCATTCTATTGGCATGCATATCACGTATCTAGGAGTCATGAACAAGTTTCCCTCCAAGAATGTTTATAAGTTTGCATATTTACTTTGAATTATGTAATGTAACTACTCTTTGTGATAAGAGTAAAAAAGTGAAATTTAGTTATTTAGGTGGATATGAATTGCTATCTCACACCTAAGGTTATGTAGATAGGAGAATAGTTAGGAAGGTATTAGGATATTGATAAATTTCATGCCCGCCCATAGTATATACTGTGGCAAAACAACTTTAGATATTCTTAGTATGTACAGTTCAGACCATTATCTCAACTAGAAAGGATAAGTCTTATCCTAAGGATTAGGAATAGGATAGGATGTTTTAATTTAGAAAGAAAAATATTTTATAAAGAGAATGGTGTGTATTATCATTAGAGGATTTAAAGAATATGCATGAGGAGATAGGTGAGAAAATTAGTATAATAAGTGTGTGAGTAGGAAAATGAAGAATAATGCAGACGTATAGAATGTTAATTGTATTGTATAATAGGATTTGAAGGAATAAGAAGATAAATCTCCTAGATGCATGAATTATTTTTTTTTCATCAGATCCTTATGTGTATATGGGATCATTTTCATGGTATGAGTTCATATTTTAATAATAATGTTAAAATTGTCATAATCTACCTCCAAACATCTTGTACTATTTGTTTTTTCATTACTTCCTTAAGAAAAGGGTTCGGAAAAGTCACGATAACTTTTTAGTCCCAACTCCAAACGATATTAAAAAAAATTCAAATAGGTGAAAAAGGTCATTCTCCATATGGGTTTTCAATAGTTTATAATAATTCAGGTTATTTTTGAAGTTATGAATCATTTTCCTATCTAGTATGAGAATGCATGTAAATTGTTTGATATAATGTTTGTATGGGAAAACAGTCATAAATTTCAAATGGATTAATGAAAATGGATGAAATTTAGAACATATGATCCTTGTATGGACTGATCAAATCTATCAAAAAATTTAGAACAATTAGCCTTGTGTAGAAAAATATATAGATGATAGAAAATTATTGCAGACTGAATTCTCTTGAGCCAAGGTTTTACATGATGAAGATGGAGGATCAAGCCTTTACTTGTTTACAAGAATCAGAATCTTAGTGAAGAATATCAAAGCATGAATTACAATGCAGGTTTTTAGATAGATAAGAGAATAGCCAAGGTAAGATTTTTACAAAAGACCTCACAATGAATACTCTTGTGTTAGTGATCAATCTTGATGAGTTAGAAGGTAAGAAGCATGCAATCAATAAATTAAGCTTCAAAGATTCATAGTACACACGTATTGCATTTCAAACAAAGAATGTAAGCATGATGGAAGGATAATTTGAATGATGGTTGAGTATAACATATGCAAGCTTAGGTGATTGACAAGGTTTGGAATGAGCCAAGATATGACTGTGGGTTAGTGAAATTAATCTTGCATGTTGATATGAGAATAACTTGAGCTAAGATTGGCATCATCAAGGTAAAGGAGACCACCTACAAGGAAATGTTCAAGACGTTATTACTGCAACTACTTGAGGAAGGGGATGACCTAAATGATGTTTATAGTAAGCTTTTGGCCACAGTTCAAATAGTGTATCGAGTTATGGAAAATGAAGTAGATAGAATGGCCTTATATACATAGCTACATCAACTAGGTGAAGATATGAAAGGAACGCTTCTCAAATAGATCACTTTCAATGTGAGACTCCAAGATATTGCGCACAAATTTTGTAGGGTAAGAACTATGGCTTTTCGAGGGACCGAAAAACAAATTAGCCTAGGGAGATTTTTGTCCAACCAATTTCGGAGCACATACGATTGGACACACGTACATTTGAATAGCCTTGTAAGGTAGCTAAGGAAGGTTTTGGGTTAGATCATGATATACCAATATCTAGGCATGTGTCACCTTTATGGGAAAGTGGCATGCACAAATATTTTTGGATACAACTAGATAAGGCATGATTAGGAGTCAAAAGAGTAAAGATTGTATCACATGGTGCAGTTCTTGAGAGGTGATTCAATGGGATGGCCAAGAACAATATAGATAAAGACCAAGGTAGTGCAGAATAGTGTTATGTGGTACCAAGACGAGTACAAAGAAGGTGGTCATGGGACAAAGGAAAAAGGGGGTAGCAATCAGAGTCAGTTGACAAATCTCTTGATCTATCAACGTAAATCGTTGATTACATCACCGTTCATCTCTTTAAGGATCCTAAGGAAGTAATGGGGCCAAATTTATCTATTGGTGTCCTCAACCATCTATTTTAATGCATCCTCACACACCTAAGCTAATGGCAGAGACTGGCCTAAGATAGGGAAAAGGTGTATCTGATGTATTTTTACACATTTGGAGTGAAATGACCAGTGAGAAGAGGTTGTTGTTTGTGGTAAGGTTATCGTTCGGTAGGGTAGTGTTTGAAATATATCCAAGTTACTATAAGCCTAAATTATATGCATGTAATTTCCATTAATGGCCACTCTTTAACACATGTTATCAATGAATGAATATGTGATATTCTAACCTTGTACTCTCGTGTAATGCTTATACATATTGAGTTTCTTTTATAAACTCTTAATGGTCTTTGTGCTTAGTAATGTCATAGTTTTGTTCATCTCACTTCGTTGTTGACTCAATATTAATCCCTAAATATGTGCACACACGTTCCATTCTCTGAAATAGCAAGGAATGTGGCACACTAAGTTTGCTTCAGGTGAGTGGGAAGAGTCTAACCTTTTGTGATATGCCAACACACAGTATGTGATAGGGACTTGTGCACTTAGATCAAATCTCTAAGCCTTAACTAAACAATATAGTACAACAAAAGTAATGGGAAGAGAAAAATTCTTTTATAAGTTGTCAAAGGGGAAAATGGTTATATAGTACAATTTACGACAACTTTTCAAGTTTCCTTTGAGAGTCTCTTTCAATAACTTTTAAAGACTAAAGAATTTCAAACCATATATTGGTCTTAACTTCACTCAAGTTCTTTTAGTGTGAACACTTCATAATTTCTCTAAACAAACCATATACTTCTTTTTATTTATTGTGTCATCATAATACTTATCATCCTTAAATAAATAGAGTAATGAAACAATAGCAATATTTACAAAAATAAATAAATAACTCTCAACTCTAGCAAATGGTGAAGATATTAGGATTTTTCAATTAAATTCTTCAACAAAAGGGAAAATCTTGTATGTGACAATTAAATGGATGCCAAATATAAAATCAAAATTAATCATTAACAACTCACAAAAACTGCAACCCCTCACCACCACCCCTAATTTTCATTATATAACACCCATCAACATAAAAATCAAAATCAAAATCAAAATAAAAAATGTGAATAAAAGTGTTCATCAAAGATAAGAGCCAAAAGGCTTGAATCATGGCAAGATAAGGAGAAAACTCATAAATGCACTAAGATACTTAATGAAGTGTTGTGAATTAATATTTTTTGCAGATTAAAGAGGAAAATGATTAGATTATTCTCAATACCAAATGAATTCCCATGTAGTGATTCATACTTCAACAAAATAATATTGATCTCGAAAACACCATCACATTAGTTATGAAGGGAAATTACAATCACTAGGTCATTCAAAGCCAACATTACGTCATAATTTTTTTAATTAAAATCTATAACAGCAAGGGGAGAAAACTTATTTTACATGAGTTGTAGAGTGGGATTTCAACTGGAAACTTCATGGAAGCTAATGTCTATTGCAACTTAGAAATGAAATAAAATGAACATGAAAATGCATAAAGAAAACACAACCAAAAAGGGATACAATGCCTGACAAATGATAAGTATACACGCCCAAAAATTAATAATTGATAATTGTTTTCCAACTGTAATTAATGAAAATAAGTTCGACAACTGTAGTTTATTGGCCGATCTCGCGTGTTCTAGTATCGTATAATTAAGGGCCATGAGCATTGTTGCATTATAATCTTCTTTAGAATCCAGACATCTGTGTGAAACTTAAATTCTGGTATGGATAGATCTTTATCAACTTATATGATAAGGGTGAAACCAATAAGAAAGGGCCTTGTGTCTTATTTTAAAAATACTATTAACATATTTGGAAAATTCAAAACATAGGGAAATGATTAGTCTTGAGAGGACTGATCACGATCATAGCACAACAATGAAGGTACAACCTGAATTCATGTTGATTGAAAAATGTGAATTATCTTATTTGAAAAAAAGATATGATCAATAAAATAATCATTCTTTTAATTAGATTTTAGATTTTAAACAACACACATATCAAAGTTAAGGGTGTGATCTCAAGATCAATCCAAGGAATAAAAGTATTATTTTTGTGGATATTTCGATACATGGATCATCTACAATCTATAATTGTACCTAGAGTAGTGACTTAATATATTTAATTTGAAATTTAAAGAACATAACTCGCAAAAAATGTTGATGATAATATGAACAATGCATACTTAAAAAATGCTCTCTCTGAAATCTGGAACTTCAAAGAGTGACGCTCTAACACAAGACAAGTGTCAGCGATTAACCTCCTATACAGTAACATACACCACTCTAAAAAAATATTTCTAAAAAAATATTTCTACTTCAAAATCTTTTTTTGTGTAGAAAAGAGAATTGAAAATTTATCAAAAATTGAAGATTATGATAAACACTGCACAATAATAAAACACCGAATAATAACAATAATATAGAAACTAAAATTCATTCTGATGTTGTATTCATCTAGAGATAGCTTTTTATACAAATGTTTGATCCTATAATCTAGGAGTCAAGTCTTATCACTTAGTCTTCCTCATATCTCTCTCCATGAATATCTCAAGCTTATCCCTAGGATCACTCACACACCAAAATAGCTACGTGAGTTGTTTATCACAACACACTCACACTAACTATATTATTAATATGAGTTATATAAATTCATTATTAATAATATTACAATATATTAATAATGTTATACAATATATTTGTAACATTCACTCCCCTACTGTTAACATTATTAATTTCCAATACACACTCCCCTAATGTTGACATGGTACAATATAACTCCTTTTTCTGCAACGTGCTGCACAGACTTGCCTGATAATATGGATCAAAGAAAAGCGTGTAAACTTCCAACTGACTGATTGTCTTGTTACACATGGCCACAACTATGCGAAGGAATGCATCCCGCATTTACTCCATGAAAAGAACACACTCAACATTTCACTGGTGGATCGTCTTCATAAAGGAGGAAGAGAGTCAGAGGACCGCTACATTAGTAAAAGTTTATCTACCTTTCTACATCTGTGGTTTTTTGGATCTACCACCAACCCTTTCCAAATCTATGAGTGTCACAATAAACTTAGAGATATACTCTACAATGTTTTCTTCTAGGAGGTTACATATAGGAATTTCTTACACATTACAATTGAACAGAAATGTGACATCTGTTCTTATTTTCACACAGTGGAAAATAAACACACAACTGAAAAAAAATGCCACAACTTCATTGTGCAACCTCGTCGCTTGCGGCTAGCGAGAGGTCGTTGATTGATCTCTTTCCTCTGTTGCCTCCATCCTCCAATGTTATGTTGCTTTAGTTACTCAACAATTTTGAAATTGAATCTGAATTTATATTAAAAGACATCGGTTACTACCGAAAATGCGTCCATAAGGCAAATGTTTTTTTTTTTTTTTTTTTAAAGAATTTTTGACAATGACAAGACAATAAAAATATACAATACACACAAATAAACAATTGACTTAATACAATTTTACAGCATTTACATTTACACAAATAAAATTTACAAAACAAATAATTTAAGAAAACTAAAAGAGATATAAAAACCAAAAGACTATTTTTTTTTTTAAAACGAAGACTTAACTCCACAAGTAATCATTTTAAAACATGACTTAATAAACAATTTAAAACCTAAACATCCATTTAAATAAATCATAAAGGTGTATAGACTAATAAAAAATCTAAATGAAAAAACTATAAAAGATAAGGAGTAGTCCACGTGGTGAAAATGTGGTAATTTGGAAACAAAAAATTGATAAAGAAGATACATAAAAGACAATAAAACATTGAATGGTGGAGAAAGAAATTTGAGAACCAAAACAACTTTAATTCCACGTTGAAGACATTGAGATCTGGGAGGTCAATGTTCAGTAGATTGCCAGGAAACTTGATAGAAGGATGAGTCAAAGCCCACAATCATGGATTATTTGCCCAAATTGAGACATCGATAGCATATAGATCCATCAACCAATAATAAAGATATAAGCATGCACGGATTTAGAGATAAGCGTTATGTTTGGGCGATGTGGAAATATGAAGCAGATCGTTGTATTTCTTTCACGTTTTCTCCTAAAAGATGATCTAGGTTTTCCTACAATTTACACAGCAATAATCTAAATATTTCTTCTTGAAACCCATAAAATTTTGGGAGAACCTAGATCAAAAAATAGAAATTAGAGGCTTTTCTTTAGACAGGTTCAGATGAGTCGCTTGTTGCAGAAACATGTGAATAAACACATTGAAGTTGCAGCAGGTGCATGGAATACATGTGCATTCAATATGATAACCAATCTGGACTCTGCATGTTAAGAAGTAAGTTGAGTAAAGTAAAACAACAGCCAAACGCCTCAGATCTCTATGTATCACGTATTTTAAACACATCTATGCTTATGAACAACAGACAATTAATATACGCTTCACATTAGTTGCAGCTGCAACCACATATCTTCGCTCCAAAAAGAAATCATTTTCCACAGAAACAGTAAACTGTAACTACCAAATCAAATATAATTAAAGCTCAAACAAGATAAATTGATCAAGAAAAACTCTTGAGGTGGGGCGAATAGAGAACAATTTGTAGCTTGCCCCATACAAAACTTAAATCTCCATATTGTCTTAGATATTCCTGCTCTAATACCACTGATAAAAACTACACAATAATAAAACACCGAATAATAATAATAATATAGAAACTGAAATTCATTCGGATGTTGTATTCATCTAGAGACAGCTTCTTATACAAATGCTTGATCCTATAATCTAGGAGTCAAGTCTTATCACATAGTCTTCCTCATATCTCTCTCCATGAATCTCTCAAGTTTATCCCTAGGATCACTCACACTCCAAAATAGCTATGTGAGTTGTTTATCACAACACACTCACACTAACTATATTATTAATATGAATTATATAAACTCATTATTAATAATATTACAATATATTAATAATGTTACACAATATATTTGTAACAAATTACCTTTTAAACCATCATTATGCTCTAAGTGGAAATAATTGTTAATCTACCAATAAAAATAGTTATAATAAAAATGACCACAAATCAAACCAAGAGAAACTGAAATAAGGGAGACTCTCCCCATCTAATCCAAATCAAAAGCTATAATTAACATTAATAATGCACATATATCCATAATAAATTAATTGCTATAAATAAGTTATTAAAAAACATTTGAAGTTCCATACACAATCATTCTCTTGAAAATCATGCATATATTGAAAGCTTCTAGAAATGTTATTAATAATTGTAAACTACGTCAAGTAAGTGGTTAATCAAATTTCTTGTTCTTTGAACTAGTGGTCTTCATGTGAGAAGTAATATGAATGACTAGTGTAACATTAATATTCTAATTCCATTCTTTTTACGTCGCATCATTACCAATAGTTAACTAATCTTCTTGTTTGGATTCTTTGATATAAAAGGAACATGATATTTACAGGGGAAAAAAGCAATTCTATATCTCACCACTAAATAGATTTGAAACTTTAAAAAACTATGTATATTTTATCATGTCTCCTCATTTGTTATGATATCATCTTTAACATTTGGGAATAGTATAGAGTACAAACATTGGGGCATAGAATAGGGGCCAATTGTTATTCATTTTAAAGAACTAGTTTTCACGTCATTTCTAGAGTGAACAAATAAACACAATTATATCGTTTACAGTGAAGAACTTGTGATCTTGAAAGAGAGATCACAAGTTAAAATTTTGCAGGAACTAGGTTATGTATGTCTTGTATTTGAAACACAATTAAATGTCTCCTACATACTGGGATTATAAGGTAGTCCCATATGCTATAAGTCAACTGTAAACCAAAAAATAGACCGCCTAGCATCATGGATTAAAAAACTATTATTACATAACTTTTTATCATTGATTGGAATAAATTCGTAAGGTAATAATGGTAATTACTTACCTCCTTTCAAAGATTAATCATGTGTAGTTCACCATATTAGAGGTTATGATTAAATGACATGTAATCAGAAAAATGTAAAAAATATGTCAAAATTCTTCTCTAAATTAGGAATTGGGGCGACAAGGAAAAAATCCCCTGAACCTAATGCTACATGTTATATATGTAGAGTGAGAACTAATTTATCATGGGGAAACAAAGAAATTGGGACTAAAATTGTGTAGTGATTAAAAAAATTTTGCCAGTTGCTTAGAACGTGGGAAACACGTGTAGGGTATGAAGCATGGAAAACTAAAATGCACCATTTGGAAAGCTGATAGGTCAAAAACTCTCATATCTCAATAAATATTATAAGTATGATTGAGTAGGTTCCATAACAATCATGGATGATTCCCAAAGTACAAGACATTCCATGGGACATTATACTCTTTGCATCCACTTATTTGATCAATAGAACAATAGACAATTTTTATTTTAATGTAGGAATTTGCTTGATGATGTTTCTCATTGGTAATCCTTTTATGTTCATGTCTGTGATTTAATTTATTAATTGTAGATCATTATTGTTTTACAATATTAACTTTGTGAATGGATTTTAGAATTGAACTTTAAGATGTTGATTAAGAAAGCTTTATTTGAATGGAGATATATTTAATCTATGGAGCAAGTATGGTGGTTCCAATCTTAAACTTAAAAAACTTTAATTTCCATCACTATCCTATTTACAAGTTTCTTTTATCTTGTTTTGAATGATATTATGAATAATTTTATAGTTTATGAGATGGTGGATCAAATCTTAAACTTAATAAAATTTAATTTCCATCGCTTTCTTATTTACAAGTTTCTTTTACCATCTTTTAAAATGATTAACTAAAATAAGACTTATTCTAGTGTAATCTAATGTTATACGAGCAGTAACATGACTGAATAAATGAAGTAATAAAATATTGAAATACACCTAAGCAAATTAAGCAAGAAAATATGAAACCCTAATGTGCAAGAAGGTTTAATAATTTCCTTAGTTGATTCACATATGTCGCAGGACTGTGTCGCAATGTATACCAGATGAACATGAGGAGGAAACGACCACACAGAAGCCTGAGAAATTACAGATCTGATGCTATCTCACTAGAATGGGGCACCTGGAAAGGGATAGGGGCATGCCCGTGGGCACCCTAGTTCTGAAATATAGGCGCACCTTAGTTTGCAAAAATGGCCAGAAAACCTCCTCTGAGGTGTCACTATATGTTCACCTATGTTCGCTTCCTATCGCACTAACTTCGTTGAACTGCATCAAATTTCATTATGAATATGAGATGGAAGAAACACCTACAAAACCTTAGACAAAGCATCAAAATCCTAAAAAAGAAAGATATATATGAAGGTGTCGAACTGTCCTCAGTGGCCACAATGGTGGACTTACTAATTGACCATTGCACTACATCTCAGAGCCAATGTAGTTCTAGGTGTATGTGTGCAATCGTTCCCTAGGTTGCTCGTGTGCCAGTCCCACTTTGTGAAGTAGCGAGAAAATAACTAGATGTAGAATGCAGCAAATGTGTGCATGGAAACAATAGACTCCCCTCCTATGAAGTGTGATGCAGATGAACTAGTCTTGTGTGCCTTGTGATGGAGCTAGATGGATGTAAATGTAGCTTTAGATTCTGTTAATGGATGCAACTCTAGATGATGATAGTATAACCATAGTACTTGGTCCCTCATTACGGTCACATAACTTTATATTTATATGGTTCTTTTGTTCTAATTTCATAATTAACCCTGAAAAGGCAAACCACAAAAAGATAAAAAGCTCAAATGGCCAAAAAGTGCCCAAAAGGTGAGAGTAAAGTGCAAAGAGGATCAGGGCACCCCAGAGGGGACCAAGGTGGCTAGGGCACCCCAGTCTTGGTTAGGTGCCCCAATAATAAATAGGAAAAATGTAGAATGACAATACAGACTGGGCAAGTGTAGGTGTAAGGTTGAAAATACATGACAGAAAACAAAGTAAAAATGGCCAAAGAACATGGGTTAATTATGAGACTCTTCTTCACTTAAGAACTATATGAATAGTAGTATGAGATTGGGACTAAATAATGACTCAAAGTGTGTGATTTTGTGTCTACATTTAGCCCCTACTTTATATTGGTGAGCGGAAAGCTCGGTAACATAAAGTAGATAGACCTATATGTACACATGATAGTCCTATGTAGAGTGATGTAGCATGAACATGTGCCAAAGAACAGACAAAGTGATGGAGTGACATGAAAAGATGGAACAGCGTGGAGACTAAAGATAAAAAAATTGTAAAAAGGTCATGAGAGTGAACCTAGGGTGGAAGCGCATGTGTAGATGCCATTGTGTGTTGTGTACATGCATGGATGGTATCATGTGATGTGATGTACCCACTATGTTGTGTTGTTGTGTATCCTTCTTGCTTCCCATATGGATGGACCTGCAAAAGAGAAGACGATCAAGTAGTCAAATACGCATGTATATGTGTACACATTGTGTATAAAAACACATGTATATAGTAAAAAAACTATAAATAAAAGTATGAAAGTGAAAAGGAACATTGCACCTGATCCATGATGAGAAAAGGGGGTAGAAAGGATATCATATAACTATTGGTGAAGTGCAAGTTTTTTGGGTGATCTCATGTCACTGTGGCCGAAGAAGTGTAGGGAAAGTTGGGTTATTGTCCAACCTTTAACTGCTTCCGTGAGGGTGGTGAAGAAATCTCTTTATTGTCTGGTTTTTTGGGTGATCTAACACCACTGGACAAAGAAGTTTAGGGAGGAAAGTTCGATGTTCCTCCAACCTGTAAATGTTCCCCAGAATGCTAAGGATAATATGCCATGTAAAAGTCGTTGTGTATGGAGTTTTGTAGACTGTTCTAAAACCACTTATTGTATAACCCATTGTCTCGTGGACAAAAACTGAAAATTGAACTATACAGGTAATGTGTGTAGTATGTATAAACCCAAATGATGCCCCCCTCTTTGGGGGTGCATGTAATGTCGTGGATTAGAGAATGTGGCCCCAAAAGAGGACTGATTGCATATACTATAATTGTGCCCTACAGGGGGAAGGGAATGTCCTTAGTAAAGACCAAGACACACACAAACAAATGGCTAGAAAACAAGTGTTACTACGAGCATGCATGTAGAAAATGAGTGTAATCCAAACAAACAATGTGTAAGCTAGAACATAAGAAGACAATGTAAACATCCAGAAAGACAATGTAGGCCACATAAATCCAGTTACAAACATGAGACACCTCTCACGGTGTCGCAAGACACTCAAGACCACAGTGACCGCAAACAAACAAGTGTGCACACCAAACAAAGGGAAAATCCCGTAAACAATAACAAACAATAGCAAACAATGTAACAAACAAATATGGAAGCAAATATCCTTGCATAACAAATGTTGCACATGAACCACGCATTAACATATCAAAAAAATAACAAGTATGTCAAAGCGTGTATAAACCAAAGTAGTGTGTTATGAACAAAAATGAAACAATAGCACCTGTAACGTATGTGGATGCCCCCAGTAGGTAGTGTATCAAGCATCGGTGTTGCGTGTAAAAGCTATGTATCTGTGATCACAACTAGAAAAGGACATGAACGTGTATGTGTGTATGGTAAAGGTAATGACATACAAGAGATCTATTTAACATGCATAGTAAAGTGAACGTGTAAGAGAAAGTGCAAGCAAGAGTAAATGCAACCATAAAATACTGTATGATGTGGATGAATGGAATGAAATGCATAGTTAATTATAGGAGTCGTGTGCCCCCTAAGTGAATGGAATTGTATGTAGTGAGGTTCATTTAGTATGTCCCCTCAGCAACCAAGAATGAAAAATAAACGAGAGTGTGTCATCGAGAAATGGTCGAACTATGTGTTGCGTGTAGCACGGTGTAATGATTGTGTAGTGATGAAATGTGACATAGAGATGAATTGTGTGCGACTTTGTAGCCTAAGCGTATATTACGGCAAAATGAGTAGAATGGAGTGGTGATTTAGCCTAAAGAGTATACCACTAAACAATATAAGCGAATGTGATGATGTAGCCGATCACGAGATGATGCTAGAAGAAGTGACCCTATAGCCTAAAATGTGTATCACTAATCCTAGGAATGTCGTATGGGAAAAAAGAAGATTAAATGATGAACGTGTAAGGGTGATGAGGTCCATTTGTGATGTATACCCTCAACAATCCAGTATGGACCGTGAAACTAGAGTGTGTCATCGAGTAGTGAGTGCAACGTGTACAAGTGAATATGCAAAATGTGTACTATGTGTGGTAGGATGTAAATAATGTAATGTAGTATGTGTAAATGACCTAACATGTGTAGCATTGTAGATGTAAGATGGGATGTAAGATGATGTGTAAGATGTAGAAAAGATGTGCAATATGTAATAGCTATGGCGTAGTATAAGTAGAATGTGTATGATGTATGTAGGATGTAAAGTGTAGAATGTATGAAGACGTGCAATATCCATAACTTATAGTGTGTAAAATGTAGATGATGTCAGATGGTGTGATGATGTGTAGTGACTATTGTGTAGTGTGTGGGGTTCATGTGTATAGAATGCCCTCAACAATCAAGTGTGAACCAAAGCGAAAGAGTGTGTCATCGGGTAATGGTCTATGCTAATGTGTAGAGGACAATGCCTATGCTAGGAGGTTAATAATGTGAGTACGAAACATGTGTCGATGTTAGGATAGTGGGGGGAATGTGTGAATGCTATGCCCCCCAAGTGTGTAAGATGCAAAATTCAATCATGTAATAGCATCTAGGAGTTCATCATTGTCATGGTCAAAACCAAATGAACATGTGTCCAAAACCGGGTAAGCGATAGTGTCGGGTTGGTCACGTAACTGTTGCAAATGAATACATGACCAAAGGGCATGGGAAATGGTATATCGGTGTGATCAAGGTTGAGTGTGCCCCCAATGTAATCAAGCCAAGATTGTCCTAATGTAAGTGACGAACAATAAGAATGTCATGCAAGGAAGACTTAGAGATAAAAGACATGTAGACCATATGTGGCCGTAATGTAAACGAAG
This sequence comes from Taxus chinensis, assembly GCA_019776745.2. Lineage (NCBI taxonomy): Eukaryota > Viridiplantae > Streptophyta > Pinopsida > Cupressales > Taxaceae > Taxus > Taxus chinensis. The sequence continues at coordinate 112,822,502 of CM034146.1, forward strand.
CCATGATAAAGATGAGAAGAATGTGGAGGAGATACGTCCTTAAAATAAAAACCTAGACGAGTCAAGCCCTCGTGTGTACATACAGTGTCATCGCAAGTAGGGTCAAATGGAATATGTTCCCAAAATATTTATTCATGAAAAGTGTGCATGTGAAAGGAGGTTGCAGTGATGAATGTATGAAGACGTGCAATATCATAGCAACACATTGGAGAAGGTGGGGGAGCTAAACCAATATCCAATGTAGAGACAAACCTCTAATAAACAATCATAGAAGTAGTATTAGCAGGTGGAGGCGGTGGGGTGGAAGAAACAACATAGGAGAAGGAAGAATCGCCTGTAAAACCCAGGAAAAACATCAAAACCCTAAAAGAAAAAAGATTCCTATAAAGGGGCCGAACTATCCTCAGTCGCCAAAATGGATGGACTTATGACTGAGTATATGCAACCATGCCCTAGGTTGCTCTTGTGTCAGTCACACTTTGTGAAGCAGCAAGAAAATAACTAGATGTAGAATGTAGTAAATGTGTCCATGGAAACAATAGATTCCCCTCCTATGAAGTGTGATGCAAATGAATCATCCTTGTGTACCTTCTAATGGATCTAGATGGATGCAAATGTAGCTTTAGATTCCTTTTATGGATGCAACTCTAGATGGTGTTAGTAGATGTTTAGTTCTTGGTCCTTCATTATGGTCACATAACTTTATATTTATATAGTTCTCTAGTTCTAATTTCGTAATTAAACCTGAAAAGGCTGAATTCCAAAAAGATAGAAACTTCAAATGGCTAGAAAGTGCCCAAAAGGTGAGAGTAAAGTGCAAAGACAATTAGAGCACCCCAGAGGGGACCAAGGCACTTAGGGCACCCAAGTCTTGGTTAGGCGACCTAGTCATAAATAGGAAAAATGTAGAATGACAATACAAACTGGGCAAGTGTAGGTGTGAGATAGAAAATACGACACCAAACAATGTAAAAATGGCCAAAAACATGGCTTGATTATGAGACCATATGAATAGTAGTATGAGACCGAGACTAAATAATGACTCAAAGTGTGTGATTTTGTGTCTACATTTGCCCCTACTTTATGTTGGTGAGCGGAAAGCTCGGTAACATAAAGTAGATAGAGATATGTTCCTGATAATTCATGTAGAGTGATGTAGCGAACGTGTCAAAGAACCAGACAAAGCATGGAGTGACAAAAAGATGGAGCATGGAGACTAAAGATGCAAACGTGTAAAAAGTGATGAGAGTGAACCTAGGGCGGAAGCTCATGTGTAGATGCCAATGTGTGTAGTGTACATGCATGGTTGGTATCGTGTGTGTGATGTACCCACTATGTGTGTGTTGTTGTTGACTTCTTGCTTCCCATACGGACGGACCTGCAAAAGAGAAGATGATCAAGTAGTCAAATACACATGTATATGTGTACACATTGTGTATAAAAACACATGTATATAGTAAAAAAAACTATAAATAAAAGTACGAAAGTGAAAAGGAACATTGCACCTGATCCATGATGAGAAAAGGGGGTAGAAAGGATATCATATAACTATTGGTGAAGTGCGAATTTTTTGGGCGATCTCATGCCACTGTGGCCGAAGAAGTGTAGGGAGAAAGTTGTGTTATTATCCAACCTGTAACTGCTTCCCTGAGAGTGGTGAAAAACTCTCTGTATTGTCTGGTTTTTTGGGCGATCCGACGCCACTGGACGAAGAAGTTTAGGGAGGAAAGTTCGATGTTCCTCCAACCTGTAACTGTTCCCCATAATGCTAAGGATAATGCGCCCTATAAAAGTCATTGTGTATGGAGTTTTGTAGACTGTTCTAAAACCACTTGTTGTATAACCCACTGTCTCATGGACAAAAACTTAAAATTGAACTATACAGGTAATGTGTGTAGTATGTATAAACCCAAATGATGCCCCCCTCTTTAGGGGTGCATGCAATGTCGTGGATAGGAGAATGCGGCCCCAAAAGAGGACCGACCGTATATACTGTAATTGTGCCCTACAGGGGGAAGGGAATGTCCTTGGTAAAGACCAAGACACACGCAAACAAATGGCTAGAAAACAAGTGTTAGTACGAGCATGCATGTAGAAAATGAGTGTAAGCCAAACAAACAATGTGTAAGCTAGAACATAAGAAGACAATGTAAACACCCAGAAAGACAATGTAGGCCACACAAAGCCGGTTACAAACATGAGACACCTCTCACGGTGTCGCAAGACACTCAAGGCCGTAGTGACCGCAAACAAACAAGTGTGCACACCAAACAAAGGGCAAAGCCCGTAAACAATAACAAGCAATAGTAAACAATGTAACAAACAAATATGGAAGCAAATATCCTTGCATAACAAATGTTGCACATGAACCACACGTTAGCATGTCAAAAAAAATAGCAAGTATGTGAAATCATGAATAAACCAAAGTAGTGTGTTATGAACAAAAATGAAACAATAGCACCTATAACGTGTGTGGATGCCCCCGGTAGGTAGTGTATCAAGCATCAATGTTGCGTGTAAAAGCTATGTATCTGTGATCACAACTAGAAAAGGACGTGAACGCGTATGTGTGTATGGTAAAGGTAATGACATATAAGAGATCTATTTAACATGCATAGTAAAGTGAACGTGTAAGAGAAAGTGCAAACAAGAGTAAATGCAACCATAAAATGCAATATGATGTGGATAAATGGAACAAAATGCAGAATGAATGATAGGAGTCGTGTGTCCCCTAAGTGAATGGAATTATACGCAATGAGGTTCATTTAGTATGTCCCCTCAACAACCAAGAATGAACCATAAACGAGAGTGCATCATCGGGAAATGGTCAAACTATGTGTTACGTGTAGCACAGTGTAATGAGTGTGTAGTGATGAAATGCAACATAGAGATTAATTGTGTGTGACTTTGTAGCCTGAGTGTATATTATGACAAGATGAGTAGAATGGAGTGGTGATTTAGCCTAAAGTGTACACTACTAAACAATATAAGCAAATGTGATGATGTAGTCGATCACGAGATGATCCTAGAAGAAGTGACCCTATAGCCTAAAGCGTGTATCACTAATCATAGGAATGTCGTATGAGAAAAAGAAGATTGAATGATGAACATGTAAGGGTGATGAGGTCCATTTGTGATGTATACCCTCAACAATCCAGTATGCACTGTGAGACTAGAGTGTGTCATCGAGTAGTGAGTGCAATGTGTAGAAGTGCATATGCAAAATGTGTACTATGTGTGGTAGGATGGAAATAATGTAATGCAGTATGTGTAAATGACCTAAGATGTGTAGCATTGCAGATGTAAGATGGAATGTAAAATGATGTGTAAGATGTAGGAAAGATGTGCAATATGTGAAAGCTATGGTGTAGTATAAGTAGAATGTGTTATATGTATGTAGGAAAAATTGTAGGATGCAAAGTGTAGAATGTATGAAGATGTGCAATATCCGTAGCTTGTAGTGTGTAACATGTAGAAGATGTTGGATGGTGTGATGATGTGTAGTGACTATTGTGCAATGTGTGGGGTTCATGTGTATAGAGTGCCCTCAACAATCAAGTGTGAACTGAAGCAAAAGAGTGTGTCATCGGGTAATGGTCTATACTAATATGTAGAGGACGATGCATATGCTAGGAGGTTAATAATGTGAGTACGAAACATGTGTCGATGTTAGGATAGTGGGGGGAATGTGTGAATGCTATGCCCCCCAAGTGTGTAAGATGCAAAATTCAATCATGTAATATCATCTAGGAGTTCATCATTGTCATGGTCAAAACCAAATGAGCAAGCGTCCAAAACTGGGTAAGTGATATTGTTGGGTTGGTCATGTAGCTGTTGCAACTGAATACACGACCAAAGGGCATGGGAAATGATATATCGGTGTGATCAAGGTTGAGTGTACCCACAATGTAGTCGAGCCAAGATTGTCCTAATGTAAGTGACAAACAACGAGAATGTCGTGTTAGGAAGACTTAGAGATGAAAGACATGTAGACCATATGTGGCAGTAATGTAAACGAAGCCATGATAAAGATGATAAGAATGTGGAGGAGAAAGGTCCTTAAAAGAAAAACCTAGACGAGTCAAGCCCTCGTGTGTACATACAGTGTCAATACAAGTAGGGTCAAATGGAATATGTTCCCAAAAAAATTATTCCTGAAAAGTGTGCATGTGAAAGGAGGTTGCAGTGATGAATGTATGAAGACGTGCATTATCATAGCAACACATTGGAGAAGGTGGGGGAGCTAAACCAATATCCGATGTAGAGACAAACCTCTGATAAACAATCATAGCAGTAGAAGTAGCAGGTGGAGGCGGTGGGGTGGAAGAAACTGCATCTATCGCACAAATAGCATCTTCAAGCGGTGGCAAATGTAGTACTTCGTCCATTGGTTGAGAATCATCTGTAGTATCAATGTGTGGAATAGGAAGAGTAGTATTAGGATCGTTGTCATACTAATTGTATGCATCACGATCGCGGAGTACAATATATTCAATGCCTTCATGTATAAATTTGACACAATGATGTAGGGTATAAGCAACTACTTGCATGGCATGGAGCCATGGTCTACCAAGCAAACAATTATAGGAGAATAGAAAATCGATGATAAAGAATACAGTGTTAATAGTTTTTGTCCCTACAGTGATAAGTAATGTGATATGACCAACGCATGGATGGACAAAACCATCATATGCACTTAATGAAAGACAAGATGGACTAATATCACAAGCTGAAAGACCTAGCTTCTTAAGGAATGACATCGGACATAAGTCGAGTTCAGATCCATTGTCAACTAAAGTACGCTTGATACCCACATTGTAAATGTGAATCATGATATGCAAGAGTGAGTCATTGTCAAAAGTGTTAATATCAGTAAAAGGATTAGACTTGAATGATGTGTTGAAAAAATGCATCCACGAAGGTTCGATAGACTGAGTCAGGATGCATATCGATATGAATGTGAGCACTAGCAAGAAGATGTTGGACCCTATGTTGTGTATCATTATTTGCAAGCAAATAATCATTGATTGAAATTCTCATGACGAATGTACTCCAAAATGATAAGCAAAGAATGAGGATCCTAAAAACGTGAAGATCGAGTGCGAGTTAATCATTACTCTATTCACTAAATAGTGACTCAAAGTGCGTGATTTTGTGTCTACATGAATATTACTATTAATAATTTTATAGTTTATGAGGATGCATTGAGATTATTTATATTTTCATGTCAATAGAAGGGTCGTGTAATTATTTAATATTTCAAATTGTTAAAAATCAATTTAATAGATCTCTTTGGCTTTCCAACGTTGCTTTCAAATTTACATTAAAACTCATTACCTTTAATTTCCTTCAATTTCCTATTTACATGTTTCTTTTATAGTGTTTTGAATGTTACAATCAATAATTATATTTTTTACTTTGAGTTTATGACGATGCATTGTGATTATTTCAATCATTGTTCCACTAGAAGCACCATGCAATTGTTTAATATTTAAAATGGTTAAAAACCAATCTAATTTTATATTTTTTACTGAGTATATGACGATGCATTGTGATTATTTCAATCATTGTTTCAATAGAAGCACCGTGCAATTGTTTAATATTTAACATTGTTAAAAGCCAATCTAATAGATCTTTCAAATTTTTCTTGGGTTCTATTTGTAGAGAATTAAAAACAAAAAATGTCCTCATTTCACTTTCTGCAAAAAACTTGTTTTCACGGCGCGCTTTTGGTTGTGTTTTTAAAGATTCAAGAGATTTTTTCTTGTCATGCATACAAACCAATGTTTTATTTTTTCGGGTCCATCAACATTAAGTGATATTTATACAAATTACAATAGTAGTGAAAACAATGTCTATCTATATCTATAAGTTATTTTTAGAGTGAATAAAGTGAAAATATAAATCTCCTCTCCAATATCAAGTGATGTAGGATCTCTAATGTTTTCTATGCAACCCACATTCAAAGTTCAAATCCAAGTTGACGCAGAACCCCATGTGTTGGGGCTTTGGTGTTTGATCCCAATAGTTTCAAACCCTTAGTTGCTTCTTGTTATGCTTACAAATCAATGTTTTATATTTCTGGGTCCATCCACACTAAGTGATATTTATACAAATTACAGTATTTATAAAAACAATACTTATCTATATCCATAGGTTATTTTTAGAGTGAAAATATAAGTTCTGTCTATTTAAATTCTTCTCTCCAATGTCAAGTGATGCAGCATCTCTAATGGTTTCTACGCAACCCACATTCAAATTTCAAATCCAAGTTGACTTAGAGCCCTATGTGTTGGGGCTTAGGTGTTTGATCCACAGTTTCAATCCCTTAGTATTCATGGAAGGGTGTTTTCCATTTTATTCCATTATAAGAATTACAACTAATTGGATAGATTAACCAATCCAAAACACTAGTGAATTGATAGCTTAACCTATTAAAACTGTTACCCAATTCACCCCCCATCTGTAATCCAGGGTTTGATCTTCACAAATACTCACTCACAATAAACATTTAGAGCATCGATAATCTAGCATGTGTTCAAGACAGTGCTTAAGTAACACTCCTCAAGAATGGCATCAATTAAACCTTTCAATAATCAAAACCCTAGAGATATATTCCACAAATTCAGTATTGAGGAAACATGCACAAATTGCTTGCCAAGTACATAGCCAGTGATAATGAAAATCACATACATGTAATTTCAATCAAAATAACATTGAGCACTTAGTGCACCAAAAACAAGAAAAAACATTGAGATTAAACAGCCAGACACAATACTCGTTGAGAAACTGAAAACAGCTATAGCAACAGTGTTGCAGATTGACAAGAAGATGTGATACATACCAATCACTTCATTTTCTGGTTTAAATACTACAACAAATATTGTTTAATAATGCTACATGATGCCCTCAGTGGACTAATCTAACTCCGTATCCGTTTTGACAGATTAAATCTGAGAAAAAGGGTTTATGAATTATATTGCAGTTTCATTTTCAATCATTTGGCCAAAGTTCCGCGGTGGCCAAAGTTCCGTGGTGTCAGGTTAGGCCTGTATTCGGTATATTATGTACATTCAATGGCTTAATAGATTTCACTCCACAACCCAGGTTGACTGCAATACATTACACTGGTCATTTCCTACCGGACATTTAAGGACTTTGCAACAAATAATATTGATTCCTGTTTAAATGAAATAAGAGTAAATAACACCACAAACAAATATTGCATTCATGAACATTTTGTATCCACTGTTGAATAGGCTTAAAATTTACATCAGATTACAACTCTTGTGAGTTATAAAAATGGACGCCGCAAAGAAGAATATACAGCTTTTACAATAGAAGGGTGTACATCTCCAGTGAAAACTTCGGCATCCAGTTTCTCTATGTGAGGCCAAATCTGCATTATATGAAACTAAATCAGTTATGATACATATGATGTAGATGTGTAAACAGCCAAATCTGCATAAATTTTAGAAATGACAACATTTTACCTCTGTTGCATACTTCCTTGTAAGTGCCCGAACCTGGCCTAGAGTGCAACGACACCACTGCTGTTCTGCTTGGCTATGTAATCCATTGCTTTTGGCAGACCTGAGGGGCATAACCTAAATGTGAGAATACTAAAATCTGAATTTTGAACTCATACAAAGGGAACATCTAGTAAGAATATTCTTATTGATTTCTTGAAGATACCTTTGATTTCGGCGTTCATCATCATCAGCATCCATTGCTGAAGGTTCTTCTGAATCTATCGACATTGGCTCTTTTTTATCAAGTCCAATACTGTCTTCCAGTTTCTCAGTGAGATCATCTGAGAGACGCTTCATAAGCACCTCTGAAAAGCTCTTATAGAGAGTGATGAACAATACCTGCATTAAAATTACAAGCACAGTAAACAATGGCTTGTGGCTCCTGCTAGCCGCTAGGCGTAACACCATACTCCACAGCACTAGCTAATCCATTGTCTTATAAGCTATAATAGACATTGTGAAAACATCCAAATCCTAACACTCAGTAACAGGTGCAAACATAAAAAGTATATACATTTCATGCTGCATTAATATTAATAAGACCATGGTAATCAAAGTCACCTGGAGATATGGGGGTGCAGGTACTTATATGGGTATGCTTATGCCATTCAAATCAGGGTACATGAGTAAATGAATGAAAGTACAGCTATATTATATATAGATATGGTCACAAGAAGATGTGGGTAAGGGCAGGGGATTGGGGATGTGATCCTTGTTCCTAAACTGGATTTTCCTGGTGATTATGAAGGTAATAATTGACATCCTTACTTTCAGATACATAAGAAAAAGAAAAAGGAAAAGCCTTAGTGGCCAAAGAAAAGATCTGTGTACAAGCATAGAAAAAATAAAGAGATTGACGGTAATAGATAGTCATAACAATCAATAACTTCGAAACCAATCTAACAGGAACATCCAGTTGAAGTGGAGACAAGAATTTGAAAACAGTAGCAATTTGTTCATCTCCAAGTCCTAACCAAATAGCTAATGATAACTAGTATATAAATAGTGACAGTAAAATAAAATTGGCATAAACCATCTATCGATTTGCACTTGACAAACAGATCACAGCAATACAACTTAATGGTTAGTAATAGTAATAATAAAGAACAATGAACTTACATTCTAAAATGGAGACAACTATTAAAAAAGAACTGTAACCCATGCATCAATTTACTTTTGACACAGATCACAGTGATAAAGATGCAAGGTTTATCCATGTACATTTAAAACAATTGGAAAGGATTTAGAAATTTAAAATTAAGTATTAGAATATGTGGAGAGAGAAAGAATAAAACGTACAGAGAATAGATGAAGAGAAATTGGAATGCACTCATTATCATTGCGTGTCCATCACTTTATTATGTGAAAGATGGTTACAAAGTGGTTTTAAGTAGTTTCAACCATTTAGTAGTTCACAGTTAACTAATATTAATATAACATTAATAACTAAGCCTTATATTTTAACACCCCCTCTTAAGGTTTACTCTATAGAACATAATGACAGAAGATTAAAATAATGTAACCAGACAAGACCATGCATTCTTCAGAAGCTTTCCCTGTTGAAAGCGATGCTTTGACTAGGTAGAACTACATCAAGTTGTCTCCCTGACCCTCGTAAAGGTGTAGTTACCAAGTTGAATCCCCGAGTTCCTGGATTCCACCTCCCCAAACTCGTGAATTGCAGAATCTCTTGAATTGTTGGACAACCATCCATACTGAGCCATCCACAAGCTCTATCAAGTTGTCTCATGACCCTTGTAAGGGTAAATTCTTGAGATCCACGAGTTTGAACCATAGTTACCTAGGTCGCAAGGACAGGGGGACGGGGGTATAGAGGGATGGGGTTTCCGAGACAACAAAACATTTCCCAAATTTTGGGGACGGCAAGGGGACGGCTTTTAAAATAATACATAAAAATTAATATTTCAATATTTTTAATTTTTTCAATGACATTTACGGATTTAAACTGTATTTAATCTATGTTCCACCAAGTTTTCGGGACAATGACAGCAAGGGACAGGGGGGCGTGTTTCTGGGACGGATTTTTTGGAGGCCTTTTTTTAGGATACGACAAGGGACAGCTATTAATTGAATAAAAATAAAGGAAAATATAAAAAATATAGGAAATTTCAAATATTTATATGATAACATTGATAAGTCATTCATCACACACAACAAAATTTCAAAGATAGAACCTTCATACATAAAATTAGAGCTTAATTGAGATTTCACATAAGGTTGAAGTATTAATTACAATAATAATTACACTGAATGCCCAAGAGCTGCAAGTCCCCGTCCCCGAGTTTCTGAAACGTCCCTGGTACGGGGACGGCCCTAAAAGGGCAGGGGACGTGTCCCCATGGAACATAGTATTTAATGTATTTTAGGTACTTTAAAGGTTATAATTTGATGTTTTCTAGACTGCACAGAAACACCAAGTACCCCTCTGTACCACGCCTGATACATACTGGGTACTGGTACTAATACTGCTACATTGTGGGTACTTTGTGGGTACGTACCCACAGGTCCTAGATACGTCTCGGGTACGAAAATCTGTATCCAAGGCCTGTGGGTACGTACCCACAGTGTACCCATATGGTTTTTTAAATTTTTTAAGTGCAAAAAAATAAATAAAACTTGAGGGCTTTGACTGGAATTGAACCTTGGAAAGTTCGTGTGAGATTTAATCTTGCCAATAGGCTCAGAAGGGTCAAGAGAGATGAAAATGACTTCAATTGGTTGACTCATAGTTCAAAAAATCGTAAATCGGGATTAATCGGCAGGCCAAATTTTGCATCGAAAATCGGGAATCGGCAAAAAATCAGCAAAAATCGGCAACTTTATCGCTACTTTTAAAAACATTTAAATTCATAAAATATACTTAAATTAAATGTAAAAACAATGTTAAATGATGCGAGAAGTGACTCTATAGAATGCCATAGGCCCATATGCATATTTTCGATTAAGTTTTGACCAAAAAAGAGAGTACAAAATTTGCAAACAAAAATGCTCATAGAGTCATGTCACATGTGACTTTTGAAGTATCACTATCAAATATCAATAATATTCTATTTCATTATGCACGCCTAAAATAAGTTTGTTGCACTGGAGGCTGCCTCGTGGAAGTGGAAGGTAAATATTCCTCCTCTGCAACACCAACATTGTCATTTGCAAATATATCATTTGGATCATCACCAACTTCTAATGTCCCTGATGGTATTGCTTCTTCAGTCTCCCTCTCCAAAGCTGCTATCTCCTCTATAGTAAACATAGCCTCCGCATCATCAGGCTCAGCAATCCAGTCATCATATGGATCAATGTCAGCCAAGTCGATTGCATCATAACTATGTGCCCCCTCCACTTGTCTCACACGAAGATGAAGATTGTATCGCACGAAGAAAAGGTCATTGAGGCGTTGTGTTGTCAACCTGTTGCGCTTCTTTGTGTGAACAGCTTCAAACATGCTCCAATTACGTTCACATCCAGAAGCACTGCATGGCTGACACAAAATGCGGATGGCTAACTTTTGAAGATTTGGTGTTTTTGCACCATAATCTTCCCACCACAAATCTGCAAATAAAACATTTATAATTTTGTAAGTTAACTAAGCTTGAATAAATAAAAGAATTCTAGACTTCTAGTTTCTAGTTCTACGTGTAATGAGACTAAATACAAATGACTCAATTTGTTTTTACCTGGCTGAGAAGTGTTTCTTCTTTTCACACATAGAGCCAAAGAAAAGAGCCTCCCCTCTGCAGTCTTATAAATCTGCAACTCATCAACAATGGCATCTCTAATATCTTCGTCAAATATCATTCTCTATGCACTTATTAAGGCCATCCATAACCTCCTCATCAGCCTTAAATGATGGGGAATAAAAAAACTTCGGGCATTCAGGTAGTACGCCGCTGCATGTATATGCTGATGAAGTGTCTTGTTCCATCTGCGATCAATTATACGCCAAATGGGTTCATATTTTCGTTGATTGTGCCCATAATATTTAGCTATGGCCTCCTTGGCCACATCCATAGCCTCATACAAATAACCCATTGGATCTTTCTCCCCATCCACCATCCGTAGAACTCGAACCAACGGCTCTAACACCTAAAACAAAACAACATATATATTTAAAATTGAAATTAATAAACAATTATATAACAAATGATAAATAAACAAATATTCAAGTTTAGATTACCTTCATGATTTCTTCCATTTGCTATGCAAACATATCATCAAAAACAGTCTTCACAACCCTTTCTGCTTCGGTCTTCTTAGCATAGGGAGAGTCCAACCATCGCGTGCTCACAAACATCTACTTAATTGATGTGAAATGAGGTTGCAATGCTCTAACAATGTAATGAAGTTTGTGGCAAATCGTGTGACCCCTGATCGCACAAGCTCCTTTCCATTGGTGTGCTCTCTCATCAAGTTAAGCACCCAAGTGTGATTGTAGAATTTTGTAATATTTCTTGCGTCCTCAACCACATTTTTCACCCATGAGAGTTTTCCTCAATGTCTTGAGAATAAGAGATCCAAACAATGGGCAAACAAGGGGTCCAAAAACAGTGTAGGGTGCCTCTTATCATGAAGTCTCCCTGCTGCTACATATGCCGCCGCATTGTCAAACAACTTGTCTCAAGACATTCTCCACACCCACCTCTTTCACCACCTCATTAACTGTAATATCCCCTTCCCATTCGAAGACCTTTGGCCTATTTTGTCAACCCGACGGCCAAAGGAAAAATATAAGGGTGGCTTAAGTTATATTTAATTATTATAAAGTGCCATTAATAAAAGAAAAATAATATATAGAGCACTTATAATAATTTATATGACTTAATAATTATTAAATCAAGGATGGAAAAGGCCCAAATATAAATTGTTATCCATCCTAGGTGAAAAGGCGACTTGCCTTAAAAAGGGGAATGGGAGCATAGAAAGAATAAATGCCCATTTTACTATGTATTTCCCCTAGAAAAATGTGACTTGCATTAGGAGGGAAAAAGTTGTTGGGAAAAACATTTAATATGGGAAAATATTAAATACTTGCATAGGGAAAATCCTTGGGAACTAATTGGATATTGTAGAGGTTGTTTTGGGTCTCTTCTTCCTTTATAAGGAGAAGTCGACTTGAAGGGAAAGATATTCCATACCATTTGATATTTTCTAATTTGTGTCTTAAGCTTGTAGCTTATGCATATTCTTTCATGTGCAACTATTGTTTGCAAATATCTAGCTTGTGGAGTAAGATCCCACAGGAACCCTAGCTTCGGTGGTGAGAGATCCGTCCCTAGCTAGCAGGGCATTCTTCGGTAGTGAGAGATCTACCCTAGCTTGTCAAGTTTGGAGTTGAATTGATGCCCTAAATGTGTTGGGCAACTTACTTTTTAGGACAAAATTAGGGTTTCGTGTTTGCTATGCGAAAAATATTTTTGGAATATTGTTCTTCATATTTTTGTTGCCCAAGATCCAAAGTTTCAACTCATTTGGACTTCTCTAGCAAAAGATATTAATTTTAGAAGTTTTCAGTTGTTTAGGGCACGCTGTAAATTTCTGGCAACATTCGGTTATTCGAAAAATTCCAAAAACAGTTCTATAATATATGTTATTGTATTAGCAAGCTCCATTTAAATTTTCAAGAGATTTGAGCAAGTATTTTTGGAGTTATCCATTATTTTCTGTTCGCTGCCCTAGATTTAATTTTTTGCAAAAATCAGATTTCTGTTTGACTGCAATTTGTCTGTATTTTGCATATTTAAAGTTGGTATTGCCTAAAATCCGTTTAGGGGTAAAATAATGTCCATTGGGAACATTACAAATGGTATCAGAGCTGTTGATCCTCCAGCCTGTGTGGGTTAAATATGGCAAATTGGAAAGATCTCAATATGGGTTTTATGAAGGAAATGTTCACCAACATGGTAAAACAACAGGAAGCTACAAACTTTTATTTGAGCCAGCTCACTCAGAATTTGAATCAAAGTAGATTTGGGGACAATAAGAAAAATGGTGTGAACAATGATAAAGGGCGGCCAATAGAGGTGATTGATGAGGATTCTTGTTGGAGGAAATATCAATCGCTGAGTAAGGGTTTCAGAGATAATATGTCATTTCCAGATTATTGCATGATGAAGATTGGTAGCAAGCCCAAGCGAGGTCATCATATGCCGGTACCTGAATTACAAAAGAACTCATTTGAAGAAGAAGCTTATAAAGAAAAAGGTATGATTTCCATTGAGAAAAATAATTGCATTAATAAAACTTTGCTTGTTACAGAAATTATTCCAGTTCAAGAGAAGAAATTTGTATATGCAAGTAAGGAGGATGTCATGGAAACTCTAAAAAGGTGTGAGGAGTGGAATAGCAGAGCTAGAGTTACTAAATTGATAGCCGCTCAAACAAGACAACACCTACAAGAGTTCAAAGAAAAGATGTCTTCACTTAGTGGGCAGCAGGGTATGAGGAATGTCATTTCTCAAGAGAGGGCAACCGGGAGCATGGAAATACCGTTCAAAGGAAGGTTGATTGCACAGATTAAAGATGGTGTGGAACAAAGTATGCCATCTCATTTATTGCAGCAGCTGATTTATGAAGAATTTCAGCCCATACCATAGACACAATAGGTTCAAATTTTGGGGCAGCAAATATCAAGACATTTTAAGACCAAGATTGGCACATTATGTTGTGATTTTCCAAGGTATAAAGAGCATACTAATGTGTCTCATTTATTGTTGCCTATTTATTTTCATAATGAGATGCATGCCAAAGTTTACGTTATGCAAACTTGAAGAACCATTGCTCTCCAAGTATATGTATGTGAGCATCTTTGGGTGATATATGGTGGCAAGTTTTAGTTCACTTGACTAAAGGAACAGTTGCCATCTGGCTTGCGGATCACATTCTGTAGCATGTTTTGTCTCTTGTGCATTGACACTTGGACAAAACATGATCAGAATTGCTTGAGGGCAAGCAATTTTGGGAAGGGAGGATTGTAATATCCCCTTCCCATTCGAAGACCTTTGGCCTATTTTGTCAACCCGACGGCCAAAGGAAAAATATAAGGGTGGCTTAAGTTATATTTAATTATTATAAAGTGCCATTAATAAAAGAAAAAAATATATATAGAGCACTTATAATAATTTATATGACTTAATAATTATTAAATCAAGGATGGAGAAGCCCAAATATAAATTGTTATCCATCCTAGGTGAAAAGGTGACTTGCCTTAAAAAGGGGAATGGGAGCATAGAAAGAATAAATGCCCATTTTACTATGTATTTCCCCTAGAAAAATGTGACTTGCATTAGGAGAGAAAAAGTTGTTGGGAAAAACATTTAATATGGGAAAATATTAAATACTTGCATAGGGAAAATCCTTGGGAACTAATTGGATATTGTAGAGGTTGTTTTGGGTCTCTTCTTCCTTTATAAGGAGAAGTCGACTTGAAGGGAAATATATTCCATACCATTTGATATTTTCTAATTTGTGTCTTAAGCTTGTAGCTTATGAATATTCTTTCATGTGCAACTGCTGTTTGCAAATATCTAGCTTGTGGAGTAAGAACCCACGGAAACCCTAGCTTCAGTGGTGAGAGCTCCGTCCCTAGCTAGCAGGGCATTCTTCGGTAGTGAGAGATCTACCCTAGCTTGTCAAGTTTGGAGCTGAATTGATGCTCTAAATGTGTTGGACGACCTACTTTTTAGGAGAAAATTAGGGTTTTGTGTTTGCTGTGCGAAAAATATTTTTGGAATATTGTTCTTCATATTTTTGTTGCCCAAGATCCAAAGTTTCAGCACATTTGGACTTCTCTAGCAAAAGATATTAATTTTAGAAGTTTTCAGTTGTTTAGGGCACGCTGTAAATTTCTGGCAGCATTCTGTTATTCAAAAAATTCCAAAAACAGTTCTATAATATTTGTTATTGTATTAGCAAGCTATTCCATTTAAATTTTCAGAGGTGAGATTTGAGCACACAGTATTTTTGGAGTTCTTCATTATTTTCTGTTCGCTGCCCTAGATTTAATTTTCTGCAAAAATCAGATTTCTGTTTGGCTGCAATTTGTCTGTATTTTGCATATTTAAAGTTGGGATTGCCTAAAATCCGTTTAGGGGTAAAATAATGTCCATTGGGGACATTACACTAACATATCACACAAAGTGATTGCAGTTTTCACTTGGTGGGAGGCATCAATTGATTTCAGGAAGACCAACTGCCCACTTGATGCCACTAGGAAGTTAATGAATGTGCGGTTTTTCCCATCTGTCCACCCATTAGACAAAATGGTGCATCCTTTTTTTATCCACGCATTTTTTTGCTCTTCTACAAGAGTTTTGGTATGTGCGACGGAATCCTCCAACAATGGGCCACTCAAATCATGGGGAGTAGGAGCCTTGAACCCCTTCCCAGCAATAGTCAATGCAGTGACCAAATTCTCCTAATATGGACTTTTTGCCACATTGAAAGGAATGTTGTTGTAGTACCAAAAATTTGCCGCAACTATTCTTGCTTCATTGTGCATTTCTTTATTCCAAGCAGTACCTTCGAGTGAAGGTTGTGAACCAGGTGTACTTCGAGGAACAAAAAACATTGCTAAACTACTAGTAGTCCATGTGGATGAACTCCGTCCCAGTGTTTGACCTCGTGGAGTTGTGGCATTAAAAGATGCCTCAATGTCAAAACCTTCCCTCGCTTCCCTTCTATTTGCTAGGGTTGCAAGTGCATCAGCTTTCCTCTTCTTTTCTTTTTTTTTCTCTGCATAAGTTGCAAGGTAAGCAGACAACTCTCGTTGAGCCTCAGGAGGTGCTTGATTGCACACTATCACTTCATTCCCTGGTATTCGAGCAATGTGGAACTTAAGGTGATAAACACCTCCACTCATCTTCATGCCACAATAATTGCATATAACACAAGTGCCCTCTGTTGGTTCACAATGCTTCCAAGAGGGGTCATTTGATTTAGGCTTACTACAAGCAGTTGAACGGGAACCGGATCCCGATGCCATTCTACGAAACAAAACAAAAAACAATTGTCTTAGATTTATTGGCCTTGGAGAAATTAAATTGTATGACCATGACGAAATTAAGAATAAAATTGTTATTGCATGAAGAAAAAATTACAAAAAAACGATATAGAAAATGAAGACATATCCTAGAATTATTGCAGTCCATGATACCACATTTTTCTTTGATAATATTTGTTAACAATCGC
Source organism: Taxus chinensis (assembly GCA_019776745.2). Classification (NCBI taxonomy): domain Eukaryota; kingdom Viridiplantae; phylum Streptophyta; class Pinopsida; order Cupressales; family Taxaceae; genus Taxus; species Taxus chinensis. The sequence continues at coordinate 112,839,238 of CM034146.1, forward strand.
CAGGCGCAATAATGCAACCACATTTAGCATACATTATCTAACAATTTAATATCCAAATAAAGTATCATACTTGATAGCCAGAACTTAGCAGTAAATACACTAATATTAATCTCCATCCCTTTATGGAGTATTTATTAATATTGGCGCATACAGAAGTATACACTATTTACTGTAACATGGTTAGCAGTCACCAGTTTCTCACTGTCCAGTATACACTTAGAGCTTCACAGCTTCATCAATATTTCCCATTCTATGCATACCCTGCATTATACAGTGTAACAGTATTAATATTAACGCTCCGATTAATGTTAAATATAAAGTAGTTCATGCCTGCAGGCTGCACCCTGAACTGGGCATGACCAAGTAAAATGCACATCTCCACGAGTAAATGCATTTCGCTCAGGTAATAAGCGCACTCGAACAGCTCCATGGCCTGAACACTAAAATATGCCCGAATTGGTAAATAACCCACTAACCATAGCAGTCCAATGCGAACTACATTTCGCGTGGCATCATGCGTAAACGACTTTACACGCAATCTCAATAGTCCCACATAAAACATAGCATGTGGACAAGAGCACTCCCAACAAACAGATCAAATCGAAACCCTATTCTCGTCTTATACCCTCATGCCGCGTTTTTTGCCCCAATGGCTACCAAATTTTCGCAAACAAGCAAAACAGTAGCATTTATGGGCGATTTATCAGAGCTCGAATTCACGATTCCCTTGTAAGTTTGCAAATCATTGCCAATAGAACGCTCTTCATCGGCGATGTTTGGAATAATCCTGAATCATGAGCAGTTGACTTACTATTTGGGTGCTTTCTTGTTGCTCCTCATGGGTCCTTTATTCTTCAATCAATTTGGAAGGCATGGGAACAAGTGCAGCACTTGATGGTTGGGCAGCCTATCTTCTCTTCCTTTGACCCTAGGTGCCAAGCCTATAAATCAATTTTGTCGAATCTGAAATATGAAAAGATCCTTGCCTTGACAAGAGGTTGCTCTGCCCTCCTTTGGTTTGAGAAAGGAATTAAAATATCTCATGACTTGTACAGATTTAGAAAGTGGATGGAATGGACAAACCTTAAAGCTTTCTATAAGCTTCCTCGATCTCAGCTCAGAATGTATACAATGCTCAGAAATGCTTTCACAACTCCCTCTCATGGACTAATTAATGACTTTTGGGTTACTGTGAGGTGGCTTAAAGGGCCCCTTCTCCGAGAGGCTACCTCCAAACAACTCTATGGAAAGATTGCCTTCTCCCCAAACCTTTCCTTGGGCCTTAACAATAAGTGGAATGTTTGTGACTCCATTAGTAGATGGACTAATAGATTTAATGTTTACTGGTCTTCATGTATTCAGTCAAAGAAATCTTGTTTTAGATGGCTTCCGATTCATAATAAGCTTGTTGTTGACTTCTAATATTTTATAGGTTGTTGAAACTTAAGACTATAAGTGTTTGCTAGATTTTTTGCATTGCTGAAAATCTTCAGCCTAGTCATGAAATCTATGTTTTTCATTTACCGGTGATTTCCCCCCTAATTTTCTTTGTCACAGTTGAGAAATCAAAGAAAAATTAGTCTCGACCACGGGCCCTAAAAATACTTCTTCAAATACCTCGGAGCCAACCATGAACTCATTAAGAGATTAAAGCTATCTATGATTCGCATCAGAGGCTCACGGAGCTGTTTAAGAGATCTCAAGTGCCTTTGTAGAAGAAGGCTATTAATAAAGCACAAGTTGTTGCCTTGCAGCGATGTATTGATGTGGTGCCGAATAACTCCTCTTTCTTTATTTGGAAGAACTCCATGTTGCCTTGTTGTGTTTTTCTGATAGACAGAATCTCATCATGGACTCGATGATTTCCCGTGTGAATTTTAAGCAAAGGCAACTCCAGATCTAGATCTAAAATGGGACACTGAGTCTACTTAAAAGATCTAAAACAAAAAGCTAGAAACAAGCTGCTCCAATGACACAAAGTTCTCTTGGGAGTTTCATCAATCAATGCAACATCAAATTCCATTCCTAAAACTGGCAATCCTAAACATATCAGCACAACTTGGTGGCCTATCACCCTACTAGAATGTTGCTTACAAATTTTGATCATTAACTCATAGGTTCTTCCTCTACTTATAGAATGTAGAGGGGAAATTACAAGTCGGAAGCTTTTAGTTGAACTGACACATGTGGAAGTCGAAAAGGAAACAACTGGCTATCTCCCTCCTAGAATTCCTCTTTGCATGACATGCATGATTTGCAACTGAAAATTGAACCTTCTATTTTGCACGTCTGCCACATATTTCCAAGTAGTTGACTTCTTCAAGTAATGGCTTTTAAACCAATCACTTAAGTTTTATAATTTAAGTGATCGTTCAATTACATTGTATGAGGAAATAAGAGAAAGAAGAAGAAAGAGGAAAGCTACAGTCTTGTCCTTTTTCATATTCTGCATGCAGCTGATTCTTTTGCCTTTGATTCTCACCAAGCTGGATCTGGAAGTGGTTGGATATGGAATTTTGTCTTCGCCTTGTTTTCCCTTTTATCCTTGAAGCTTTTGTAGTTCTTCTCTAGTACATGTATCAGTGCAGTGTTGGCCGTAGATAACTCATCATTTTTATTTTTAATTGCATATGAGCAATTAAAAATTCTGGAAAGCACTCTGGGTGAGTGCAACTTCAATGAAGGCTTCAACTGGAAGATTGGGAGCACATGCAAAAATTCCTAGAAGGAATTTTTCCCGCACTAACTTTTACACGGGCTGCGTCAGAAACAAGAGGATGAATTTGTGCCAGAAGCTTTTGCAATTATGAGACTTGGATATGGCCCTGGATCTATGTCTCCGATGTCAGCAAACTTCGAAGTGATGCATGACTCTGTTGTGCTTTCTTTTCCATCCCGCTTTGCCATGGCTGAATCTGTCTTTGTCTGAGCAATTCTTTTTTTCTTTATTCGGCTGGGATTCTTCACAACCGGTGCAGATCTAGATATTTCTTCATATTCGGAGGATATGTTCAATGTATTGGACATTGATTTAAGCTCCTTTTCTCTTATAAAAGCACTTATGATGAATTTCTGCAATTAATTCAGACAAATATGGCAACCGGAACATGAACAGTGAATTTTAATCATAAAAATCTGCATATATCAAGCCTGCTGCCCCAAAATTTGATGTTTTATTTGCATGCAAAGCAAACATGAATTTTACCAACTTCACCTGAGCACCTGTATCACTTATGCAAACAATTATCCAGACACAAATCAACCTCCTTCAACCTTTACGCCAATTCTAGAAGCTTTTAGCATTAATTACACCTTCTAAGCAAAAATGCTCTCCAAATGGGGCGCACTTTTTGTTTGGGCTGCACTTCTCTGCTTGTGAATTAATTAATTCATATCCTTATGGCAGCCCCTGCTTATATAATCCTCATGATTCTATAATTAATTAATGTCTTTCCTATTCATGGCAATTAATTAATTAATAAGTTTTACTCTTCAAATGGGTGCCTATTTTGTGCATGCTCATGACTACCATTAAATAAATTAAATTTATTTAATTTTATACTTCTGCTTCTAATTAACTCAAGTCTCACAATATGCTTTGACCTTAGCCATTGAAAAATAGGAATTAATTAATTCATTTAATACTTAAAAAGTATTATTTATCTCCCAAATGGGGCGCACTTTTTGACATGAAGGGGCTGCGTTAAATAAATAATATTTATTTAATTTTAGAACTGTTTATTTCTAACTTCCCTTTGTCTACTTCCTTTTGTTGACTTTTCCACAAGCCTGGGTGCCAAAATTGGGTGAATAAATATTAACAAATATTTATTTAATGCATTATTATTCACCCAAGGTGGGTCGCACTTTTTGGAATAAGGAATTTCTATTTTTAAAAGTCAACTGACAATGGAATTATTTACCCTGCAAGGCAGCCCTGAAAATTCCATGATTCACTTAAATTGTTTGACTTTCATAATGGGATTATTTACTCTGTCAGGGAGGCAATAAAATCTCATTCATGCCTTAAGTGATTTTTCTTTTATTTCATAATGGGAATTTTTACCCTGCAAGGCAGGTAAGAAATTTCCGTCTGCCTGTTGCCTCTAATTTTCCCATTGTGACTTAAATGACGTTGCCTCCATGGGAAAAAGTACCCTGCTAGGCTGGTACAAAATTCCCACCTGCCTGCTACTTCCAAAAATCCTATGATTCACTTCAAACCTTTTTCCAAAAATGCAGCCAGCGCAGAAGGAGCTTTTTGGTGCACAACTTCGTCTTTTCCAAGAGAACCAGACGTTTGATGTCGAATTCCTTCTGGCACAACGTTCATATGTGATCTACAGATACTTAGGCCAAGAATCAGGCCAAACCGGTAAAAGAATTGATCCAAAGAAATTTCATAGAAAACGAAACGAGTAAACACAAAAAACACAAAAAGTTGCTAGAAGTCACTAATAAAGCCCAGGATTCATTCCTGGTTAAAACCCTACTGGTATATGGGAATAACGATGTGTACGATCACAACAGAGTTAAACCGGAGCGCAAATTGCCTCAAACAGGGCTCAAAATAATTAAATACAAATTTCCCGCAAGTAAACCCCAGCAACAGAATAAAACAATTTTGGGCATCTGGGTATTTGGCGAAAATGGCTCATATGGCTCCTTGGGAATATCTTGACACAGTACAGGAACTTTTTGGCAATAAAAACACAAAACGACCCATTATTTTAAAAGTACAAAAATTTTAACATGGGGTAGTCTTAGATTTTAGGGTGAAATCTGGGGACACCAATAAGATTGTTGTTTTCTTTAAATTTTTATATATATTTGTATTTTTGACTTTTTTAAAATATATTGTACGAATGTACCCACAACATACCGTACCCGGGGTTTTTTTTTTAAAATATGTTTCATCATACCATATCTATACCTGGACCAAAATAGTCTAGGATGTTCTTGGTAAAAATAACATCTTTCTAAAAGTAGTAACACTATGAGTTTCACCTATGTTGGATTCGTTCATAACTTTAAAGTGTTGTGATTCTTTTAAAATATGCAAGTTCATCAATGACAGCATCCGGTGGATTTTCAACACTGTTTGATTTGTCTTTCTCTTGAAATTTTCCCTTCATCTTTTTCTTTATGATCTTATCAATCTTGTGAAAAATATTTCGCTCATTAACTTGATAATTCTTTATCATTGGCTCCAAGAGTAACACAATCCATTCATTCCCGTGCCCTTAATATATTAAAAAAAATGAAGTAAAAGAATGTGCCCTAGGAAAGTCGTGACTGTGAAATTGAACCCCTTTCAGACTCATGTATTCAGATATTTCACCCTTTCCCTTCGGCAAATTGATCGGCAGAGGAGAATATGGATGTGACTCGCAATTTACTGTCAGGTTTGCGTGCCCAAAATAAATGTTTTCACAACTTTAACTGTTGTGGTAATAATGGCGGAAATCAAGTTTATTTTCTTTCCCTCACAACTGGATGTGACGACCTCCCGAAATGGATTTCCAAGCCCTTGATTTTCGCTACACACTGACCCCAAATATTTGTGTTGGGTACTTTCGGGACTGTGCCACAACTGTATCTCCACAAACAACTCTGTGCCCTTGAACGTTGGGTACTGCCGTGATTAGTTACTTATGCCCTCAAAACTCTGTTCATAATTTAGTCTCAGCGCTTCATTGATCTCATTTCAGTCTTCCACTTATTATGCCCTCAAAATTCTGTTCATGATTTAGTATCAGCGCTTCATTGATCGATTTTCAGTCTTCCCAACCCTCACGATTTGCAGTAAACTTGAACTGTGCCCTAACAGGACTGTCACGAATAAATGTCTTTCTTCCCTTCTCTTTTTCTCCGCAGTTTGCCGCACTCTGATACCAATGTTAGAATATGTGAAAAGAGAAAGAATAAAGAAAGAATAGAATGTACAGAGAACGGATGAAGAGAAATTGGAATGCACTCATTATCATTGTGTGTTCGTCATTTTATTATGTGAAAGATGGTTACAAAGTGGTTGAAGAACTTTCAACCATTTATTAGTTAACACTTAACTAATATTAATATAACATTAATAAATAACCCTTATATCAATCCTTATATTTTAACATTAAAACATTTCTTACTCAGAAAGGGTTTGGAAATTAGATGTGAAAAAACAAATCTTAATCAGAAACCCTTGGTCCATGATCAGACTAGGTGAAAGGGGAACGTCACTTACAGTCTTACACTACTGCAAATGATTTTTTCGCAGTTCATAAAGTGTACAACCTTGTTCACAGCATTAAAGATCTTTCTCTGAATGAAAAGGTGGTCTGTGGTCTAGGAAGTGGTGATCCATGGGAGAGTGAGGTTTAAAAGGAGGAAAGGGGTGTGCAACAGGTATTAGATGTTACCAGGGGGCTTATGATCTTTCACGTGACTTTTCCAAATTCACAAAGTGTATAGCCTCATTACCAGCATTGAAGATCTTTCCCTGAAGGAAAATGAGGACTAGCAAGTGGTGCTCCAAGGGAGAGTAGGCTTTTTAAGGAGGTAATGGGTGTGAAACAGGTATTAGATGATTAGTAGAGCAATAATAAATTTGTAATACAATATGGTTTAAGGAATGTGTCATGGTGTAGTGTTAGGGAGCCTCTTCAGTGGGATCTGAAATATCTGTGGGCTTTGAGTAGTGGTCTATCCAAAATATAACTGTTTCAGCTCTACACTGTAGCCAACCTAACCAGCCTTGAAACCAAATATAGTAAAAACAAAGACAGAGCATACAAAAAAGACTTCTAAGAGCATACAAAAAAGACTTCTAAGGCCCTTGACCCATGCCTTGCTTTTACAATCTAACACACACAAATTACTGCAGCTTCTTAGATACTCTAAAAAACTTGACTGATAGAAATTCAGATCCTTTTTTGTTCCAGCAAGTTTTTTACAAAAATGCAAAAAGGAGAGAAGTGCACCTCTGGAGGAAGATTCAAGTAGTTCTGCATGGGATTTGCATTTAGTTCTACAGTTTCTTCCGAGGTTGGCCAAAAGCATCTAGCGGGCAGTTGAGGAACAGGGTGTTTAATAGGGCCTGCATGTAAGCCTATTTGTGTAGTGGATGTTCCGGAGCTTCTTGATAGCCTTTCATGGCATTTTGCATAGGGGGTTAAGCAACTACATTACCCTGCAGATTTGGCAGCTCTATTTCGAACCCTGCCCCAATACAATATGCTTTCAATGAATTTAATCTTGAGATTGCTATTCAATTCTTTGTGTTTTCTGTTCAATCCTCTGTAATTTCTGGTGATTGTTCATCACTAGATGCCTTAGAACCTTGTCCAAAACCGCGTGCTGTATGTATTTTACAAATTAGGGTTTTTATGTCTTGGTTCATAGAGTGCAGAATGAACAGATCACCCAGTGGTGGCTTTACTGTCTTCACGAATGGCTCCTTGAGAATCCAAAACATACTGAGCATTAGCAAGCAGGCCTAAGTTCAAACAATTAGGACTTGTCTCTCAAACCAAAGCCTTCTATCAGGAGACCCATTGGAATGATGTGGATGGGTATTGTGAAGTCATTGTCAGCTGGTAAAGGTGGGGAGCGGCTACAGACATTTGGTATCACGTTTCCAAGTTCCCCCAGAGCCTGAGCCTGAATGTGGAGGTGAGGGGAAAATCAAGGAAGAATAGCACAGAAAGGCCTGCCCTGGGTTAGAATTGGCAAAAGGTAAAACAACATGGCCAGAAGGCAACAATCTTACCTGCCTGGCTATGTTGTTTAAATCCTGACGGTGCAGCATCTTTGGGTTAGGCTGCCGCTCCTTAATCTCCTCTTCACCAACCTTTATAGGATTGTTCTAGTAGGTGTTCATCTGCTTAGTGTTGGAATTGCAGAGATTTCACATACGGCTGCATCCTGGATTTGTACTTTCTCCACTGATAGACCTTATGCACTTTTGGCTTTGAGGAATTACATGAGCATTTACAGAATAGTTTGCCAGAATATACAGCCAAAGCTCTGTGTCTCGGACTTCTTCTTGGAGGTGACATGACCAAGGTCAGGTGCAATGGCATGTTGCAAAGAGCAATAAGTTTTGAAATGATTACAGTTTTGATATTGATAGCTAAAAGGACCTCGAGCCTGATGAGTATGATGAATGTATCAATGCAATGAATGATTAGAATCTCTGAAAGCAATAGTAATGGCAAATCAGGGCTCTGCGCATTTGATTGTTCGTTTGCATTGAAAGCCCTCTTCTGAAGAACATATGTTTTTGTCTAGACAGTCTGGATACGGGTACGGGTACGGGTACAGTACACCGTTACGGAAACTTTTTAAAAATCTTGGGTACGGTACGCTTTTGGGTACGTTTTTATATATATATATATATGTATATAAATTATAAATTTAAAGAAGCATTTGCATACTTATTGAAATTTAATTCTCATACATTGCATACTTATTGAAATTTAATACTCGTAGAGTTATACAACTTAAAATCATTCATAGGACATGAAAACAAAATTGAAATTTCCAATACTTTGAGAATTGAGACTTGAGTTTGTATTGATAATTGATCCAGAATGACATAATGTTCAAAGAATCAAAACATGATAGTACATTCAAGTTCTCAACTTCTAGAGCATATCATCTAGATGATCGTCAAAATCATCTTCATGGATGCCACTTGCAGCTCCACTCCCACTAGCTCCACTTTCGAACACTTGCGAACATAATAAAAAAAAAAATGCTTTATTTTTAAGTTTTATTGAGGTTCGGTTTTTAAAAAACATTTTTTAAACGCGGGTACGTACGGAAACGTACCCACAAGGATAGGGTACAGTCCGGGTACGGTTTTTCTGTAACCGGACCATACCTTGTCCCACCGTACCCAATCCTGTACCAATACCTGGTACGTTTCCAGGCTCGTACGGGACCCTCTAGGGCGTTTCCAAACTGTCTAGGTTTTTGTGGTTTGGTAGATGGTGTCTTCCGTTGTCTTGACTATCTGCGAATCATTGGTCTCACAGCTTGAGGTTTCCTCTCGGCCAATTGATGGTGTGCTCACACCAGTTGTGGGTTGAGAGCGATCATCATATTCCATGTGGAGACCAGATCCATTGTCTTTTCTCCCTTTAGGAGTCAAGACTGAGAAGCACTTCATTTTTAGACGCCCCATTTATTATGATATCTACTAAAAATACAACTGTCTTTACAGAGATGAGCGACTCTCCATACACTTTCTTTCAATACTCAAAGTTCCTAGGTAGCCGGTACGTGGGTATGATGAAGGTACATGTACAAGTATAGAGATCCGGTACGCTGGTACGGCAATTTTTTGGGGGGCCCGGGTATGGCACTTGGGTACGGCAGTACAATATACATATAAAATATTAAAAATATTTTGAAAAGTAACAAGATAAGCAAAATTCCAGCCTTAAACATGCATAGATTAAACAAATTTGAAATATACATAGGTGAAATAGCGACAAAAGTTAAAACATATTGATAATTCATTGTTTGAAACTTTGAACTTATAAACAATACATTGTCCAAATCAAAATGTTACAATGTATTAAGTAACATTGTAAACACAAAAATGAAGATACATCAACATTCTAATTAGTAATAGTCTAATGGCTCTGCATCTTCTCCAATGTCTTCAACGAGAGCATCACTACCATCATGTGGTTCATTAGAACCACAAGCATCAAGATTACAACCAGAACTATCAGCAATGCCGCTCCTACTAGCCCCACTTTGCAACTCACACAAAGTACTATCTAGGTCCGGGTGTAGCAATGAAAGTTGGGCAATGGGAACATCCAAGTTTGGAGTCTCTGGGTCTATATCCCAACATTTTGTTGGCCCTTTCCTGTACTCATCCTTCTTATGTGATAGAAGGCGCAGGTTAGAATGCACAAAGACCAAATCCTCCGCCTTTTTTGCTTCCAACTTGTTGCGGTTAACCGAGTGGATAAATGAATATGTACCCCAATTCCTCTCAGCTGAAGAAGAATTCGCAACCTATTGAGGCAAGCCACAAAGTCAATGCAAAATTAAAATTTTAAATTTATAAAAGTAAAAAAGAAAGAGTTAAGAAATTTTTTTTAAAAAAATCTTACTTGTGATAAAACTTTTATTGCAAGTGGCATGAGGTAGGTGTATACTTGTCCATGGAGGTACCACCACGAATAAGCATCCTTCCTGTATTTGTCATGAAGAGCGCTAATGAAGTGATCCCTGGAGGATATGAAATTCACAAACTCACCTCTAACCATGTCTTTTACTTATAGATCTGACAAGATTCTAGCAAATGCCGCCTTATACCCCTCACTAACTTCAACATCCCTATATGGCGGTACCCTCCTAGGCAAAGAAAGGATCTTTGCGCTATAGTATTTTGGAGTCAAGGCAAAAGCAAGAAGATGCAATGGAGTAGTCATTTTGTTCCACCTTTCATTGAGATGAGACTACATTTCTTTGAAGAAGGTCTCTGTAGGATCTTGCTCTTTGGCATTTATGATGGTCTTAATTGACTCAATCATTGAGTCAATTCCATCATAAATCTCACCCATGCATGGATGATCCATATCAACAAATCTCAGCATACTCGTGATGGGCTCAGTAAAACGAAGCAAGTAATCCACACGATCCCACCATGCTTCATCCAGGATCAACAATTTCACATTTCTAGCCCTCTCACTATTTGTTTGCCTCCATATACTCCAAAGGTCACTGATAACCATGCCACTCAATGCCTCTCGCACCTTCACAAGACGTCTTAAGACGAGCGTGTGCGAGCCAAATCAAGTCTCAGCAACCTAATAAGAAATCAAAAGAAATAAAATTAAGACAAGTAAATTTAAAACATTCAAAATTCTACAAATTGCAAACTTATAAAATTAATTTAATGAATTTATAAAAATGAATTTTAAAAACTAATAATTATTTTAACAAATTAAAAAGAATGTTACGGGTTACCTTCAATAGCTGCAATGTCGAGAATTTACGAAAGATGGCTTGGGACATGTGGTGGTTGCTGACGAACATTTGAATCTCACTTGCCTCCTCATATACTTGTTTGATCCAAGCAATTTTTGTGCCCAATTTTTGTAACATTAAGTTGAGGGAATGAACCACACAAAGTGTCCAGAGTGTGTCCATACCGTGCCTCAACCAACAACCCTGCAGCTCTACAATTTTTTGTATTGTCTGTTACAACTTGGACAACATTTTGAGGCCCCACCGCCTCAATAGATTCTATGAGGATGTTGGCAATGAATTGGCATCCTTCACTTGCCCCTCACAATCAATAGCCTTGAGAAACATTGCCCCTTTAGGACACACAGCAACCACATTGATCAATGACCTATTTGTTGTATCTTTCCATCTGTCAGAAACAATGGACACTCCTGTTTCGAGCCATTGATTCTTGATGGGTAACAATGAGTCTTCAACTTTTTTTCTTTCTTTTGACAAAAAGGTGGTGCGCACCTTTTCATACCCTGGGCTAATGTACCCTTTAGGGGCTTCATTAATACATCTCACCATATCTTGCCAGTATGGTGATGTAACAACATTAAATCGGACACCACATGCATAAATAAAGCGTCCAACACTTTGGTTAGCTATGTCCCTAATTTCATTCTGGAATGCCCTTTCCAATGGGCCTGCATCTTTTGTTCTTTTGTGAGAAAAAGGTGAATCCTCTTCCCCTCCAGTTGCAATAGGTGTAGACAAAAATGGGTGATCTAGGGCCACAACATCAACAAAAGGAAAAACATGTGGCTTGCTAATGCTATGTGATTTTCCTTTTCTTGCCATAGGATGATTGGATTTTAATGCAATTGTTGCATCTGCTTCCTCCTGCTCTTTAATGTATGCAAGGGTCTTTGCATGTGGTAACCCCTTTCCATCCAACCCTCCACATGTTCTAATTCCGTGGCCAATAGCCCCACACAAATGGGCTTTCACCTGACTATAGGAGCTCTTAAATTGCATATTACATTGTGAGCAAACCCAAATAAAGCCCCCTCCACCTGGTAATTGTTCTAGTTGTTTGACATGGCTCCAAGGGGGGGGGATGGATCACTTTTGTTAAGGACACCTTTACTACCTTGACCCACAAAATTAGAATTCGTAGCCATTTTAAGTTTTTAACTGCACAATGCATTTTTTTTAAAAAAGAAAACAAATTTAGTCTTGAGAAAATGTTGAAACTTTAAAATTTAAATTTAAATGAAATCAAATGTAGAAAAATGAAGCTTAAAACAATACCAAAAAAAAACAACTAAAAAATAATAAAATATTAAATACAAACTACAACACTTTTAAAAAATCACAAAATACTTACCTCAATACACCCAACACCAATAATACAAGCTCCTTGAGCTCATTGGCACTTATTGCAAGCTCCTTCAACTATATATCACTTGAAATCAACCCTAAGCAATTGAAAATAGTGGAAAAATTGAAGGTGAGAGTCAAGTATGCAAATAAGAGGCAAGAATGCAAATGTGAGGTAAATGACTTGTTATAGAGTTTGGGTGCACAAATTAGGGTTTAAAAAACAAAAAGAAATTTAAAAAACCGTCCAAAACTTGGCGAGTACGACTGGGTATAGGCAGGGTTCTTCTTGCAGGGCCCGGGTATGCCTAGGTACGTCCACAGACGTACCCAGCCATACCTAGGCCCTGCAGGAAGAACCCTACTCGTACCCCCTGCGAACCGAACCCGTACCCCATACTCGGAACGTACCGAACCGGTACCTGCTGTCCCTAGGGAACGTATCGGCTACCTAGACTCAAACCAACAAAGTTTGGCCCTTTTTCTTTGGAAGTTTGTCACCCTTCGGCACAAGTCCCAACAAGGAGTCCCTAGAGCTCGCGGAGTTCCCGAGCTGATCACTTCCTTCTTCCGGCGCATAATAGACGTTCGTGGCATTAAGCGCATTTGGGATACTATTGCTTCACACATTAAGGGCAATAGCTCAGTCAAGTGGCACTCATCTCTACACAACACTATTACTAACATTCCCTAATACACTATTTCTTGGCAATAAGATTGTTAGTGTAGGATATTCGTTTTCCTTGTATTTGTTTATTTACTTAGAGTTTTCCTACACTCATGGGATATGCTTGCTTAGGTGTACACTTGACCACACTATTTTAGCTATTGGTAGTTACTACCCTTGACCAATTCTTTGTTGACTAGTTATTTCGGGTATGGAGGTTACCACTATTTTAGGTGGAGGTTGTCGTTATTCTAGGAGGTTACACATTCACCTCCTATATGTACATCACTTGCATTATTCTAATATGGAGCAATGTGTTGAGTTGGAATCATTTGTTGTTGTATTGCAATTATCTCATTGTTCTTCATAACTTGCAGTATTTTGAGTGTATGCCTAGTCTTACCTTTGAGCAATTCACGTCTCACATTTCTCACTAGTGCAATCTTCGATTTAGCAAATACCTGGCGTTCCCAATAAATATATGCTCCTTCTCAGCATCATGGATCTGCTCCTTGAAGTCGTGGATCTATTCCTTTCCAATTGCTTCCAGACCACATCAATGGGCACACTTTACGAATTTATTCACTATGATAGGAGTTTCTTTAGCTTTGGATGGTAGGAGGGATTTTAGGGGTAGTGACTTCCTCCTACAATTACGTAACGTGGCCCCCTCAACGCTTGACACTCCCCAGTGAGCATTTTTTGATCCTTCATTGGCTCTTTCCCAGCGATAGTTGATGACATACATGATTCCTATGTCCCACAAACGGTCAAAGATGTTTAATGGAACTAACATCTAGTCTTTCCGACATCCATCATCCTGTGCCCTTTGAGGGTTCTTGTTCCCCCACATGATTTATCACTCATTTACTTTTAGTACTTCTGTTATTCTTATTTAGTTAGCCTTTGATCATATAGTATTTTTACCATTTGCACTTTCTATTGTAATTAGATGTATTCTCGAGTCCCGTTGACCTACTTTTGGTCATACAATTTCTTTCTTTCTTTCCTTTTGACTGGTTGTATGACGTGACCATTTTCTCCATTAAACACGCACAAAATCCAATATACTTCCAAAAAATTGGTAAAATAATACCCGTTATCCTCCCAAAGTCATCGATCTGCATTAACTTTGTTAAATTCATTTGGAGAAGGTTTTTTAATGAAGGGTTGTCTTTGCCTTGTGAGCAGGTGCATACATGAAGGTAGGTGGTGTGTTACATGTTAGGAATTGAAATAGATGACATATTGAAGTGGTTGAAGCCCACAAAAGAATGGTGGAAGAAATACATGAATGGTTTGTAAGAACTTGCAAGATGATAGTGGAGATCATAATGGTAGGATCTTTAGTTTTGTGGCTTACATAAAGCCTTACTCAAGAGGGAGCCCTTGGTGATGCCAAAATGACCTATTGTGATTTCCTCGTTGTTCATGTGCTATTGAAATAGCCTGCTTTTAGTCATACCTTATTTTTGTTCTGACTGCCAATTCTTTTTTATCATATTCCTTACAATTTGTGCATCTCTTTCAATGCACATATGAGTTGTATTTGTTGTTGTGCTACTTGAATGCCTTGGTAAATAACCCAGGGTTTAACACAATTGTTTTCCTAAACCCATATTCTTTGCTTTTGTTTTTGATTACTCTTCCCGCAACTACTATATCAAGGTTGTCCATTGAGTCGCCATTAAAATAAAATCTTGTATATGACTTGGTTAGGGGAGTCCATTTTGTTGTCTCGAATACCTTGAACTGGACATACATGTAGCGGCATTATGATTGTGCTTGCTTGAGAATGAACCCAACTATTTGGATTTGTCTCTAAATAAAAATGCTTTTATGGTGTGTTTGCATGGTTTTATAAGATTGTGCAATTTCTCTATCAAATGTTTAGGAAAAGAAATTGGGAGTCAAACTATGTAGAAGTACTACTATAGGTGGATTGGCTTAAATAAGTTTCCATTTTTCGAGGAATGCATCTTGTTGTATGGGAATAACAGTCATTCCTTAAAGCCTAAAGGTATTGACGATATGGTTCATCACCTTTCAAGCATTACAAACATCCCTTTCAATGGTTCTCTATTTTGACACGTGTTCTCTGTAATGTTAGGACTACCGTCATAGACACATGGATGAAGATACCAATTAGTAGTGATTGAATTCCTCCAATGGTTTCTCATAAAAAATTGGTACTCGTATATCCCACATGTCCAATCAAACTGAGATAAATGTCTTTTGACATTCTGAAATGAAATTAGACAAATGCAGAATGACTTCTTAAATCTTTAGAAGAAAGAAGTGCAAAACAGACATAGATCTCTCAAATTCAATAAGAATAATAAGCATGCAAGTAACCTACAATGACTTGTAATCACATATAACTCACATACAACATAGCATATACTCTGGAAAAACCCCTTCGGGAAAATCCCAACAACCAAGGACCATCGAATTGTATTATTCGGTAATCAGTAATATGTGGTTACAATATAATGACAGTATCCAGTCCTATAGTCCTAATTAACACAGCTGGAAATTACACAGGCCATGTATCCTTTTCTGGAAAATACCAAGATATTGTCTCATTAATTGTATAATTATCTCTATTGAGCCATCATCTTAATGTCAGTACTAGGCCTGGTAGTAGGTGGCAGACGAGACCTACCAAATCTTCTAGATACAACATGACAGCCACACGGCAGGTCAATAGACGGCCCTTGCACTTTACCGCCTCCTCGTCCGTTCCTCTCTCCATCCATAATTTCTTCTAGTTGGCATTGAATGTTAGGGGAGCTAGTTCCACCATCCCATGATGGACTCTCTTCTCTTCTTCGCTCCGGCCTTCCTTCTCTTGTTCGCTTTGCCCTTCCTTCTCTTCTTCTTCTCGCTTCTAAGCCCACCCCTAGTTTGGGTGTCGGTATTGTTCTCTCCATTGTTGATGCCTTCTCAAGCCCTTTGTATCTTGTTTTCTTTGCTCTTTCTTGGGACCGTTTGGTCCTCCGCTTTGTATTTTCCCTGACTAGCTATTTCACTCCCATTGACCTAATTTGTGGTCCTTTGGGGCTACCCCTTACTCTCCTATCACTATAGGGGTCTAGGGTTTGAGACAAAGGAAGATTAGGGCAGCACATCAGTTTTTCCCATACACTTCACCCGGATCTGACCAACTTCTCCATTCCTTATCCCAGTCAGCGAGTTGTCGGGCTTTCCCCACTATTTATTCTATACAGGCTATATCTTAGAATAACACTATCGCCTGTCGGCGCCTATACTCTGCTCGCGAACGGAATGGTTGAACCCACCCTACAAAACTCTATGGCCCCTATAGAGAGATATGGCACTCCTATCTCTGGCTTCCCCATCACCACTAACTAGATCTCTCGTCTCCTATCTCTGGCTTTCCCAATGGCTCACCATTAACTAGATCTCCCAACGGCCCTCTGAACCCACGGCCCATTATCTTATCTTATCTTATCTACCTCAAGCGCCTGGTTTTATAGACTTTTATGATTATTAGAAAACAATAGAAATAATTGGACTTATTTCCAAAAAGAAACAGTTTATAGTTAGCCTTCTTGACCACCCAATAGCATGACAAATTAACAGTAGGTCCCGATAGCCTTACTATATATAGCCGGGAGGGTGGGGCTCAACTAATAGGAGAACAATCGACTACATCTAGGTTTGGGTTCAAGTGGGAGGCAATCCTTGATGAAGCAAGCAGAGAAAGGGGAGGACCTTTAGAAACTCTCTCGACGTACGAGGGAGAGGAACTAACTTGACACGTCTATTAATAAAGCAGAGCCAGCTATACATAGTTGGCACTAGAACCAACAAGAGTATTGACTATCTATAGTTTTGCCCAAGAGAGCAGCTATATATGGTTGGAAATCCCTCAATGAACTACATTGGTTTTCTTTCCCATTAATAATTTGGGTATCTAGAGCCCAATCCAACCTTTTCTTTGTGAATAATATGTAGAGAGGATTTTCCATGGTGGATAGCCATATAAAAGTTTTTTATTTTTATCTAGGATTTTACATCTTAGAGTTGGTTACATTTTTTTGTCTTCTCGTACATTTGTTCCTTGTGGTACGTGTGTGCAAAGCTTGTTCCTCGTTAGCCTATTGAGTTGTTAGGCCACAACTAGTGGTTTCCTTTGGAAAAAAAGCTGATGTGTCTTTCGTTTAACTTTGCTATTAGTGAAGCTGCTTCCTATGGAAGAAGCTCCCCAATTTTTGATATTAGTTCAATGTTCCAGTGGGTGTAATCTAGAACAAATGTGAATCACTTTGAATAGAATGTTCCCTTCAATGGGAGATGTTGAAACTTTTCCAAAGGATGATTCTCGTTCCAGCTATCTTCCAAGAAACTTACCTGATTCCATTTGTTGACTTTCCAAGTCACTTTTTCATAAATAAGTGTAGCACCCCTTCTCATGTGTTTGATGATTGCTAATCATCAGGGAAACCAATCAGTTTTCCATAATGTCTGGTGTCAATTTGGCAAATATTTTTGCTGAATTATTTTTCTACACAATGCATCTAGAATTTTACACATTTGTTGTAATGTCCCCTTCTCCACTTCCCATGGGTTAAAACGGAAATAACAAGGAAAGTTAATGTCATAATTTTCAGTTGCTTCTGTAGCTTTGAATTATTTTTAAGTAATTTTCTAACTATAGTTTAGAGAAATCAGGTCAGCTTGGAAAAAAGAGAAAATCTATTTGAAAAATAAAGGAAAAAGGAACTCTCATGTCTCCAAGAAGATCAGCCGTCTTTAAGAGGAATCTATTTCGGTTGTGGCCCCACCTCTAGCTATTTAAAGGGGTTCCTTGGATGGAAAAAGAGGATGCATGCTTTTGGAATTTATTCTCTTGGAATTAGAGCACGAAACCACTCTCTTGCAATTGAGGGCAGAAACCCTCTTTGCACTAAGTTTGAGGATGAAAACCCTCGTTCGTTCATTGGTGGTCTCACACAAAGGTCACAGGTGGTGATTACATTCATATTTTCCTTGGAAGAAGCCATTTCCAGCTCATTGTAAACCCTCTCCTCGGGTGCTGACTTGCATGGAAGAAAGGTTTCGTGGTGTCTAGGGCACGACATTCTTTCCTTTGTTGATATTTAGATTGTTCATAATTTACAAGGTTAATTTCATTTCCCAGATTGAATTTTGGGCCTTGGAATCATCATTTCCGGCCATTTTTGTAGGTGGGTTCACTATTGTCATAAAATTAATTATTATACTTCAGCCAGGGTTCTAAAAATTTATTTCTTGGTTTGTACTTGCTCTAAATAATTATTATTCCCTACATGATTTGAATGGTATAAAAGTGGTGTTGGAAGTGAATAATTCCAATATCTTTCTTCCTGTCATAAGAATTCAGTCTATTGTAGCTTGCTGTCATAGATTTCAGTTTCTAGTCGTTTGGGTTGGTGCCATTTCTCCTTTCTTTCAGCTCGGCCCGAAAGGGGGCATTAGAGTGGTATCATAGCATAATCCTCCCAGCCTATTGGGTAAACATACAAGGTGGTGATAAGTAATTCCCTTTTACGAGAGATGGGAGAAGAAGATTTCAAGACAGCAATCAGAGGGTTCCGAAATGGCTAACAGAAATTCAGAAGAAGCCAAGTTGAATTAGCTTGTTGAAGTACAAAAGACATTGGCAAACACTATGGATTCACCATCCCTAACTTTACAAAAACTTCATGGGTCAAGACAACCCAATGGTGAGGGCAGATCTTTGGGGGTTCATAACAATGGGCATCCCCAAATGTCAATTTGCAGATCTGCTACTAATCCTTTTCAGCCTACCTTCCTCCCTAGGGAAGAAATCATTCAAGAGGTTGAAACACGGAATTCCGTGGGCCACATCATTGCTGCCAGCTATGAGGAGTATAGGGCACTTCCAGATGAGATTTTTGATGCTATATCACTTGCAAAGTTCATAGGAGTGAGCAAGGGTAGATCAAGGCCCGAGCTAAGATCTCAAGCACCACAACAGAATCTTCAGCATGCCCTGAGAAAGGAAGAGTAAAAGAATTTCCAAATTGCAATGGTGGGGCATGAAGGAAAATCAGGGCTGCGAGTAATGGAGAGAGAACAGCCCATGGAGGAAGCTACCGTGCCAAAGGAAAGTGGAAAAGTTTCTCCAGCCCAAGATGAAAAGAATTCTCCCTTTGTGATGAGGAAAGAGGAAGACATCATAAAACAAGAACAAAAGAAACTCAAAATGCAGCTTGAAGGTAAAGATTCTTTGACAATAGATGATGTTTTATTGATTTCCGATAATTGCATGTGGCGGTAAAATAGTGAACAAATTGAAACAAAAAGGGCATTTTTAATTAAGTGCAAAGAGCTCAAGCTAGAGGCACATGTACCATCCTTCAAGCTTCCTAAGGATGAGCTATCGACTGATTTTCATAACAGCATTTTGAAGGGACATGTTTGAAGAGAATATTGGGAGTCACAATGATAGAAGGGTTGGAGGTGTTTCCACAAATCCCAATTTCGCAAAGGAGTCTGAACTCCTTGTTGACAGCCCAAGCTATGGCAGCAATGATCATATTTTAGATTTGTTGCTTCCTCCTATGTCGCTGCAATATTTTTGTCATCATGAACAACATGCTAAAAAGGATGATAAGATAAAGGGGATAACTTGTAAAAGAGAGCACAAGGATCTTTTTGCTCAAATTTAAAATTGTTTGTGCCTATGGCATCCAGATGGTTTTTGAGGATCAGGGTAAATGTCACTACTGAGTTCTCCATCTCTTGCACTGAGCATGTAAGAAGAATTGGGAAGAGTCGTGTAAAGTTTCTTCTATATTCTAGCAGCATGATGAAGGATGAGTCACTACAAAGGGGCTTCATCGTTCCTTACATCATCGAGACGCGACAACTTTTCAACGCGTGGGGAGGCCACAAGGTAAATCCCACATTTCATTTTTCGAACAGTTATATCATAGAGGTTTTAAGCTCCTAATCCATGCACATGCTCTAGTTCATGAATTTTATATTTGAAAGTGAGCAAGATGGATGTTATCCTGCTGCCCCGAGCGTTGTAACCCAGCTGGAAAATGGTGGTATGATTCTAAGTAATAGAAGTCATGTTTTATGGGTTTTAAGACCTATCATAAAAAATCGTACTGTTGTTATCAAGATTTTCAACTTGCCCAACACTTTGTTTGCTTCCACACAAATGGAGACAGTCATAGAATGGAATAATGTTCAATCATTGGGAGAACTTTCAATCAATAATGGGATGTTTCCAACTCCTATAACATTGTCATTGCAGGAATTCGTGAACAATTTTTAGTGGGACAGTTTTACCATCCTTTCACATGTTGCACACAACATTTCCAGCCCCCTTCTTACTTTGTTGACAGTCATAGAAGAGTTTCAAGCCACTATCACTCTTATTTTAGAGAAGGAAATGCAAGGTTACAATTGTGTTTGGGACAGAGTGATTGAGTTTTTGGATATCCATAACTTGAGAGGAAGTTATGAAATGGTTGCAAGCAATGAGAGATTATGGGAAGTCTTGTTTTCTTTAATGTGTTTGTTCTATGTGTAGGTCACAGAATGGAGAAAAAAGAGAAGTGTAAACAGCCTACAAGGGAGGTACAGAGCATGAAGGAGAAAGAAGACAAGGATGTGATAAAGCAGCTGAGTTTGTTATCGGCTCAAGTAAATGAGGAAGAGTATGAGGTTGTCGCTGGTTATGATGGGACAAAAGAGATGATTCTCCAAGCATAGGAAGCACATGGTGACAAATATGGAAACAATGATGAGATGATATCATCATGACAGCGGAAGCATACCCAAGATAGGTATGGACCTAATTTTCAGCACTAATGTTGTCATCATAATTATCAGCCATCGCACCACTTCATGGGCACTCACACAAGTGATTTGGCAGGCTTCCAGCCATGTGAAAGAATATTTTCCAGTTGATGACGACTAATGGAGAGTTTTCAGTCCTTGTATGGCTACCTACCACTTTCACATCAATCACATTAGTGAATTTTGCATGGGTTTGTCATATTTATTTCATTTCTATATTGTTGGTCAGTCATGAACAATTGTACACTTGTGCAATTTGGGAGGGTTTCCTTGCATGGTAATGTTAGTGGAGGGGCTCAACTATTGAAGACAATCCTCCCAGCCATCCTAGTGCTGATTTGGATGGAATTCCAAGTGACTTGTGGCTGTAATGACTTGTTTCCAACTTACATGCAAGTTGTGTTGGGCCATGCTCTGGAGCGATCAGCCCGCGGTAACATCATCAGACCCACTGGAACTCAAGGATATAGTCATGAAGCAAGTGCATGGGATCCTTCATCACAAGAGAGGAGCAAATCGGTATCTCAAGAACACGGTAGGGAGCACTTGGGAAATCCTTTGGCCTTAAGGGAGTGTATGAAAGATGTTCTCATGCTTTGTGTAGAAGGATTCATTGAGGGAAAGCATATAGATGTGGGTGATGGAACTCAAGGCTTAAAAAAAATGCTTTTGAGCTCTATGGTCTCTTTTCGCTTACAAATCGGAAAAAAAAAACATTTCCGTAGTACAATTTTTCTTTAAAAAAGGGCACTTGTGCCTCCTGTAGTTTACAATTTTCTTCTATTTAAAAAATGGTTAAAAAAATTTGCAAAAAATATAAAACATCGGTCCAATTAGAACTTTCACCAAATTTAGTTAGTTGTTTCTAACTTTGGCAGGCTGCCAAATTTAGTTGGTCTGCTAAATTTCTATGGCTCTATAAAAATGTATGGTTTGGGTGGGATTCGACTCCCAGCCATTTTAGAACCAAGTGCCTAATCAAAGCTCATTGACCATGTGAGTGGCCAAGCTACTTAGGCATGCATGGTAGTCTTATTTATTTTATATAACTATAGGCACTTGAATTGTTTTTTTTTAAAAGAACAAAGGTATGGGTTGGAACCCACAACCTCATAGCATGAAGGCCATTCGCCTAACCAAGTGGGCAACTTTAAGCTTTGTAATATTCAAATGAATATAGGTTCTTTAAATTTAAACCTGTTAACTTAAACCTCCAAACACATTTTGCTTGTAAATTTAGTAAATTTAGGCATGTTTTTTATTGGTATCTACCACCGTGTTTTGCATGTGAAAGTTTCAACATGAGCTAATTCAACTTTGACTCCACCTTTGCAAATTTTCCATCACTCTTTACTAATAAGGTTCAAACTTTTAGACAAACCATAGTGTATTTTCAGATCTGATGGATTGCGTCAGTCTTTGAAGAGACCATTGATGAATTGGGCAGGTGTCTCAGAGCATTCAAAAAATTCTGCCCGTAAATAGCTTTTATCCGCTGCTTGTTGGGTACATCTCTTGTCAGAGAGAGAGAGAGCTTTCGCCCTTTGGGCTTTTCCAAAGGCATTCACAGCCTTACTAGGCTGATAGGGCTTTAAAAATCAATCAGATTCAAGCTAAAATCTGCCAAACTCCCCACTAAAACTTTAATTTTTTTAAAAGAGTTCCTAAACAAGAGTTGCATCCAGGCTTGGGCCTGTGATTGCTCTCCGGAAATTGAAATTTTCTTAATTGCTTCTGCAAATGTGCAACTACTTTTTCTGCGAGTGCCAGAGTTGGAAAGACAAGACTGACTGCGGGGAGGCTGACGGCAATTCTGGCTCACCCTTGTGCTCAAACCCTCACAAACTCTATAGCTCTCTACAACTTCCTCTTCCTCTCACATGAGCAAAACCTCCCTGCTATGATACCAAATGTAGTTGCACAAACAGAGCGAAGCCTGATCAGTTTTATTAATCTCAAAACTAAATCATTACAATCAAAGGAGAGAGCTCCAAAGTTTATACGCTTTGAACAGCTTCTATCCATTCCACGGGAAGCGGATCAAATCTCCTAACGTTGGCAAATATGCAAAAATAGCATATTGCCCCTAACTGCCCATGATTGCCCCTGCTGGAATACATCCAGGAACAAACAAGATAGAAAATCCTCCACTGATCTAGGTATAGACAACTAAGAGTTCTAGAAAAAATGATTTAAAATTTACAATTAATTTATTTATATAACTCACCTACATGGTGAATTAAGCCTAGGTTTATCCCAACAGATCTGACAAGAAACCTAATTTGAAGATGAAAAAATTGGGCAGCATGAAAATCATCAAAACATGTTCTCGAGAAACAAAACAAAAGAACAGTGCCCATGTTTTACATTAACAAAAAATACCAGCAGTTTCTTATCAAATAACACTGTTCTCAATAGAGAACATAAATTTTGGAGTCTCAATCTTACAATCTGAAATGATCAACCCAAATGCAGTTGACACTGAATCGTGACCATGATAAGATTTTGAAGATGTTTATTATTATACTCTCTTACATAACAACAGACACAAATAAAAAGCCAGCAAAGAATGATCAAGACAAAGTAGTTTAAAGCAATTACAATTGTAGTTGTCTACATAAAATCAAGCATCAGATCATCAATATTTGCAGTTTCATAAAAAAATAGCTTTCAAAATTTGTGATTAATATCTATATACCTCATTTTCACTCAGTTCTCGAGATAGCAGTGCATCTTTTGCCTCCAAAGACTCTTGTGCGGAGCTTTCCTCTTCCTTCATTTTGTCTGCTGCTGCTTTGATTCGTTTTAATTTAATTGCAGCTTTACTTTGAAGTTCTTCAGTGTCTGCTGCTTCTAGTAAAGCCTCTGCAGAATCCAAGTCACCCTGTGCCTTTGTGGAGGCTTCAATAGCTCTTTGAACAGATTTTTCAGCAGATACCACTCCTTTTCTTAAGTCAGAAATGCGATTGTAAGTTTTGTCAAGAGCATTTCTTAAAATCTGTTCAAACCAGGCAACCAAACATCTGTGTTAGACAGCAAATTGAAACCTATATAGCGATAAAGGGTATTTAGGTTGCATGCATTAACTGAGAAAACTGTGATCAAATTGTTTACATTCAAAAGGTCTGAAAGATATGAAGCAGAGAGAGAGTGGTATACCTCCCATGGGCGGTCTGAAGTATGGAACTGTTCAACATTGGCGGGAGAGAATACCCAACTCACAATTGATAAATTAGAAACAATGCGATATACCATCATCCGGTCAATAACAATAGCAGCCATTTGAGTATTATTTTGAAACATTTTAGAAGATTCTTCTATTATTAGCATCTCATTTGATTGACCGGCACCCAGTTTGCTTATTACTTGTCCAAATCGCTCCAGTACAGTGCACAAATGTGTGAAACTCTTAGATCCAATATGAAGAAGTGTTTGAACAACCACATCAACTGAAACATTATGCCCGTGTACAGCAACAATCTTCTCCTCCACCCAAGAAAGAATTTCACGAGATGTTTTTTTATCCTTTACCAAATTATTTAACTCTTTAGAAAGAGTGAATTCCACTTCAGACTGATCCCCTTCACGATCTCGACTATATTTGAAACATGATCCTTCTTTTGGTGGGAGGAGATCTTCTAGACCTGCAGCATTTTGTATACTCTGCAAGATATTTTTAACTCAGTATGCCATCCTGGAGAGATGTTAAATTAATACTTTCCCTAGAACAAATTAGAGTCAAAAGACAAATAAATTAAATGAAATAAAGAGAACATGAAACCATTTCGAAAAAACCACAGAATGGAGATCCTTCGAAGGATAAAGTTAAGGACAAATTTTAATGTCTTCGGGTATGCCACAGCCAAACATCGTAACAATATTCTTAAATTACCAACAAAGCCATAACTAAAGTTGAAAGTTACATAATGCAATATTTTTGGATTCTAGGTGCCCAGGTGATTGGTGTGCAGAAAATTGCAATATATATTTAAAAGAGATCTACAATATTAAATATATATATATACAAAAAATAAAATAAATTTAATAAATTGTCAAGAAGATTTGGGCCACACAGAATTTCATACGCAAGCTTAGGTTTCGTTTACACGGGATCTTAGATACCTTGTAGTAGAAGCATCTAAAAGTAGGGGTCAAACCTATGATAACGCATCAACTTAATCCCGCTTCTGTGTGTTGCCACAGGGTAATGTATGGATCCAGGCCCACCCCATGGTCTGTAGGAACTCAACTCTATTGATTACATTTAGGAGAATGTGAAGGAGTTTGGGGGCATAAAAACTATTACAATATGTCAATAACCAATAAACACGGTGCTGGGAATGAGCTGGTGCGATCTGGTTTTCCCTCTCGATATTTGCATACAACCAATTAATATAGGGATGAGTTTGAATAATTGCATGGCACTGAGGCCCAGGTAACTGCTGTTGGAATGAGCATTTATTTAGAGCTGCTGCATTAAATTGCCCTGAAATGAATAAAAAAGAAACACAGCGAGTCAATCACCTTCTCCATGAAGACGAGTGGGGACATTTCATTTTCATTTGACTGACAATAATGAATTTATAGAGGGCAGGCAGAATTTGGAATGCCGCAGGGTCATTCTGTACCTCTTTCGTCGTATGTCTAACGAGGAATTGTTTGCAAGATGGTGTGTGCTTTACACTCATACTAGGGTTTGGGTTCCAAATATGTTTGCCTGTTGTTCAATTTTGACATGGCTGCCCACAGGACCTACAATATGGCACACGGAATATTTGCTTTCTTTAGTGTATATTGTTTGAATCTGGAAGATAAGGTGCAGATTCACTACCCACTCTGGTTAGAATTCCTGGCAATGCCATCTGACTTAAGACCATTTGTGGATTTATTTGCTGCCCGCTTTGGTAAGGTTCTCATTCTGGATGGCAAACAAAATTCCTTCCATGCTAACCCAAGAATTTGCGTTGAAGTAGACCTTTAAACAAAAGCTCCCTCCAACAATAACTGTTATGACAACTGATGGTGTACATGAACAAAAAATGTGATACTTGAATCTCCCAAATGCATGTTTTGCATGTCAAGCTCAAGATTACAATATCCGTGATCGTCCTCAACATCGTTTTCCATCAAAAATCTCATAGAACACTGCTGTAGTAGAACCTAACGGAAAAACACTGGAATGTGAAAGTATTGAGCAACCCAATAAGAATAAGGCTTCCGCTTCCCAAAATCCGATCCATGCATCCAAAGGAAGAAGGAACCAAAAACACTTTCGCTTTAGAACAAAGTTTGTGGTTTATGTGTGGTGTATGCTCCCAACTTAGATACAAATCCTATTCAGCTTTGGGACTGGCTGCATTCATCCTTACCAGTAGTGGAATGGGTTGTTGGGGGAGATTTTAATATGGTAAAAAGGGGTTGGTGAGAGTTGGCTGCTATACTTGAAGCAATTTCAGTAGAGGAAGTGAGAATATACAAGCCAAACTAGACAAGTTTTATGGACCTCAGGATATACTTTTTTCCGGTACTTCTGGACCAATTCACGTGCCAAAAGGTGAAGCTGGATCAGATCATATTCTTATTTAGACATTCATCTCTATAGGTATTTTTGAGGATGACCAGCATTTCTCTTTGTTTAAATTGAATGTTTATCATCTTCAGTCATCTGACTTCTGACCATTGGTCCATCACATCTGGAATTTGATGCCTTGTCCTAATGGAACAGGATGGGTGTTGTGGTGGGGGATTGTTATACACGTAACAGTTAAATTCATTCATGGTTGGGGACGAATGATACCTCGGCAATGTAGAAAAACTCTTCAAGAAGCTAGAGGCAATTGGTAACAGCTTGTATCTCATTCAAAGATCTACATAGTGAATCATTACATGAAGAAGCAACTTGATTGGAGAGTATAATTTGCCATTATGAGAACATGTAGCATGTGGAGCTCACACTCAAGCCCGTTTGCAGTGAATTCAAGAAGGTGATGAAGGGTCTAAAATTTCTTTGATAATTTGAAAAAATTCATGGTGTATGTAGGTCAGATGGCTCTCTAGAAGAGGACTCTGCAGGGATTAGAATACTTTTTCACCAACATTTTTAGAAAATCTTTTCACCATATTCAACATCGTCGGAGATTATAAAAGCAAGAAATTACTGTCTGACACTGATTCCTGCTAAGGCAACTCTTTGTGATAGCATTAAACTAGAGACAATTTTAGAAAAGAATTGTATTTTGTTCTTTCCTCTATACCGAATGGGAAAGCTCAAGGTATTAATGGTCTACCCTGCAAAATTTAAAAAGAATTTTGAGATAATAGTTGGAGATGATTTCAACCAGTTGGCAAGGAAAGTTTTTTGTTTGGGATCACCATCAGAATTCCTTAATCAAGGATTCATCAAACTCATCCCCAAATTCTCTGCCAGGGATACCATAGGAGGATGGAGCTCTATTATCTTTAAGTGTAGCGTACAAAATTCTAGGTAAGGATTCGTCTCTAATAATAAGAACATCCTTAGTCGGATTGTTTGTAGAGAGCAAATGGACTTTGTTCAAGCATGGTTTATTTTCAACACTATCTTATCTAGCTGTTAAGCACTGGATTAGGTAAAAGAGATGGGTCAGCAAATCCTCTTCCTCAAAATTGAAATTGATAAAGCATATGCTAGAATTGATTGGACTTTTATTATTGAAATACTCAAACTTCTTGGCTTTGGGATGAAATTTGTGAAAATGGTAAACACTTTGTTTTTCTGTGCTTCATCGTTTGTTGTTGTCAACAATGTTCTCTCCCCAAAGATTGCACTGCATCATTCAATAATACAAGGTTGACCACTTGTACCTTATCTCTACATCCTCACAGCTGATGCCCTATGCTATTTGTTGGAAGTTGCATGCGTTCATAACAGGGTAAATGGCATTTATTTACCTAATGGCTCACAAATGCTAAATAATCATTTTGCTGATGATTTACTCCTTTTATTCAAGCAGCACCGAGTTCCATAGCCAGAGCAATGAAATGCTACTATCCCATGCTTCTAAGCTCGGAAGCTTAGCAAAAATGGAATCTTTGCATGGAAGGATTTATGGAATGTTAATGCATGAGATCAAAGGATTGGAGAACCCTAGCTAGAGATTTTGCATTATAAAATGCAGATCGCCTGGCCATTAAGGATATTCAAAACCTTATCCCATAAGAAGAATTGTTTAAACTAAACCTGGAACTAAAAGTTCCCATCTGGTGAAACTGGCAATGGATTCTGGACATCCTATTTATCAGTATGATGCACATCAGTTCTATCAGTTGCTATACCAGAAATGACATCTAGCACCTTTTCTTAATCTAAGATGGATTGCTTCTGATGTTGAGTCCTAATGGATCCGTAGATTGCATAGTGTTTGGAAAATAAAAGTATCTTATAAATTAAGGGTGTTTGTGTGGCTTGTAATATACTAGGGGCTGCCTACAAAATCTCAGTTATCAAAAAGTGGCCTCTGAAATGGTTTGTGCCTCAATTGTGCTAAATTAAAAAATTGTTAAGCAGCTAATGTGGGAGTGCTCATTTGTGAGAGCTTGTTGGAGGGAAGTTCAGACTTGAATATCACTAATGTTCCAGGAACACCTTCATTGGAGGGGAAGCCTTGTTGGGAGACTCCAACATGCTTATTCAAGGTCCATTCAGCAGTACATGGCACTATATGCGAGTTGCTGCTCTATTTATTCTTTGGAAACACAGACGTAATCATGAATTCAGTGAGGAAGTTGGTAATTTGGAGGAATGCTGGCATGCTCGGAAGGGTGAAGTCAGAATGCAACTCCTAGCAAAAGGACATCTTTTTTCTCAAGAAAGCTAAGCAATTTGACCCTGGAGAATATTCTGATTTACTTCCACTTATGGTTGTTTTAAGAAAAGTATAAACTTTCGTGTACTTATCCCTATACATTTCCTAATTCTTTTGTACAGGCCTTTGTTGTAATTATTTTTCTGTTATTATATGAATCATATATTGAAAACTTTTTTAAAAAAAAGAAAATTGTTGGGATGGAAACATCTTAATATTTAGGAGAATATCAAGTGATCCAGAAAGATCTCAGGCAGAACTGTGGTGTTGCTTCGTAGAGGGATCTAACATTATGTGGAGACTCGCCACCATACCGCACACACATGGACATTTCACAAAGTCCTAATTCCCCCTCTGCAATCTGAGACATTGACTAGTTCGCAGCACCATGTCATTGCTTCACAGAATGACCTGACTTCACCAATGGGTTGAGCATCATACAATGCATGTGTCCACTCCGCAATGTCCTAACTTCTCTCTGTGCTATCTGCTCAGATCTTCAACTCTGCACTATCAGTACTATCCTACGTATGTCATGTCCCCTATCTAAATAAAGTCTAAAAAGTAATAATATAACTTCAATGTCAAGAAGTGACTTTATAAAAGAAACTTATGTTATTATTATTAAATAAAGGTGAAATTTCTATTTTAAGTAAACTCAATGATTAAATAGAAAGTCCCTTTATTAAATAAAGTTAACGCCGGAAGTGTTGGGGTCACTTGGGAGATATCTTTTGTCTATTATCTCTCTCCTTCTGGGAATTGTTGAACAATTTGCTTGTTTGGGCATTCAGAATGAAAACCCTCCATTGTATTCATCACTAGATGAGAAAAACCCTCGTTGTGATCAAATTTGAGGACGGAAACCTTCATTGTGATCAGATTTGAGGATGAAAACCCTCAATATCTTCTTGGTGGCTTCACTCAGGGGTCACATTTGAGTGTAATTTAAGATCATCAGAGCTAGGGCACATCTATTTTCAATTTATATCAGTTGGCAGTTCAGCTAGGGCATATTTTCCACTTATTCCAGCTTCAGACTAAGTTTCAAGCGAAGAAATTCAGCCAGTGGAGAGACAATTCACCAAACTTCAGTCAAGGGAAGCTAGGGCACGATTTGCAGCCATTTCGAGGGCTGTCTACACCCCTTCGGATTTCAGATCAACATTTAGGGCATCAACAGCGGGCAGAATTGCTTTGTTTTAGTTTGTAACGTCTCCTTTTGGTCTCCTCTTGTCATCTAGAGGGTTTTTTGTGAGAAAATTGTTGTAATCTTCTGCACGTATTTTTCTTGTTTTATGGTGTGAAAATAAATAAAAATAAATTCAGACTTTGGTTGGAAAAATTATTTTTCATCATCTACTTGTACCAAGAGGATTTCTAGATGCTTTGGGCCTTCTAGGTATTTTTGTACTGTGATTATTTGAAAAATAAAGGAAGACTTCCAATTGCTGTATTTTTTGTCTTACAGGTTTGCATAAAAATCAGATTGTTGTCATATTTTGTATAAGGGTTTTAGGGAAATTCCAGAATTTCTTAGATCTGTTCCGAAAGGGACATTACAATGTAGTTATGCAGTAATGCCAAAAGTGGACGCTGGACTGAGGATTAGTTATGAAACCCAACATTTCATCTTCTCCCTTAGATATTAAAACATGTTTCTATTCTTGATGTAAGTAAGCCAGTTATAGTTATTGGATTGGACTCAAGATTACATTGACATCCTACATCCAACCTCTTGGATCTTGTACAAGACTTTTCCTACTGTTTTTGCATTACAATTCTACATAAGGTGTCTTACTCCTGTTTTCTTTCTTCTCTGTTGCATAAGTACTATAATATATCCTTTGGCCTCTGTCACTTAATACACATTTCTACATATAACTGATCTAGACTCACATTAAGTGCATCGCCCACCGGGTCTCTTCCTAGGCCCCGGATTAAGGAGTTTGAGTGGAGAAAAGATATTGCTGAGATGGAGATATAACAATGTGGCTTGTAGTGTCAAGGATATTGAATTTGTCAAGGCTTTATATTTCAAGCGCTCAAGGAAGTTCCACTTTCCCCACATGACCAATATTGCAAAGACTCGCTCGCACATTCAAGGATTTCGCTCCACATGACTGTGACAGATACTATGTCAGAGCAGCTTCTATGCAAATGACGATCTACCTGCATAGGGGCATTAGTGATATGGTCTAGGTTTATTGTAACAGAAATATTTGCTTAGATATGAAGAATAATAGACCAACACCAAATGATAGAAAAAAAAAGTGGAATGTTGGAAATATATGTCTAAACCACATCGAGCGGGCAACCTCCACAACCTTACAATAAGACTAAAATACGCAATATGATGATCAAGTAATAACCCCTACCTCCTATATATAGCCTACTTAGGCTATGCTTATTCCATGGGACAACCCTACTAATAATATGACAACCTAGAAAATGTTATATGACAAGGTAAAAGGTTATGTTAGCCAAAATTCGACCAAAAATATCGCAATATACGTTATAGGTTAAATATCACGCCCCCTTTTTCAAACAAGTGTTGTCCTCAATGTTGATAGCCTCTAGAAGCTTGGGTATCAGATCTTCGTTCTCCGATATTGCGTCCTCTATCAATAGGATCTTCCACTGGATATGATCCTTCGTGATCACCCACAGTTGCATCCTCTTGAGTTGAGTCTGGATAATTCCCTCAAATTCCAAGATGGATATTCCTTTTGACTTAATCATAGTGACTCTATCTAGATAGGAATATTCTTACCAAAATCAGACACCTGATATACTATGTGTATTTTTGTTGACAGAGGAAACTTCTTATGTTGAGTGTATTCCTTGACTACTCGAATTTTCGGTTGTAACTTCAAGGAGTAGGTAGCGTATAGCAGCTAGGAACCACAAAATGTCCTAAATGGAGACCCTTTTGAAGAAGTGGCTCTTATAGGCGGTTGCTCCCTTGGCATATCCTCAACTACTACTAAACAGTTTCACCCCTTCTTGGAAATCTAGGGATAATTGCACTTTTAAAGACTTTTCTTCCCTTGAAAACAATTGTGTTGTAGGCTTTATTGATCGCTTGTTGAGCCACATTTGCATTTGTGAGAGCTTACCATATGCAGTGTCTTATTGTGCAACCTTCTCAACTTAATCATCTTGCCTTCCATTTGAAAATGCATGAATGATTCCTAGAAGTTCATCTCAATCGTACCCAAGGTTGTGAGCCATTAAACTCCCCATACAATATCAGCTCCTCCCATAAAAATGGAAAAAAATAAGGCTATTCAACAAATAATCCCTCTATTGAGTTTAATATTATGGTATTTTCTTAAACACTTTAGAATACTCCCATTTACAATCATGACCTGAAATTTGGGTGTTTAAGTTTGAGGCCAACTTATCATTGATGAAATTTTGAGTACTATCCAAGTCAATCAATATGGTCACCTTTCGTGTTTTCAAGAAACCCACTACCTTGAGAATTTGAGGGGTGCCAACACTAGAAAGATGGCAAGATATAGTTGGTTGGGACTCTCCTAACTTGAGATCATTATAAACCTCTACTCCGTTTTTCTTTCCTTTCCTCTTTGTTGATGACCTCAATGTAGAACAACTTTTCGACACATTTGTGTCCTCAATTATATTGTCACGGTTAAAACACAACCCTTCACCATATTATTCAATTTGTTGATGTGTCAACCTAACAAGATGTAGGAATGACAGTGCGAAGGAGCTATTGTCTCTACTACTAGTGAAGGTATGTCCATTTGGTTGATCATTTCTCTTTCCTCTTCCTTGCATGTGAATACCATGAACTCGGTTACCAAATTTTGATTTAAAATACAAACATTGAGTTGGTTGCTATCTTTGGGCCCACCTAAAAACAAATAATTCAAATTACCCTTTTTGATATTCTCTACGCACGGTTACAAGTTCTAGAATTGCTGAATATAATCCTTAATAGGTCCTATTTTATGTTGCTTCGCTAACTAGCTAAAGTAGTTCTCTATCGCATTGTTTGCAGAAGTGCATCTACAGTTCATCAGTAAATATTGACCAAATAACAATAAGGCACACAACAATCAACACCAAATGAATTTTTGAAGTTCCAAATACAAGAATGCCAATACCACCCTCTACGCAAATGGAGCTTGATGTATACCAAAGAAAGTTTCTATTTGATTGACCTAGGTGACCGGATCACTCCCAGCAGATTAGCATGTTTCAACCACCTGTATTGGAGCATGGCGGGATTTGAGTCAATGTTAGGTTTGGATTTCGGTTGCTTGGAGACCCTATGTGACTAGGCTAGGAATTGGTAAACTAGTGATGTGCTTGAAGATTAGTCAAGGGTGTTGTGACATTTGCAATCTGTAACATGAATTCTCCTTTTAATGTGTTCATTCAATTGCTAGAATCATCCAATTTGTCGATGACCGCACCCTAATCTGTTTTTTCACCATGCTTTGCACATCTACTTGGAATTCGTCCACCAATGAACAAACTTTAACTTGAATGTGGAGAATATGAATTTCACCTTTGAACAAACTATGACCAAATGATTTCAGGGTAATGTAAGCCTTATTGCCAAAAAATCAAAAAACAGGCCCCAACTAATCTTGTGCAAACTTTTCGAAAATGAAAAGAAATCATAAAAATCCTAAAAAATAACGGAGTGTGGAGTGAATTTGTGAAAAACCGCAAAACAACTCCTGCAAAACAGATCATAGAACACTAAAATTTGGACTGAAACTTTAATAATTATCTAATTTTAGTTTTAAAAATGTATAGAAAATTTCCCCATTGTTTGCGAGATATAGACAAATCTTCAAATTGGGGTTTCAAGTTTCAACCCAATTTTTTCCCAAATCAAAGCTACTAGAATATAAGGCTTACCTTTTATAATAATGTCAATATTAGTTATGTATTAACTAATGTTCAATAGTAACCTCCTCAACCATTTGTAACTATTTCATACATAACAAAATGACAGACACACGATCTATGAAGGTGCATTCCAGTTCCTCTTCATTCATTTTCTGCTAACATCTTCTAACATTGGTAACAGAGCCATTTGTGCTCGGAGGAGCTCGAGATCTGAGGGCACGAACTGAGGATGAATAAAAGTTGAAGAGGTCAAAAGACGTCTTGGGCACGTTCAAAACAGAATATGAGTACAAAGATTGAAGAAGGGCATGGGATTCGTGCAAAAATTTCAACAGTCGGTGCAGGAAGGAAAGATCACCAATGTAAGGCACAGAGGACATCATTAAAACAACAAGGAATAAAAATACAATCACGACCTACACCCTCCTTTTACATTCAACAACATCCTTTCAAAATCATGAAATGTACTATGATTCACAAGTTTTGACAGGAGAAAAACACAGTGGGGAGAAAGAGAAAATGTAGATTCAAGTGCACAAAACACCATTCGCCAATATTGTTTTCTAAATTTTCATAGCTGTTTGCAAGTAGAGGTCAAAGATTCATGTCAGGGCACGGGATGGCTAGAATAAACCTATATTTTCGAGTTAAATTAGTCTAAATCTTCTACAATCTGTAAAACATGCAAAATCGTCTACAATCTAACGCCGTGTCAAAGGGGAAAACACCGAGAGTTCAAGCCACTAAGACCTTTGAGGGAAAACAAGGAGACACAAATAAATTTGGATGTTATTTTGGAGACATGAGGACAAGAACATAGTCAAAGACCAAGGGCATAGACCTACCTAGTACAATTTCATTTCTTTGTTGTATCAACTCAATTTGAAACTAAACAACAAAATTAAAAACCCTCTTTACATTAATTTCTGAGTTAAAATCGGAATACAGAATTGTATTTCTCTCCATTGCATTTATTTATGTGCTTAAAATCAAAATTTCTAAATATAGATTGTCACTTTTATTTTGTTGCATTAAGTTGAGGTCGGAAATTAAAATTGGTGTGAAAATGGCAAACATTCAAAACCTCGTTCTAGAGGCACAAAAGTTGATGGGTCAAAACTATAACGTTGAGAGTCATAAGATTCTAACTATTGCCAAATATGTTGACTCTAATAAAATAATACTTAGCACAAAAGGAGGGCCGGTTATAGCCATTTTTGAAGATCCATTGGATGCTGAAAATGGTGAAGAATATGTAGTTTAAAGAAGCCTGCACTTTAAAGACAGGAAGGGATCTAATATAGATGAAGCTAAGCATAGATGGCTACCCAGTTAGTTCACGAATTTGTGGCTATTGGGAATTATACCCTTACAAGGGTCATGAGACAGCTTGATGGAGAACCAGCTCAACATGGATGGTTGTCCAATAATTCAAGAGGTTCGTAAAGTTTGGGAAGGTGGAATCCAGAAACACAGGAATTCTACTGAGGTACTGCACCTTTATAAAGGTTACAAGGTAGTTTGATGGAGTGCTAGCTGATCCAAGACTTGTTTTCAAACAAAAATCTTACGAACAATGTGGTCTTTGTTTGGTTCTGTTGTTCCAATTTTTTGTCGGTGTGTTTGTTTTTGCTTTTTGTACAATAAGTCTTGAGAGGGGGTATTAGAATACAAGGCTTACCTATTATAATTAAGTCATTATTAGTTATGTATTAACTATTGTCTATTTGTAACCTCCTCAACCGTTTTGTAACTATCTCTTGCATGATAAAAATGACTAACACACATATAGGTTTCTCTTCATTCATTTTTTTATTCACGTCTTCTAACAGAAGCTTTGATACCACTTGTACTGAAATTACATGGATAAATAAGCAATAATGGCAAGACACCAAATGATAGAAGAAAAAGCAGAAAACTGGAAATATATTACCAAGCCACTTTGAAGGGGCAACATCCACAACCTTACAATAGGAACAAAATAAGCAATATGATGATCAAGTACTAACCCCTAGCTCCTATATATACCCTACTTAGGCTATGTTTACTACATAGGCCAACCCTACTAACAATATGAAAACATAGAGAAATGTGACATGATGAGATAGGAGACTATGTTAGCCAAACATATCCCAATAAACGTTATAGGTTAAGGGTGTAGCATTTATAAATCTCAAAAGTCTCGCCCTAGCCTACCCCTCACCACATTAATGGCACCCCATAACCTCAATTAGGTATGCATGATAAATATCTAATACATGTGATCCACAAAATATTTGACTTTCTTTTGAAACCAAATGAATTCCCCCTAAGTGTCCAATTGGTTTTATGTAATGCTAATGAGGGACTTAGGTTCAAATCCCCCTCACTGCAATAAAATGTCTCCAAGTGATTTTATGTAATGCTAATAGGGGATCTAGGTTCAAACCCCCCTCACTGCAATAAAAACTATTCATCGAGTTTTATGTAATGCCGTTCAGGGACCTAGGTTCAAATCCCCCACTTCAATAAGGTAGGTAACTATAGTGAATATGTGGAGAGGTTATAGTGCACAGCAATAATGGGGAACAATTGAGTGTGCCCCTATTTTGCAAATCTAAAGAATGTGGCTCAAGCTTGGCCCATGCTGCTTTAAAGGCATCCCATAATCTCACCCAAGACTTGCTACCAAAATAAAAGAATTCACCATAAAGTGCTAAAGGTGTCACGTCATGACAATACTTATGTACATTATACATCGCTAGCATGCTAAGAGAAGTAATGGTTCAATGACATGGATTTCCAAAGCGAATATTTGCAACACATGCCTAAAAACGTAAGCTAGTAACGAAATAGGGAAACTACAAAGAAAAGAATGCATATACATGATAGTCAATATACCTGCTTAATTTTGTCCCAATAAGATAGTCTAACTTCCCTCTGAAGTACTTCTTGTACAAAGACGCGTTTAGCAGACCACTTTGGAAGATCCAAAACATGCAACCATTCTTCCCATGGCCAGATAAACTGAAAATTTGATCTGCCACCACAAATCAGGAATACCATATAAACAAAATATTATTTCTTGACTCTATTTCAAGGCATCTTTGACTTTCAACACTTCAGAAGTAGTATAATGATCAAAATTGGTATGAACCTGAATAAATTATATAAGAAACTGAAGCTAGATTGTACGAAAAATATAATGCATACTTATTCAGAAAAAAAACAAAGCCTTTTGGGGGACATTATATGGCATGCCTCAGGCTTTCAGTTGGCAAAATTGAAGTAAAATCTGAAATATGCACAGAATCCTAATTTCTAGAGTTTCTTATATATCCCATACTTACAAGTGCTGCGAGAGCCAAAGGACAAGGCGAGTCCTACACTCAATGTCTAGATCATCCACCCTATCAAAAAGGGCACGTACAGCTTCAGCCACAACTGCAGGGAAAGCTCCAGGAAGAGCCTGTCCATTATAAATTAAGCAGACATACTGTATGAATTAATCTACTATCCATGCCTATAATGAGTTAGAGGGTAGCAAAAATTATCTACGTAGTTTAGACCAATTATAATTCAAGGAATGTGCAAAAATAACCCATTACATTACCTTGCAAAGATCAATAATCACCAAGGCATAATAACATCCCTTGAAAGGTGGGTTGGGGAGTAAAAGAAGCTGCAAAGAATCAATCGCTCTAACTCTTGAATAGATTTTCAATATAGTAACAAAAACCACAGTATATAATATCAATCCATTCATTCATGTGTGTGTGTGCGTGTGTGTATATTGAAAGATGTAAAACATATGGTTAAATAGCTCAGAGAATGCATTTATGTAAAAGAAACCACTGCAATAACTAGATAAAGTCAACATCTAATCCAAATTCTATCTTCCACTTAACCACGTTATGTACATATATATGTTCATAATCTTAACAATATCCACACATCATAGCAAAATCCAAACTAACACTCTATTTGCATATAGGAAAAGTAGAAACTTGAAGGAAACTAAATATCCCTATTCTGGAAATGCATGGAAAAATAACAAACTGAACCACACCCCAAGATTTGGAACCAGCTTAATGTCTCGTTCAATTTTTATTTTTGACCTTAGATATCATTTTGCAGAATATGGGAAAATGGCACACGTAGCAAACAAACAGTGTTCAACACATGGGGCAAGAGGCTAGAGGATGAGAAGCCCAAAGGGGTGGATTATGTTCACCAATCCTACCCTAGTAACAAATGCTTACAGTGCTTGTGTGCTAAGTGGGTCCCTTTGCCTTGTGGTTATTACCAAAAAGACACGAGGAAAAATGGCATTACGTTAATTACTACTCATTGTGATCATCTTAAGATGACTCAAACACACACAAGTAAAAATCCCACAAATATCAATAATCAGCATTCAACACATTATAAGCTTTAATAGGATAATGCTTATGTTGAGCTGGTTGACCTTACTAGACTGAAGCATGCACTCTGGAGCAAATATAAAACATTGCTTTAACCACACTATCACAAATCATGCTAGCTCTCTGGGTTCATATGGCCAACATATCAGTCATGTTTATTTGAACCATCCCACTGGATATTTTGGAGGTAAACCAAGACTTTGATGTGTAAATAATAGTCAACATCTTGCAATACTTTGTTTCTGATTACTAGATCATTCCTTAATTTACATTATGAGAGCGTGCATCAAAAATCCAGTGTTCCACATTGACTGGAAAGCAAAATTAAATGCATGGACCTTGAGCAATCAATTCCCAAACCGCTAAGACTGCGAGAATTCCAATTACCTAATATCGTCCACTAACACCATTTGGGGAAATATTTCTAGTATACACCATTGCATTTCTAGAATTTGGGAGCATTTCCAGCATACAGCATTCGGTTTCTGAAAATGCAAACAAGTTCACAACACGGCTCAGGACAATCCTAAAGTTGTACGATGGGCGTCATGTGGTGGAAATCCATTTCTATGAAATCGTTTTAAATGTTCTGCCTGCTGCCAATTGTCACCAGGTCTTGTGGAAAATTTGCAGTCTCTATAAGATGTGGATACGAAATTGTGAGACTGTTGATCCTACAAAAGAGGACATGTTTATCTGTGACTATTCCGTGAACGATCAACTATGTTCACTTCAGATAGAACTAGTCAATTGAAGTATCGTTTCATCTATGTTTTACGAGGAAAACACAAGTCGTAGCATAGAGTTGGTAAGACTAAGAACAAATGCAGCAGAGGCGGAAGTTGTCAGAGCCATAAAAAAATGTATATTGTGTCAAAGCAGGTTGAAACTTTATAGGTGAGTTCCCAATATGGTATCCAACGTCTCCATCTAGTTTCAGGTCAAAATTGATTTGTTTGATCTCTCAAATGTGTTGCCATTGGTCAGCGGTATTTTAGATATAACTCAGTCATATGGGGTCTAAATGATCTGAAATTCAAACTCAAGCATTCTGACATTATATCCATGTGCCCACAAAAAATAAGGTCAATATTTTTCTCTTTACCCCATCAAATAGAATGACAACATAAAGTGTGTTTCAGCCATAATTCGGCCATACGATGTCATTTTGGGCTGTATTTTAGTGTGTAGCATCTGGACACATTCCTAAACACACAAATAAAGAGATTATTTAGTTTTAAAGGTAAATTTTGGAAATGATCTGTGGCGGAAATAAGTTTACAATAACGATTTTGGATTGCACCACGTCATCCATCATCGGGATAATTATATATTTGGATTACAGATTAGAGTTCCATATGTAGATAATCGTGCTAAGCAAACAAGGTGTGAATTGGGCTCAAAGCTTTAAATAGCAATAATTAGTTACCTAATTAACAAATTAATAGTTATTTATAAACTAGTCATTAACAAATTACTTTCATGTTTCAAAAAATTAATTAATTTATGTTAAAATCAATCAATTAGTTAATTGTTCCACTTAGGCTGTGTGACCTTCTATAACTTTGAGCATGATTGACTTTAGCTTAGGCCCTTGTCATTGTTGATGTTGATTAGATGTTTTCCAATCTTCAATACCTCCCCCATTTACCTTTTGTAAAAATGATGCTCCTTGGGAAAGACATCATCCACTTCCTCGACCCATATGTGGTACTTAATCTTGGTATAAATTGACTTGTGTGTCTCCCATATGCTAAGTCACAAGGTTCAAGTTTGACGAGGATAAAATTCAGTTTAAGTTCACCCGATAAATAATGTTTGAAAAAAAAAATCACCACTAAGTTTGAATAATAGAAAAATATAAAAAACATTTAAAATTAAAAATTGGAAAACATAAAAAATATATTAAATATAAAAAAATACAAAACATAAAAATTTGAATTTAATATGATAACAATTTAAATTTAAAAGAAATACATTAAAAAATTTAATAAACTTAACATTTTTATATATTAATTTTAAAATAGTATAAAAACAAACCTAATGAATACAAAATGTAATATAAAAAATAAAGTTTAAAAATAAATTTAAAAAACAAAATTATTGACCTAGGTTTTAAAACATAATAAAAGAAAAAATTAATAAAAGTAATAGTTAAATAAACTAATCTAAGGAATTAAAAACATAATATAAAAATAAAATAAAAACCCTATATTGAAAAGGCCACAAAACAAAAATAAAACGAATTTATAAAATAAAATAAAATGAATCACAAATAAAAAATAAATTAAAGCAAAATAAAAAATAAAATTACACACCAAACCAAAACAAAATAAACCCTACCTCTTTGCAACTTGGGCTCTTCACCACAGAGTGGGCAGCAGTAGTAGCGGTACCTCTACCCCTCTACAATCGATGCTCAAGATTCATGATTAAAATTGCAGCTTTGCAGCGCCTTTGTGCTTGCAACTCTTCTCCCATCACTCAGATCGAATCTCACGACTTTGAAGTTCAAAGCTCCTTCCCCCTGCGGTCATTTTTTGGTGTGCTTGTTTACCCTAGTTTTTTATACTCTTTCACTTATCTCTTAACCGTTCAGCCCTTTCCCACACAGAAAACTTCGTACGAACCAGCACGAATTACGACGAACATCAAGGGGCAGTATTTTGTTCGCCGAATTTCGACCTTTATTGATAAAGTTTGGCAAACCTTGTGACTTAGCCCATACGTATAGTCTTTGACAAGAGCACTAAATGAATTGAATTTTTATCTACCTTTCAATAATTCTGCAAACCCACTTGTGTATAGATTTGAATGATTTATTGTATAGAATTGTAATTGTCCACAATTTCCACAGATGAATCAAAATTGCCATGTAGCTGCTAATATGAGCAGGAGAAAATGTAATCTAACGGAGTAAAGGAGGCCATGCAATTCACAAAGTGATGGAGTCTTGGATAGATGAAATCTATTTGCTGAATAAGAGGAGTTGGATCATGTGAGAAAGATATATCCAGGACACTGAAATGCTTATTTGATGTCAGAAGCATACTCATCTGAATATTTATACACAAAATTTATAATTTGTATGAAATCTCCATGTGTTGAATAAATAGTAGATAGATAAGATAAATATATTAATGTCCAACAAATGACCACAAAAGTGGATCAACGGGACTACAAAGTACACGTGTCAATACAAAGCGAGAGAACCAAATGGTTCCAAAATGAAGTACAATGCAAAAGAGGAGCGATAGAAAGGAAGAAAAACGGGAGAAGGCAGAACTAATATGAAGGAACAGACATGCCGCGAACCCAAAACTGGGGGTGTGGAAATGCCCAAAAAGAAAAGAAAGAAAGAAGGCCCCAAGCGAGGCAATGAGGAATGCCTATCAGGAAGTGGAAAACCCAACTCTCCTAACATCTGAGGTTGACTGAAAGAAATTCTAGATAGAATGACGATCAAAAGAAAAGGCGATGAGATGTCAAGGCCCTCTAACATGTTGGTGTCTAGACAATGTGGTACGCCACAAGGACATGGTGGATCTAGTTTGTCTCCTAGTGTTGGAACTAGTATGATCATGTCGATGAGATATCGGGGAGCTGTGTATGGTCTCTTTGGACCGCATTGATCTGGAGGATAATGCAGAACTGGTATCAATTTTACGCTTAGTGCCTCTCACTGACGGTAGTACCATGAAAAAGGAGGTGATCTGCTGGGTAGAATCTAGTCTATAAGGGGTCTGAAGAGTGTGCTCACAAAGCCTCACGGCCTCCTACATGTAAAGAGTCCGGCACTTCTGGTCTTCATACATGAAGAAGTCAGAAAGCACCTAGGTCCTCCTGAAAAGGTAGAGAAACCTCCCCCTAATCTTGTAGTAAAGAGGGCAGCGGAAGACGAAGTATGATTCCGTCTCGACCTCTTGAAGACTGCAAAGATGGCAGATCTTGTCTGAACAATCAATTTGGTGATTTGTCTTGCACAAAAGCCTATGAGATCCCACTTTGAATTGGCCCAACGGGATGCAAAGAGTGTGCATCCAATGGCAAAGCATATACTGAGGGCAGGCAATAAAACCGCCACTAAGCTCCAAAAAGTGATCCGCATAAAAGGTCGTCTTTGGGTTTAAACCACCACGAGGGTTCACCCAAGTGGTGTGGATAAACTGCATGTAAATATCATCCCTAATGATCCTTTTTAGCTCATGTCTAGATGGTAGAAGGTGATCAGGTGCGTCCAAGGAATACCGAAAAGGAGGGAGATGGTTCATCTGTATACCCACGGATTCCAAGAGACCAAACAACTCACCATACTAACACTGACCACGACCTGGAGAATCAGAATGGGCAATAGTCTCTGATAAACAATATGCCAAGTATGGGTATTTGTCCCACCCATCCATTGAGTTAGTGTTGGCTAGATTTTCTGCATAGCTGAAAACCTAGGCAATCATGAGATAAATCTCCCTCATTTACTGGCGAGGCTCCCGTGTAAGATTTGTCAAGTAAATATGCTAGTATCTATATAGTGGTATTACTTTAACCATGCCACTCATGAACCATAGCTGTATAGTTTTACAACAAGTAAGCAGTTGTTAAAGAAAGGAAATATCTAATGAAGAAGGAAATAATATAAACACAGGAAAGAAAGAGGGAAGATGTGCAACCCAATCAATAGATAACAGAGTTGATTGCATGCACATAGACGGAACCAATAGATATTAACACACAGAATTATAAGCAAAGGCAACTTTTAGATCTATATCTAAAATAACACAAAGTTTATAAGTAGATCTGAGACAAAAATTTAGAAGCAAAATGCACCATGACACAAAGTTCACTGGAAATCTGCTCATTTCTATTCCTTTGCTTCAAATAGCTATCAGGGGTTTCAGCACAAAGTCTAGAACACAAGAATGCTGCTTACAAATTATGA
This sequence comes from Taxus chinensis, assembly GCA_019776745.2. Lineage (NCBI taxonomy): Eukaryota > Viridiplantae > Streptophyta > Pinopsida > Cupressales > Taxaceae > Taxus > Taxus chinensis. Next base: position 112,882,174 of record CM034146.1, read on the forward strand.
TCCTTTAACTCATAGGTTCTTCCTCTACTTATAGCATGTAGATGGGAAATTACAAATAGGAAGCTGTTAGTGAACTAGCACATGTGGAAGTTGTAAAGGAAACAACTATCAATCTCCCTCTTGGAACTCCTCTTTGCATGACATGCATGATTTGCAACTGAAAATAAAACCTTCTATTTTGCATGTCTTCCACCTATTTCCAAGTAGTTGACTTCTTCAAGTAATGGCTTTTAAACCAATCACTTAAGTTTTATAATTTAATTGATCACTCAATTACTTTGTCGGAGGAAATAAGAAAAAGAAGAAGAAAGAGGAAAGCCGCAGTCTTGTCCTTTTTCATATTCTGCATGCAGTTGATTCTTTTGCCTTTGATTCTCACTAAACTGGATCTGGAAGCGGCTGACTGTGATTTTGCTTATGGGTGTTGCTTTTGACTTGTCTTCCCTCTTATCCTTGAAGCTTTTGCAGTTCTTCTCCAGTACATGCATCAGAGCAATGTTTGACGTAAATAACTCATCATTTTTATTTTAATTGCATATGAGTAATTAAAAAATTCTGGAAAGCACTCCGGGTGAATGCAAATTCAATGAAGGCTTCAATTGAAAGATTGGGAGCACATGCACAAGATCCTGGAAGGAATTCTCCATGCACTGACTTCTACATGGGCTGCATTAGAAACAAGAGGATGAAGCCTTTGCAATTATGGATCTGGATCTGGATCTGGTCTGGTCTGCATCTAAATTTGGAAGCTATGCATGATTCTGCTAATCCTTTTCTTTCATCATGCTTCGCCATGGCCAGAGCAATGTTTGTCTGAGCAACTCTTTTTCTTTTTATTCAGCCAGAATTCTTTACAATTGGTGCAGATCTGAGAATTTCTTCAGATTCGGAAGATATATTCAATGTATTGGACATTGATTTAAGCTCCGGAGCATGAAAACTTGATTTTTATCGTAAAAATTTGTATATAAAGCCTGCTGCCCTAAAATTTGAGGCTTTGCTTGCATGCAAAGCACACATAAATATTTGTAACTTCACCTGGGCACCTGTAATACTATGCAAACAATTAATCATACTTAAATCAAGCTCTTTCAAACCTAGGTGCTAAACTTTGAAGCTTTCCGGCAGTGAAAACACCTTTTTCTGAGCAAAATTCCTCTTTTGGATGCCAAAATTGCCTGGGCTGCACTCCTTTGCTAAAAAATTAATAACTCCATTAATATGGCAGCCCATGCTTATATAACCTTGATCATTCTATAATTAATAATTGCCCTTCTTATTTCCGGCAATTAATTAATTAAAAATTATGTTTTTCTCTTCAATTTGGGCACCTATTTTGTACATGCTCATGGCTGCCATTAAATAAATTAAATTTATTTAATTTTAGCTTTCTACTTCCAGTCTACTTTGACTTCACACTATGCTTTAACCTCATGCGCCAAAAATAGGAATTAATTCCATCAATAAATACTTTAAAAAGTATTATTTCTCCTCTAGGTGGGTCGCACTTTTTTGCATGATAGAGGGTTGCATTAAATAAATTAAATATTTAATTTTAGCATTCTATTTCCAATTTCTTTTATCCTCTCATCCTACGTTGACTTTTTCTCATGTTTGGGTGTCAAAATTAGGAATAGAAACAATTAATAAATGCAATTAAAGTTATCCTTCTATTCCAAAAGGGGTCGCACTTTTTGACATAGCTGATTTCTATTTTTAAAAGTCAATTTCTAATGGGATTATTCACCCTGCACTACAGCTCCAAAAATCTCATGATCCACTTAAGTTGTTTGACTTTCATAATGGGATTTTTTACCCTGCAAGGTAGGTAAGAAATTCCCATCAATGCCTTAAGTGATTTTCTTTTATTTCACAATAGGAATTTTCACCCTGCAAGGCAGGTAAGAAATTCTCGCCTGCCTGCTGCCTTTGATTTTCCCATCATGACTTAAGTGAATTTTCTTTCATGGGAAAAAGTACCCTACAAGGCAGGTACAAAAATCCCACCTGCTTGCTGCAACCAAAAATTCCACCTACCTACAGCGACCAAAAATCCCATTACAACTTAAATCCATCCATTCCCAAAAATGCGACTTGCCTAGGAGAGGCTTTTTGTGCATGACTTCGTCTTTTTAGAGAGAATCTAACTTCCTGTGGCAAATTCCTTCTGGCATGACATCCGTAGATGATCTCCAGATACTCCAGGAAAGAAAACAGACTGAACTGGCAAAAGAATTGACCTAGGGGAATTTCACAGAGAAAAATACGAGAAAAACACAAAAACGAAAAACGTTGCCAGAAGTCACAGACAAAGCTCAGGATTCATTCCTGTGGAAACCCTACTGGTATATGGGAATATTGACATGTAAAACCTCAACAGGGTTAAACCAGAGCACAATTTTCCTCAAACAGGGCTTAAAATAATTAAATAAAAATTTCCTGCAGGCAAACCCCAGCGACAGAATATAACAATTTTGAGCATCTGGGCATTTGTCGAAATTGGCTTATATGACTCTCTGGGAATATCTTGACGCAATACAAGCATCTTCTGGTAATAAAAACACAAAAAGACCCGTTATTTTAAAAGAATGAAAATTTTAAACATGGGGTAGTCTCAGATTTCAGGGTAAAATCTGGAGACACCAGTTAGCAAAGCCCCAAATGCGGTGTAGGAAAGAGATCAAACCAAAAATGGTCTCCAGCCTAAAAGGAAGGGCCCCAAATTCAGCCAGAATGATGTGTTGAGGCACCGTGGGCTTCCACCTAATGAAGCGACGGAGGAGAAGGGTCTAAACTCTCTCAACTGAAGCCCAATCAAACTCAAGTAAAAAAAGGCCCCCACACCATCGAGCCGCAAAGAACAATGGGTCTGATAAGGGAGTCCATGAGAGACATCTTGGAAGAGATATCCTTAAAGTCGTTTCGAAACCATTGTCTCTCGAGGAAGGTTAAAAAACCATATCCCTTATTGACTCGTGGTTGTAGGGCATGTCTCAAACCAAACTATGGACCAAAGAACTGTACTCCCAAGTATAAATAAAATGTCCCACTTCCTAAGATAATTCTGTTGAAGACCCTTACCACAATTTTGTTTTCCGACGGTTAAGGGGTGATAAAAATACGAACTATAGTCTTAATAAATTATATGGAGTGCATAAAAAAGAAACTTTATAAAAAGCACTTATATTAATTTATTAATGACTTAATAAAAATAAAAGAGAAAAGATCAAGTGAAATTAGAAAAAGAAAAAGAAATGAAGTCACTTTATATTTTTATTTCCCCTAGGGGAAAAATGCGAACCCATGTTGGGGATGAAATAAATGCCAAAAAAGAATTAAATGTGGAGAAAGGCATTTGATTAGTGGTTGTGGGTGGCTACTAAGCCAAGATTGCTTATAAAAGCAAGTGTACTTGGCTTTGTAAATCATCTCTTATATTTTATACAAATTTTGATTTTTGTTTGAGCTTTAGAGCTTTTGCAAAATTACTTCGAAGGATGAAAATCCTCTTGAGATCTAGAAGGAGAACGAAAACTCTTTTATGTTGTGAAGATTCTCCATTCATAGGGTTTCCACAGAGGATCAAGATTTAAGGAGTTATCTATGTTTCCCAGTAGCTTTCCAGCAGTATTAATGGCTAAGGGTTGCAGATTTATACAAGGGTTTGAAGGAGAATATTGTCACTGTGATTCTTCTTTATTTCCAGCAGTGTTCTTGGTGGAGCGACCCGTCTAAGGAGCTGGTTTGTGGGGTTTTGGATCTTTTTTGGAGCTGGTTTACATTGTTGTTCATAATTCTGATTTTTAGAAATCAAATCAGCCAACTTGCATAAATTTTGGGCCAAGGAAATTGTATTTCGAGTTGTGTGTCTGAAGGGGCAATCTGCAGATTTTAATAAAATAACTCATCCTTCATTTGAAGTCCAAATCGGTAATTTCTTCATGTATTTGGCTATATAAAATCTGTTGATCTGATTTTAGCAAATAAAGTTATTTTACTTCAGTTTTGGTTGAATTCCTTTCCCCGTGCAAGTAGCATTTTCTAGAAGAATTTCAAATCTGCACTGTTAAATTTTTGTATACCCTCTATAAATTGTTATTATGGTTGGGATTTGCGGGAAATCCATCTGGTGGAAGAATTTGTCCATTTGGGGACATTACACTAGTATCAAAGCAAGGATTCTCCCAACGTGTGAAGGAGAAAATTAGATCTTAAGACAAAGAAGGTGACCATGGAAGAGCATGATCAGAGAGCTCTTCCTACAAATAAACTAAGCTACATGAATAAGGTCACAAGGAGTAAGAGAGAATCGCAGCAATCTCTAGAGAGTCAAAGAGATGCATCATGTTTTGAGGGAATCTCAAAGGGAAATGCATGAAGCATTGACCAGTTCCATCAAAGACTTGGCAAAGATCCTACAAGGGAACAATATGTCTACCAATCAAGGAGCAACCCACAATGGTAAAAGAAGCTCTACGGAACCAGCTAGGACCTCATCCAATCCTTCACAGATTTCTAAGTTTCCCCAAAAGGAAGAACAATCAGTTGAGGATGAGGACATGGAGATATGGGGTAAAGAGTATGCAACACTCAGTTCCAAGGTAAGAGTTGTGTTGACCTTTGATGAATTTTGTGAGTTGAAAGATAGTAAAGGTACTCGAAAAAATAGGTCTCAACCGGTGAAAACCCCCATGCAAAAATTTGAGAAGCAGCAGCCCATAGAGTATTCCACTATGCAAATGGAAGAAGAAGTTTCAAGGGAAAAAGGTATGACTCCTAATGAGCAAGTGGTAGAGAAGAAAAACAGGGATCTTGAACACAAGAAAGAAGAGAACTCCAATCTGCAAGTTGATGATGAAAGATTGGTGGCAAAGACCCAAATTCCGAAAAATGGGGATTACTTTTAGATGGTTAGTCTTATCTGGAACAGCAGTAAATGAGGAGATACGCGAGAAGCAAGATGGTGAAAAAAAATGAGATAAACAGCAACTTGCTGATCCTAACATAACAGCAGCTATTGGTGAGTCGTCTTGTGTTTTTAACAAGTGTAATATGTTTCATACTATGACACTTCCATATGGGAAACATCTTAAGGAATATTCTATCAACAAAAAAGAGTCCAAGGATGACTTACATGCAAGAATAATAGAGAAATCAGCTGCTAATCCTACTTTCAGAATTCAATCTACAGTGTCCAAAGGGGAATCTATCTTCCATTCATGAATTGGGTACATCCTTTGACCAATGTGTGGCAAGATAGCGGTGGAAGGTAGCAAAGATGGAAGACCTCTCATGATACAATTGTTCATGAGCACCATAAGGTATGGGCTCCCAGTAATATGTTGCATTTGTCCAAAGTTACGAATTCTGATTTTGAAAACCTTGTCACTGATTTCATATAGGAAAGAACGAATTTAGAATTATCTTTTGGGATTACAAGTGAGGTCAAGCATAGTTTCTTCGTTGGAGACTACGGTGCAAAAAGGGAAAGTACCTCCCAAGGTACTAACATTGATTTTTTGATTGCTAAAAAGGGTAAGAGAATATGTTTTTATCATCTTCAATTTGTTGGACCGTTCATAACAGCAGTCATAACGAGAGGTGAAGAAGCTTCATTAATAGAGCCGATGAATAATTTCTATATCAGCAACATGGCAGAACCTTTGGAAGGGATAGTGGGGGCACTTGGTCCTCGAAGTCTTCAAAGAAACAAGGTGCAATCTGCTGATAAGGAAGAGAAATTGATTTCAAAGGTGATTCTTGTAAATGGCATCATCATGCCTTGCACGAAGAAAATAGTACAGCAGCCCATTCCATTGAAAGAACATGAGAGTGCGATATATTTTTTGCGGTTGAGTTTGTTAGAGATGAGGTTGTTGTTGGGACACAATGTTTGCATGATTTTAAGGTGGAATATGCTGCCCGGGTTAAAGAATCTAACAAGAATGAAGGTGTTGATCCTATATCAAAAATTCTGAGTTACAAAGGTATGATGAGCAGTCCCAATTGTGAAGTTTCAGATATTGAGGTTCCTTGGGTTCAATATGATCAAGTTTATGGATGCATGAGTTCTATTTTGATTTCCCCTTCTCTTACATTTACAATGGAATGAAAGTGATGAGGAGTCATCATGAACAAGATAATTCATGGTATGAAGAGCATTACAAGCCTTACTTGGATGGTAGGGTAACTTTCATTTTCTCTTCCAATTGTTGTTAATTCATGGTTCTATGTAAGCCTTGGAGAAATTGGGGGAAAAAACAATAAACTGTGATGAGGGGGCAGCCATCAATATTTCCAATATAGAAGAAATTGGTGACCTATGTCCATTGAACGACATGCCTTGCACAAAGAAATAACTCTTTTCTGTATTTTCGTTAAGAGGTATGAAGTACTTGAAGGTTTTTTGCTTGAAGTTGGAAACATTCATTGGACATATTGGCTACCATCTTTTGGGAAACTTGTTTTCATTCACCAGGTTGATAAACTGAAATTTTTTGAGGAAAACAAAGAAATCAGATTTCATGGTATGCAAAGGAGGTTGCATTTTCGCAGTTCATTAGCTCATTCGGAAGGAGAAATCACAATTGCATTCAAAGAAGGTTCTGATATTATTTGTTTATCAGCTGATTATCCTTTTTCCAGCCTCTTTATTCTTTTATTATATGCTGAAAATATGAATTTGGTAAGGTGTGTGGTAGTTGTTGAGGCAACTCTTCTTGAAGAATGCAATTGGGCACTTTTTGAGGATTTAATCCTTCAATTTCAGTCACTTCAAATTTGCCCTCATTTTATCTTTAGTAGACTTTTGTCCCACTCTTGTCATTTTCAGCTAATACATGTCATTAAGGCAAATAATTTTCAGTTTGATGAAACATTCCCCAATATGATTTCTAAGGAGGAATTACAGGGATATTATGATATCAGGATAGTACAACAGAAGCTTGGCACACTCATCAAATGTGTGACCACATATCAAATGCCCGTCGAGCTTGAAGAAGGGCTAATGAGAGCTCTTGTTTTTTCTAATATGTTTGCTTCATGTGCGAGGTTGAAGATAAGCAAGGAAGGTGAAGAGAGACTGTTGTCCTATATATTCCATAACGACATTCTTGAGTGGACAGCCTTGGAGCACATTTTGCATTACTGATTACACTCATGCTTGCATTGACTTGACGGAAGTAAGTGAGGTTGGCATATTCTCCCAAATGCTTCATCATTTGACCGGCACCGGATCTAGACTTTGGGAGGACTACATCATGTTCTCTCTCTTGCACATGGCACTTGGGCAAACGAGTTTGGAATTGCTTGAGGACAAGCAATTGGGGAAGGGAGGACTGAAATGTACCACTTCCTAAGATAATTCAGTCGAAGACCCTTAGCCCAATTTTGTTTCCCGACGGCTTAGGGGTGATCAAAAGGGGAACTATAGTCTAAATAAATTATTATAAAGTACACAAAAAAAATTTAAAAAGCACTTATATTAATTTATTAATGAATTAATAAAAATAAAAGAGAAAAAATAAAGTGAAATTAGAGAAAGAAAAGGAAAAGAAGTCACTTCATATTTTTATTTCCCCTAGGGGAAAAATGCGACCCATGTTGGGGATGAAATAAATGCCAAAAAAGAATTAAATGTGGGGAAAGGCATTTGATTGGTGGTTTTAGGTGGCTACTAAACCAAGATTGCTTATAAAAGCAAGTATTCTGGGCTTTCTAAATCATCTCTTATATTTTATACAAATTTTGATTTTTGTGTGAGCTTGAGAGCTTTGCAAAATTACTTCGAAGGACGAAAACCCATTGAAATCATCTCTAGAGGACGAAAACCCTTCTGAGATCTAGAAGGAGAACAAAAAAATTTCTTCTATGTTGTGAGGATTCTCCATTCAAGGGTTTCCATTGAGGATCAACATTCAAGGAGTTATCTGTATTTTCCAGTAGTTTTCTGGCAATACTGAGGGTTGAAAGATGCAGATTTATACAACGGTTTGAAGGAGAATATTGTCATTGTGATTCTTCTTTATTTACAACATTGTTCTTGGTGGAGCGACCCATCTAGGGAGCTGTTTTGTGGGGTTTTGGATATGTTTTGGAGCTGATTTACATTGATGTTAATAATTCTGATTTTTAGAAATCAAATCAGCCAACTTGCATAAATTTTGGGCTAAGGAAATTGTATTTCCAGCTGTGTTTGTGTAATGTCCCTCTTTCTCGAATAGTTTGATCAAAGACCTTTGGCCCTTTTTGTCTACCCAACGGCCAAAGGATGAGTTCAAGGGTGACTTAGGTTTATAAATTTTATTATATCGTGCTTAAAATAAAATAAAATATCACTAAAAGCACATATAATGAATTAATAGGCTTAATAAGTGACTTCGACTTAGGAAAGTACATGGGAATAAATTAATAAATTATTTAATGTGCTTTCCTAAGCAAAAAGTGTGACTTGCTTTGGGATGTGATTAAATAAGCAAAAAGTGCGACTTGCCTTGGGAATGGAGAAAATTAATTAAAAATAAATTATATTCCTTAGGAAGAGTGCGACATGCATTTTGGAAGGGTTTTTGGCTTATACGGGAAAAGTGCGACTTGTGTCGGCATTCATCCAAATTATTATTATTTTTCTTCCAGGTAGTTGGCTCTGAAGCTTTGCAAACAAAATCCAAGGACGAAAACCCTCTAGATTATTCCTCCTGTGGACGGAAACCCCAGGAGAAGTGAGAGGAGTTTCTATTCAGGGAACTTCATTGTATTCGCAAGTTATTTATCATTTCAACAGTATCAGAAGGAGAAATAAATTGTAGTAGTGGGCATTCAAACAATTTCTAGAGTGGGGCGACTTATTCTACAATTGTTTTATGCAGTATCTGAAGTATTTTTCATGCTAGTTTGTTATTGTATCTTCCAGCCTCAAATATATACCAAATCGATTCGATTTGAATAAATTCTAGCAGGCTTTTGGGCAATATTTTGTTATCATTCCATTTGCAGACTTCTGGATGTTTTGCCATAGATATTTACCATTATAAATCAATATAAAATTCACGGCTAAATTATTTGTGAAGAAATCTACCTGTTTAAACCCTAGGCGCATTTTTTGTATTTATCCGGCTTTATAGGGTTCGTTTTATTTAAATTGTATGTGCAGTGTGAAAATGGTGTTTTACGGTCTCTTTTGACATTGTCAGTATAGTTCCAAGCATGAGCAGTATATATAAAAAATAAAAAATAAAAAGGGTTGGGGATCTTTCAGTTTGAAGGGGCAGTCTGCAAATTTTAATAAAATAATTCAGCCTTCATTAGAAGTCCAAATTGGTAATTTATTTGTGTATTTCACTATATAAAATCTGCTAATCTAATTTTAGCAAATATAGAGTTATTTTACTTCAGTTTTGGTTGCATTCCGTTCCCCATGCAAGTCACATTTTTTAGAAGAATTTCAGATCTGCAATATTAAATTTTTGTATATCTTCTATAATTTTTATTGTGGTCGGGATTTGCGGGAAATCCATCTCGGGTAAGAATTTGTCCATTTGGGGACATTACAATAGATGTTGGCGATCTCGATCTCTTCACCCCTAAAGAAGAAATGTAGGTGTGAGGTCTTCAACCCACTGAAGACCACTACTTTGGTTTTACCAAGGTTGATTGTCAACTGCCGAAGATCACAAAACTGAGCTACGACATCCAACTATCCCTAAAGTCCCTCGGGAGAAGAGGCCAAGAGGGCAGCATCATCTGCAAACAAGATAATACAAAGCAGAACCTGGTGAAGGCACCCAATCTTGTCCTGGATATGCTCACGAAGAAAGGTCTCGAGCTCATCTATGTAGATCCCAAACAAAGTGGGGAATTGGGGGCTGCCCTGTTTGACCCATAGTTATGCGGGGACGCGTCCCCCCCAAAATCCAAGAGTCTGGGACGTCCCAGTCATCTTAGGGACAGGGGGAAACGTTTCCCCCAAGTTTCCGACAATGCACAAAACAAAGGAAACGCCCTTGGGACGTTTGGCAAGAAGAACAAACGTCCCGGGGACGTGTGGGAAGTTTGGGGTATGGCGGGGACGGCTAGACGTCCTCGAAACATTTCGGGGACTTTTGGTTTTTTTAATATATTCTTTAAATTAATTTGTTTATTGATTTCTCTTTATAAATGTTTACTCGTTAACCACAACCCGACTGTATTGTATTACAAAAACATATTAAGATACAAGAGTGATATATGAATACATCAATTTTTGAGCACAAATGCACATGGACTATAATAACATGCTATGAAAACCAGCAGCATACATATTAATATTAAAAGTTATATGGACATAACATTAGTATAGCTATATGTTGCTACGAGTTTTTAATATGGACATCTGAATGTGAATTGTATGCACATGGGGGACTGAGATATAAATATGAATTGGTATTCATAAAAAATATATAATTTATTTGTATAGTTTTAATATTTATAATTTTATATATTATTTTACTAGTCATCCCCTCGTCATTCCGAAATTTTGGAAATTTTTTGCCGTCTCGAAGTCTTCAGTACCTATAGTTTGACCCCAATGGTGCTCCTAATGAAACCCGTTACCCCATGAGCCATGCAGAGACGACCGAGAACTATCTCGTATAACTGCATGATGGCAATGAGAAGGTCTTTGATATATCAATCTCTTTGAGCCTCTAGAATAGGGCATCCCACGGAACCGAGTCAAATGCTTTCCGAAAGTCTACAAAGCAACAGTAGACTTTCGCTGAGCGATGGCAAGCCTCCTCATTGATGGCTTGGAGAGTAGAGATATGATCAATGGTCTGATGAGCAGGACAAAAACCCGCTTGTCCTCTAGCTCTGAGGTGCCTATGCTCCAAGTACTCTAAAAACAGCATATGAAGAATTGTAGCATAGAGTTTCGAGAAAGTGTGGCCCACAATGATCGTCCTGTAATTGTTGGCATCTGAACCGGGGCCCGATTTATGTATCGGGTGAATAGCATGGCATGGCCAAGCCGAAAAAAACCCTGAACATACCACGTGGTTAAAGATATCAGGTAAGTAGCTATCCAGCACACCCAAACCATACTTGAAGAATTTTGCTTATAATCCTTCCTCATCAGTTGCCCTGTATTTATTCATCACTCTAACTGCCTCTTTGATGTTCTTGTATATGAATAAGTGGCATGACAAGGGCGGAGAAAGAACCTGGATATATGGCTGCCCCGGAATATCATAGAGAGAGGAAGTGTGGGAGAACATGGAATCGAGGTTAAGCTCTACAGGAAGGGGAGAATGGCGAGGGAGGATGGTGCGACAAAATGCTTGGGAGAGTGTCGGAGGGAAGCACATAAGATCCATCTCCTCTGAGAAAAAAAGAGGTGTTTCTTACGGCGGAGGAGAAAGTGGTAGGAGGCTTTCAAGGTGGGATAGGAGGGATGAGCATGGATGAAGGCATGATGAAGTTGGTGGTGAAAGGACTTGCATTCGTCATCGTACCATTTGTTCATGGGGCAAGATCTGGTGAGAATTGATGGGAACATGCGGTGGATCTGCTAGAGTTAAGAAAAGACTTTATGGCAGCTTCCCAGATGATGGAAGAGAGACAGGTGTACTTGGTTATAACACAATTTAAGGCAAAGAACCGGGACTCGAATGGAAGAAGCTGACGGAAGTGGGAGGAAAAGGTATCAGGGTCCCCCTCGTTGAACCAAAAAGTGGTACGAGGAAGGCCATGAAGGGGGACAGTGGCTCGGGGGGGCAATGTCAAACTTGAGAGATAAAGAAATGAGAGCATGATCAGACGAATCAGGGAAACATGCAAGTAGTGGTGAGAGTGTTGGATCCATGTTAAAGCTTGATTAGACGATTTTTTTAATGATGCCAACCGATGGGTGTCCTCCTTAAGACTAGAGCCTTTGGGAGGCAATGAAGTAGGAGGAGAAGATGCCAACAATTAAGTTCTGATTAGGGTTCAGTATTTTTGTAATAATTACTTTATTGAGGCGGGGTTTTGTTTTACAATAAAGGCATCATAAAAAAAATTAAATTATTAAAATCTTGCATATGTCGGCTCCAAGTTCCCCAAGCCCTGAAACGTCAAAGATGTCACAAAAACGAAGGGACGATTCCCCGCATAACACTGGTGAAAACAATAGAGCAATTGTGGAGATGATGTATGGTTGGGCATGTTGTTGAATCAATAGTTGCAACATGTTTGTCATGTGTTGCATGATTTGGAATTGAAATGCATTCTATTGTTGGTGTTGGTTGTGGAGCTCTTGGGTAAGAAAATGGATAAATTTTTGCTTTGGGTGATACTTGGTAGACTATTTGAACTATACATAAAATGAAAACAAAGAGATACGGAGAATTTTCTTTGGCAAAAATATTGTTCTAAAAAATAATACAATGTTTAGAAGCAATGTTTAGAAGCCACCCCTCAAAAAAGCCCCAAGACTAAGATCAAAAACAATAAGATAGAATGTGAGAAAAAGATGGCCCTTAGTAAAAAGACTTTGACCCATAATGTCGCAACTTAAAAACATTCATTTCCCCCTATGGCATTGACCCTTGGTTAAGAAAGAAAAATAAATACAACCCGCTTTATAACATGATCTCAACTGAATAAAGAAATTTACAACATAGCACCAAGTTCCCCAAGTGGTAAAAGGACTGTATAACAAGAGACCCTTTGACTCATGTGCTCTCCTTAGAAAGTAAAAGAAAATTGCCTGCTTCAGTAAATGTGGCATGAATATGAAGGGGAAAAGCAGAATATTTTCAAAAAATAATCTCTTTTTAGTAAACTTAAAAAACTTTCACTATCAAGAGATACACATTTTTTCTCATGTGTGTGCACTACGGCTCATAATCCATCAAGGTAGACACATCTTCCCAAAAACGATTTATAGCAGCAAAGGACAGGAGGACTACAGTGTGAAGGAGCATGATCAAGGAATCGGGAATCAAACCAAAATCTGCTCAGAAACATTGCAACTGTTGTCACAATTAGAAAGGCCTCTTGGAAAGAAAAAATACAAAATAGAGGACCAGCTCTGCAAGAAATGAAGCCATGAACCAGAGATATAGTAACTAACAAGTTTTTGTTGTTGCGTGCACAAAACCACCAGAAGGTTCTTAGTGTTACTGGTTTGGCAATGCTTCTTAGACGAACAATACGAAGGGGAAAAAGGACTGTATAACAAGAGGCCCTTTGACTCATGTGCTCTCCTTAGGAAGTAAAAGAAAATTGCCTGCTTCAGTAAATGTGGCATGAATATGAAGGGGAAAAGCAGAATGTTTTCAAAAAATAATCTCTTTTTAGTAAACTTAAAAAACTGTCACTATCAAGAGATACACATTTTTTCTCATGTGTGTGCGAGTATGGCTCATAATCCATCAAGGTAGACACATCTTCCCAAAAATGATTTATAGCAGCAAAGGACAGGAGGACTACAGTGTGAAGGAGCGTGATCAAGGAATCGGGAATCAAGCCAAAATCTGCTCAGAAACATTGCAACTGTTGTCACAATTAGAAAGGCCTCTTGGAAAGAAAAAATACAAAATAGAGGACCAGCTCTGCAAGAAATGAAGCCATGAACCAGAGATATAGTAACTAACAAGTTTTTGTTGTTGCGTGCACAAAACCACCAGAAGGTTCTTAGTGTTACTGGTTTGGCAATGCTTCTTAGATGAACAATACGTGGACGGAATATACTAAAACAAGTTGCTGATGGGCTGGGTATAGCTGCTCTAATGCTGCTGTTATAGACAACCCTCATGTTGCAAAGGCAGAGAACATCTGCACAACACCGGATCTTGTAGTAAAAGTACCCATTGTTGGGTTGTGTATGGATGATCTAACACTACAGTTTCAACCCTCATATAGGAGAACCAGACCAGATCTGCAGACAATTAGATCTGATTCTAAAATCAGTTGTTGCTGGGCTGTGCATGACAGAGCAGCAAGCGGTAAACTTAAAATTGGAAATGGAATTAACAATTCGACAAGAATTTAATGGCAGATAAACGAAAACAAAAATTCAAAATCAGAATTTGAATCAGCAATTTTTTTTATTAAAAAAAAAAAACAGCAAAGATTTTATATTAGATTGTAATCAAAGTTACATATTTGGCTATGCCAAGCCTGGAAACTATTAGTCCAAAGAGTAGCATTATACAAAAGTAAAGCAGTTGCAATCATCACAGTGACGAATCAAGATTGAGAATGTATCTGATGTCTTCTTGTGGCTGGTTGGACCACCATGTCGGAGGCAAGCCATAGCACAGCAGATCCTTATTAACAAGAGCCCAATTAACCAAGTCATCTGCAATTTTATTTTTATCCCGGGGAATGTGTACAAATTGCACTTGTAGAAAACTTTCCTGCAATTTTATAATCTTCTAGACTTCTTTGGCAATTCACCAATTTGGAAGATGCTTGGCTTTTCTATCAGATAATACCTTGATAGCAAATTCAGAGTCTGGCCGAATTTGAATTTTCAGCCAGCCACTCTTTACAGCCTCTTGCACACCTTTATAGACCACTTTCATCTCTGCAATATTATTGGTAGTAAAACCTAGATTTACAGAAAAAAATGAATTGCACGTCACCCTAATGGTTTCTAGCAATGCCTCCCATAGCAGCCCTACTTGGATTACCTCTAGAAGCACCATTCGTGTTGACCATAACCCAAGGAAGGGGCCGTGGCTTGAGTATCTCTGTTTCTTTCCTTGTTAATATGAAAACGAGGTAAAGTGGCTTCACTTGGTTCAAGAGATAGATGATTATAAATATGTTTCCATTCCATAGAAAGGGTCTTGGGTAAAGGTATCTTATGTTTGAGAATCGAGAGTTTCAGCTATATTTATTTTTGTTTTTTCCCCAACATAAGAGCGATCTTTGCTACTTTGCTAAAAAAGTCGATTGTTTCTTCTTTTTTAGTTGTTCCAAAGAAGAAGAGAAATCCCACTCCACAGTACAGGAAGAAGCTTTTGTCTTGTAGGAAGCATCCTCTGCCACTCTTTGATAACCTGTTCAAGGGAGTCAAAATTATTCCACCTTAGATTGAAGAAGGTAGCAAGTTGTCGCCAAATATGAACAACCCAAGGGCATAGGAAAAAAAGATGGGTAGAAGGGTCCCCATCCTGTAAGCACAGAGCACATCTAAAAGGTCTATAAAATCCTTTCTTGATAATTGGTCTCATGTTAAAACCCTTCTATGAATAAGTAACCAGACAAAAAAACTAACTTTAGGCCACATCCCCGAGTGCCATAAGTTCTTGAAGAGGAACCGTAGAGGATGAGAATTGTCTATCACCAAAGAGGCATAACCTGTAGATACATTATAATAGCCAGAGGTATTTTGTCCCCAGCCCAATTTGTCAGGGAATGGGGATGAGGAAAGAGGACGAGTGTTCAAAACATTTTGCATCAAAATTTGATCTTCATGTTGTATTACAAGCAGCCATTTAGAGATCGGAATCCATTCTTTTTCACTTTCCCAACGGTTGGTTGACAATCTCCCGTAGTGGGTTACCTTTCTCCACCTAGTATCATGCATTTGCTTCATTATAGGATTGAGATGAGGATATTGGGAGATAAAAGGGAGTTGTTCATCCCATGAATCGGTCCAGAAATTAGCAAACTACCCATTATTGACTATCCATAACAGTTGCTTTTTAATAATATCTTGTCCAATTTTAATAGCCTTTAAGATAGGAGAGCCTTCAGTAGGAGGGGTAAACCGAATAATTTCTTTCGGGGGATCACTACCAACATAATTGGCTCTAAAATTTGAAGCCCAAAAGTCGTTGGGATAGACAAGCAACATCCAGTAAAGATTTGCAATTAAGGCTTGCATCTGGCTAGGCGAAGATCTAAATCCCAAACCACCTTCTCTTTTTGGCCAGCAAAGAGTTTTCCATTTAACTAATGACCATTTTCTATTATCCTGGACTCCACTCCATAAGAATTTTTGGCAAATAGAGTTCACTTCTTTCAAAGTGTTTCCAGGAATATATACCAAAGAGGCAACATATATGGGCATAACTTGGAGAATCGATTTGATCAGTGTCATCCTTCCTCCTAAAGATAGCCATCTGTTAGTCCCTTTTTGTACTTTTAATTCATACTTATGGATTAACCAATGCCAATCTTTTAACTTGTGAGACGCTAAAGGAACACCCAAGTGTTGTAAAGGAAGCACTCCCTTCTTGAGTTGAAAAATTTTTAGAATTTGCTCCTCTTGTTGTCTAGGTCAATGAAAGAAGAAAATGTTGGATTTACCTTGATTGATCAGCTGACCAGTGGCTTGTGAAAAGGTATGAAAAAATTTATGAAGTTGTTTTGCTTCCGTAGAAGTAGCTTTTCCAAGCAGCGTAGAGTCGTCAACAAACTAGAGATGGGATATAGGAAGAATATTTCTAGCCAACTAAATGCCATGAATTTTCCTTTCCTGATAAGCTTTCTTTGCAAGTCTCCCCAAGCATTCCACCAAAATAATGAATAAGAAAGGTGATAAAGGGTCTCCTTGCCGAATACCTCTGGAGGCTCCAAAAAATTCATTTGAATCAACAATTTGACATAAAAAAATCGACAACAAAAATTTGAACGCATATGGACAGGAAAAGCTCCTACTAAAAAAAAAAATTGTATTAAAGACTGGAAGTTGAAGTTGCTTCCCAGAATGGGACCAGTGAGTAGAAAATTGAAATTTTAAAATTTGAAAGAAAATATTAAAAATAGAAAAGGCCCCAACTGAAAGCTCTAACACCAACGGATTTAATTTATTTTTGAATGCTTATTTTAATTTACATAAAAGAAGTCAAGTCTATAGGCTAAATATATTAGAAAGACATTTAATATTCCCAGCTACCACATACAGCTTCAACAACTTCCTTTCTAATTTATTTTTATCTACGATTTCAACAATTTCACTAATCCACATGCGAGTGATTTACTATAAATAATTGTATTAAAATCAGTGTTATGCGGGGACACCCCCCCCCCCTTTTCCTTGCGTCCTGAGGACTTGGGGACGGGACGTTTCCCCGGCATCCCGCTTTTCCAGAAAAAAAAGGAGGATGTCCCGAGGACGCCCCCAAAAAATATGGAACGCACCTGGGATGTCCCGGGTGCAAAGAATCGTTGGGGACATCGTAGGGGACGTCCCCTACGACCCAACCCTTAGTGAGAGGCTTGTATGAATTTGTTACTACTCGTTTGTTCCGTGTCTGGTTTCATGCAAATGAATGTGTTGATTGGTGAGAAGCCTGTATGAATTTGAGTCATTGTTGTGATCACTTCTTTAAGGGTATGTTCTGATTTGACAGGGGAAAGATGGAAGTAATTGACTATTGCAACAGGATATCATATCAATCATTACCTTTGATTTGCATCCAGCTGGTTTTTTTGATTTCAGATTTGAAAACGGATTCTATTTCTGATTAGGTGATTCAATATTGCATTTTGTTCTAGGCAAACAGTGAGCATCCTTTGGCCAAGGCTGTGGTTGAGTATGCTAACAAATTTAGACCAGCATGTTCAGACTTAAGCTGGCTGCCCGAACTACAAGATTTTGTTTCAATAACCGGTCATGGTGTCAGAGCTTTAGTGCAGAACAAGACTATTCTTGTAGGAAATGATAGATTCTGAAATCACTAATTCTGAAGATGCTTATGAAATTTTGAAGGAGGCTGAAGAGATGGCTCGAACAGGAATTTTGGTATCTTTTGAAGGAGTGTTGGTTCGCATAGTTGAAATATCAAAACCAGTTCAGCCAGAGGCGCAAGATGTAATGTCCATTTTGAAGTCAATGAACATAAAGAGTATTGTGGTCACCGGAGACAACTGGGGTACAGCAAATGCCACTGCCAAGGAGGTTGGGATCGAGACTGTTATGGCAGAGACACTACTCACTGTTATGTGATGAATTATTGGATTAATCATTAATGGTTTCAATCTTCAAACTTTCAATTTAAGTCTTAGTTTATTGAATTATTCATGTTATATCTGTAAAATTAATAAATTATATACATTTTTATATTTTTTTTAGTAGCCGTCCCCTTTCTGCCCCCACCCCCGTCCCCAAATTTTCAAAAAAAATTGCCGTCCCAGAAACCCCATCCTGTCGTCCCGGAGTCTTAGGTAACTATGATTAAAATACTAACGCTGATGAATTTTCTCATCAACTCTACACAAGGATTATCAATGTCACAAAGATCTTCCATTAATTGTTATCTCCTTTTCGTTACAAATATTCGCTCCCACCAGCCAATGTCTCACACTTGGTTCAAAGACTTTAAACACAATGAAATGTGTAATATTTGTTGTTTCATATAATAAGCACGTTGCCAACGAATTGCCCAATCTTGTTAGAAACAATATTCCTTCAGGAGCACTTAGTATCTTGGATGCTCAGTATTAGAATGTAAGGCTTATTTATAAAGATGTCATTAGTTATTTAACTAAAAGATGGTTGTAACCGTTTGTAACTATATCAGCCATTTTGTATTACTTCATTCATAATATAATGACAGACACTATCTACATAGTGTGCAATCTGCCTTCTCTTTATTTCTTCCTTGTGCATGTCTTCCAACATTGGTATCAGTGCGAGACGCAAGGAGGTTTTTGAGAAGAAGAAAGACTGCAAAACCGTGAGTTTCATATAGCCAAGATTACATACTAGTTCGAGGAACTGCAACAAGTCACGGAATATACCAGTCGACATTACCGTCACAACAGTCAAGGTTTTTCACAGCATTTTCAACTCATTTTCGTGGCATCTTGGTGTGTTTCGTGGGCTTTCTGAAGTATGTTGAAGATTTTGTGCTAGGGCACAAACAGTATAATCATGAAAATACAGTCCTTTTGAGCACGAAATAACCACAAAAACTGATGTGAATATCATCCCGAACTGCAAATAAATACAGTTGTGGCCTGAGAAGAAATCGTGAGGGCTGAAAAACTTAGGTTGAAGAGCAAGGACAAATCAAGAGCACCATCATACAATTTATACAGTCGTGAATAACAGTTGCAGTCCTAAATTCATAGTCGCGTTTTTCAGGAGAAAAACAAAGATTCAAGAATACGAACTAGGGCACGTTTTTAGTTTGGACAGTTCTATTCTTCCAATATCTAGGGCAGTTGCAGTTAAGCACTGGTATTTTTCTCTATTTTACTCATTTCGTTAATACGCAGTCATGTTTATTTTATTAAATGGAAATTCCTGAAGAAAAATATTCTGGTCGAAATTTTCAAACATGGAAAGTAAAAATACAAATGCAACTTATGAATAAAAAATTGTCGGGCATAGTAAACGGGAAAAAGAAAGCACCCACCAGATGCAAAAGGTAGTGAGGACAGTGATGAATACATAATATAAAGATGCTCTAAACTTTGAAGGCAAGAAAGGAAACATGGTAGATGAAGCTCAGTATGGATGGTTATCCAATAATTCAGGAGATCTGTGATTCGGAAGTTTGGGACGGGAATTCAGCTCAAGAGCTACACCTTTATGAAGGTCACGAAGAAACTTGATGGAGCCCTACCTATTCAAAGCATTGCTTTCAAAGTGAAAGCCTCTAAAGATTACGAGTTCCACTTGGTTCTAGCGTTGTTAAAATGTTCATTTTCGCTTTATGTAGGATAAGTCTTAAGAGGGGGTATTAGAATGTAAGGCTTATTTATAAGGATGTCATTAGTTATTTAACTAAAAGATGGTTATAACCAGTTGTAATTATATCAACCGTTTTGTAATTACTCCATTCATAATATAATGACGGACACATTGTCTCTATAGTGTGCAATTTTCCTTCTTTTTGTTTCTTCCTTGTACCCATCATCCAACACTCAATACACAACTTATGATGAGATCAATGTATATACCTTCACACTACACATAACTTCCCAATGATACTTGTATCTCCCACTGGTTGTTATATCATGTACCTAAAACCAATATTGAAAAATTTATCTGTTTTCTCATCTTTTATAGGTACATTATAGAAGTTGCTATGGAACTATATGTCAAGATGCTCCAATCCAATTTTGAGTTATTTGGACATGGTGGGACCAAGTTATGGCAAAAAATCTCCCAACTGATTTTCTTGCTTTTGAGATGTCAAACGGAGGAATTTTCACCTAAAATATGGCAGGCACGTTGAGGACAGTGTGAGCATACCCTTTGTCAATTTCCATGTCCATTTGACTTTGAATGGATTTGTCACTTTGTCACCATCTTACTGACATTTTTCTGGTTATGATTCATCCATTTCAGATCACTCAAACTATTTCCTTTTATAAATCTTAATTACTGCAAATTCAAGACTTTATGACTTTTTTTTGGCCTCTACTAGACACTACTATTAAAATTAAATTAGATGATACTCTGTCAAATTAAACAATTATGTAGTTGATGTTTTATTTTTAAAAAATCCACAATTTAAATTGTATAGTCATTACAAAATTGACTTAAATCGCATGAAAAACATTTCAGTTCAAGAACAAAGCAGCTATGATAAAAACCATTTACACACTGAACATATGATAGTCTCACTACAAATAACACATCCATCTGGGCTTTTATTTGAATGACAGAAGTCTAGATTTTTTCATTTTTTATTTTGTTCGTGGTATTTTCCACCATATGGAGCATGCTAATAATCATCACTTCGATAACGATTCTGCATGAGTAGTCATTTTTACTTCGGCATTTCTTTCATGTACATTGTAATAACCACAACGCAAGGGAGCACACAAAGCACACAATCACTCCTATGTGATATTAGTACAACAGAAAAGAATGTTAACACATCAATCTGGAGACTTGCACCCCAAGGTCATGTCTGAATTGGAAGAGTGTTTTCTGCATGTAATGCTTTATAACACTTCCTTGATTCACAATTATTAGCAATGTATGATATTTCTTACCCAGGTTTTTTTATTTTAAATGATTGGAACTTTTGTAGCATAGATTTTTAGATATTTGATTTTTGTCAGTTTTTTCACAATGAGGTCCGTGGAGTATTTTAATACTCAATCCATCACTTCGATGAATACTTCGCATGAGTAGTGCAAATCAATAAATTATCTGACATTCAGTTAAATTATAATGTATTTTTCAGTCCATCCTTATAAGAAAGTAAGTGTTAGCACAAAATCAATTAGCGATTTAATATACAAGATATTGACTTCAGATTCATTCCTCTTTTCACTCATGTACATTAGCAATAATCACATGGAAAGGGAACCCACAAAGCACACAAGCACCTAGAAGTGATGTTAGTAACGGAGAGGAGGAGGGTGTTAAACATCAACACAAGGATTTGCACCCCAAACGTATTCCTCCTAATTGGAAAAGCTTCAGAAGACCCAATTACTTTAAAGAAAAGTGTTGGATAAGAAATATCCACCATTGCTAATTACTGGGAGTCAAGGTGGGCTTCTAAGGCATTATATGCACCAAATGTTTTTCCCATCCGGTAAGCAAGACTTTGAGGCACAACTTCTTGGGTCAATGTGTTGACATCCTCCTCTTCATTATGAAACTTGCTTATTTATGCATGTGCACTTTGCAGGTCCCCTTGCCTTGTGATTATTATAAATGTGCATGGGAAAAGGTGCAGAAGAAATTAATACTTGTGCAAAATAGTCATCGAAGTGATAACTTGAGTATAAAAATATTCCATGAAGTGAAATATCCTATAAAAAAAAAATATCTATAAATAATATACACTACAAAAGCTCCAACTACTTAAAAAAATTATTTAAGTTATCAAATACTTGTAATTGAACGCTATATCCCTGGAATAACATCCTTAATCAGACAACATGAATACACATTAGGAAAAGAGATAAAAATGTAAATCTTCAAACACAAATTCATGTATTTCTAATTTAATTAATATATAAAAATTTGCTTACAATAATTCAATCTGCATCATGCTTCAAATAGCAGAAATGATTTTTGAATACATAAAAATATGAAATAGCAAAGCAATCTTGAAGTGAAAATAAGTGAAAGCAATAAAAAATAATTCAGCTCTATTTATATGGCCATCAAGAAATAGAATTAAAGACACTTGCAATAACAATCACATTAATGTTTTTCACCATGTGCGCCTTATAAAGCTCCTCGTAGAACTACCAAACAATGACTGCTCCATCATATTTAGAAATTAAATTTCCTTACAAAGATCACTATTACTTACTCCTAGTATGCCATTTAACAAATTTACCTGAGAGAGTATTGTTTCAGCCATTAGATACTCGTAGCGGAACGGGACTGGTAAGCCAGCCATGTACGCAGCACACTGCTTACGGCTGCATAACATTTTGAAGTTTGGATCAATGAGAAATAAAATTTGAGCCCGAGATAAGACCTAAAATCTAATAAACAGAGACAACAATCTTTCAGACCAGATAACACATTATAATTTCATGAATTCAATCAAGGGTTTTCCTCTCACCCTTGCTTATCCCCCCTCCAGAAAAAAGTAAGCAATCGTTTGTTTCATGCGTAAGTTAAACTGTTAAACACAAGCTCAAGTGGAAACCCCCTTCTTGTTATTGCTTCAATGGAACTTAAGAGAGAATTCCTAATACTTTGTCATTACTAGGCAGCACTCTGTAAATACTCAATGTTGTGCCACTTATGAAAATCATGGATGTGAAAAAAATATGAATAGGTGGTTGTTCTTAATCGTTTGTCTGCACACTATGTACAATGTTGGCAGAAACTCTCTTTTTTCCAAATAAAGTTCAAGATGTTTATAGTGATATATAAAAATAATTACAAAAGCACAGCCATGAGCAAAAACAGAGTGTGGCTAAGGCAAGTTCCTTCTGGATATGCTAAATTAATTGCCTAAACAGTAACAATATATACAGGCCAGCCTTGACGATAACTAACTTAAATTTTGAAAAGGCATTCTACATGGCTGCATAAGCAAATTTTCCACAGAACAACTTGCACCTTTGACAAACATAGTTTTGAGCTTTGAACCAGCCTAAAAATAGCATTTTCAACGTCATATATTTCATCATATCTTTCAAAATGTACAATTTTTTTACCTACATTACTTGTATATCATGTCTGACAAGCCCCTCTCACTAAAGACCCAACCCATGAAATCTTGAGTTGACTTATCTCCTGTATCATTTGTTGTCTCCTTGGTTGCCCAACTAGTATTTTTGGATGTGCCACAGGCCCATATATCAGAACAGCATGCTCTTCAACTTGGTTATCCTGAGTATCGGAGCTTTCAGCTTATGCTGTTTGAAATTTAGGGACTTGATGGGGCACGTTTTGAACTTGCATGGCATATGCATTGCATTTTCTGATGACATCTGGAAGAAGCAGATTCTCAATAGTTTCCATCCTCCTCTGTTGTTGCTGAAAATAAGCCACAAGATGGAAAATACACTTCTCAGGCAGGGGGTTTGCAGGATTTAGGTCACCCAATATTTTGCTTGCACCTATGGATCAGAGTGTGGTTGCAAGAATGGCTTCTCCAAGAACAAATTCAGTTGCTCTTTTAGAACTTGCATATCCAGCTTGAGAATCGGCAGTTTGCCCTTCCATTTGTTGAGTAGCTGGGAGATCCAGAGTCCAGTTTATGGCAGAGGCTTCAGTTGGAATCATTTCCGGTTCATAAATAGAGGCAGAAGAAGTGCAAGAGGAATAACTAGGAAAGGTTTGTCCTTGGAGGCAATTCAAAGATGGAGGACGAAGAATTATAATATTCTGGGTGACTATACAAAAGTTTGCAAGAAACTTAATGTAAATGTAGTGAAAAGGGGAAAAAGGTGAGAGATAAGCTCTCATTTTAATTTCCAAATTTAGGCATGACCTACAGTCTGGCACAGAAGTGTCGTTCGGACTCGGGAGCATGGGGGGCCAGCGGCATACAGTGATTTGGGAAGAGAAAGCTCTGGAAAAAAACGGGGTCCCTTTATGTGGTTTCAGATCCATATGGGTGGTTTCGGCCCATGGTTTAGAACCATGGTTTACAACATCTTTTTTTTACACCCATAGTATGGAATGGATTATCTCTAAGCCCATGGTTTCTACCCATTGTATTGTAATACTGTTTGAATGGTTTCCTATTGAAGTGCCCACAAATACTCACATGTGCATTAGGGTATAACTAAACTTCAACGTGCATCAAAGTGCAATATTGTATTGTAAATAGTTGAATTAATGCAATAACGTACAAGGTTGGTGTGTTGGGTTTTTTTCAAAAACGCATTTCTCGGCTGAAAATCCCATGTATTGTGTGTGCCAATGTTTTAAAAATCAGAACCAAACTCGGAACCGGCTGAGGGTCAAACCAGAACCGAACCAGAATCGGACCAGAACCGGACCGGTTTCAAACTTATGAACTGGTTTACTAAAAAATACATAAAATATTGCAATTTTAATTAAAACAAGAAATTTTAAAGATTCCAAACCATGATTACAAACAATTAGAGACACAAAATATGCAAAGTTTTCTCATGCATATAAGTTGTAAGGGTAAATATAGCAAAAGGGCACTGAGTGCACTACATATCCGAAACAAAATACATAAACGATGAGGCTCTAAATGGCCTATAGAGTTCAAAAAACAATATCCTACAAGCTACTACATATTTGATATCAATCATCAAACTCAACACCACTTCTAAGAATGGGATCCTCATCCTCATCAATGTCATCATGTTCATTTGGCTCAGACACATCGAACTCCTCAGGGACATCTGTAGTAGTTGTAGTCTACTATTTGCCATGTCTGGTACTATTAGTGGTCCATCATCTAAAGCCATCCACCCCAGGTCATCGGGATCAAACTCTTCTAGGTGACTTTCCTCTATCCATTTTGAGGTTGGATCAATATCATCCAAGACAATGGGATTTGTATTAGGTATCCTATTTACTAATTGGTTACGCCTTAGCCGGAGGTTAAACTGCACAAAGACAAGATCATTTAACCATTGTTGTTCCAAACAGGGTCTCTATAACATCATTTTAGGGTTAGGGTTGGAAAAAAGTAACTTCAAAGATAAAATTGGAAAAAAAATGTTTTAAGGCAAAACCTGCCTCTTAACTAGTTCAGACCGTTCCAGTACGTAACCGGCTGGTTTGACCGGTTTAGTACAGAACCAGACAGTTCAATATTGAACCGGTACTAAATCGGTCAGTTCCGTACGAAACCAGTCATTGGTTTGGTTCTTCTAACGATTTGAAAAAAAAATTAATGAATCGATCAAACCGGTTGAACCGAACTGGAACCGGAATGGTTTTTAAAACACTAGTGTGTGCGAGCACCATTTTTCTTATTCAATATAATTTAAGATTTTGTAAGAAATACTTCTCCTGTATAAGTTTATATCTTAAGTCTCTTGATTTGGTATGAAAGCTAGGGTTTAGACTTTTCTAAAGAGCTAGGGCAGTTTGGCAGTATGATAAATGTTTTCTTGAGTAGAAGCTTTGAACAAGAGAGAATATTTTGCGTAAACAAAAATGATAAGAAGCACAAGGATAGAAATAGACAAAATAATTTGCCAACACTTTCTATTATAAAACATCAAGTTGGAAGATCTTCTTATGGACAGATATCAATGGGTGGTTGTGTCACAAAAAGTTCCACAAGAATATGAGGCCAAAAAGATTGAGAGAAACTAGATGGCAAGACCAAAAATTCAATCAAGTTAGTACTGGATGAATGATGGCGACCCCATGGCAAAATGTCTGAACACTTTTAATAATGATGCAAGTCAGTTACTTTGAGTCAAAATTAAAATGGATAAAGAAGAAAAGTGCTTTACTTGTCTACGTTCTTTACTAGATTTTGGTGATAATCTTGATATGACAATTGGTATTACTGCATTTACATTAAAATTAGAGGACGTAAATCCTTTGGTATCGTTGGTCACAGCTTTGTTATCAAAGGAAATGAGGCACAAATCCATGGAGGATTATCAAACTGTAGTTACCTAAGACTCTAGGACGACATGACGTAGGGGCAGGGTTTCTGAGACGGCAATTGTTTTTCAAGTTTTCGGGATGGTGGGGGGCGGAAAGGGGACAGCTGATAAAAAATATATATAATTTATTAAGTTTACAAATATAATAAGAATAATTCAATAAACTAAAACTTAAAATTGAAAGTTTGAAGATTGAAACCATAAATGATAAATCCAATTATTCATCCATAAGCCAAGGCCCAGAATGCTATGTATAGAATGTTCATATTTCAAATTTCAAAGTTTCATATTGAGTCATTGACACAATATGATAATTATTAAAGTAATACATGTTAGATTATCATAGAATTTAGAAATTACTATTAGAACAAAGAATCCGAGATACATTGATACTTCATACTAGATAGAAATACAATGAATCAATGATACATCAACGATATCAATATGACGATGAAAATTAAAAACAATTACAAGCCTTCAATAATCAACATGAGAAGAGTACAATTACAAATGTAATTAAATATTATATCATAGGTTCATAGTCATTACTTAAAAGTATATTTATGATATTACATAACTAATGACCATTTAGAATAATTTAAAGTTCCTATGTCACAAGGTTCTCCGAATTTTATCAAAAAAGTTCAAATTTTGCCAAACTTTGTTCTTGACGAACATGAACTCGTACTTAATCCATTATTTTTACATGAAAAGTTTTTGAAACAATTTTGCATTATTTTACAAATGTATGCATATATACATATACCGACTAAAGAAGTGGATAGAAAGCTCTCTCCACTCTGTCCCTTTGATATATTTATGCTTTTCTTTCAAAAAAAAGAAATGATAGGAAAAAATTGTTTGAACTTAAAGATGTTTTTTCTTTAACTCATCTCTTAGCGAACTTTAACTGAACTTTATTTTCATTGAACATGAATGTGAACTCGAACCTTGTGACTTAGAATAAAACAATTAAATTTTGGCTTAAATTTTAAGTTTTTTGTTTTTTTGAAATGTTTACAAGAGGCAAAATCTAGGGGACGTCCCGAGTGCATCCCCTAACCTAAGCGGGCATCCCCTCTTTTTTGTGTTTTTTGGGACGTGGGGGTAACGTCTCGTCCCCATCCCCAAGTCCTTGGGACGTCCCAGACATCCGGGACGGCTGGGGAGGGGGGTGCACGTCCCCGCGTAGCACTGTATTCAACAAAATATGATTTGTTTGTGAGAAGTCATCCCCAATAAATAAATAAAGAAGGAGACAAACAATTGAAGACTTATGAACTGCAGAAAATTGGACACTTTTAGAAGCAATGCAGAGTTTAAAAGTTTGATAAAGGTAAGGCTCCTAATGATGCCCATTAGAAACGAAAAACCTCCGGTGAAGACATAGGAGATGTAGAACTGGCAGCTTCAAGTACATATCCATGTCATGATGCAATGTTGACCAACTAGGGTACTTCATTTCAGTGATGTCTTCTTCAGAGACAACTCAACATTTAAGATTGTTGGATGAGGAAAAGTAGACGTTCAAAAATACAAGCTTTGAAAACCTCCGTGCTATTCTACATATTCCACGTTTGGCTAGAAACCTGATCTGTGTAGGCAAAATGAACGATGCATGTGTGCCTGTTATATTGAATAAGAATAGTTGCAAGATGAATCAACGAGCCATGGTATTGGCAAGAGGAGTCCACACTGTTTTAGCACAAATTTATGTCATTGTGATTCTTACAGTTATTTCATTTATTCTGCCAACCAGAAGTGACAAAAAGTGCTATAAATGCAGGAATAGGGTGATTTCCCTTTGCATTTGCAAGGTGCAGTTCCCTTGTATTATAACGGCTTTTTCAGATTTTGTGTACTTTTGACTAGAAAGTGCAAAAGGAAACGAAACAGAAATAATAAATGAAAATGGGTAAGGAATCTGCAGTTGGATGAACGCAAAGAACCACATGGATTACTCAACAATGAACAAACATCAAATGAAAATTCCTCCTCTCACACGAAGAACGAAATTTGAGCAGCAGATGCAACTAGAACACAATTTGTTTGGAATCCCAAAGTCTTCTCTTAAATCTTATCGTATGTACAGCGCACAATGTCCTCTTGCAAGGGTTCACAACACAGTATGTAAAATCCAACGGTTCACACACAATCAAGAAAATGTGGGAATTTAATGAGTTTTTCCATTTATGGAAAGCAAAGAAAAGTTCCTTAATGAAAGAAATTGAAAAAACCCACAAAAGAAGTACAATTTTCTCATAGGTGTACTCACATTCCATTAACAACCTTGGAAAAGAATATACAACACTTAAAATTGCAAAAAGTTATATCCCAGGGCAAAGAGAAGAACTCATTTACCGTGAAAATGAAGTCTTTTGTGCTCACTTGCACTTCCAAAAGAACTTTGGCAACTACATTTATCTTGAATTTACATATGCTTAACTTTGAGCTAACCATATGCTTTGCCCACTTTTCTTCTTTTACAAATTTGGAAATTTTACAAAGGATTAATAATTCAGTACAAGATGACACCATTACATTATCTTTATGGCCTTGAATATAAGCGAAGAATTAATTTGGCTCTCTACACACTAACCCTTTGGGCATACTTCGGACACATGAGCACCTTTGATCAGCATTACACAATATAATGACAAATTCCAATCCATGACACTTTAAAATAACAAACCCCCTCTATGATTGCACCTTATTAAAATAATAAGACATCTTGTGACATATGGCACCTTCAGAACAACACATAGCTCATGCAATGGACCTACTAGGCCTTGTCCATTGGGCAATGGAGTCAACAAACACTTGTAGGAATAAATGAATAAGACTTCCCCTTTTATAATTGCTTTGTATCGTTATGCGGTTGTAACCGCTAACTAATTTTGTAACTGTCTTTGCATAATAAATACCCAGACACACAACCCATTTGTACAGTGTGTATTCCGGTTTTCTCTTCAATCATTCTTTACACATTTATTCAGTTTATTCTCTCTCTCCACAAATTCTAACAATGGTATCAGAGCATGGGGCAAGCAAAGAGAGGGAGGAAGAAAGATATTTTCGTGAGTCCCATTAGGGCACGCTGCAGTCGGAAATCAAGGGCACGCCATTAGGGCACGAAAAATCACGTTGTACAGTCGCGAATCAAAAGAATACACTCGCGTTTTTCTACAAAAAAAAAAGTCATGAAAAATGCTGTCACGAATGGCACGTTTTTCAAGAAATTAACAGTATTTTCGAGCATGAAAAATACTGTCGCGAATGGCACGTTTTTCAGGAAAATAACAGCATTTTCGAGCACAAATAGTCAGATTTTAATAGCCACGAAAAATTGTGATTTTAGACATTTTTACAGTCGCGATTTGCCTAATATGGTGCATTATTACAGTCACGAATTGCTAGGGCACAAATATTTTTCACAAACATAAGGCAGGAAAGAAACAGAAGCAAAAAGACTACCTGCGCTAGGGCACGGAACTATGCAACTGGTATTTTATTTTATTTTATTTATTCATTTCCAAAATACGCAGTTGTATTTATTCTATTTTATTAAAATGGAAATGCCCATAGAACAATATTTTGGCCTAAATTTTCATACATGGAGAGTGAAAATACAAATGCAACTTATGAATAAAAATTTGTGGGGCATTGTAAACGGGAAAGAGACAACACCTACCGATGCATCGAAATTGTTAGAATGGCAAAGCAGAGATGATAGAGCTAAAGCTATTATTGGCCTTGCTCTCTCTGACTCTGAACTTCATCATGTAGACCTAGACAAATCATCGAAGGAAATTTTGGATACTCTAAATAAATTATTTGGAGCGACAGCAGTCAATGCCAAATTTTCCCTGAAACTTCAGTTATATAGGTTCAAAATGGATGACGGAGTCTCTATGTCAAGCCACATCAATAATCTACGGTCCTTGATCAGACAACTAGCAGAAGTGACAGCTGCAATTGAGGACGAAGATGCCAAAGCTATCCTATTAAATAGTTTGTCTTCAAAATATAGCAATGTAGTTTTTACCCTCAGTCAAATTCAATCTCAATCTCTGGATGATATGATAGCAGCTCTTCTAGCTGAGGAAAAACGAACTACAGAGGATGTAGAAGGTCATTCCCAGCAAGAAAGTGCATTCTATTCTAGAACTAGAAAATATCATAGAAGATCAGATAAGTCGGAGAATGAATGTCATTATTGTAAGAAAAGAGGTCACACAGCATGGGATTGTCGTGTTCGAGCCAATGATGTGCTCAAGGGTAAAGTCATATCAAATACAGCCAATATAGCCATGGTTGAAGACCCACTAGATGCAGAAGGTAGTGAGGACAGTGATGAATACGTGCTATAAAGATGCTCTAAACTTTGAAGGCAAGAAAGGATACAGGGTAGATGAAGCTCGGTATGGATGGTTGCTCAGATAGTTTGGGAGACTGTGGATCTTGGGAATTATACCCTCACGAGGGTCATGAGACAACTTGATGGAGCTTGTGGATGGCTCAGTATGGATGGCTGTCAAATAATTCAGGAGATCTGTGATTCGGGAGTTCGGGGAGGTGGAATCCGGGAATTCGGGAATTCAGCTCGAGAGCTACACCTTTACGAAGGTTACGAAGTAGCTTGATGGAGCCCTACCTTATCATAGCATTGCTTTCAAAGTGAAAGTGTTTGAAGATTGCATAGTTCTGTTTTGTTAGATTGTTTGTTTTTGAGTTATGTAGGGTAAGTCTTAAGAGGGGGTGTAGGAATAAATGAATAAGACTTCCCCTTTTATAATTGTTTTGTATGGTTATGCGGTTGTAACTGCTAACTAATTTTGTAACCGTCTTTGCATAATAAATACCCGGACACACAACCCATTTGTACAGTGTGTATTCCGGTTTTCTCTTCAATCATTCTTTACACATTTATTCAATTTATTCTCTCTCTCCGCAAATTCTAACACATATCACGATCACCCAATTGCCTGCCTATTAAGCTCTTGATCCTAGATCCAAGCCAAACATGCACTTAGAAAGGGTTCAGCATAATTATGTCCTTAACCAAAACAATAACTCAATGATAGATCCATTTGGAGCTGTTACCAATGATGGAGCTCACAAAATGGGCCCATCAAGCCTTGTCCACTGGGCGATGGAATCAGCAAACACGTATCACAATCACCTAATTGCCTGCCTATGAAGCTCTTGATCCTTGATATATGCCACATCTAATCTTAAAATGGATCCAACATAATTATAACCTTGACTATAGCTATATTGTTCTTGAGATCAACAAGTAATCATGAAAAAGTAAAAAAACCTCATGTTGCCTACAAACAAAACAATACTTTGGGACATATTGGAGAGACAAGCCTTTGAGCATTACAAATTAAATGACGCATACTTATAGGAATTTTGATTGTCCTTTATTTTTTATTTTTGTGAACATTTTGTATATGGCAAGCAAATTCAAGTAAAGCTTCCCACTAGTGCTACAAGAGCAAATAAGATTTTGCATTTAATATGTAATGATGCATCTCAACCTGTGAAGGTTTTGTCACTAGCAAAATCTCTATATTATGTTTCTTTTATAGATGTTTTCTCAAGGAAAACTTGAAAAAAAATATGCGAAAGAAATTGAAGGATCTTGTAGAAAATCAAACAAAGAAGAATATATAGGTTTTGGGAAATAATGGGAAGTATTGCTCAAATGAATTTGACCAATCATTTAAGCAATAAGAATAGCAACGCAAAATACAATTCCATATACACCACAATAGATTGAAGTTGCATAAGTAATAAGCACGACTCTAATAGATAAGGCTAGAAGTATGCTCAATAGTTCAAGGTTAGAATAGAAATTCTATGAAGAAGCAATATCGACATCATGTTACCTGATCAATCAATCACCTATCACTTATTGATAGAACTCCACAAGCAGCATGGACTGTTAAGAAACCCTCTAATTGACATCTTAGAGTTTGGTTGTGATTCTTACGCACACATTCCAAAGGAAATAAATAACTAGTCTAGATTATAAATTCACGAACTTTATCTTTATTAGATATAAATATGGTGTAGAAGGATCCAAGGTTTAGAACCCATAAACAAAAAAAAAAATTACAGTCATCACATAGTCTTCAAAGAGGTCAGCAGGTCTCCAATGCAAGGACAACCAAAGGAAGAATGAAAAAGGTACAAGTTAATTTAGAAGAGGGAGATTCTCCATCTAAATAAGAAACAACAAAAAAAGATGAACTAGAAAAGGGCTTTCTTGAGGAAGATTTAGGTGAACTATAAAAGGAGTCTCAAATCCAGTCTTGACAAGATTGGAACAAAATATAGGTATAGTCTTGTTATTTCATTTTCGAGTTTATCGAGAAAATGGAGATAACCAATCGAAAAATTTCTTAATGAACCTATTTTGAGTCATCTTTTCATCCAAGAGTTGCTTTGAAAATTGCCTTGTTTTCTCTCTGAATCAGATTTTGGGGTTTCCTTAGGACAATGTATGTTTTATGCAAAGTGTTTTCTTCCTCCGAAACTTGACTCAACGCAGGCTTTCATGGTTTAGGTTCCAAGTGCATTGGAACATTCCACCATTAAACCACATGTGATATGCTTCATGTTTCTCATACCTAAAACCTGACACACTATCATACTTTAGGTTTTCGGATTTCTTTGTATTACATCAAGGAGTGAGATTTACATGTCATATGCTTCCATGTATCTCAAACCTAAAACCCAACCCAATGACGAACTTCTTTGTATCAGGTTTTTGGGACCCGATTGCATGATAACACAAGATGTTAGATCTAGTCCACCTTCCTCCACCAAAGTCAATGACATAAATTCCAAGCTAGAAGTTGTTGTTTCATGCATGTTTCGGATTAAGTTTAATTAATGCTAGGTTATTTATAAATAGGAGGGGATTTCCATTTCATTTGTACCTTTTTACTCCATCTTTCATTCATGTTTTCATATTATTTTTGCATTGCAAAAGTCTAAGTTGCGTTTTCTTTTCATTTTCATTTTTCTTTGATTTCAAGGGTGTTTTCATCCTACAGTAAGTAAAAGTTCCTTCTGGTAATTCTATTTTTGTGCTTTTTAGGTACCTTATGCTTGAGTGGGCTAGTTGTTTTACATTTTTCAAATATTTGTTTACTCCTTATTTTTCCAATTTTGTTATTTTCATCGTAGAAAGGGGAAATGGAAGTATTCTTAGGCTCCTTACTTTATTAGTCTTGGTAAGGATTACAAGTTTAAAAAAATGATCAAAGTATTTCACTTATTTGATTTTCACATTTCAAAGAAGATGATTTTTCTGCAAGTGTTTCAGGTTTTTACCGTTGCTAAGAAAGGTCTAAGTTCCATAGTATTTTGTGTTTTATCACATGTCAGACAAGATGTAAGTTCCAAAGTGTTTCAGGTTTCCCAAAGTGTCAAATAAGGTCAAAATTTTGATAGTATTTTGGGTATTCAAAGGTGTTAACCAATGTCCATGTGCAACAGTGTTTCAATTTTTCTAAGTGGATCAAAAGGTTCAAAACTCTGCATTTGTTTATCATGATACTTCTAAGGTGAATTGTAGGCAGGAAAACCTTGATTCTCTTTCAGGAGTCCCAAGAAGCTTTGTAGTTCTTGTTTTTCAGTTCCTCATGTCTGATTTAGGAAAGGGACAAGGGGAAGAAGGTAGGATTTAAAGAGATGAAGTACAAATATTAGGGAGTTGTGCCTCCTTCTACTATTGTATCCAATTTTTATATCAGAGATATAGAGTTAGGGCATGTGGACATGGATGAATTTTGGAGCAGTGCACATAGTTGTTCACATACTTCATGGATGCATAGTCCCTTTGTGTAAGTGGGATACCTTTGGCCGTTGTTACTTTCCCCATTTCTGCTCAGTTTCCTTAGTTTATACTTGCATGTGCTAGTCATTATGACTCAGATTCAAGGTCGATCCGAAATCAAGAGGGGGAAGTGATTATCGAATTGGATACCAATTACTTCGATGAACTTCTAAAGCTTCCCAACTTTGATGAATATGTCAGGAAAAATCCCCAATCATCCTAGCTGGCCTATATAATGAATTGGATAATTGTGTTAAATATGTCAACAAAAAGTACCTGATTAAGCCTAAGCCTTTATGTGTCTAGGTTCCCAAAAATAGTCCCTAGGAGTGAATTTATCTTGGAGATCAGTGACATCATCATACTTCTCAATAGATTTTTTGGGCTCCCTAATGCCAAGGAATTTCATGGATGGATGTATCATTTTATTTCCACCATTAAGAAGAATGATTTCTTTTATTGGGTAAAATTTATCAGTGATATTATTGTCAGTCAACTGAAAGAAGTCCTAGATACATGTAAGATTTACGTTATGTCATATGTTACTTATGCTGCAATAGGAATGAGGAATTATCATGGGTTGGATCCATCAAGTAATAGGTCTTCTGATCACATTTACAATTTTAATCCTCAGTTGTCCCTAAAGGGAAGTCAAGCACATTTCAGAAGGGTTAATGACGCTTTCTTCTATGACAACATTTGTGGATTGGAACCTAATCTTTCGAAGAAAAGGGTCTCAAATGTTGCATGGAGTGTGGTATTAAAATAGGGTTGAATCTTTTTACAATTCAAGAAATTCACCTATTTGCGGGTTTCAACATTTCAGAGATCATCCATGTGTCTTCCTAACTATCCAAGAGATATTGGATCCTCATGGAATTGGTTGAGAAGCTCTTAGATTTTGATAAGTTCCAAAGATTTAACACACAAAGGATGTCGTTTCCTTTCCTGTATATATTGGAAGATACCCCTGTTCCTCCATTATCAAATCCAAAAAAGTAGTCTTTGAAATGCAAGATAAGTTCAAGAAGACCATGCTACCAAGGCTAGGGTTTTATTATCAAACTATTCTTAAGGAAGATGGAACTTTGCAACTTCATGTTCCACACCTTGAGGAAATTTGGATCTGATTGCTAGGGAAAAGGTAGTAATAAGATGAAAGGATCAATAGCAGATTGAGCCAAGATGAAATCAAGATGTTGGATCTTGCTGATGTTTTTTGAGGGCATTGTTGACAATGAGAATGTTGTAGAACCTATATATGAAAAAATGGATGTAGATAATGTAGGATTCCCTACGGTTGATTTTTCCATCAAAGAATCAGCATCTATGCAAGACAAGGCCACTCAAACCCTCATTCGCACTAATGCATGGTTATATTCATGGGGCATTCAACCCAAAGATTCCAGTTTCCCGAAACTGCCTATCACATCCTGTCAGAAATAGTCCCTCTAATGAGGAAAGGGATAACGGTGGAATCCCACCTAAAAAGGTAAAATTCACGTTTGTTAGCAATGGAGTTAAATCTCACCCTCCATCATCTGTTGTTCCTACCTCATCATTTGTGGTGCTTGACTCTCCTTCTCCTTCACATGCCAAGGAGACACCAGTGAGTACTATAGTCAACCAGCCCGTTGTCTCTTCCTCCCTTGTCACTTCCTCAATTGTTGTTGTAACTCAACAACCCCAGGTTCCCTCTTCCATTTCCTCTCCTCCTCACATTCCTTCTTCTCCTCTACATTCTACCTTGCAGATCCCAACAACATTTGCATCCTGTTGCTCTTTCTCCTCCTCCGTCCCCTTCATCACCGCTTGTATCTTCCATGGCAAGCGTCTTCTCATCCTTGTCCCCTCTTTCAAGTGGAATAGGATTGACTTTGGGATTTCCACTAGTCACTTCTGGAATTCCAGTTTCCATTCCCCTTCCTCCTCCAGTGTCTTCTACCATCGTTACCGTCATTCTTTCCACCCCTCCGTCTCTGGTCACTACTTTGATCAGTCCTCTAGGTTCTACACTGATGATTACAACTCCTCCAGAGGCACCTTCCTCTTCAGTTCCCTCCTCCAAAGAAGAGGAAAACACTTGTTCCTCTCGAGGCCTTTGATTTCAGTTCTTTAAAGACAAGACCTTCCAGATCAACCAAGAAACCCACGACCATCTCGCGTATCTCTGTTGACACATCTGGTCAAAGGTTTGTTGAGATTTTCATGCCCTCCGCAGATAAAACAAAAGAAGACATTACGGTTGCGGACTATCAAATTACAAAGATTGATCTTGGGAAGGTCATTGTTGAAGGTGCTCAACAAGATGAGCAGGTTGTTATGGATAACCTTTGCAAAAAACTCAGGGAGACTAAGGCCTCCAAGGATGAACTAAAAGAAAGGGTTTGAATGTTAATTGACAACTAACGGATGAAAGGGTTTCTCTGCTCAAGCTCTCCAAGCCTAAGAAGATTAGATCTCATCTCCTACTCCTACTCCAATCCATTTTGATTTCTCATCTATACCTAAAATGGAGAAAATCAATCAGAAAGGTAGAGCAATGGATGATTGGATTCATGTCTCCTCGTGCTAAGGAAAAAAGATAATTAATGATGCGGTACACACATTCAATGCATTATAAAAGGCTAGAAAGGAGGTTGATAACCTGAAAGATGAACTTCTGGAAGAGAATGGTAATTTGGATCTGACTTTGGAAGCTCTTAGTGGGCTTAAAAAGGTTCATTCAGAAATTCTGATTAAGGAGCTATGGAAGATGCCTACAAACATTTCGAGTTTTGTAAAGCAATTGAATTTTGGGTCAAAATCCTTTAAGAGGCTTGTAGAAAACTCTAACAATCCAAAGAAGAAGAAATTGATGTCACTCATGACATCGATGATGAATTTTCTAAATCCATGGTGAAAGTTCTGGATGATGGTTTGAATATTTTGTCTGCGGATGAATTATTCAAGACCTTTCAGGAGCTGGTTGAGAAGGAATCGGCAGTGGAAGAAGACTTTGGTTTGGAAGCTATTGACAAGTTGATTCTCTGTGAAAGTGTTCTTAGCAAATTGGCTAAGTATATCAAGAAATATCATAAGCTTCCAGGGAGTATTGACAATACATATGAAACCTGTGAGGTACTAAATCATTACTCCTACAGACCAGATGAGAAAGAATCCCAAGAGATGATCCAGACGTTTCAAGAATTTTGATCTAGGAAGGCTGAACCTGAGAAGAAGAAGAAAAGTCTAAATGATGGAATTATCATGTCATTTTATTTTTCATTCGACATGTCTTTTTCGAAATTGTTTGAGACATACTTTGAATATGCAAGTTTGACTAGGTCTTTATGCAAGAACCACTCAAATGAACATTTTACTTATATTTACTATTTTTAGTATGTTGTTCCAACTGTTTCCTTATTTTTCTCCCTCCCTTTCTCTATAAATGTAAAATGTTGTGGCATTGCAAAGGGTTGGAGATTTTTGAATGACATCGAGCTTAGAGTTGGAAAAAGAGAAAGACTTTGTGTTTTATTTTTATCATTAAAGAATATTAAAGATATCTATTGCAAACTTTGTGTTGTGGGAATATCTTTTGCATTTGAGGTATTGTTCTTATGTTCAATGCGTTAAATTGTTCTTTGCTTTAATATCTAGTTCATCGAATCTTCAGCATGTTATTACAATTTAATCGTGTGTGATTATCTTTTGATCTGCGTTTTCTTAAGAGAGAGCACGTTCTTTATCTATTCTTTTCTCATTTTAATAAACTTCCTCCTTCTCTTCTCTCTTTCTACTTACATTTATTCTCTTCGAAAAAGAATAAATCTACTGGGATGAGATCCCAACCCCAATGGTTAGAATAGTGTAAATATTGTACATATCTCTTGGTGTGTTTTAGATAAGTAATAAATAGGGTGCCTCCCCTTTATTCGAGGAGGGACTTTGTCCCGTGTACTATAGTTGAACCTCATATTTTGTGAAGTTCAACGCAGAAGGAAAAGTGAATAAGCATCAAACTCGCATGGTAGAAAAGGGGTTTTCCCACGTGGAGGAAATTAATTTTGGTGATAATTTTCCTTGAGTTTGTTCATACCAATACATTCAAGCCTCCTAAAAGTGCTAGGGCCGCAAAACGCTTGATAAAACATTAAAACAAATTGAACTTCCCTTGACCTAGCCCTGTTTGCACTCCAATATATCAAGGTTGTGATTTAATTCATCTACTTAAACAAACAACCTCAATACATCAATGCATTGAGCACAATGTCTCACTCAAATTTTTGCTTACAAATGCATAATATTTTGTTTTATGAACGCAATCTTGATTTAGGGACTTCAATGATATAACATTCACGCAATGAATGAACTTTGACATTCACATTTAATAAACTTTTCACAAACACGGTCATTTATAAAGTGACTTTCATACCCATCGCATTCATTTACCACTTAAAGTCTCTATTTTACCTTTTAAACATTGGGAGAGGAAAGGTCTTTCAATATTCGTTTTTCACTTTATTTGACATTTCAAAGTTCCATGTTTTCAATTTAATATTTTGTCATGTCATTTTTTATAAAGCTGCTCAAATTTTACTTTTTACTTGAATGAATGTATTAGAATACTCTTCTGGGACCCATTGTATTTAACGACCATAAGTTGCAAGTGTCTAATGATGAATGCCCAAGAATAGTTTCACGCAAGCAAATCTATATGGGAAATTCCATAAATCAACACATTCACACTGTATGAGAGCTTAATGGTCATGTTTGACGAAGCACCACATAAATGTAACCACTTACGGGTAACTATTGATAATCCATCATGTCTGCACACAACTCAAAACTATATATGGACCACTCCATTCTTGTGTCAGAATATTACCAAGTAACGCCATCACCAGATGCCAAGCAAACTAAAGTGAAATTTATAATCCGTAACGTTCATATCTCATCAAAGAGTGCAATAAACAAGAAAGAAGCTTATGACACTGCAGAAAGCGATTAAATGTCCCAGGACTGCCAAATCATGTATGACACATGCCATAAAGCACAGACCAAGTAAACATCGGAATGTGACCTGAAATTTGACACAAACATGTGCCTCAATCACTCAAAGATTGTATAAAACAAAGTTAATGCATCAAAATTCGATGCAAACAAACAGCTAACCATCCTCTAAGAATTAAAGCCTTCTAACTTTAGCAATGCATGAATTTAAAAAATATGTATAAGGATTACTGAAGATTATTCACAACCAAGGAGAACCTGTAGAGATAAACTCACAGCAAGGAATTTACGGAAGAGGTAATCATAGTGAATCTAAAGCAATGGCATCTGGAACAAGGAAACCAATGACTACATCAACACAGCCACAAGAGTTCAAGGATAGAGTGTATGCATCAAGGATTGCAAAGATGAAGAATTACAATAAGATCTAACATGGAGTGGAACGCTTGCAGGATTGTGATGTGCATGATTACAAACAAGACCAACAAGATTATGTAATTGATATCAACGTGATTAAGCCCTCGAGTCTACACTTAGCAACAGTCAAGCAAAAGTATTCACATGCCAAGACTTGATCACAGACGTGTTAGAATGCCTCATGGACAATTGAATGGTCTAATCTGCCAGTGGGAAAGGGTTTGTGCTAGTCATAGAAGTAGCTTTCAAGGAAATGTATAACCTCTCAAAACCTTTAATCAAGTATAACAATAGCATAAATAAGGTGTGGTTACTAACCCAAAAGGATTACGAGATGTTACAAGAATGGTGTTCAGATCTAAATAATTAGGCAAACAAGCAAGATATAAAAAATATACTCTATTAGGATATTAAAACCTGGTGTAAGTATGGCATTGATTTTGTTAAACCTGTTATATGGAACACAAGACACAAATCATGTAAATATGTTACGGGTTCCTTTACTGTGTATGATTCTTGTAGTAGCCACTAGAATTAATTTTGGCGGAGATCATTGCCTTTAACCTAGAGAAGCAATTCAATGTTTTAGATAAAGAAGGCAACTTATATATGGCTTCTTACCTCATTGATGTTGCTTGTTGCACAAAGAAATTTGATAAAGTATATTTTCCTAAATGGGAGTCTCCCTCAAACAATCCAGTCCATTTATCATTCAAAAAACTACATATTTTACAAATATTAAAAATTATACACATGGATTTGTCATTTCTTCTACCCAAATGGTTTATGAGAACATGCATGGGGCTCCTATACCCTGAATTTCAAATGTTATAATGAAGGGTTTGGAGCAAATATGTGTGATAACTTGATCAGAAGACCACAATTATCAAGATAGAAGGGATCGTTGGCAGCCCTCAGTTTTTGCCCTATTATGTACCAGTCAAGTTGGTTGTAATGGAAATCTATTTTCAATTTATCAATGGGATCTCAAGGACCTCTAAGCAAGTAAAATAGGTTTATTCCCTCCATTGCCTTTGGTTGTTTGAGAACACACGCTGGTCAATTTTAATAGATTCAAAAATCGCCAAAAATCGCCGATAAATCGCGTCCAGCCTGCCACACGATAAAACTTGCAAAAAATCGCGATTTTCGAAATGGTATAAATCGCCGATAAATCGCTTTCAAAAACCCTCAAAAATCGTTGAAAATCGCGTCTAAAATCGGCGAAAATCGGGGGAAAAAAACGCGGCTAGGGTGCAAGACGAAAATAAAGTAAATCGATTTGTTTTTTTTTTTCTCTTTCCACGGGCTACAGTCGACGCGTGAGAGCACTAAAATACAGTGCGTATTTTTTATCAAATCGTGTGCATTTCTTACCTGTTCGTGTGCGTTTTTCACCGATCCGTGGTCGTTTTTACCAGTTCGTGCTCCTTCTTCCTGTTCGGGCGCGGTTTATACTTGTTTGGGCGCGGTTTATACCTATTTGCAGCGATTTTTCCCTGTCCGCGTATACATTTTTTACAGCGATTTTTCCCTGTCCGCGTCTACATTTTTTACAGCGATTTTTCCCTGTTCGTGGCAGCAGGTATGTGCATTGTGTATATTTAATATTTATTATTAATGCATGTATAATATGTAAAGCTTGCAATATATATTATAAATATTAAATAATAAATATTGTAAGTGTAAAGCTGAGTGTTTACTTCAAAAGTCACATGTGACATGACTCTATGAGCATTTTTGTTTGCAAACTTTGTACTCTCTTTTTTGGTCAAAACTTAATCGAAAATATGCATATGGGCCTATGGCATTCTATAGAGTCACTTCTTGCATCATTTAACATTGTTTTTACATTTAATTTAAGTATATTTTATGAATTTAAATGTTTTTAAAAGTAGCGATAAAGTTGCCGATTTTTGCCGATTTTTTGCCGATTCCCGATTTCCGATTCAAAATTTGCCCTGCCGATTAATCCCGATTTACAATTTTTTCAACTATGATTTTACCATTGTTCCAGTGATTACACAACCAATCTAAAGCTTTGTGTTTCAAAAGGGAAAGGCTATCATGTGGGACCCAGAAGGTAGGGTGGCTGCATTCCTCAAATCTCAGTTTGACAAGATAAGCATGCAATATGAGCACGATCATGAAGAAGATGATGATTACCAACTAAATGCTACCTATGACAAAGGCAAGATCAATAAACTGAGGGTTGTAGGAAAGATGCGTCAAGAAAAACAACTTTTTACCATTTTTGCAGCAGGGGATAGCTGCAGGTCTCTGAGATGGTCAAGGGATTTCGACAAGTCTCGGTCAGGTTTCCGAGACACCCCCAAGTCTCCCAAGCGTCCCCTTTGGAATGGAAACGTCTCCATTTTAAGGGGACGTCCCTGGACTGCTGCTGCTGCTGGTGGGATGGCAGGGGGACGTTTCCCAGATGGTGGGGGGACATTTCCCGGACGTCCCCAAGTCCTTGGGATGTCGCCAAGTCCCCAAAAACGACAATGTTTTTCGGGGGTGTAGGTCTGTATGGAACACTGCTTTCAGTAGACCTCCATCGTGCGTTTATCGTGAAAGGGCTCAAAAATGCCAATTCTTTTACAGAAATGTTGTCCCAGCAATTATTATACACCCAATAGGTTTCGAGGGAGAACCAAAATCAAGATCAGTTAGTCTTAGTTTCCAACACAAATTTCTTTTGAAGAATATGGTGAAGTTTCTACTAGTCATTCCAGCAAGGAGCGTCCCATTACAGTATTAGAATCATATCTAAATAGGACATGTCAGCCCATATTGAGCTTCAAATTGATAAGAACGTTAGTTCTCATGCAAATATATGTGTTCCTGTATTAGTTTTACAAGAACCAGTGGGCAATTTTCTAAACCAACATTGATAAATTTATCCATTTGAAAAGGATCTAGAGTGATAATAATGCTCTCGTGTTGTTCAGTTACTAGAACATTGTGCCTTTTGTAGTATTCAGTCAATTGTTAAAAAGGGCTATCAACAAATCTGTTTGAATATTTATTTGCCTAATATTTGTTGAATGAAATCCACAGTTGCAAATGACAACTCATTAAATTTCTTTTTGCCTCATATTCTTATTTGTCCAATGATTCACTCCCTTGAATATCATCTTTTTCTTAAATAAGGTGGGTGGGTGGTTTCCAAAGGTTTTCTTTTGCAGTATGTCATTTGAAAATATGAAGGTACGAGTAGTACAAATTTAAATATCAATTTGGCGGGGATAGACTCAATACCCACAATGAGATCGCACTTTTTATCAACTACTCATTTTTCCATTACAAAACAGACTTTACCGGTTATTGTTTAATCTAAGAGCTTATTTGAAGCCCTTTCTCTTAAATCAAGGAAACAATTGAGTTAAGAGTAAAATGGACAACAATGAGCAAAAGATAGTGAAGCAGCAATCAGTATTAATATTGAAGTGGGCAACATAAGCGGCATTTTGAAATATCAATAATTAAAGTGCTTACATAGAAAACAGCAGATAGAGACAGTGGGATTGATATGGAGATGGGTAATACAATGCATAAACAAGGATAGAGGGAGATAAGAATAGCGTGTAGACATCTAGGGCAAAAAAAAGCACCAAATGATCGAAATGACTAAGACCAAATTGGCAAAGTAAAATAAAACATATTGAACTATGGGAATATTATGCAAGAAACATATTGGCACTGGAAGAACTATTTTAAGTCTGCAAAAAGAGCACAAGACAACATGCACATGGTGAGAGCGATAGTTCTAGAGATAAAAAATGACAAATTCGATTATTCCCTAAAACAGCAAAAGTATATTTCTGTCAAAAAAACAGAGAATTGGTAGGTAAAAGAGCATCAAGCTCTGATACCACTAGTAAGGGTTCCTCTTTACATAAGATTCATGATTGGATAAAATCATAAAACATTTTTTTTAAATTTCCTAGAGACGTCCATCAGAATTCTAATGAAAAATTGTACACCATATGCAAGCCATGGGTTTTGGAAAAAACAGTTCACTCGGAGAATCTTTAACACTACATTTTTCATTAGTTCATGAGCTTTGGCCAGGGCACATGAAATTATCAACATTTAGTATCGATAGGCCTGGAACCCCATAAGAGAGAAACTTTGAATAAAAATTCTAATTTCATACAGACTGTGCATTCAAGGTATTAGGATGATGGTTTTTCTTGTAAAGATATTACTAAACATGTTCCCTATCAGCTTCTTGTCACTTAATTCCCTTTAGGGGTCCTCCCCCTGGTTGGATATTTGTATTTGTACTTGTACTCTATGGCTAGCGTTTACCCGCCTTGGGTTCACCCACTGTTGTGCTTTCAAATGTTTAAG
Source organism: Taxus chinensis (assembly GCA_019776745.2). Classification (NCBI taxonomy): domain Eukaryota; kingdom Viridiplantae; phylum Streptophyta; class Pinopsida; order Cupressales; family Taxaceae; genus Taxus; species Taxus chinensis. The sequence goes on from CM034146.1 coordinate 112,925,759, forward strand.
CATTTTAGCTTTAGTCATAATCACCTTTTAAGCTTCTGGGGTTCTTTTGTGCCCTAAGATTATATTGTAACTGGATGTACTTTCAAGTTCCATCAACCTCCATTGCTCACAAGTGGGACATTAAATAATTTATTTCTTCTTTCTTTCTATATAATACACTTCAAGTGCATTCGAGACACTCCTATAATAACATTTTTTACATGAAATTTGATACATCCACCATGTCACATGTATCATCAATTCAGACTAACACGATTTAATATTACGTTATTGCACTCAATAAAACATGAAGAACAAAGAACAAGCATCCTCGATCAGCAACCGCCTTTGGCAAGAAGCTGATGACGGGCCTCATACCTCTACATATAGCAAAAGACAGACAACGTGCCATCCTCTCAATCAAAAACATTCTTGCATCGGATTTCAAAAACAACAGAGGATGGGGCTTTTATTGTCATTGTATATACCCATCTTTGCTCTATATTGTTCCTTGTATTAATATGATGTATCTTTCACAATTAAAAAGTTAAAATTAATATTTAAAAAAAACATTAAGAAAAAAAGTATTAATATGCACAACTGTTAACCAATTGCCAAAATAGCATTTCCTTTCAATTCCTAAGGCCTACCAAAATGCGAACTTCATCATAAAGTCAGCTCTATCCAGTATACCCTCAAAACACTTCACTGTGTAAGCAATTAAACCGTCCTAAAACCATCAAAATATCTATGTTTTCAGATAAAAGCATAAGTAGGTTTACAAACCAACCATTTAGGTAAATCATAATAAGGGAAAAAAAACAGCTCTATCTGTTATTCCCACAAAACACTTCACTATTCAAGCAACTAACCCAACCATAAAAACCATCAAATTATATATGTTTTCAGATAAGAGCATAAGTAGGTTTACAAACCAGCCATTTAGGTAAATCATAATATCCAGCAAATACTCCTCAACTACAAAACGATCTATTGGCTTCATGTCCTGTCATTTTCAAAGCACTCGAACATTAGAATTTCACATGAAAAAAATAAAAATGTAAACATGCAATTACAGTATACTTAGCATGGTGGTACATTATATAGAATTCATGGTCAAATTTCTCAAAGATTTGTTTCTATGTTACAGGCTACTATGTCTAATTTATTCTAAAGAAATTCATAATTGTTACTAATGTAATCCTATCTAAGTAAGAGGTAAATTCTAGATTTCATGGTCAAATCTTTTCAAAGATTCGTTTTCATGTTAAAGGATACCATGTCCAATTTGTTCTAGTAAAATGCATAATTGTTACTAACGTAATCCACTATCAAAGTAAGATTGATCCCCAAAAAAAAATCAGATGAACAGTCAAGATCAATGTGTTAATTCCTCAGTTGAACAGTCAAGATGTTTGTAGGATCTGGTTCGATCAAGTCCTGTTCAACTCGAGAGGATGACAAACAGCTGGATGGGTGCAGGATAGAATATTGTCAGGACTTAAGTGTGATACTGGTGCTGCTGAGGGTTCTCAGGGATGGGCTACACATGTGGAATAAACCTCGTGCAAACTCAACCATAGTCTTCATAATGAGCCTCTCATTCTCTTAACATATAAAACCCAGTGCATGTATCTAGCTGCAGGTTTACATGTATATGTATATATTGCATATTCATCACAAAAAAATAGTATCACACTTCAATGTTCATACTAACTTGAGATCAAGAGGAGACTTCATTTACTGTTCTTTTTGATGTGTTAAATATTATCAATATTCTAAAGAATTCTCCTTAACCACATAACACAAAAGTAAGAAGAACAATAAAAAACTAAGAACATGTGATTCGAAGAAACTGCCCCCAAAAACATCAGTTTAGTTTGAATCAGGTGTAAAAAGCAATTTGTAGCTTCCTGATGATGCAACTTCAATCCAACTACCCATGTTGTGTAATAGAAGCATTTTATATGTACAAAAGGTAATGTTAAAGAATACTGGAAAGCAAAATTCCTTGGATGATGAGAATTAAATACCTCCTCAGTTTTTGACACAGGAAATATATGCAATCTTCGGATCCTCTGCGGATACTTCAACTCTGCTTCATGTCTTTGTCTACCAATCGTAGTATCAGAACTCATTGAAGGGTTATCAGGTTGTTCAGGACAGGTAACTGGTCTGAATTCATGACCCTTTCCCATCGCTAATCGAGGCTCAAAACTACCAAGGTATGGCCGTGGAACTGCTCAAATACAGCATTTGTAACATTAGGTGCTGAGTACCAGAGAAGTAAAAAATCAAATGTGGATATCCTACAAAGGTTTTAGGGAAAGAACAGCATGCACATGAATGTGCAGAATCAATCTAGAGGCTTATCAGGTTCCATGACAACATAAAAAATAAGAATAAAGATGAAATACCCCATATAGCATTGATGATAGCGATACCATAAAATGGAAAATATGTGGGAAAAATATGACAATAAATTTATAGGACACAGTCTAATAAGGGACGCATTCTATAATTATCCATGTCAAGTATTAAAAAGTTACATTTACAAGATAATTTTGAAGTTCACATGGAAAAAATAAAAAGATAGCAGCATTTCTATAATTATCCTACTCGTTTTCTATTCAGCTCATCTATATATATTTTCAATTTACTTTGTTTCCATCTACGACGACGACGAGAACATATTTCTCTACTCTTGTCACTAATTGCATTTACAGCCAAGGTATGCCTTTCAAGTACTCCCATTTTGAGGGGTTAGATGTCAGCTTTATTGAGAGAAAATGGGAGAGAAGAAATATGTAAATGCTTTACTCATTGAATAAATCATGATGATCTAGCACACCATATAAAAACCTTGGTTCAACTCATCTCATCCCTCTCATTAGGAACAGTCAACAACCACTTGCTTTATTCTAACCTACCGACTCTATAATATATGACCTTTGATTTCTTATAATGAAAATAAATAGATCACAAATCTTCAGTAAGAAACCCAAAGCATGATTAAATGAAGGAATACCACACATTCTAGGTACAAGACACCAAAAATTCCAAAAAGAAAGATACAAGATTTGCAGTATTGCACTGACCAAATTATTGATATGTTTCAATGCTCTAGCATCCTACATTCCATCACTATTTCGTAACCTCTATTTTTTTTTTAACTTTTTTTTGTCAAATTATGTATCTGTCTCCCTAGTCTATGACGTTTGGCCTTACGGTTGACAATAATAAGATTTTCATAGTTCTATTTATTTTTTCAGTACCTCATAAGTCATGCTTCTTAGAAGGTTTTTCTTTCCAACACACTATTATACTGGTATAGATTCTGCCATTCGATAGACTCCACTTTTTCCTTCTAGAAAAACATGAAAATTATATAAATGTATAAAATCTTAAATGCACAATCTCTATCAAAGTTAAGCATCGAAGAAATATGCCATCTTCTACAAATTGATTAAGAAGCATTTACCTATAGCCAACAACTGAACAATTTATTTTTCAATACATTGATTACAAATGTTTCTATTCTTCACTTGCTAATGGGTAGAGCATTGAACACATAAACAGGAAAGAAATAAAGGGGACCCCACATCCATCAGGTTTCGCTGAACTTCAATGGAGCTTCTCGAGGCAACCCAGGAAAGGTTGGGGCTGTTTGTATCCTTAGAGATTATAAGGACTACTTTGAGGTAGATTCATCAATCCTTATGCCAAGAGCAACCAATAACAAAACAGAAGCCATGGACTTAGAAGGCTTACGTTCGGCCCTCGGTATGAACACAAGTTAATCTATCACTCACTCACATTTGAGAAAGTGACTTCAAACGAATGGGAAAAATGACTAAGAAGAAGAAAATGTGCCTTTTTCTAGGTAAGTGTCACATCTCTTCAATGCCAAAACTTCATATATTCTTGCAATGCTAAAGGCAACCTCGGGACTGGAGGTAAAGGACATATATTTGGCCTTCAAAATGGCATGACTTATCGAGGACAGTGTACTCTTTCAATGGGTTATGGCTAGGCTTTTGACGGCTAATTGGAGTCCCTTCAAGCCTGGAGCTCGCTCCCGAGCCAAGGGAAAGCAGGTGGTGGAAGAGCACAACAGACCGAGGGAAATCATGTGGAATGGAAAAAGTGAAATTGATAATGGCAATGTTGATGAGAATTTTGTACTCTTGGATATTGAACACGAACCAAGCACCACAGGATTGAATGGGTTTTCACCCTCTCATTTTAGGATCACCTAAAAGCAAAGCAAAGCATGACTTGCAGTATTTTACTCTCCTATGTAGTCTACTATGAATAGACTTTGCGAAGCAATGCAAAAGTTACCAATTTAGAAGGAAACATTTGCATTTACCCAGCCAATTGAGGTGGTTGAATCACCTTAATTGACTTGCATTTTCAATGAAGCTCAAAAAAACTTAAAATGAGACAGTATCAAAATAAACTAAAAAGGGAAAGAGGGTAACACAGAAAAGAGATTTCCAAACTTTATTGCAATGCTCCACCATGAATGCATCTCATGGACTCTACTGTGGTTTTACCATTACCAGAACAATCTAGCTTATGCTCAGACAATGGATACGGCACAAACTCTGAGAAACAATTCTTTGTAAACGTTAAACATTCCTGAACCTACAGCCAATTGATTTAATGCCATGGCAGATTATTACCGTACTTCTATACACAGCAAAATTGTTTGGCTACGAGAACTATGACAATCAGTTATAAATTATAATAGCATGAGCTCAATCTAACTTAATTCACTAAAACGACTTAATTCATTTGAAATTGAAATAGCAAAGCATTAACAATGGAGTTACTAAAAAGTAAAAACATGAGGAAAGAAGCAAAGCATGAATTCCATTTTTGTAGACCTTGTCTTCACTATTATTTCCAACCTCCTTTTACAATGTGTTTACAAAGATATTTATAGCCATTTGGTTCTATTGAATTCAATGGTGAGGATCTTCGAGAAGGTCATAAGCCTAACAATGAAAACTAAAGCAAAAAGGATGCTCTCCAAATTTGTCACAATAAATGTTGCATGGGGGTGGGCATTGGTGGCTCAAAGTGGTCCTGACCGATCCTACTCATTTCATTTCACTTCTTGTGTTCTCCATGAGCCTTAGGAGCTTCAAGCAATGGCACTTGTCATTCCTCCTCAGAATCAAGCCCATCATTTGCTTTCGTGGCATCCAATCAACCACCAAACTCTAATGCTTTACAGCTCACTAGTTCATGTACCGCAGCTAATTGCACCTCTGTCGTGGAATATAAAATTTCAATAACATTTGGGCGAATAGCTTCGAAGTGCAGATCTTGGCCGAAACTCCACAAAGGATGGCCTCATGTAAAAACTCCACGAAGTTGGCTATTGGGAAACAACGCAATACTCTACAGTGACTCAAATGTTGCACGAATGCTTGATAGTGACATGTGGCAAGGATCCACACAACAATCTTTCGAGGACACGAATGTCATGGCTCCAAACCTCTTATATATGTGAGAGCAAGCAGTGCTATCACTTGTCGGACTTATGCAAAACCATATTCCACGGTGTGAAGGATTCCTTTCTCTCCTTGCAATTTTGTACGAGCCGCTGGAATATGAGCGATGATGCATGTCAATCATCCATGAAATGTCCCCGTGGGGTTTTCTCTACCTCGTCGATCAAACTCAACAATCCGCCACACTCCGAATCTATGTGGCTTAATCTAGTGATCATGGGTGAAAAGCTATTTTGAAACTATGGAGCAAGTTTACATTTTTCTTCATACCACAAACTCACTAGATATTGTCACTTGGTGTGATCTAGGAGCTTTGATACAAACACCTACCACTCAAAAACTTTCATGTTGCCCTTTGGTCACCGCTTTTGCACTTGGCATCAATCCTCAAGCTATATCTTGGTCACCACTTTTGCACTTAGCATCAATCCTCAAAATGAATCTAAGTCTTGCGGAGATTTCTCACTTGCTCCACTATAATGTGTAGCTAAATTGTCATGTAAGCACTCTGCGTGCTTGCCTCCCTATGATGGAAATAATCCCAAAGCAAAAGTGTTCAAAAACACTTGGACACTAAAATTGCAACTACCCACGACTACAAGAGTAAACAAAGGGGTGTTACTATGGTTTTGATCATTCAGGACCACCAGTGGGATCAACAAATCCAAATTGTCCTTGAGATGGCAAGGAATGGTCAAGGGTCCAGATGATGTTCGAAGTGCGGTTCAGTACAATCCACAAAGTATTGTGCTCGTGTTATGCACCACACCATCCACTGTTTGCAATTCTCTATGGCCCACGGATCACTAGTTACACTATCACATAGTTCATCATGCATTGTTTATCCTCAGTAGTACTTCACAAAGAAGACATTAGTATGTGGCTAGCCTCTTTATCCGCATGCTTCCGTTTACATGTTGCGCAATCTGTGAACTATGTAAGGCCTTTGTTTATTCCTTAGCAACTTCTCTTTCTAGCTACAAGTGTTGTGATAGACCGCCCAAAGCCACACAATGCCACAATAAGCCATGTGATCTCAATTCAAGTTGCGCAAAGCCAATTTAAAATTGCCAAACATTACAGAGCCCTTCGGGAGTGAGAACTTGAAGGAGTTGGAACAGCAACTGAATGAAATGAAGAGTGCAATCTTACACACACTAAAAATACTAGACACGCCCATGAAAACCTTTAACAGAAAGAAAATCATTAAAAGTATAAAACATGAGATTACACAGTGATCTTGTAATGTACCCAATTCCGAGCAGATGGCCTAGGAGGCTTTTCATTCGTCTTAGCCTTGGTCATACCCGAGGGGCTAACAACACTAGAGGCTATTGGGTATGGATGACTTATACCACCTTGTGCCAAATGCTTTGTGAATATAGGCACTCAATACCCTGCCACATACAACTAGCCCCTATCCTGCAAGCGCTAGTGTAGCTCTTTTAAGATGAGATTTGAGAAAAGGACATCCTGTTCTAGCTCTTGTCCTCGAAGCAGGCACTCTATCCATTTATAATCTGCCACGAGGATTATTCAACCAGGAGTTACATACACTTTTTGATGCATCTGTAAATAGCAGAAACCTAAAGTTTCCAATTTTCCTACAGTATCTCAGCTTGAGCCACGAACTAATCTTGCTTCTTATAAAATAACCCCACGGGGTTATTGGCCTTTTCCTTGGGCACTATGCCAACTTCGTGGCTGGTGCATTATTGAAGAGGCGTATGTTGAAGTATTTCTTTATAGGAAACTAATGGATGCTTGAAATTTTCCTCCACTCAATTCCATAGGATATTTCAATCAAGTTCCATCATCTCTTGCTTGAGTGTTCTTTGGCAGGGTAGAAGCGTGAGAAGGTTGATAGGAACTGCCTATAGAACAGCCTGAATTAGCTAGACTTTGTCGGTTGGGGGGAGTGCCAATTTTTTCAGAAAGAATGTTTTCCAATATTCAATCTTATAGATCCCCTTGTAATTTTCTGCAGCACCGATACAAAGGAAATCCCTAGCCATTGCGAGGTTTCCTTACATGAAATCTAGAATCCTGCAAGTATCTCACATTTACTAGTCTAGAATATTAACAAAAATCTATGTTGCATGGAAACACCCCCCATGCACGTACCCCTAGAAATGTTTTGTACGGATACATGCGGGAGAAACGTCCCCAAAATGCTTGCACAGACCAGGTATGGCCCGGAAATGCCACCTATACCCAGGACGTTTCCGCACCATACTCAAGACATTTACGGGCCGTACCCGCAGCCATGGATAGCTTAAAATGCCAAAAAAATCACTCTTTCTTAGCATTTATTGCTTCTAACCCTAATCTACCCATCCAACCTTCCTAAAGACACTTTGTAAAAGCTATATAATGACATCTTTGGTCCATTCTAAATCACACTCATTTATTTCTTTTGCCGAATTCAGTTTCCATTGATCCCTTGTGGACTAAAATTTGCAAATGAGTAATGTATATATATAAGCTTTTTTTGAAAATTGGTATTTTCGCGTTTCGGATCCATTCCTATTTTCTGGCAACATAGGCAAAAATAACAAATGATTTGTTAACCTGTATTGATATTTATCCGACAAAATTTCAATGTGTCGGAACTCTCTTAGAGTCAGTATTGAGAATTGTAGCATGTCATCAACAAATTGAATGTTTGAATCCCATTTGCCTCTTTGAGTTGCCTAAAGCCCATGAAGTTTCACTCTTGTCTATTCTTCTGTAATGAGCCTATTGAGCAGTTCCCCTTTGACAATAAAAAGATATAGGCTTAGCATGTCACCCTAGCAAGAGACCGCACGAAGGGACTAAAGACTCCAAAATTTATGTCGATTCTTGTGTTGAACAACCAAGTTGTTAAACAACTACTAATCCTAGATGTCATTTTGAGTGTTGATACAAAGTGCATGCATTACCTTGAATTATTAGCTCCTGATTGTAGCAATTGAAGCTTTAGACATGTTTAGTCTAATAAGAATGCAAGGACACTTCTAGGTGTGGAGGGAGTAAAGAACCTTTTGGACAGCCATAATGATATCTATAAATTATCTTTGTTGATCAAAGGCTAACTGAGTACTAGAAATAATTTGAGAGCATTAGTGTCACATGCAGGGTGTAAGTTTACAGAGAATTTTGTACATCCTATTATATTAGCTTCTACTGATCATATTATGTTAGCCTGGTTGCATATATGCCTTCCAATAATTTTTCTTTTTCCAGGACTCCCCAATGGCAGCCAATAGATCTTTTGATAAGGAAGCAAAAGGCATGTAGAAATCGGATAGAAACATATCAGGCCTTGGGCCCTTGGGGCCTTTTCCCTTCCGAAAAAGAAAACTATTTCCCTGATTTCTTCTTCAATGGCGATCTTAATCATTCTTTCATTGTCCGCAGCTCCGACCACCATGTCAGGTATTTTTATCAATGGTTTTTCAGAATTTGTCTGAGTTAAAGTATTTGGAGCTTTATATAAATGTTTTTTGAAGAAATCGATTGCTTATTGCATTATTTCAGGCCTCTTGGTGAGATATTGGCTGGTGTATGTTCTGATTTTTTGCATACTATTTACAAGTTGCGTGTTGGGAACAAATTTGTGGTAAAACTCAGAAGTTGGAATATCACCACTGAATCCATGTGTTACAGCCTCTAAATCAGAACTAGGCAAAACTCGCAGATAAATTGTGAGAACTCGTCAGGCACAAGACAGGCAAGAAATCATCTAAAACTCAGCAAGACGAGTCAGCAACAAAAACTCAGCAAGTAATTTTTTCATTGCTCAGCAAAACTCGCCAAGTTCTCTGTTGACTCGGCCATGAAAGTATATAACACCCAGTTCAAAAGAAAACATCATTTTCTACATCTGAAGCCTACGTTTTCCTTTGCAAATACAGAAAGTGCGATTGATTAACATGCCATTGCAGCCATGGTTTCCAACATATAAAGGAATACATCAGCGTATACTAGGAAAAAAACATAAAGTTTGAAGCAGAGATTCAATGGATACAAGTAGGAATGATAAGTTGAAAACATTGCTTTCTATTTTTCTAACTTTCTAATTTCTAGGTTCTACTTTTCCTACATTTTTCAACGTTTCACATTCAATTGCTTAAATCTTCTAATTCTTCCTTTGATTAGCAGTTGTGTTTTCCATCTAAACATTTCATTTTGGTTTTTATTGGGTTTCTACCATCTACATTTACAACAATGTTATCAACATCTGGTTTACGCTACACTTTACAAGCTTAAGTCTAATGACACTTTTAGTAAGCATTGTGAACTAGTAAGCATTGTGAACTAGTAGGCAGCAATTGTGTGATATGCAATTATTGTGGAATGACAATGAGTGGAGGTGTCAATCACCTCAAATACCACATTGCAGAAATATTAGGAATTAGTGTGCAGACAAGCTCTGTTTGAGGCTCAAAGAGAGATAGATGCATATCTTGTCAATTATGTTCAGAAAAAAATGGGGAAAAAGAGAATAGATACAAAAATTGAAGCCCTAGTCAATATGAGGGCAGCAAGAAATGATTGTGATATTGAGGGCATTTCTATTACCCCAACTCCAAGGGATCAAGGATAGGGATGGAGCTCATCTACTGGAAATAATTCCAGTTCTTTTCTTATCCCTTAAAGTAGACTTGGGGCACAATGTTCACTCCAATTGGAATCAAGGAGTGCACCATGAAGCAAGGATAGTTACAACAAACTTTTGGTAATACAACAACATTTCATTCAAAATGGCTAAAAGGCCATACTAGAAGAATTTAGCCACTGCATTGATTGTTTCCAGGAAGGGGTTCAAGTCTCCTATCCTCATGATTTGAGTGGCCCATTGAAGGATTCTTTCAAATATATACAAGGTATTGTAGAAGAGAAAAATATGGGAAAAATAGGGCAGAATTTTTTTCCTAATCAATGGATGGATGGGAAAAACTGCACCTTGATTAACTTTTTGGTGGCTTCAAGTGGGTAGTTGGTTTCATAAAAGTTAATTCATGCATCCCACCAAGTGAAAAACATAAACACTTCGTGTGATATGTTGAATGAGGTGGTGATAAGTGCCAGTATGAAGAGAACGTTATCCAAGTTGTGAAAGACAACGCAGCAACTTATGTAGCCGCAAGGAGCTTCTTGAGGAGAGATACCTTACACTTTTTTAGACCCCTTGCATACCCCATTGCATTGATCTCCTGCTTGATGACAAAAAAAGAGATGTCGTGGGTGATGAATGTGGTCGAAGAGACAAGCAATATCACATAGTTGATCTATAATCACCCTTGGGTGTTAGGCTTGATGAAAGAACACACCAATAGAAAGGAGTTTGTGTTACCAAGAGTCACTCGATTCGCCACAACCTTCATCACATCATAGCATTATAGCCTCACTAACATCTCTTAAATAGATGTTTGTAATCACACGGTGGTTGGAATCATAAAGACCAGTTTTGGTGATGTCCTTGCGAAGTGTGCTAAAGAAATCATTAAGATCACCTTAACTAACATTTTATTTATCATTTATTTGTTAAAAAAATAGTTTAAAATTTTCAATTTCTCTTCATTTACAATTTCAAATTGGGCATTCATTTGTTTTGAGTGTCAAAGCCTTTGGTTAGACTTCTACAGTTGATGGATGGAAAGAAAACCCCAATCGGTTATTTATATGAGGTTGTGGACATGGTCAAGGAAGCCATAGCAAAATATTATGGAAAAAATCAATGAAAATATGAACCCATTTGGCACACACATAATTGATCAAAGATGAACAAGAAACTCCATCAATAGCCTACTACTTGAACACCAAGTTTTTCTCTTCCCAATCATTTAAGGCCAAAGAGAAGGTTATGGAAGGCCTCAATGCATGCATAAAGAGGATGATCCCTAAGGTTAAAACTAGGAATGCAATTGTCGATAAGCTCTAAATTTACAAGGCTACAATGGGGAGGCTTATTTCTTCGACTCTGTACATGAAAACAAGAAACACCTCTCAGTCACATAAAAAAAAATCGGGTCATTTTTTTAGTCTCGTTACGCATAGATACTAGAATTCTTTCATTTATTTTTCCTAGTTGACTTACAAAGTTATTACAAACGTCTTATTTGCATATTTGTGGTGGGAAGATTATGGTGCAAAAAACACTAATTCCACAGAAGTTAGCCATTTGTATTTCTAGCCAACCATGTGGTGCTTCTAGGTGTGAGCAAAAATTGGAGCATGTTTGAAGCTATTCACACAAAGAAGTGCAACAAGCTAAGAATCGAACGCCTTAACAAACTTGTTTTTGTGCGATACAATATTCGTCTTGGCATGAGACAAGTGGATGGGGCAAAGATTCATGAGACAATTGACTTGGTTGATATCAATCTATATTCCTAATGAACTACTGATAATGTGGAGCCCGTGTTTGTTGAGGACAACACAAAGTTTGAGAGGGAGATAGAGGAAGCGATGGCATCAGAGGTATCACGAGCCAGAGGACTTGGTGAAGATGCAGATATCTTTGCGGATGATATTGTGGCAAAGGATGAATCTTCGCCTTCCACTTCCATAGGGCAACAAACTTATACTACACGTTTGAAATGATTGTATATTTCATATCAATGTATTTTGATACATTGAGGACTATGTCGCTCTCATTGTCATTTGTATTTTGTACGTTTTTTTGGTCAAAAATTAATAGAAAATATACTTATGCATTCCCTACATTCATTTAACATGCCAAATAATAATGTTCATGTTGTTCAAGTTTATTTTATGAATTTATATGTTTTTTCAAGTAGCGATAAAGTTGTCGAGTAATGCCAAGTAATTTCTAAGAAACCGCCAAGTCCCAAGTACAAGTCACAATTAAGCTAAGTAATGTCTGAGGAAAAAATTTTACCAATGGTTACGGAATCTGTCTTCAATAACATTACCCCTATTTTGGAGAAGAGAAATTTACATCGATGTTTGTTCTTGAGCAACCATGTCATTGTTGAACCCCAGTTATCAAATTTCCTTTTGAAGACAACAACCTGGTGGGAAGTGGCACCATTCTGAGAAAATATATTCACAAATGTATTTCTGTTCCAATCCTCTACTGGTTTAGCTTACCCATAAATTTGTACATTTTGTACCCTCGCATGTCAATGGTTTCTTTCGACCATTTTTAAGTTTTTTATGTTAGAAGAGATTTTGGGATGGGACAGGTACATACTTTCAATTCTGAACTGGTATGGTTGCATCATTTCCATGTTGTAAGGGCCAATGCTCGGAGAGTGTTGTGTTGCGAACAATAACAGTTGCCTGATTTTGACCTGCAATACACTCCTTAGAAATTAGTACCCTGACCAATTTTTCCACAATATAATACATTTTTTTTCTTCTATTGCTCCATTAGTACATCTCCTGAGCGAATTCCAGGTCTATCAAGTTGTTTATGTTTATCCAATGGAATAATGCCGCCTCAATATGGTGATTAAATCCTTGGCCTCACTTCTTATCTTCGGGGGATTTTTAAGTATTAAAATCCCCAAGCAGAAAAGATTGAGAGCAGAATTAGTCGTTATGAAAAGGGAGAGCTGTTCTAAAATTATGTTTCTATTGTTTCCATGGGTTGGATGTAGATTTACAATGTAGCAGGCTTTTTAAAATTCATCATAATCACAATTAAATACCATTCTCCATGGGTGGGAATACTTAAAAAGAGAAGCTTATGAGGCAGGAACCTGTCGAATCATTGTTTTCATTATCTGACAGAAAACTGATTTTTTCTGCCCCATATGGTTGAGGTTTTGATCTTCTGGGTTGTTTTTGAATAGGTCGTTTTTTGCAAAATAGAAGGTGAATTTTACATTCCTTGAGAGGATCAGTATTAAAAAGATCAAGTGAGATCAAATGTCCCATTAAGCCTAATCCACTTCTTAATTTGATGTTTTCCTTCCACAGATCTGATGGTGACTTTGTGCTCGCCAGTGTCCCACTTTGATTGATTTCAAAGTCTAAATCTTCAGGATTCACGAACAATTTTTTTTTGTATTGCATTGGCGAGCTGCAATATCCGAGGACTGAAATTTGTTGATGGTTTTGCCTTATTTTTATTTTCCTTTTCTCTAGTGGTAGACTTCAATGTATCAGCAATGGAAGTAAACTGAATTCACCATATTCCTTAACTGGTCATTCTTCCTATTGTTTTGTAGGATTTGATGAAGTGCTTTTCTCCCCCACACCAACGGGTTGGAAAGAAAAACCAAATTCATTTTCCAGTTCTGTGCCTTCCCTTGTCAGGCATAAGCTCTCTGGAATTTGTCACTCCCGCCTCTCTTCGACAGGATACTCCTTTCCTTGGCATGGCATCTGCTGGTTTCCGAAAATGTTTGTGACTGTTTCATGAGCTTCTCCTTGGCTCATGTGCTGGGAGTTAGACTATGTCTGTAATCTGTCTTCTGTCCCCAAGCTTATTGAATGTTGCACATCCTGGATAAATGACTGTTCATTAATGATCATGCAGCAAACCCAGATGTCATAGTAGCCTTTTGGTTGTTACCACTTGATCCCTTTCTTTTGCTGCTATCAACCATCTCCAGCCCAATAGTGACTATAAAATTCAGTAAAAAGGGCTGGTTCCTAATAATTACCTTTTGACCAATTAACAAACCCAATACTTTAATGACCTCCGGATATGCTCCTACCTGCTGAAATGTTGAAGGCCACATAGTTGGCTTCCAAAGAGTCTTCCAAGAGTCCTCTAGAAGAACATTCACACCACAACACCGTCGACTATGTTTTTTTTCAAATCCCCACCCAAACTTCCATATGCACAAATGTTGGTTATCAGGCTACGTTCATCCTCATGAGCATTGGATCAATCACCTAATCATCTGACAAAGGGGCTTCAACTATAAATCCATTCTTCTACATTTTTCTCTCCTAATCACCCGAGCCTAGGTTTGTCGTTGTATGCTCCATGTACAAGCTAAGGTCTTGTATAGTAGCAATGAAAGCATTTTTGACTTATGGAATTTTATGTAATACCTTTCTTCACAGGTGTTTGCAAGACAAGCTACGATTCCTTTGTCAAACAATAATCTGCTCATCAGTCTGCATGTATGTTCAATTGACTGATATCTTTCTTCAAGTATGGCCCTTTCAACTTCCACCTTTGCTTTGGTAATCCTTTCCTTCTACATACATGGGTTGGGGTAATTGGATTTCTTCACTTGTGTTATGGTAATTGCCATAACCTTCTTTCCCTCGGCTGCGCCAATCATATTGGTGTTGGCGTGCAGTTTAAAATTGCCATCCTTATTGTCCTCACTGCTCAGGACCCACACCAAATGCAAAGGTGTCCTGTATTATTTTGGTTAGGACAATCTCTACCAAAATGGCACCATCTATTACAATCCCAGCACTTTGGTCATCCGCCGGAGTCGTACTGAATCCAACTCCTGCAATCACTATTATTTTGTTAACTGTTGTTTTGTGGCAGCATGGTGAGTCATGTCGATGGCTCTCCTTGTGAAAACAATATTTGGCTGCTCTTATTCTGCAAATTGTATGAACAATCCTCGACTCAATGCCTTATAGCTTGTGAATCTCACGTGATAGATCTTTGTCTTCATTTCTAGCGTCTCCCTCTAATTCCTTAATCATTTGCAGCATGACATTTCTCAAAGCTTGCACTGATCCAGGTTCACTTACATCACTGGAGTTAGGGTCATATTCTTTGCACCTTTTCAAGCACAAGGAGGTCCTTCTCTCACTTTCAATGCTCGCGTCTGCGTTGTCTGCATCTTCGTACGAAGAGGATCAAACCACCTTCATCGTCATCCACTATCAGGATGCCAACTCTTTGATGAACATTCCCTTCTTCAAGCCATTAGCAGGTTCATTTTCCAATTTCCCAATAGTTCTTTGAGTCTTTTGTTATAAACAAAAATATGAAAGGAAGCTAGACACATACGGAACAAGATCCTACTTAATATTTAAAAGGAAAGAAGTGCAAAACAGACCTAGATCTCTCAAATTTAATAAGAATAATAAATATGCAACTAGCCAAAAGCAACATGCAATCACATATAACCTAAGAAAACCCTTTCGGGAAAAAACTAGCAACCAAGGAGCACTCAATTGCATTATTCATTATTGAGATGCTGCCCCAACTTGCACAATGGACAGTAGATATAGAGGCCTATAAACTTGGTGCCACGCAGCCTTGTCAATGGGTAGATCCTACACCATCATCTGGTAATTTTCTCGCTACTCCTCAAGTAGCACCATCTCAATTCGGGCTTCAATTTCCAAGCTTCCCATTGAATGCTGCCCCAAGTATTGATTTCATTTCTATCCCCTAGTCTTCCACCCCATCTCAATTCTTTTGTTCTTTTCCCTTCCAAACAGTCATCCCCTCCAAAGAAACAAGAGTTTCTACCTCATCCTCCACCACAAATAATTGCAAAACCAATTGAGCCACAATCCACCTCTCCTTTTGCATTCCCAAATCCATGTTGGGAAGACGAAAATTAGAAATCCAGTCAAGGACAGCAAGAAGTGGAGCCCAACAGAGAAGAAATAACAGACAATTTGAAGAGTTGGGCTGCCAAATTTGGGATAACAAAGATCCCCTTGCTGGTTAAGCCTATAGAGGAGGCCAAGGGTGAAGAACAAGTGGTGGCCAAGGCTGATTTTGTTGCAGCAAAAGAAGAGCAAAAAGAAGAAACAGATCAGCAATCAGTTTGCTCAAAATGTAGTGTCCATGTTGGCACTCTACTTGAAGGAAATGCTGATCAAATTCAAGTTGCACAACCAACCATGGAAAAGGAAAGCTCTAAAAGAGATCTTGCAGCCCCAACTTGTCCTCTAGAGCAGCAAAATTGAAGAGTTTGATTTGACAAACTTCATGCTAGAGGAAGAGTTCAATCAAGAGCAAGATTGTCTTCAAGCAGCAGAGGAAGGAGAAGCTGCTCCAAATCCAAAAGAAGAGGAGCACATTCCAGCTGTGGAGGAGAAAAATGCAGATCCAAAAGCTTTGAACACAAAACAAGCTATACAAGAACCTAAAGTTCTTCCTTCTACTTCATTCTCTTCAAGCTCCAACGTTGAAGGAGAGTTTGATCTTTCAAACTTCATCTTTGAGAATGAAGATAACCATAGTGATCAAGATGCAGATCAAAAGAACACCATGGAGGAGGTTGAGCATTTGCAGTAGGACAGCAATGAGGCAATTTTTTTGTCAGATTTGGAGGACTCTTTTGATGGAGAGGAACCAGTTGAAATCACATTGTTTTCTCCTTCATCATCCATCTTCCAAACACAAGAACCTGCTGCCTTGAAAGAGAGCATTCATTTGCAGCACCTGCATTTTATAGCAGCTCTTTGGAATCAAGTTTGGGAGATTTTAATCTTCCATGTTCTTCATTGGAGGAGGAAGGAAAATAGCATAAGAGTTTCACCATTTCTTCCAAACCATCCACTCAAGGTCTACAAGAAGACTCCATTTTTGGACTTGAATTTCAGAGCTATGGGCACATCCAATGGATCAGACCTTGCCCAATTAGGTACTTGGCTTCATTGGAGCTAAGGGAGAAGCCAAAACCAGTCATGATTGCTTCTAAGCATGAGGATGAGATATAAAGTACCAAGGATCAGCTGCAATATCTATACAAACCAAATGCAGAGCAACTAAAAGAGGTATTTGATTTGTTTCATGTTGATACCTTGATGATTTGGGTAGAAGACCAGCTTCTTGTTGATTTTACACTCATCCAACCAGCCATGATCAGCTCCAAATCATTTGCGTGGCTGTCAATTTTGAGGAAAGAAAGCTATTTTGCACAACCAGTTGCAGGGCTTGTTTAGCTTACCTTTGCTTCCAGTTAGAGTAGAGTAAGTAGGTTTGCTTTCAGCAAAATAAGTGCTTGTGCACACTCTGCATGTTCCATTTGGAGTATGTATGATTTTCAGTTTTGTACATAGTTGTTTGGTGTTGTTTAGGTTGCTCTTGCACAATGCATTCAGTGGTTTTTGGTGAAGATCAACTCCAAGTTCAGTGGGTTTCCAAGTGGCTCAAAGGTCAGATTTACAGAGTTCAGATCAGAATCAATTTATCAGGCTTGACTCCATGCCCAATGGATACTTCAAAGGCCACTGATAATTCATTTAGCAGGCAAATGACCCCTAAGAGTCGCCAAATTGTTAACCAAAATAAGCTCCCTCTTATTTTGGGTTAACTAGCTTCTTTTTGATCCTCAGTCAAATTTTTACTCATTTCAAGCACTCAAAATTTTTTGGGTATTGCTTCATCAGATAGAGAATTTTTTCCCCTTTCCAGAAACGTAAAGAAGTCCTCCCAACTCCTTGTATTTTGCAAGTAATGGCTCGACGGAGTTTGGAGGGAAAAATTGCCAAGGCGGACCCGTGGGAAAAATTTTGGCACTTAGCCTTTTGGCTAAAAAATTCGGCCCAAAAGCCCACAACTAAGCAAAAGATGCCACATGTCAGGGCAGAGCGGCGGGGGCAGAAGGACTTCAAGTTTTTCGGCTTTTTTGTACAAGTGCGTCAAAGGAAAAAATAGAAGCACATCCCCGTCGAGCAATGAAATGATGCCACGTGTCCAGTCAGTAGTGGGAGTAGGGGCGTCAGGAGAATTCGGAAAAATTTGCCAAAGTGGTTAAAGGCACAAAGATAAAAAATGGAACCGCATCTTTGCACAGAATCAAAAGCTACCACGTGTCCACATCAACAGCGGAGGTTGGGCCAGCGGGGATTTTTGGGAAATTTTCCCAGGCGGGCAAAAAGGGCAAAATGTTGTTTTGAACCCGTGCAGCTAACCAGAGGGCGCCACGTGTCATCGGAGGCGTGAGGTGCGGAGATTTTTTGGGAAATTTTCCCAATTTGAAAACAACAGTAAAAACTTCAAATTTTGCCCCGCAAACCTGATTTTTGCCCTAATTTTGCCATATTTGGCCTAAATCTTCAGAGGGGCATATCTTTCGCACCAGAGCTTGGATTTTCACGATTTTGGTTTCAATGGAAAGCTGGTGAAATTCTCCACATGATGGACCCATCAATTTAAAATTTTGATGGAGATTTGAGCGAGAAAATTGAGAAAACGTCTCTGGCACGGGAAAATGGTAGAAAACAACCCCAACAACCAAAATTAATTAAGTATGGGACTCTTTATCGCTCTGCGAAACAATGTACTTCGAAGTATGGGATTTTTCATGGAAACCCATCATTTTGCAGGCCAATTAAACGAATCTTGTCTGTGGTTGAAGTTTCAAATCAAATTTGCCCACGTTTTCTCATTTCCTTCATTTTGTTCGAGCGATAAAAGCCAATTTTGGCTCATTTTGTAAAGGTTGTTCATCATTCTTCTCTGCCTATCCCTTATTTTCTTCACCAGGGTCGAAAATGAAGTTTGAACCTCCTCCCCTACTCTGTAATGGCATTTTTGCGTCTTACCCGAGAAATGATGATTCTGTGCAAACTTCTGGAGCAATAAAAAACGTGTTTCGTGATGCATTTGTCCATCCTTGCTCGTTTTTTTGGTTGTTTTCTTCTTGCCTCTCTTCATTGCAGGTATTTGTGCATGTTTGGATGTTCAACAGCTTTTGGAGCTATGTTCACGGAGTTTTGGGCAGTGTTTTAAAAACCGGTCAAACCGGAACCGGAACCGGCCGGTTTGACATGTTTAACAATTTTAAACTTGAACTGCTATGCAAACCGGATCGGTTGACCGGTTTGAGCTAAAACCGGTCAAACCGGTCCGATTTCGTCCTAAACCGGCTAACCCATTCCTGTTTTGCCGTATACGGCGGCCAGCATAAAAAAACATTTTTTTAATTGTTTTCGTTTTTTTATTGCCTCTAAACCCTAATTTGGTGTTATAAATACACCCCCCCTCTATCACTTCACACCTCTCTCATTGAGCATTTGTGAGCATAAGATTCAAGAGTTTATTTTTTGTAGTGAGCTTGGAAGTTGGAGGCTTGGAGCTTGTTTGGCATTGCTTGTGGACTCTTTGTGGTGATATTGGCATCCATTTGTGAGCACCTCACATCTATTTGTGAGCACCTCTCTTTTTTGCAAGGATTTGGAGGATTGGGGCACCCTTGAATAGTGTTCATTTGGAGTTGTTTGGCATCACGTGTGGGCTCTTTGTTGTGGCATTTACATCTACATTTGGAGTGTGGGCTCTTTGTGGTACCATATACAAGCTTGGAGCATTTCCTCACCTCATTTGTGTGCACATTGAAAGGTATGTTACATTTTAAACTTGCCCCTTATTTGTAAATTTTATTAAAAAAGAAATAGGAAATTTATTTATTTTTTATTTGCATTTTCGGATTTGTTTGCATTTGCAATGGCACCCAAATCAAAAGACCCTACAGGGGCCCATGCAGACACAATTGATGATCAAGTGTTTTGTAAATATTGTAAGAAACACATCAAGAGGGGGATTCATAGGTTGAAACAACACTTGGCTGGTCAAAGAGGCCAAGTTACCCCATGTGAGGCCCCTGATATTGATGACATTAGGTTGGAAATGAAAAACATGCTTGAAAAACATAGAGAAGAGAAGGCTAGGCAAAAAGAGATGGAAGCTGAAATAGGAAGGAGGGAACATGCCTTGAGTGTTAAAGGATCTTGCTCTGACCCTTCTGTGACTGTTAGAGACCCCTTTCGGTATATGCCTCCCCCATCCACTCATAGTCAAGAAAACCGGCCTCAAAAAAGAAAGAACATTAAAAGCCTTTTTCCATCTTCCACACCTACCACTGCTAGTGCCTCCATGCCAACACAAAATCAGCCTACCTTGGATAACCATTGGAAGAAGCAATACAAAGAAGCAGCTTTTGAGTACATTGCTAAATGGTGGTATGATGCAGATATCCCTTTTAATGCTGCCCGCTCACCTTATTACTAGCCGATGTTTGATTCCATTGCTGCTGGTAAGGGCTCAAAGGTCCTAGTATGCTTGACTTGAGAGGATCACCTTTGAAGAAAGAAGTTGCATCCGTAGATGAATATTTGAAAGGTTGCAAAGCTTCATGGGCCAAAACAAGATGCACTATCATGTCAGATGGGTGGAGTGATGGCAAGAACCGCACAATAATAAATTTTCTTGCCTCTTCTCCACAAGGTACAATGTTTTTGAAATCAGTAGATGCATCTAATAGGGTGAAAGATGCAAATTTATTGTTTGAGCTTTTGGATGAGATTGTTTTAGAGGTGCGGGTGGAAAATGTTATACAAATCATAACATATAATGCATCTAACTATGTTCTTGTTGGTAAGATGTTAGAGGCTAAACACAAAACAATATTTTGGACTTCATGTGTTGCACATTACATAGACCTCATGCTTGAGGATGTACGGAAAAAAGATTGGATCAAGAACACTGTAGAGCATGGCAAGAGCATCACCAAATACATCTATAATCACTCACAGGTATTGAACCTAATGAGGAAGAACACTGAGGGAAAAGAACTTATTAGGCCAGCCATCACGAGATTTGCAACAAACTTTCTCACATTGCAATCTCTTATTTCCCAACAACAAAACTTGAAAAGGATGTTTTCAAGTGATGAATGGAATGCATCAGAGTGGAGCCGGAAACAAGATGGGAAAGACACAAAGAAGAAACTTTTTGATAATTTATTTTGGAAAAAAACAACAGAGATTGTGAAGTTGCTGAGCCTCTTGTTAAGGTGTTGCGGTTGGTGGATGGGGTAAAATTAGCCATGGGCTATATTTATGAGGCTATGGATCAGGCAAAGGAGCAGATAAGGGCAGCATAAAAAGACAGGGTAACTAAGTATGGGCCTATATGGGAGATCATAGATAATAGATGGAACAATCAACTCCATCGACTTATACATGTAGCAGGGTATTTCTTGAACCCAAAATATCATTATAGCGCTCAGCTTGGAGAAGATCAAACAGGAGAAGTAAAAAATGGTTTATACGAGTGCCTATAGCGCATAGTCCCTAATGACATGCAACAACTTGAGGTTCACCAACAAAGCAGCTTCTTCAGCAGAGCCACAAGTACCTTTGGGAAAAACCTTGCAAAGATTGCAAGCGATGTGGACCAACCAGGTAAGAAATTCTAAGTTTTTTGAAGTTTATTTGATTAAAAATTTTAATGAATAATCATGAATTTTTAGCATAAGACAATATTTTTCTAATTTGTTGAATTACGCTTTAACCTTTAAGTGATAAGTTTATGTTTTACTTTTAATTTTTAATTGTGTTTTTATCTTTTTATTGTCATTGTTTACTAATTAAACATTTACACTTTTTATCGCAGCATATTGGTGAGATTCGTTTGGTAGTCAGTGTCCTCAATTGCAAAAGTTTGCAATTAAGATCCTGAGCCAAACTTGCAGTGCTTCTGGGTACGAACACAACTGGTCTGTCGTTGAGTGGATTCACACGAAGAAGAGAAACCGTTTGGAACAACAACGGTTGAATGATCTTGTCTTCGTGCAGTACAACCTTCGGTTAAGGCGCAACCAGTTGTTGAACCGAAGACCTGATACTGATACCATTGTCTTAGATGATATAGATCCAACCTCAGAATGGGTAGAGGAGAGTCAGCCAGCAAAGTTTGATCCCGATGACTTGGGGTGGATGGGTTTCGATCAAGAATCTGATGAGCCATTAGTAGCACTGCCACCATCGTCACGAGACACAGCAGGCACTAGTCGCACTCGTGCTACTCCCCAACCCCGTGCAGCTCCAGTTGTTGCAAATGTACCTGAGGATTTGGATAAGTCCGAGTCAGAGCCAGAGGTCGGTGATGATATTGATGAGGATGACCTTGAGGATTCCATTTCCAGCAGCAGTGCAGAGTTTGATGATTGATCATTGATATCATCTAGTTTATTCTAGAGTTTTGTAACTTGTAGTATTTGTAATGTATCAGTGATCATATCATGTTGCTTTTTTGGAGTCTTGAACTATGGAGGCCATTTAGAGCCTCATTGTTTATGTATTTTTTTTCGGAATCTCATCTATGATATATGTATTGTGTATTGAACTTGTAGTTCGTGCCATTTTGCTATAAACACCTTTCTTGCATATATATAAGAGAAAACTTTGCACATTCTGTGTGTAATTGTTGGAATTATGGTTTTTAACCTTTAAAATAATTATTTTCGTTAAAAATATAAAAATTTATGTATTTTTTAGTAAACCGGTTCATTAAGTTTGAACCGGTCCGGTTTCAGTCTGGTCCGGACTTCGGTCGGTTCCAAGTCCGGTTCCGATTTTTAAAACATTGGTTTTGGAACATTTTTTATGTGAACATCTTTGGTCAATGATGCACTTGTCCATCCTTTCTATTGCTCACCTCTTCTTGTTCCATGGCAGTTTTGATAGATGTCTAACACTTTCCTTCTCTGGTGTATCACCGTTTTAGTGTAGGCTATGTTTTTCCTTTTTTTCTCTCTCCCTGTCTCCTTGGAAGTTAAATTAGGATTAGATTAACTTGCCTGCACTGGAATAGCTTGTGGCAGATAGTTTAGGAAGAGGAACGAGCTTTCTTTAGAGAGTTTTCCCCATTTGCAAAGGTCCCACACTTTAGGAAAGCTCAATGGTGTGCAATCACACCAAATGACTTTGCCTTAGAAAAGAAGATCCATAAGGTCATTTTGGGGGTTCTGTGATGTTGCACTAACAATCCCCTTATGCGATATTAATGACGTATGTGCATAGGTCTAGGAAAGACTGAAACATTGGAGCAACAGTGTGATGATGATGTGTTTACGTGCCTATGGGTAGTTGTGTGTTTTGTGTGTTATAATAAGCCATCAAGGTGGCAGAGTGTGAGAGTGTAAGATTGTGAGGTTCACAATCGGTCTCTAGTTATATCCAATATTGTTTGTTGAACTAAAATAAAAAATAATGTTATTGAAAATTGAACTGAAACTGTTGAGTAAATTCCCCTATGTAACATGGCACAATCATTAGGCATCCTTCCATTGGGAACCTTGATACCAAGTTGCATTAGAATCCTCTTATAAACCATGAGCTTCTATTCAGAGCTAAATATCAGATCTTCCCAACCACGGTTAGACCCCAGTCAGGACTTTCCTTCCCAAAATACTAATTCCTCAGTCGCTAGGGATAGGCACTATATTCTGCAATATTTTTCTTTGCATAGTGTTTCTCTCTGCAGCTTCAAGTTGTTTGTGTGATGGAGTTACTCTATCTGCACTTAATAGAGTGTTCATGGCCAGATGCTAGAATTAGTGTCACAATTCATATCCATACAAATCTTAGGGACATGCCTATTATGACCATATGTTTGGATGTTGAGGGCAAACCGGCTTGAAGTTCGAATCCGGAACTTGACCAGTTGCATAAATTTTTAAACAGTTTGCTAACAAGCAATTCATGAAATTCTATATTTTTATAAAAATGGATATCCCATTTTAAAAGCTACAAAGGATAATTCAAAGCCAAAGGAACTCATAGCAAGACCACATTGTTATCACTTGGGGACATGGGATATGCAATACAAAGATGTTTATAGCAACATAGTTATTTTGAACTCCTAGTCTGATTTGCTAAGGGGCTACTCACTATCATCCAAGACAATGGGATTCCGAATATCAGGTCTTCGGTTCAACAACTGAGGCTCTAAATGGCCTTAACCGATAGGTTCAAGACTCTACACGAAGACAAGATCATATCAATCGTTGTTCCATTACGGTTTCTCTTCTTTGTGTACAATCCGCTCAGAAGACAGACTAGATTGCGCTCGCAATGATCGAAGCACTGCAAGTTTGGCTCAGAATCGCTAATTGCAAACTTTTGTAATCCTGAAGGACACTGACTCATCAATATCATCACCGACCTCTGGCTCTGACTCGGACTCATCCAAATCCTCAAGTACATCTGCAACAACTAGAGCTGCACGGGGTCGGGGAGTAGCATGAGTGCGACTAGTGTCAGCTGTGTCTCGTGACGATGGCGGCGGTGTTGCTAATGGCTCATCAGATTCTTGATCGAAACCCATCCTCCCCAAGTCAGCGGGATCAAAATCTGTTGGTTGACTCTCCTCTACCCATTCTGAGGTTGAATCTATATCATCCAAGTCAATGGTATCAGTATCAGGTCTTCGGTTCAACAACTGGTTGCGCCTTAACCGAAGGTTGTACTGCACAAAGACAAGATCATTCAACTGTTGTTGTTCCAAACAATTTATCTTCTTCGTGTGAATCCACTCAACGACAGACCAGTTGCGCTCGCACCCAGAAGCACTGCAAGTTTGGCTCAGGATCCTAATTCCACCAATGTACTACGATAAAAAGTGTAAATGTTTAATTAGTAAACAATGACGATAAAAAGTTAAAAATTAAAAGTAAAACATAAACTTATAACTTAAAGGTTAAAATGTAATTCAACAAATTAGATAAAGATTGTCTTATGCTAAAAATTCATGATTATTCATTAAAAATTTTAATCAAATGAACTTCAAAAAACTTAGAATTTCTTACCTGGTTGGTCCACATCCCTTGCAATCTTTGCAAAGTTTTCCCAAAGGTACCTCTGGCTCTGCTGAAGAAGTTGATCTGTTGGTGAACCTCAAGTTGTTGCATCTCATCAGGGAACCATGCGCTCTAGGCACTCGTACAAACCATCTTTTACTTTTCATGTTTGATCTTCTCCAATCTGAGCTCTGTAATGATATTTCGGGTTCAAGAAATACCCAGCTGCATGTATAGGTCGATGGAGTTGATTGTTCCATCTATTATCTATGATCTCCCATATAGGCCCATACTTAGTTACCCTGTCTTTGTATGTTGCCCTTCTCTACTCCTTTGCCTGATCCATAGCCTCATAAATATAGCCCATGGCTGCTTTTACCCCATCCACCAACTGCAACACCTTAACAAGAGGCTCAGCAACTTTCACAATCTCTGCTGTTTTTTTCCAAAATAAATTATCGAAAAGTTTCTTCTTTGTGTCTTTCCCATCCTGTTTCCGGCTCCATTTTGATGCATTCCATTCATCACTTGAAAACATCCTTTTCAAGTTTTGTTGTTGGGAAATAAGAGATTGCAATGTGAGAAATTTTGTTGCAAATCTCGTGATGGCTAGCCTAACAAGTTCTTTGCCCTTAGTGTTCTTCCTCATTATGTTCAATACCCATGAGTGATTATTGAAAGGGATATCTACATCATACCACCATTTAGCAATGTACTCAAAAGCTGCTTCTTTGTATTGCTTCTTCCAATGGTTATCCAAGGTAGGCTGATTTTGTGTTGGCATGGAGGCACTAGCAGTGGCAGGTGTGGAAGATGGAAAAAAACTTTGAATGTTCTTTCTTTTTTGAGGCCGGTTTTCTTGACTATGAGTGGATGGGGGAGGCATATACCGAAAGGGGTCTCTAACAGTCACAGAAGGGTCAGAACAAGATCCTTCAACACTCAAGGCATGTTCCCTCTTTCTCCCTATTTCAGCTTCCATCTCTTTTTGCCTAGCCTTCTCTTCTCTATGTTTTTCAAGCATGTTTTTCATTTCCAACCTAATGTCATCAATATCAGGTGCCTCACATGGGGTAACTTGGCCTCTTTGATCCCCCCCCTTGATGTGTTTCTTACAATATTTACAAAACACTTGATCATCAATTGTGTCTGCATGGGCCCCTGTAGGGTCTTTTGATTTGGCGGCCATTGCAAATGCAAACAAATCCGAAAATACAAATAAAAAATAAATAAATTTCCTATTCCTTTTTTAATAAAATTTACAAATAAGGGGCAAGTTTAAAATGTAACATACATTTCAATGTGCACACAAATGAAGTGAGAAAATGCTCCAAGCTTGTATATGGCACCACAAAGAGCCCACACTCCAAATGTAGATGTAAATGCCACAACAAAGAGCCCACACTTGATGCCAAACAATTCCAAATGAACACTATTCAAGGGTGCCCCAATCCTCCAAATCCTTGCAAAAAAGAGAGGTGCTCACAAATAGAGGTGAGGTGCTCATAAATGGATGCCAATATCACCACAAAGAGTCCACAAGCAATGCCAAACAAGCTCCAAGCCTCCAACTTCCAAGCTCACTACAAAAAATAAACTCTTGAATATTATGCTCAGAAATGCTTTTGCTCACAAATGCTCACAAATGCTCAATGAGAGAGGTGTGAAGTGAATAGAGGGGGGTGTATTTATAACACCAAATTAGGGTTTAGAGACCAAAAAAAAACAATTAAAAAAAAAAAATTAAGTTGGTCGTCGTATAAGGCAAAACAAGCCCAAACCGGCCGATTTAGGACGAAACCGGACCGATTTGACCGGTTTTATCCCAAACCGGCTGGTTCCGTACGCCATATAAGGCAAAACAGGCCCAAAGCGGCCGGTTTAGAGCGAATCCGGACCAATTTGACTGGTTTGGGCTAAAACCGATCAACCGATCCGGTTTACAAAACAGTTCATACTTTTAATTGTTAAACCGGTCAAACCGGCCGGTTCCAGTTCCGATTCCGGTTTGACAGATTTTTAAAACACTGGCGCAAACAAGTCGACTTCATTAAGTAAAAACTAGCAGCATTTAATAAAAGATATTCATCATAAATCACACTCAAAACTCTCAAAGCAAGCTTATATCTTTTCCTAAAAATGGTGTCTTTTGTATCTATATAAAGAAATGAGTGCAAAAACTTATTACTTCAAGCTTATATAGGCACACACACTTCACAAATGGTAGTGTTAATAAACATCTTTTGTTTTGATCATAAGTGGGCATACATCCCTTCTTCAAGCATTAAGATAAGTTTTATAAACCGTCAACATGCCCAAAAAAGAGTAACATCTTCTTTTATAGCTTTTGCTTCCACATCCTCCAAAGTTCTTCTCCATCTTTGGCGCCATCATCTAGGAGGAAATCTTATTTAAAAATGTGCCTGAAAGTCACCAACAACAAATATTAAATGCATAGGGATTTTAAAAAGATGCTCATATGGGTCGACCCATGCTTAAGAATAATCACTTTGTCTCAAATATTAATTATTAAATGCTTCCAAGAAAATGTGACTTGCCTAGTCACTTGATTTACCTTTAAAAAAATGTATTTATTATCTCAAGGTGAAGTCAAACTTCCCCTTTTATTTCGATTTGCACAATTTATAAAAATTTATTTTAAAATTAGAATGTGCACATTGACTTTCACCTTTCTAACTAAATTAACATTTAAAACCACAATTAAATTCTACCTTTGTATCTAAGATAAATTGTATTCACTTCCGCCAAGCACATTGCATCTTCCAGACTGTTCCAGTACTTTGGTATACTGTTAACATATGAATTAATATTACTTTTTGTAGACAAGAATAGACAATCCATAATTATTTTTCTCAGCCAAAAAGTATGTATGATAAATTCACACAATATTTGGAGTTGAATTATTGTGGGGGTGGCTCGCACATTTACTTCACTCGTAACAATATTTACATCCATCAAGGCATGATCCCAAAAATTGATGAACTTTTGAAAGCGCCGTTGCCCTAAAACTTCTTTGATTTTTTTGGCATCGAACAGCTCCAATCAATGGGCAACCTTATGGTTGACTCTTAGGTTAACTTATGCTTTAATAAAATTGTTGGTTTCCTCGACGCTCCTCATTTTATCGAACTAAATTGCCTTTTTGGTTGACTCTTAGTTTAGTAAACTAGGTAGCCTTATGATTGATTATTATGGTCGATTCTTTGGCTTCCTCGGTACTTCAGAATACAAACATTAGAGGTCAACATAAATCGTCTCAGCACCTTACAAATCTCATTTTCATCCAGAAATCGACGTGCCTTTCATATGAGATCCAATTACCACCTCCTTAGCAAGTCAAAACCAGTTAACCACCTAGCCTCAAATATCTCAAAAAAACGTTACAGCAGCTGAAATCTCCCCTTTCCGCATGTACCAAGTTTGGTCCTCAAAATAGGCTGAATATATTTCTGGATAATTCTACAGTCACCTGCCCATTTCATTTCATAGCTGAAAGTACCAAGTGATCAACGACCGATGAGTCTGAAAAATCGTTGGCTATGATTTATAAGAAACGTCAAATCCACTTTACTAGACGAACTACAAAACTCCACTCCACTTTCCTTCTCCAGATCATTCTAATACCAAGATCCCTGATACCAGTAACCCCTTTATTCATATAGGAATACGAGTGGTACGTGTGGCTAAACGATCTCAAAGGTAAATCAAAACCACTCTTCCTCTCCCGCATCAAGAAACTGTGGTCAATAACTTCAGCTTCATGCCCCTTCAATACTTTTGTTTCAAGCAAGTTTGTGTTGATTTTAGGTGAGCACACGCATCTGTTTTGTACCTTCTTTTAACTTATCTGATGAAAATAACCTTGCAACAACATTTTGCCATTTATATTGTGGCTGGGTTGGTAAGGTTTGATTTGCCTACAAGCATGGTCATGATGCCGCAAATTGGTGGGCGGTTTGGCCATGACCTAGAAAACAACCCTCACCTTTCTATGCACGTATACAACGCTATGTGCATACCATAAATAACAATTTGAATAAAATAGAATCAGGATGCACTTCTACAAGCAATTACACTTTGGCAGGAAGCATACATGACACTTAGTCAAAATCCAAAGAAATTAACCTTGCAAGAATAGTTTGCCATTTGCATCATTGTAATGCTGGGTTAGTCAAGGTTTGATTCATGCCTTCAAGTTTGGTCATGTGGCAGCAAATTTCTTCGTGTGACTTGTTTATATACGTATACAAAGCATGATACATCCCATATATGAAGTTTTTAACTTTACCAGGTTGTATCTAGGATATCTATATTGCAAGTATTGACTTTATCCTTAATAAATTAATATGAAGTGCATGTATAATATTATTTTACTACTAAAAAATTACACATTAATTTCACGTCTGATAAATTTCCCTTTTAATCACCCTTTAGCCGTCGGCAATCAGACTGGTGATGCATAAAGGTCTTCGACGGAATTATCTTAGGAAGAGGGACATTTCACAAAATAGCTTCATAAGGTGGGAAGCATGTGTACCAATCAGTTATTGCAGAATAATTGAATCATAAATGCTGTCCTAGACATTAGAAGTCTCCAGACCAAAATGAATGACAACTAATACCCATACAATTTTCACAGTGGCCTCCTCTACTTTTTATAATAATGAACAAAAGGGGATACCAGCTGGTTTTGCAAGATTTGAATCATAAATGCAGTACTGGAAGAAATGCCCATAGCCTTTTTGCACCATTTGAACTAATCTTTATGAATCACAACCTTCGTAAAATGCACCGACAAGATTTACCAGAGGCCTCTTCTTTATTTATAATTATGAATCTAAAGATGTGCAATCCACCATCATGTCACAGACAACATGAAAAAATACATTAACAGTGTCGCAGTGACAGACTTTGTCTGCATGTAAAGATGTACTGTTCTGCAAGGACTAGCCAATGGTACTTACTAATTTTCAGTGTCTTCCTTTTCAATAATCCTATGACCCGGCCCAGATATCGCAATCACAATCATCTCAAGCAAATGAGCTTCCCTATAGAAAATTAGTGAGCATGTCACAATGACTCTTCCTTTGAAAGATGGAAAAAGCGACCAGTAGAATGTCACTTGCTCAGCCAATGACCAAATTGTCCACCTCCAAACATTACTGTTCGCTAAACTGTATTAATAACATGTCAAATCCATATTAAAAGGAATTTCTAAGAGAATCCCTGAAGTTTTCCACCATCATACTTACGTAACTGCAGCTTGCATTAATTACACAGGATCTTTCTATGGTCCTCAATACAGCGATTTTGAGGTACCGCAAATAATAACGAAAGATATCACTTCACTACCAACCACTGAATTGCTTGGGAGCATTAGCCACATAGAAGCTCAAGACTTCTACTGCTTAGAAAACTCAATTGGTCAATTTCAAACCATAGAATACTTGATGCTCCCAACTTTGTGCTTGCATAAAAAAAATTGCCTCATGTCCTTCTTAATAAAAATATGTCAAAACAAAAATATATCAATGCTGACCAGCTATCTAGAGGAGCACATGAAACAGGAACAGAATGCCTTGTCCATCACCTTCGTGAAAAACACTCTGTACACAGATACATTCACATAGCTTTCTTTTGGGTTAAGCAAAGGTTCCTGTGTTAACAAAGATCTCTTGTAATCTCCATCCCTAAGCTATTAACTTAGCACCTCCTAAAATCTGTACATTTCAAACTGTAATACGAGTGGGAGATTCTTCAGGAAACCTCTATACTATTACCATTGGAGTTGGCATCTTCTTATTGCATATACTCTGTGATAACAAAAGAACTAATCACCATCAACTGCAACTGCTGCCCCAACATAGTGATTTGATATGGATCTAACAGATCCCAAGATCAGCCAGGCATATGACATTAGAACTTGCTTATGCCATAAATTTGACTTTGGCCCTGATATCCATTGTTAACTAAGGATGGTACCTGACTCCTGGTTTCTTACTGTAATACACACTAGAAGTTTAACCAAAATAATGTCAGGTTTCCATAACTGATATAATCTGAAGTTGAATTCCACCATAAAATGTATAAATAATTTTTCAATATCATCCAAAGAATCAATGCTCTATAAATGACATAGAGCACAAATCCTGTGAAACCAATTTACCTCCAGACCAAGAGGATGAAAAGCTTAGTACCACATTTCATCAAATACACAATTACATGTGAAAGCTTTCTAAATACCATTAATGATCATCCAATGCAAAGCAATAAGTGACAAACATATATTCTGTTCAATTTGAAACCAGTCCGTTAGACCATGAAACCTTCTTTGACGTGAGCACCATACATAAATGGACTTTCTAAATACTTCATATAGTGTCATCTAAGAATTGCAAAGGTTTGATCAATACATACCAAAAACATATGTACTATTCAATTTAGAGAATTCAGTCCATAGATTTGGTAAAGCTTCTTTGGCGTGAGAGCCCCGTGAACACACAACTTCGGATAACCATAGTTTGCATACTTGTATTCGGCAAATATTCGGCAAACCAAAAAAAAATTGACTCGACAAAAACTCAGGAAGACTTGCAAATATTCAGGAATATTCGACAACTTGAAAAATACACAAATTTCTTTAAAAAACGTAAATTGTATGCAAAATATAGCTACAAAATGTATCAAATGAGTCTGTAAAATGTTGGAGAAGTGTTTTCTATTAGATTTGAATACAAATACAATACAAAATTGCATCATCATGTGAAAACAACAGTCGGCTGATAAGTGCTAAAAATTTATGATGATTGTCATTGAAAATTATTATCATAAATTTCATATCTATGCAAGTTACAATTTACAATAAGTTGCTATTTTTCTCTTCCCCATTCTAGAGAAATATTGGGGAGAGTGTTTATTGCCTCTACTATTCCCCACACTCGGCTGCGTCTCCTCACTCCTCCTAGAAGGCAGCAATTGTGGCTCCAACCTGCTAATAGATGGCAGTGGCTTATCTACTGCATGTTCGACATCTCCTTCAAAGATGTCATCCAATCTTGCTAGTGCTTCTCCCTCCATAGCTTCCCTCTCGAAAGGAGTAATCTCATCCTCTATGAAAGCAAGGATTTTCTCTTCTTCCTCAGTCCACTCGTTGTATGGATCTATCTCATCCAAATCAATAAGCTCCTGCAATGTGGCCTCCACTTTTCTTATGTGAAGTCGGAGATTGTATTGCAGAAAAACCAAGTTGTTGAGGCATTTTTGAGTCAACTTGTTGCACTTTTTCGTGTTAATGGCCTCAAACAAACTCCAATTGCGTTCACATCCAAAAGTGTGACAAGGTTGAGATAAAATTCTACGAGCTAGCTTTTAAAGATGCGGGGCATTTCCTCCTGAATCTTCCCACCAAGAACCTACAAACAAGATAATCAAAAGTTTATAAATAATTAATAAAATTAAATTTATAACTTTAGTAAACATTCTATTTCTTATTACATGGTGACTGCGTGGTTCTCCCTCGGATAGCTAACGCCGGAGAAACAAGCCTCCCCCTAACATGCTTGTAACTCTACAGCTCTAAAATAATGAGGTCCCTCGTCTCAACCTCTACTATTATCCTCTAAATGCATGTTGAAAGGCCCTCCATAACCTCCCCATTCACATTTGTGAAACCATCAGAGAAGAAAAACTTGAGGTTGAGGTAGTACCCCACTACATGAATAGGTTGGTAGAGTTGATTGTTCCACCTCCGATCAATTATCTCCCAAAAGGGACCAAATCTGGGGATATCCCCCCTATAATAGTTTTGGATAGCCTCTTTGGCCCTATCCATGACCCCTCATAAATGTACCCCATAGGGTTGTGCTCCCCATCAACCAAACGCAAAGCTCTCACCAACGGCTCTGACACCTACACACACATTAAAATTTAAGGTTACAAACTTACAAATAAAGTAAATAAGTAAATAACAATATATTTATAATTTAACAAATTAAAATAAAGGAATCGATTTGAAATATAAATTGAAGTTTGAAATTACCTTGATGATCTCTATAGCTCTCTTTGCAAAGACATCATCAAAAAGTATCTTTGCAGTCCTCTCTCCATCAACTTTCTTTGTATATTGTGAGTCTAACCATGTTGGACTCACAAATATTTGTTTCAATGACGACAACAAACTAGAAATACTTTTGCCACGTCAATAAGTTAGTTGCAAACCTTGTGACACCAGCTCGCACAAGCTCTTTCCCCTTCGTGTGTTCTCTCATCAAGCTGAGAACCCAACGGTGATTATATATGTTTTTGTTATATTTCTCGCATCTTCTATAATCGGTCTCACCCAATCAATTTTGCTTATGTCCTCCAAAAGAAGGTCAAAGTAATGAGCCGCACAAGGAGTCCAAAAGAGTGATGGATGCCTCTCCTGCAGTAGTCTCCCAGCCACCACATATGTTGTTGTATTGTCTATGACAACTTGCACAACATTCTATATACCAACCTCTAATACAACTGTCTCTAACATAACACTCAAATTCTCTGCAATTTTTACTATGTTAGACGCATCAATAGACTTCAAAAACACCATCTCATCATTTGAAGCCACTAAAAAATTAATGAGGGTGTGGTTTCTTCCATTGGTCCACCCATCTGAAAGAATGGTGCATTTGTATTTGTTTCATTGTTTCTTTTGCTTTTCTAGAATGGTAGTGGCATCTACAACTACACCTTGCAGCAATTTCCCACTCAAATATTCTGGAGAGGGTGCCTTGTACCCTTTCCCTGCAACTATCAACGTTGTCACCAAGTACTAGAAATTTGCATATGTTTTATCCGTTTCCTCATGCATATCCTTATTCCAAGTTGTACCTTGCAATGAAGGTTGTGCTCTAGGTGTGTTCCTTGGCACAAGAAAGCTTTGTATGCCTTTTCTCGAACTCGATGAAGATGTGCCTCTTCCGACTCTTCCAGTTCATATGTGTCGACCACGAGTAAAGCCCACAATTGTTGTCACATCATACTTTGAATCCTCTATCATTGCAGCCCCCAATTTAATAGCTTGTGTTATGGCTGTCTACACCCTTTCCCTCTCTAGTTTCTTCTCCTCTAGATCTTCCAACTTTGCTCTCATCTCTCACTTTGCCTCTTCCGTAACCTTGGGGCAAACCACAACATCCCGGCAAACAATAGATGCGAGGTGATACTTAAAACGATAAACACCTCCAGAAATTGTTCTGTCATAGAAATTGCAAGTAACTACTCCTACAGCTGCTCCATGTACACCATACTTCCAAGCTTGGGTACGGACATTACAGGAATGGTTCCTACTAGTGATGTTGAACCTGATGTCAAGCCTAATGCCATTGTTAAGCTCTAATCTTATTGTTAAGCTCTAATTTGCAACACAATGCACATTTAAAAAATTTTAAAAACGTACGCTTAATTAAATTTTAAAAAAACGTGCATGAACAACTATATTTCACCATAATTTAATAAAAAAGATATACCTATGATTGCAAATGAGTATAAACAATTTAAAATGATTTGTAATCACATTGAACGCATTTGAAATTACAAAACATATTCAATGAATCGATTACAATACGTATACAAAAAATTTAATTAGTTTAGAACGAATTTGCGTAAAAAAAAATACATACCTCTTGCTACAAATGACTATAAAAAAATTACAAGCATTCGATTTTACATTACATGTATTTAGAATTACAATATAAATCAATAAAACATAAATAATATACACAAAATTTGGAAAAATTTGGAAAAACTTGAAAGATTTTTTTTTTTTAAAAACTTACCTCCAAATGCAATTCTCCAAATTCTCTCCTGGAATTCACTCCAAAATCCGTTCAACACAAGCAATGCAAGCTCAAACGGTTGTGTGAATGAAAATGTAGTATACGGCCTTAAAAAGGGAAAAAATCGTGTTTTTTGAGTGTGTTGGACGTGTTTCCACATACAGGCAGCGTCGACGAGTATTAGGCAGGGACTCACCAAGTTAACTCGGTGAGTCAAAAATGGTGAGTTAAAGTGGCGATTATTCGTTTGGTGAAACGGTTGGCGAGTACTCACTGAGTTTTCTTACTATGGTTAAAATCATGTGACATTTAGAATATTTCAATATACTGAACATTGTTGAATTGATAAAAGTTTGCTCTAACAATTGGCTTTGGTACCAATGATCTGACTTTGGTACAAATTTCAGTGTTAGCAACAAAAGGTGCCACTTGGGTTTCTTACTTCAGAGGTTAGAGTTTAACCAAAAACTTGAATTTCCCATAACTGATATAATATGAAATTGAATCCCACCATGCTTTCTATACTTTTACAATATCAACCAAAGAAAGAGCATTTTTCTGGTTCCAGCTTTCTATGTATGACATTTTACATTTACATCATTTTCATTCTAGTGTGCTTGCACCATACACCAAGAAGATCTATTTTATGAATACAAATAGAACATTGAAATAATATACTTATACAATTGTAATTGACACTCCTTAAATATTTTTCAAAATAAATTATAATAAAGGAAAACAAAGCCAAGCTAAACATAGCATTAATCATAACACTAGCAAAACTCTACATGTAAACAGCAAGTCAACGGAAAAGGCAGCTTACCACTATCAACCTCCCATCCACCTTCAGCCAGTGATTTTATGCGTTCCCACAAATCTTTCAAAAAGTCCTATATTGGGTTAACAGCATAAAACACAAAAACATGACATCTGTCACTCATTCAGGAAATAATATCACAAAATGACCACTTCTAATTGAAACATTTTAAATGAAGATTACTGTGTTGACAAGTGGACAATAACAGCATTTTAAACATGTGTACTACTCACTATTGACCTCACCGCTTATTTCACAAGGATCATAACCTGCATGTAACATGTGAAGGATGACTAATAGACATCTAATTTTCTCATAAAATCAAATTATCTTTCACAAAACCTCCAGGGTTATATATATATATATAGGTGATTAAAAAACGAATCAGCTCCTTTAACAAGCAAGAAAGCGACTCTTTCTTACATCGTTCAACTTACTAACATTGGAACAAATAACGATATTGTATGGTGTCTTTAAATCATGACTATGAAAAATAGACTGAGAGTGTTATTTAGGGAATAGATCTGTTACAGTGTCATCATTTATAGGGCTAAGGAAACATTACTTGGTGTATAAATATTGGACATGGACTGATGAATAGCACTGCCATAAAAGAATATTTACTTGGAAAACAAATTTTTGAATATTTATTGAATTTCATATGCATTTTGAAAGTGTGTTTGAGGCTGCTCTGTAAAAATTCCGCAGGAAGTAAGCAACATAGTTTTGTAGGCTATGTGAGTCTGACAGATGAATCAGGACTTAAGGATCAAGAGAGGATTTCTTCTGCACTGTTTAAAGCAATGCTTTCAGGATTTTGTATCTTTAGACTTTGGTCAATCAGTAAAACAGCTGTTTGATTTTTCATATGAGAAGATTTGCAATTAATATATTAGGTTTTTAAGGCCATCTCTCGATTGACACATTATTTGAGTAAATAAGGGTAACCTTTGCGTCAGCCTATCACCTTTCCTCTTTTCAAGGGTATGCTGTCCCTTAATCTCAGGTATACTTAGAAAAAATTATAAAGAACATGAATATAGGCATCATAAACTGTTGAACACTCTTTATTCTAGGACATTTCTTTTAAAATGTCCCTCATAAACTCCCTCATTAGACCCACTGTGCTCTATGGTTCTGTTGCCTAGGGGCCCTCCTTATTAGAGACCGACTGGGCTTTTGTCAAGTGAGTTCAGACACTCCTCCTTCGTCGGTTCATTAGATACAAGCAAACAGTTCCCCAACACATCATTTTGGCATAGTTTGGTACTTTTCCTTTCAGATTAGAGACCATGTTTGACCTTATATATTTTCTACACCTCATCAAAGGCTTCGCAGACTTGGTTGAGGGATGCAACAGGTTCCCATACTTGGCCTATCGATCCTCGGAGGCCATTGCTCTCTCAGCTTCTACTCGCAGGGGCCGCATTTGGTATTCTGAGGTTTCTGACCTTCTGGGAATAGTTGGTATTTAGATGGATTATCTTCCTCCTTTCCAGTATTACCTTAACACCCCAGGCCACCTTCTACCTACTAGACAAGTATTGAACAAGTGTCTCAGAGAGGATATCCACATGCAATTTATTCACACAACTTGGGTGAACCCTCAAGGTGGGCTATGCCCTAAAATGGCCTTTTAAGCAGAGCACTTCCTGGAGTTGAGGGACAGCCTCATTGTTCGTCCGCAATACACTCTCCGTCACTAGATGCATGCCCTTCATATCCCCTTTGGCCAGATCAAAGTTGCTTCCCATTGACTCCGTTGTGAGACAAATCATCACCTTGACCGCTCTAATAGGACTCGTTTGCTTTGTAGCCTTCAAGAGACTGAGACAGAGGTGCACTTCATTTTCCAATGCCCCCTTTATTATGAAATCAGAGGGAGATTCTATTATCTTTTTAGGAGGGCACATACTCTTTCTGACTTCTTCAGGTATGAGGACCAGAAGTGCCTCGCCTTATACATATAGGAGGCCATGAGGCTTCGTGAGCACACTCTTCAACCACCTTCCAGGACGGATTCTACCAAGCAAATTACTTCCTTCTTCACAGCACTACCTTTAGTGAGAGGTACTCAGCACCAATGCGAGACTTGCTCCTCTTCTCACTAATGATTTTTTCATCCTAGGGACACCATTCATTACTACCCGAGCAATCAAATTCAAGTGCTCCCCAGGTCCGGCACCAAGCAATAGGCTAGATCTACCAAATATTTGAGATATAGTACAATGTCCAGACAGCAACATAGAGGACAGCCCCTGCACTCTGCCGCATCTTTTTTTGATCGTTAATCCATCCAGAGTTTCTTCTAGTCGGCCTTGAATGTTAGGGGTAGCTCCCTGATGGACTTTCTTGTTCGCCTCTCCTTGGCCATCTTCCCTCTCTTCTCGCTTGCATTCCCACACTCGAGTTTGGGTTTGTGGGATGGCTCTTTCCATTCTTGTCACCTTTTTAGGCTTTTTGTATTTTCTTTGCATTGTTCTTTTTCAAGAACCTTTTGGTTCTCTTGCTTTGTATTTACACTTGTGGGCCTTTTCAGTCCCATTGACCTACTTTTGTGGTCATTCGTTGGACATTAATATATTTATCTTATTATCTTTCCTTCTCCTCCAACACAAATAGAACACTTCAAAGACTCATACTACAAACACAAGAAAAATATTGTAAAGATTTTATGTACCATTAACATCAACATTTTTATTAATTATGAATCTTGATCAAGCGCACTGATAAGAATATCCTATAACTAATTCTCCTTGTAAATATTTCCATATTGTAAATTGCCCCTCGTATACTTGGCCTAGTATACTAATATTCTTATTTTATATGTAGAGTACTAAATCTAAGTTAGATTTGACGAGGTGTCCATGCATGTGTACACTTAACTAACTACAGCTCAACTCAGTCTCACTGAGGTGACCTTGAAAATTTATAGATTAATAATTGCATCAGTTAGATCAAATAAGACATTGTTGTATATGTGCAACTCACTAATTCAACATACATTAGACTAATTAAAGTTGAGTTAGTAGGCCAATACAAAGAGACCCGATAGGCAATGGCTGGTTGGTTATCCCATATAGATCTATAGGGCTTGCAGTTGGTCGTGCACTCCATATATATGATACGCGCTATGTGCCGACATCAAATTCGATCTCTAGCGAGTGTGCCTATTTACCTATCTATACTCCAATGAATAGAGTATTAGAGCTCGCTTATTCCGAGTTATGCACCCCCTATCTCAATACGTATATGCGGGGGTAATGATTGAGCAAACTCTGCTCTATTCATGGGAACGACATGAGCATGTCGAACCCCTCTCCGTATATAGGGGTGTCTCCCTATATAGATATATGGACCCATGGGGTGATTAAGCCAACATCAGCCGCCCCAGCCGGCTGAGAGATTATTAATATCTAGATGATTTGAGGTGCGGGAATTGAAATTGAGGTTGATACTAAGTTGTGTGAATCATGTGTTTGTCTATTTTATCGATCTGGGTATAACACCTTATGATAATGAATCTCATAAGTGGCAATAGACGCTTATTGTGTACACTATTGCCACGAGCTATGTACTGTGGGTACTTGAACATGGGAATCTTGAACTTCAGATCATAAAAAACAAAGGCTTTTAGGTGTAATAATAATGAACATTTGACCCTTACATAATGGATGAATTTTGGAAATGAAACCAATTTGTATATAAGTAAGCTGATAGAGAAATGATGGGACTCAATCAACTGATCAATGACATTTTGGGTTAATGAGTCCTCATTAAACTTGAACCTTGCTTTTGTTGGTTTTGGAGGTTGAACATTATAACGGATCAAGATACTTATTGAGGAGACAACAATATTGAACTATCGAACCTTCAAAATCCTAGGTAAGAAAATAAGGTTTGCATTCAGATGAATCTCACCTTGCTTGGGTAATTCATAATTATTGTACCACTAATGAATTAAGATTTTATCATCAACTAACCAAAAAAATAGCATGACACTTAGAGTAGTAGCATAACTTTGGATGTAAATAAGTTGGTTCTTTTTAAACGCATACTAAAAGATAACCTCTCTTTAAACCCTATAGGTGCTAAATTCATTGTAGTGGTCCAACATTCTTGGGATGTGAAAAATCTTTTGGAAATTGAACACCTTCATGTAAAGCATCGGTATGAATTTTATATTATATTACACCTAGGATGCCAGTGCAGCTTATGTTTTTTCATGTAGAAACATTCTAATGGGATTATTGTTTGGATCTTAATTGATATTATAATGCTCAAGAGTAATATCATCTTATGCATGAAAAATATAGCAGTGGTTTGACAAGTCTTTGAGGCATTGAACTAAAGGAATATGTAATGAGCATTGAAAACTCTATACATAAGGGTTAAGGTACTCCACAACATCACCAAGAGCCTAATTGATGTCTGCAATACTAAGCAATCCCTAGTACTAACTTGAGAAACCTTAGGGATTCACCTATTGCAGTGTTTTAAAAACCATTCAGTTCCCGTCCCAGTTTGACTGGTTTGACCAGTTCATGAAAAAAAATTGTAAAACATTTGAAAAAACGAACTAATGACCAGTTTTGTACGAAATTGGTCAAACCGGCTGGTTTCATACAGGAGTGATCTAGACCAGTTGGGCAGAGGTTTTTGCATTCAAACATTTTTTCCCACTTTTAGCTTTTAAGTTACTTTTAAATTACTTTTTTCCAATTGTAAACCTAAAATGATATTATATAGACCTCATTTGGAACAACAATTAAATGATCTCGTCTTCGTGCAATACAACCTCTAGCTAAGGCGCAACCAATGACTGAATAGAAGCTCTGATACAAATCCCGTTGTCTTGGGTGACATTGATTGAACCTCAAAATGGGTAGAGGAGAGTTACCCAACAGAGTTTGATCCCAATGACTTGGGGTGGATGGGTTTGGATGATGAACAACTAGTAGCACCAGACATGGCAGGCACTAGCCGTGCTACTACAGCTATTGTAGATGTCCCTAAGGAGTCTGATGTGTCCAAGCCAGAGGAACATGATGACATTGATGAGAATGAGGATCCCATTCTTTGCAGTGGTGTTGAGTTTGACAATAGATATCAAACATGTAATAACTTTGTACCATATTTTTTTGGACTCTATAGGCCATTTAGAGCCTCATTGTTTATGTATTTTGTTTCTAATATGTAGTGTACTCAGTGCCATTTTGCTAAATTACCCTTACATGGTATAGACATAAGCAAAACTTTGCATATTTTGTCTCTAATTGTTTGTAATCATGGTTTGGAATCTTTAAAATATATTGTTTTAATTAAAATGTAATGCTTTATGTATTTTTTTGTAAACCGGTTCATAAATTTTAAACCGGTCCAGTTCTGGTCTGATTCTGGTTCAGTTCCAATGCGACCCTCGGTCGGTTCCACGCCCGGTTCCAATTTTTAAGACATTGACCTGTTGTATTGTCATATGTGTTTATCTCTATATATATTAGGAATGTTTTACTATCTGGTATCCATTCCATTGACATATACCACCTTGAAGCATGGAGCTACATGACTTGTTTCATTTACATAGATGCTCTCTCACTCTATCGGTTTTCTGCATCTAGTACCTTCATGGAAGGGGAGGGCCACTTTTAGTGGATGACAGGTATGAAAGGGGCATCCAAAAGGCTTTGTGGTTGGAGTAAAAGCCCTCCTATGATGCTCTCCCTCTTCTCTACCCAACAACAATGATGATCGCCATATTTCCTTTGGATTTCATTGAACAAATTATACTCACCGAATATTGTATTGTTACTTGGAGAGACGGAATCATATATTAATAATATTGTTGTAGACATTATCAGTTGCAAATTTGTAATTCAGTTATAACTGTGAGATATAATGGTTTATATATTATTTTGAAACTGAACTCTAGAACTAATCAAAATGAAATTCGATATCACACTAAGTACCCACTTCAAAATTGTTGAATTTATATTTGAAAATAGAAAAAAAAATGTGAATTTAGTTGTTATACTTAACCACTCACTATGAAGGTCGTTTTGACCTCTAAAAGAAAATGCAGACCTGTAAGATATAGCCGATATAATACAGTGGCACCATTCACATAAGAAGTAATAATGAAATGTGTTCTATTGAATCACTTTAGCATGGACACAACATTAAACATGTAGTCTGATGTTCATTCGAAATTATTTGATGGAATTTACATGGGTGGAATCTTAAGGGAATAGTTAACTTCGAAACCAGCTTCAAGAATGGGTTATTGGTTTCTGAATTTGCACTTTTGACCATATTAGGAAAACAGTTAAGTGAATGTGTACATTACGAATCATCTTGATCAATTATAAAATCAGTAAAATGAATTGCAGTTCTTATCATTTATAGTAATCATCATTAGGTGTGGTGGAATGGAAAAGTTAAGAAACCTTTGGAACGAAATTGAAAACAAAAATGGCTTTTAATGCTGTTCCCCAAAGAGGTTTTTGCATCCATGTCATCTAATTGTAATGATCAATGAACAACATGAAGTACTTAT
This sequence comes from Taxus chinensis, assembly GCA_019776745.2. NCBI lineage: Eukaryota > Viridiplantae > Streptophyta > Pinopsida > Cupressales > Taxaceae > Taxus > Taxus chinensis. The sequence continues at coordinate 112,967,953 of CM034146.1, forward strand.
TACCACCAAAGGTAAGAACTGGTAGAGAAGAAAGACCATAGTGAACTAACTACACCATCTGTCAGCTTTGCATTATGTTATTTGAAATGGCTACCTTGAGTGTTTAGCCACAATGCAGGCTTCACATTTTTCAATTTTCTAGGGCAAAGTTGGGGATCCTACTACACGATTCAAATTGTTCATTTTCTTTCTAGTTGAAAACTTGTTTTGTCTAAAAAGTATATCGGACCACAATTTTCTTCACGATACTCAAAAAAAATCCTTTCAAAAAGTCATGATGTGTGGCACTGGTGTCTAGGACCCAAACATTAAACATCAAACCAAGATGTATTTGTTGAGGCATTATTTACTTCCTCTTCAATGAAAAGCATATCTTCACTTGTGAAATAGGCAGAGTCTTAATCTGAGGTTCTCTTCTTTTAGTTTTTTATAGGCCTCAATTTTGTCCAACGATGTTTTGCATTAATGAGCACCAGGGGCAACAAGTTGGTTTTTAGGTGAGTAAGGTAAGGGACATTTTTTAGAATGAAATCTAGAAGGCCTGGTGACTTGAATCAAATTGTCCATTTTCCTTATAGTTGCAAACATGTTTAGTCTCCAAAGTATGTTGGACCACAAATTTCATCATGAAAACCCTCAAAAAAATCCTTTCGAAAAGTTGTGATGTGTGGCATAGGTGTCTACTAGTATAGGACCCAAGCATCAAACCAGGATGTATTTGTTACGATATTGTTTACTTCTCTTAAAAGGAAAGCATATCTTCACTTGTGAACTGAGTAGAGTTTTAATCTGAGGCTTTCTTCTTTTCTTTGTTTATGTTTGATAGGCCTCAAATTTGTCCAATGATGTTTTGCATTTATGAGCCTTATGACTCCCTTTTCGACCACAACGTTTGCAGAACATGTTATATTTGTCGTTTTACTTCTCATATTGCTAACCATTATTCTTGTCAGTTTTGCCTCCTCGCCCTCTAAATCTTCCCTTGCCTCTATCACTGGAAGTGGAAGTCTTATTGGAAGAATAGCCCTTTTGATGAACATAGAACATACTTTCACTTGAGTTTTTAATCTTTGTTCCAAAGGCATTTTCTCTTTCAGCCATCTTGTTAACCAATTGATCAAACGACAGTGTCTTCAATAGATTATTTGCTTGTAAAGACTCTAAATACGTTGGGCATGTGGGAAGAAGAGCTTTTATGAAAGCAATAATATATACTTTAGTTCTAACACCAACAACTTCAACATCGTGCTAATAGCACGGATTTTTGACACCAGACTCATTACATTGTTGCTTTTCAATTTGAAGTTGAACAACATAAATTGCAATCACATGAACTCAAACTCTAAATGAGAATCATACAAATCCCTTAACTTCTTTAGCGCTTCCCAAGGTGTGTTGCACCCTTGTATGTGATGAAAAATATCACCATCCACTATGGCCGATATTAAGGCAAATGCTTTAGAATTCTTTTGCTTCCATATTTGCTCCTTACAAGTATTTGGCCATTAGAGTCCTTCCAAAGGTCTTTCCTCTTTCGGCCATCTTGTTAACCAATTATTCAAAAGAGAGTGCCTTCAACAGATTGCTTGCACGTAAAGACTCTAAATAGGTTGAGTATGTGGGATGAAGAGATTTTATAAAAGCAGTCATATATACATTAGTTTTAACACTAACAACTTCAACATCATGCCCGATAGCACAAATTTATAATGCCAAACTCATTACACCATTTTTCCACTCAAAATTGAAAATTTTGAATTGCAATTGTATGAACTTCGACTTTGAATGAGAATCATAAAGATCCCTAAGTTTTTTAGAAATTACTAGGGCATGTTACACCCTTGTTTGTGACGAAAAACATTGCCATCCATTGTGGCCCTTGTATGCTTCATAGCTTTGACATACAACATTTTATACGCTTCATATCTTTGACATCTTACTCCCTACCTCCTAGTTTTCTACACTTCATAGCTTTAACATCTTACTCCCTACACCTTGGTTTTCTACGCTTTATAACTTTGACATCCTACTACCTACCTCTTGGTTTTCTATCCTTTGATATCTTACTACCTTCCTCATGGTTTTATATGCTTCATAGCTTAGACATAATATTTTATGCACTTTATAGATTTGCCTTATTACTACCTACATCCCGGTGATTTATGCTACCCAAAGTTTTCACCCTGCTTTTCCTACAAGATATTACACTATGATTTACACCTCCAAGTTTTTGTATCTTATAATGTGCCTTTTGGCTTTCAGTTTATGAGCTGCAATGTAAGACCTCAAGGAATCAACTGGACCTTCCTCATAAACACCCATCTACTATGATTACCTACTTGTTACCTTGGGCTCCCAACTATTGCTGACTGTTTTCTTAGAAAGGAATAACAACAATCTATCTACTTGTCTCTCAGTCATATTTTACCCTCTTGTGAAAAAAAAATCGAATCTACTCCTTATTGTATCACTCATTTATACATCACAATTGGGGCAACCCATTCATAGCTCACTATCTACCATTTTATTCAACACTTACTATTGGGCAAACCAAGGTCTATCTAAAGATAGCATTGTTTACTAAGGCACTAGTCTAGGAGTATCTAACTGTCACAGTTTATAGGATCTCCTTTATAGCAGTGAAGTGTAAGCTCTCTAGTGTTACTCATTATCATACCCATTTGAGCAACGTTTTGAATCCACGTGGACGAGAAAGATCAAAAACAAATAAATGAGCCATACTATTAAAAGAAAACTCAAGCAGAAGGAAATAGAAAATGGCAATTATTACAATCAAAAGTCAATCACAAACAATAATAGATGTGATGTCATTTAACATGCCGCTTATCTTAGTTCAATGTTCGAACTCCACAAATGGCCTCATCACAAAGCCTAACGTCCTTTTGGGTCGATGCATATTTTAAACTAGGGTATGCTACTACATATCTAAACTTGTGGCCCTACCTTTTTCACGACAGTACCTAATCTTTTTGTAGGCTTATGGATCTTTAAGAGAGGTCTCGAGGAACGGGGAACACATCATGGGAAGGTACAAAACTTTACTTTCCTTGCATCACGTAGCAAACATGGGATAGAATTATGCTTCACTAAATTGCCTAAGCAAAAACCTACATATTGATATCGAAAACTCTTAGTCTTACCAGTGTGATGTCCCCTTTTTAGACAAGTTAGGAAATGAAGAAATACTCATCAAAATCAAGCAAAAAATGGATAAACCCTTTTGTATCAGCCTAAAATATCCCAATGTCAACCATTTTGAACACAAATGGGGTTGGAACTAGCCAAGGTGGGGGAATAGATTGGAAGAAAACAATCGAGATTCAAACACATTCAAAACCAGATTTTTCACAGCTGGAAAATAATTAATATTCAAAGCTCAAACTGCTGCAATTTTCAAAAACTCATATCTTTTGCTAAAGAAGTCCAAATGAGTTGAAACTTTGGACCTTGGGCCACAAAAAATTGAAGAATAATATTCCAAAATCAGTTTTTGCACAACAAACACGAAACCCTAATTTTTCCCTAAAAAATAGGTCGCCTAACACATTTAGGGCATCAAATCAACTCCAAAAATTATTAAGTTGATTTCTCCTTATTCCTCTTAATTTCTACAACCAAATCCAATTTTAAATTGATCCCAAACTGCAGGTCTGAAATAAATATTAATTAATAACAAAATAACTTGCAGACAGCTGAAATATTCTAAAATTCATAACTCATTCAATACTCCATATTTTTCTATCATACCAAGTGCCTCATAAACTAGAATTCCGGAGCTTTCTAACGCACTATGAATCAAATTTTTTTGAGCATTAAAACCCCACCAAAACAAACCCAGAAATCTCAATACAAGTCGTTGGGGTTAGAGAAAAATAAATAAATTATTCCAGCCCTTTTCCAAGCTCCCAAACACTCCAAATAAACCCCTTTTTGCTCATAAATAAATGTTATTATAAACCAGATTTCAGATCTAGCTTATTTACCACTCAAGCTTATTTACCTCTCAAGCATGCCAAAATAACCTCCAATCCAAGTCGCTATAGCTAGAATAATGCAGCAGTGAACAGAAGTAGCAAAAGTACCACAAACCCTTCAATGATCACTTCAAAAATGAGCAAGAACATGCAGATTTGTCCCACAAATAAATGCACTAGGGCAAGGGAACCCTCCTAGTGCAATTCGCCACACACAAATGCAACACAGCACACTCTAATGGATCAAAAACGCATTTACTTCAATTCCACAAATTGAATGTGAGAGAGAGACAGCACAATGAAGAGCTAGGGCATACATCCCATTTCTCCAAGCATGGAAAGACATAAATGATCAAATCCAACATGAGGTGAAATGATTCCCTCACATCCCTTAAATAGACTTCCCAAACAGATCGACCCACTTGGACAGAAAATACATTTTTTAAATTTGCAATTAGTTTCTCTCCCATTACATTAAAACATTTAATACGCTAAGACTATATGCACTTTATTATTTTCTAATTAAATAATAAAAAGTAACCTATGTGCACATTTTTAAACTAACTAGAGACTCCCCCTTGTAGTGCTAGGCATGCCAAGGGGTTATGATGCAGCCTAGAATCCATTGTATAAAACCCAGGCGCGCTGGCACATCGCCCAGTCTGAGCTGAGTGCTCACCCGAAGCGCGCAAAGGTACCAAGCCCCTCTTTAGAGTTGTTTGTGCAAGATGTTAGTGTGATGAAGATAAGCATATTCAGAACCATAAATAACTATAAACATTCCACAGAGCATATTCCAGATCTAGATCTTAGAGAATCATGAATTAAACAATAACTATAATAAGATCGCCCATACAAGAACCAGTTACAGTCATGTTTAACACCATTATCCAGCCAACATACTCCATTACATTAAACACTGTAAAACATAGAAGTTTCTTACATTATAAAGTATCACCATAAGTCATTCGTGCATCAAATCCAGCAGCATAACTCCACAATAATTCACTACTGCTAAACTACATAGTTCAATACATACTTATAGGGGTGGGGACTTGCCCTTTACCGCCTACGCACTTCTAAAAATAGGTCGCATGCTGGTAATAGCCATGCACCTTTACAATAACATGCACACATGCAAGTGCGCTAATAATAGACATCCTATAGTTAACTAGAAGAAGTAATCCTATTATTAACTCAAGCTCATGCATGGCATTTATCAGTCGCTCGTTCCCAAAATACCATTTGCATGTCGCGCAAGTCTCCATCCCGATGTGTGCTCCGCACGCTATCTCCAAAAACAGCCTGTATCCATGAAAACGGCTAAGTCCTGAGTCAACTTGTTCTGGCGCGCGTTTCCTTTCCTATCTTTTCGTGCCTTCGAATGCACCTTGTTCCCGCATGCGAATCCTATGTGTGTCTTCTCCTTAGGACAATACTATGTCTGCTCAATAGGTTACAATGCAAATAAAATAGATGAACCGATATATTAGTAATGCCCCATAAAAGGGGACATTACAACCAGTCAGATAAGAATGTCTTAAATCCAGTAAAAACTTGTTTAAGCCTTGGTGGCACCCATTTTTTCCTTCCCTTTACATCATAACCCCTTATAGGACAAGCTAGATTCTAAGTCTATTCCATCTTCTTTGCATCCTTTTCTCCATTGCTTCTCGAATGTGTTAGCATTATGACAAGCTTAATGCTTCTCTTAAACCATACCTTCTCGAGTATCTTCTGCATATTTAGGTTTTCACGATGCTTCTCTAGATGATTGCTATCTTTTTTCTTGGATTTATCTTTGTTATGCTAGGGATTCTAACGGTCAGATTCTAGTGATTCTTTATTTGCAAGACTGCTAGATTGGTTGATTAATTTCCCAACTAGCACCTTATGACATTTGAGTAGGTTCCTTTGGACCTAGTATACTCTTTTCTTATAAGGTTATCTAGAGCTAACTTAGTCCCCTTAATCTACTTTTGTATCCAAGTTCGTTATCTCTTTTCCAAGCCTACTAGTACGATTATCTTTCTAAGTTTCCCAAATCCAATTTCGTCTTCCTTTATAAGACTATTCAAAATCTACCTAGACTTTTATACCGTATTACTCCAAGCCTACTAAATTGGTTGATAAATCTCATGACTAGCACCTTTTTTACGCTTTCTAGGTTCTTCGGACCTGATTTTGTCCTTACAAGCTATTTGGACCCAACCTAAACCTTTATTTCACCTATTTTAATCCCTATTTTTTAAGCTTGATAGATCAATTGATTAACTCTTCAACTAGCACCTTTTTGACATATAATAGACTATTGGAACCTGTCCTAGAACCCTCCTATGACCTCTCTTCCCATTATTTTTGTATACCTACTTATTGACTCATGTACGCTTGGATTTGTATCCTCGTCTTTTAGTATTATATCATTAGGGTGCCTTGCCATATTTATATCGTCCACGGTTAGGACAAGAAGTAATACACATTCACTTAACGTAGAAAGGTAGGTCAAGATAAGTATATTTCATTTGGCTGAGTTAATATTTTATCATACTTGTTGCTTCATTTATAGTCATTTCATTTCATTTCAGTGTACAATGTTTCTTTCTAAAAGACCATCTCGTGTTACACTATTGTGATGTGATGATTTTCAGTCGAGGCATATAAATATACCTTATTTTCCACTCTTAAAATGAGTTCTTTTTAGAAGTTGTTGGTGCATTAATCTCCCTATGTGCCTTAAAGGCATCACCAAGAGCGGCCTAGGCCCATCAATGATGTCTAGTGAAAGAGTCGCCATGTGTAGCATCACTCTAGCTTTCCCAAACATGCCGTCCTACCCTTACGACCCACTTACAACCACTTTCCTTCTTACAAGCTTCTTACATCCACTTTCCTTCTTACAACCTTGTTAAGTCCACTTTTTGATGAAAACTCCAACTCCCCTTCATACCACTTCTAAGCATTTGTTAGATCTCCATTTTCTATCTTCTCGTCACCTTCACCAAAAAATTGTGGCAAATACCATCGACCCAAGTCAATGTCGTCTAATTTTTTAAAAAAATCCAGCTGATGGCATCAACCATAGTTGATGTTATTGGCTAAGAGAGAACATGACTTCAAGTCATGTACCCTGGTTTAAGGGTGTGATTGTTGTCATTTCTCCAAATCATGATCACATAATTGCATGCCTTTGCTCACAAATCTGGTCTTAAAGATCTAAGAGGTTTAGAGTTTAGGGGAGCTTATACTTGAACATCTACTTTATAGCAGTAGGTTACTAGGCGTCACAAGAATACGAGTTGCACCAACGAGGTTTGTCAAGTCTTTAAAGTCTCCAACTCTAGTCTACTTAGGTCTTCTACCTATCCCTCTTGTGATACACCCACAACTCCTCTCTCGGGAGGTGCAACTAAACCTGGGGCGATTGATACGCCAATCGTTTCTACACAAAGGTAAATATCCCTAATTATTCCTTTTTATTTATGTTTGGTATAATTGATTTTTTGTTATGTATCATGTATTAGACTGCGAAAGAGTAGCATATTCTTGTCTATTGCACTATTCTTATTATAGGTCCTTTCCTATTGCTGCCACATGGCATTACAACCCATAGACATCTTATAGCACTTGTTTGGTACCTTTGCTTATTATTACAACCTAGGATTCTAGTAAGACCATGTCCCCTCTCCTAGACATAGGCTATCGAACCCTATGCCTTTGATATTGTGTAGATTATTGTCTTCAAAATCCACGAGTCTTACACCTCTTGGTATTCTATCTTGCCTTGTGTGTTGGCCCTAACATGGTCTTATACTTATATCCTAATCTATATTATTGAGAACAAAAAGAGTAATTAATATAGAACAAAATGAGTAATCATATCGACCATCTTAGCCTGCATATAATTAGGACAAAGGGATGTTCCTAATTAATTATGTCTATAAATATGAAGAGCAAGGCTCTCCCAAACTATCATAAGCTGTATTCTCAAATTCTTTCGTTATTGTTTTGCATTCTAGAGGTTTCCCCCTCATACTGGTCACATATTTTATTCAGTCATATCACTTCCCTTATCAATTGTGCACCATCATCTTTGGATTCGTGTTTATTTTTCACATTCAAGTGGATCTAATACAGTTATTTGATATTATTTAGAAGAAATATTCTAACACTGATTTGATGCCAACCGTTTTCATTTTACCTTTTGTACTGCTGCACGTGGTTTGGAGTCTAACCATTTGGGTTTATCCCCTCTAGTTATGATTCCATTTCATCAGTGTTCAGTGTTTTACTTTTTGAACATTGGGTATTTTGTCACTCTAGTATGTTCCTATAGTAATTGGATGTAATTTAATACATCCTTTGAACCTCGTATGATTAAGAGTTTACAGAATCATCTTGGTCTTAAACAATGTTCGTAACATGACTCAATCCATGTTCCTTTCTTAGTTGGCATCAAGAATGTTGCACTCATTGCACTTGTATTTGAATCAAGATGCATCTTTTCTTTATGAGACAAATGGTGGCTGTCAGCTTAACCTTCTAGAGCACATGTCTATTTTGTTCGATTGATTCTTTCCTATAACTTAATTAATGTGGAGAACACATTCCCATGTCATATTTGCAATATTCCAATTACGATTCCCACCCTTGTTTTCTGTATTGAATTAAATTAGAACAAATATGGTACACTTTTATAAATTTAGCTGCTCATCAAACTTGCCTTTGGCATCAAGTTGGTAGGTAATAAAGTTTATGCTCTAAAAAGATGATAAATGTGATGCATTCCCTTTATTCAGGAAATTTATGAGAATGAGTTCATAAGCTGCATTTGATGCAAAACATTACAGCTCACGCTCTTTAATGGGCTAATGCTCTAAACTCAGATACCCAGAAACGCCAACAAGGACAGCTTAACCGTGTACTGATGTACCGGGTACTGATACTGGTCCTAGTACTTGGCTGAAACATTTCCGAAACTCCGAAACAGTCCGGGTATGGGCTGCCATACCCGGAACGATTCTGTACCATTTCATCGGTGCTTCTATTTTTTAAACGTCAAAAAAAACACTAGATACTTCTGTTTCAGCACTACTTGACAAAAATCCATATGATATATTCAAGAATCTCGGTTAGAATCAGCTACATTTGAAAATTTAAACATGTTGACTGTTTTGAACATTCACGAATACAAAGTATTTTAAGCATTTTATCTTTTCTGGACAAAAAATGAGTATTATGCATTCCTTTATATATATTTATTATTTTTAATGATATATTGTACAGCCGTTTCCATGCCATTTAATACCCAAGGGTATTTTGAAAATTGGCATTTCTATGTTTTGGAACCGTACCCATTTCTTGGGAACCTAGGTTCTAAACAAACTATTTATCATTTGATTTCTTCATTGGCAATGAGTACAGATTTAGATCTAAGCATTTATACAGTATGATAAAAAGCAAGGTAATGTGAAAGGTTTACATTGGTTGCATTCTTTCCAAATATCTTTGATCATCTCCAAAAGCATATCCTGCAAATGCACCTTTCAATTTGAATACAAAATCTTTTCAACACATTAAAGAGAGAATAAATGAATGTGGAATATGAACTGGGTATCTTTTTGTGCCAACACGTAGTTCAAGCCTGGGGTTGTCCCAAATGAGAGTTGCTCTTTTGCAGCCACTTCCTTGGCCGCATGGACAAGCACACATTACGCATTTCTTCGCTACCTTGAGAGTTTGTTCGGCGTTGGATGTTAGGACGAACTCTTAAGGGATTGTTTTGCTTCCTCCTAGGATTACCCAACCTAGTACCTTATCCCTAGGCACACCCCGATGAGCATTCTCTGATCCTAGATTGGCCCTCTCACAATTATAGATTATGACAATTCTTGTACCCCAGACACAGTCAAAGATGTTTGATGAGCTACCATCAACTCTCTCCAACTTTCATTGGCCCATGCTCTTTGGGGGTTGTTCTTACTCCCCCCACAACTATTCATAATGGTACCCTAACCACATAGGTTGGAGTTTTACTGCATTGGGTTTACCCCTCATTTACTTTCATTACTTCAGTTCTTTTTTAGGCAGTCATTGTTCCCAGGGTCTTTAAACCCTAGCAGTTTCTATTGAAATAGGATGTATTCTTGGGTCCCATTGGCCAACTTTTGGTCATCCGTGCGCATTAATATACTTCATTTATTTCTTCTTTCTTTTCCCATTATTGGTCTCATTTTAGAGTATTTTATAGATCATCACTTAACAAAGACAACCATCTCATCCATCCAACTATCACACCAAGTCCTTGTGGCTGATTATAATTGCCATAACACATAATAGCATATAATGTGACAAATCCCCACGTCATAACTAGAAGGAAAAGGGAAGTACACACTTTGTTTCAAAAGGAAGTATACAAATTTGCTTCTATGGGCCAACATTCTCCCAACCACACAACCATCAAGACGTTCTTGCACGAAATGCAATGTCTGGTCCAAACAGTCTGCCATGTTTTTTAGCCCGAGAAATGTGTTTCATCATGGCTGGGAAATGTTTCTGTTCCCTGCCACTGTCAGCCAAAATCCAAGTTGAGCAGGATAGGCATAAGATCTAAAAAATATGAGAAATTTTGACCTGGAGAAATGAAATGCAGACCACAGAAGCAGTGTGAGAAGAGACAGTGGTGGAGGAGAAGGTTTGCTATTAAAGGGGGTAAAATGCAGGCCAAAATAAATAAAGATTGGCAAGAAATAAGAGGAAGTCCAAAATCTATTTTTTCAATATCAGCAAGCTTTTAGACTGTTATAGATAATTGAAGTAGGAAACAGAAGCATGCAGAACTTGCATCCAGAGTTAGAAAAGAAACACATATTTACATGGGACATAAACCCTTACTGATCATATTTTCAAATACCAGATTCCTATATTCTTCTAAATTTGCATGAAAATTAGCATATACACAATAGTTTTACCATAGTTACCAAATCCTGATCTGGATTTTTCAGACACAGTGAATAATTTTATTACTTGCTCGGCATGGCGATTAAATTTTTACACGATTTTTTAATATTCCCCCTCGTACAATTTTTGATTTCCAGTCTTGGTAACTATGAGTACCACCTGTTCCAAAAAGACAAATGTCCAACTACAATAATTATCAGAAGCTTGATGACTAGGATAATATATGCATGTGATTCCCCAAGATATAAAAGAATATTAATAAGTGCCACTCCTATTGAATCACACAAAAAAGAGGGTCTATTTCAGGCTTGCTTGTAGGACATTTTGAAGATACAGTAGAATATCAAAGGTGTAGGTGGTTATGCAATTTGCATTTCATCAAAGCAAAATTCAAAAGCTTGCCAAACTTCCAAAGACTGAAGATATAGAGAAAAGATTTGTTGCTACTGTGTAATGTCCCCCTTTTTTATAAAAAATTAAAAAGAAGATAAAATCGATTTGCACATGTAATTTTAAAATAAAATTTTATAAATTGTGCAAATCGAAATAAAAAGGGAAGTTCGACTTCACCTTGAAATAATAAATATTTTTTTTAAAGATAAATCAAGTGACTAGGCAAGTCGCATTTTCCTGGAAGCATTTAATAATTAATATTTGAGACAAAGTGATTATTCCTAAGTATGGGTCAACCCATATGAGCATCTTTTTAAAATCCCTATGCATTTAATATTTGTTGTTGGTGACTTTCAGGCACATTTTCAAATAAGATTTCCTCCTAGATGATGGCGCCAAAGATGGAGAAGAACTTTGGAGGATGTACAAGCAAAAATTATAAAAGATGTGGTTACTCCTTTTTTGGCATGTTGACGGTTTATAAAATTTATCTTCATGCTTGAAGAAGGGATATATGCCCACTTATGATCAAAACAAAAGGTGTTTATTAACACCACCATTTGTGAAGTTTGTGTGCCCATGGAAGCTTGAAGTAATAAATTTTTGCACGCATTTCTCTCTCTTTCTCTCTCTATATATATATGGCGCCATTTTTGGGAGAAGATATAAGTTTGCTATGAGGGTTTGGAGTGTGATTTATGATGAATATCTTTTATTATATGTTGTTGGTTTTTACTTAATGAAGTCGACTTGTTTGGGCATGTGCTAAGAGTGTTTGGAAGGGATTTTGAAGTAATTGTAAATCTGTTGTTTTAGATTTATTAATTGCAGATCAAGAACTGTATTTATTGACTCTTAAAGTGAAGGAAAAAATGTTGGAATTATGTTGCAGAATTTACCCTAACCCTAGTGACTAGGTTTAAGATTTTGGGGGCTGTTTCGAGGGGTTTCTAGTGCATGAAAAAATCTGATATTTATTGTGAATAGAAGCTCAAAATTTTCCCTTTCTACTGCACTTGGTTTCAATTCAAAAGAGTTAGTATTTTGGAAGTTACGGATTTTCAAAGTTTCAGTTAATTTTCAACAGTATTATTTATTATTTTACTTCTGCAAAGTATATTGGATAGAGGAGTATAAATACCAACTGGATTGCCCATCGAAACCCTCACCTTGGCTCACTCCAACCCTATTTGGGTTGTATTGAAGCTGACACTAGAGTTAGTTGAGGTAAACCTAGGAGGGTTTACCTTCTAAGTTATTTGTTTTTGCAAGTAATTAATAATAAATCATTAATATCCCACAAGGGGATATTACATACTGTGGATGAACAGCTAGCCAGAGTAGCAAAGACTGAAGAAATAGAGAAGCCATTGTTGCCACGGTGCATGAGTAGCATGCCACACTTGCAAATATTGTGGAAATAGCGGACAGATTTTCAATACAGTGTTTGATGTAGATGAAGACAGATAAAAAGCAGATCTTAAATCAGGACTTGCGAATGCTAGAAAAGCAATTCCCTCGACCTTGGCCCCGCCAAAGGGATTTCTCTATGTCCTATGTTAGCCTTCTCAGATTTTTGTGTTTCGTTTCCTAAACACATCAAAAGGTTGCTTCAAAATACAGAAGATGGAATTTGTTGTTCAAATTTCAACTAGGTATACTTGTTTAAGGGATACAGGCTTTTACATTCCATTAGCAAAGCTTAGATAGGCCATAGATTCAAATATGGAATTTGTTAGCATATGCAAAGAGAAGAAAGAATTTAGAGAAGGCAAACTGCACTGCATCAAATGATTCAGGCAGGGTGTATTTATTATGAGAGGTAGTTACATTTCCTCTTTAGTTACAACTTTTTACAACCTCCTAAACTGATTATGAACCGTACAGTTTATTATATATTCAACGCCCCCTCTTAATGACTAAATTGGAAACAATACTAAGTTTGTCCCGAAATTTTACAAATGTCTAAAACCCATATGTTAAGTCATTAGATCTATAGATTGTGCCATAGTTTGTACTTCAAAATCAGCAGTCCATGATTGTGTTGCGGTTGTCGAATGGAGAAGAACCGCAAAACAAAAATCTGGTCACGTGAACAAAGGATATGGCAAGTGGCCCACAGGTTCTTTGTTACATGATTCATTGACCAGTGATGAATCACCAATGGCTAAAAATGTCAGCCCCCTCTCTAGAGTGCTGAAATTAGAACCTCAGACAGGTGGATTGAAAAATCTACTCTAGGCTTGTGTATCATGTTGAAGTCTGTATAGAGACTCAATTATCCTGCAATTGAAATCACGTCGAGCATGTCCTTGCAACACCATGTAGTGCTCATCCACCTTTCTCAATAAGAGAAATGTGACCATCTATGCAGTAGGAAATAGAATCAACTCCACAATGGTAGGAAAAATATCCATCTCCATCTCAGTGGTGGGAGAAATAACCATCTTCGCAGTAGTAGGAGTGAGAACCAACTCCTCCTTCTCATCTATTTGCTCATATATCCCCCTCTGTTGGGAAAGATCTTTCACAACACAATTAGCAAGTTCATGCTCTACTGTCCTTTGAAAAAGTACCTCTGAGTGAGTGGCTGGGCATGCAATCTCGCCATGCACTATCAGTGCATCTGGAATAGTGGAGTCTCTATCCACAACAAACTGTTATTCAGAATAAGGAAATCCATCCTCCCAAGGCATGTCCGCCTCCCGTACATTAGGTATAGTGGATAATCCCTCCACAATAAGTGCTTGTAGGTTGACTATATCCAAGTCAACAAATCAGTGAGGAATAGCTTCCTCCCAAGGCACTGCAGCCTCCTGCACATCCTGTATGGTGGAGTTTTCCTCCACGCGTAAATTCATGTTGATCGTAGTAGGATCAACAAGTCGATATTGACCACCTTCCCAAATACCAAGGGCAATTATCCATCTTTGTTTCATATCAGTGACAAGACACTTCTTCTAGCAGAAATCCACAAAAATATTGGGATTTTCAGTTAATTGACGAATAGATAGAAGATTCTTTTGTAACAAAGGTACATATCTAACATTTTGTACCAACAGTTTATGAGCATTATTCAATACAATGCATATATCTCATATCCCTTCTACTGCAAGTGATTCTCCATCAGCTAGTACTACTGATTAAAAACCGATATTTGCAGTAAATGAAACATACCAATCTCTGCAACATGAAAAGTGTGCGGACGCACCAAAATCAATGATCCAACAACTAATACCACTGCCATGCGAGCATGATGTCGTAAGACAAGAGCATGCCCGTCATCCAAATCCCGTTCTTCTACAGCTGCTGCCACATGTTCCTCATCACATGGCTTTTTCTTCTGTTGCAAAAGATCATACTTCCACTTCTGACAATCCTTCTTAAGGTGCCCAACCTTGTGACAATATAGCACGTGACATGATACCAAGTGTATGATTCACCAGAATGACGTTTCCACTTTCCCTTTGACTGAGTGACAAGAGCACTCTTTGAATGGTCACAATTATATTCTGCCTGAATTTGTCTCCGCTCCTTTTGCAACAAGAACTCACCTTGTCAAACGTGAGTGTTTGACTTTTAGCCATTAAATGGAGTGCCTCCACAAATGAATCATACGAAGAAGGTAAGTTGTTCAAAACCAGAGCCAACATATCATCATTGTGCACCTTTTTGTTGATGGAAGATAATTGGTCTCGGAGATCTTTCATCCAAAGTAGGTGCTCAGACAGCGATGAACCTTCTTGTAACTTTACAGAAAAGAGCATATTCTTCAGGTATAAAACCCGACTCTTTTCTAACGTCTGATATTTATCCATCATACTGGCCCACAACGTGTCTGCTACAGTAGCATTCCACACTTCCCGTATCATATCATCTGACACTGACAACTTGAGAAGCAATAACGCTTCCTTATGACATTTGTCGTAATCTGCGAAGTTCGTCGATGGTCAACTTTCACTACCCGTGATTATTTTATCACAATCAGGAAACTCCACAAGCGTTAAAATTTTATGGCTCCATACATTAAAATTAGTGCCCAATAATTTTTGTGTCTTCAGCAAAGTCAAGTGTGAAACATTTGTCATTTTATTATTCCAAAGTAACGGAAATAATAAAATAAAATTTTGCCCACACTTAATAAAACAATATTATTTTTTCTAGCAAATAATATTAAAATGAATTACTCCAGCATATAGTATGAATACCTTTGTTGAAAAATAATATTATTTCAGTGTAGTAATTCGCAGACCTTTCAAAAGGAAGCATAGAAAACAATTATGCCTTTGTCGTGACACTGTCTGCCACGACTCTGCCTGCGACCAAGATGACTTACAAGGCACACAACTTCACGTTTTCCTTTGGTTTGGCCACACAACTCCAAGTTTTTCTTTGCCCACACGGCTGTGCTGTCACAAACTTTCCAGGAGTATTTGGGACTGCTCTGCCCACGACTCGTGCTTTTTCTTGCCACACGACTTAAGATTTTGGATTTGTGACTAGGCTTAGCACAAACAGGACTATTTCTCATGCTTTTTCTTCCCACGATTTCCGCAGCCACGAACTGGGTCACGTTTTGCTTTCTAAGAAGCCACAACTTTCTCCTTTTGCTGGACGTTTGCCCTAGAAACCCACGTATTTCTTTCTCTTGGCGAATCTGCCTTCGAACTGCCCTCCACGACTTCATGCCCTCGTTTCTCTCCTCACATCTGGTATTTTTCTCCCAATACCTTCACGGTTTACCAACTCTGTGCCCTATTGGGCCTTTCTCAAATTTCCAGTTCGTGCCTCTTGGAGGCTTCCTCAAACTGCAACCTTGGACGCTCTGATACCAATGTTAGCATATGCAAAGAGAAGAAAGAATTTAGAAAAGGCAAACTGCACTGCATCAAATGATTCAGGCAGGGTGTATTTATTATGAGAGAGGTAGTTACATTTGATCTTTAGTTACAACTGTTTACAACCTCCTAAACTGCTTATGAACCGTATGGTTCATTATATATTCAACAGAATTTTCTATAAAAATTCGTAGACATCAATCTCTATATAAAAGTATAGACGTTGGCTAAACTTTAAAGAATATATCCACAATGCAATGGGAAATGAGACAAAATGACTTATTTCATTTTCACATCCACTACCATCTGGTAAATGAGACAAGCGTAGCTACAGCACAACTGGTTGCAAACAACATGGAAAGGTAGCATACCTGTCCTCCATCCTTGTTATCATCACCCAGTCCGTATGTATCAAATGGCAAAAAGGCGGGCTCAAAAATTTGTTTCCTTATACTTAGATATGCTTCGATTTCAGTCATAACTCTATCCAGGTCATCTGGCACACGCTGCAATTGCAATCCAATTAAAAGTCAATAATAAACAATATTCTTCATACTGTAAATAAACAAAATTAGTGTCACTACAGAATCAATAGCATAAAATTCACATTCTGTACAAGCATCATAACCATGAAATGACTTTACATAAAGTAGATGACTACCTATGCAAATAAAACCACAAGATAATCCAATCTACATTGGTTTCAGGATTGGACTATGGCACATCTTGTAAAACTGTACTAATTACAAGTTCAACAGCATAGATAAACAGTTTCATGGTTACAATTCCTAATTACCTAAGTATTTCCATTATTGGCTGCTGTCAGGACAGAAACGTTGTCCAAATGTTAAATGTGAAACCACATTTAACATCGAATTCAACAACAAAAACTTGAATGGCACGTGATAATTTGCAAATGGCATCAACTTTGAATGCATGAGTCAAGTACCATTCTATATCTTGCAGAAGAACTTATGATCCCACAGCTTACTGATAAACCCAAGTTGACCAAAATGTTTGAAAATATAGAATTGCTAAGCTCACACCTACTAACTGTGAGAACTAGAAGGACAATAAATTCAAATAACACATCCTTTTTAAAAGTACCTCGGCAAGCTTCAGCCCACCCCACGGAAGGCAACCCAAAATGCAGAATATATAGAAATCAGCACGTGCTTGCCAAGCAGGGTTTCCTCTTTCTTCATCTACAGTGGTGGTTGATGAGGACAGAAGTGTCTCAAAAACCTCTATCAATGAACCAAGAGGAATGACATTGCTGCACGTCTAAAAAAGCATGTTCATAGAGACTGTCAATAATCCTCACTAACATATGAAGCAACTTATACATATATTCAAAGATCAAGCAAAGAATTCATTGATATAGAAATATAAGGCAGAAGCAACATTTTAGACTGCAGATTACTGGTGAACAAGTAAGATTATGCAATCTTGAATTATCAAAAATTTATGTACAGCCAACCCAGTATGTTCTTATGACTAAGATATTCTATGTTGCTTTCATACTGTCATCCACACAGAGCATGTAAAATGTCAAATACAAAAAAGTAAAGACTAGTAAACAATGAGAAACAGTCGTGCATTAAACTTCAGAAAATTTAGCGTTAAGCCCTTGATGAAGAAGGCTAAGTTGATTATGGTGCTGAACAGAATATAATTAAGTTGGTTATTATTTTGAAAAGGTATCATCAAAGGTTACCCCTTTGATGATAACCTTATACTCTTATTTATGAGAAGTCATTCAAAGTTATGATATCATTATCTACTGAGATCTATTGCTGTCATTTTCTTATATAGCTAATGGAGCACTGCTGTTATATACAGATGCTATTTGTTGTTACTTTAATTATCTGCATAGCTGTTAAAGAACACAGTAGGCTGACCAAAATCATGTGGGGAACATCATGTGGAGAAAGGGGCTTAATCGGTCATAATGTCCTGTTCCAATTTTGTCAAATCTCAGTGTTACGCGGGGACGCATCCCCTAGATTTTGGTGACATCCCGAACATTTCAGGGACTTGGGGACTTGGAGGGGACGTCCCCTATTTTTTTTAAATCTTTCAAAACAATTCTGATGTTTTTACTTTCAAAAAGCTGTTATTTTTACAAAGAACATTAAATTATAATCTTGAAAGTACCTTAATAGAGTTTAAATCCCTAAATTTCATTGAATAAAGTTAAAATATTCAAATATTAATATTTTATATATTATTTTAACAGTCATCCCCTTGCCGTCCCCAAAATTTGGGATTTTTTTCCCGTCCCTCCGTCCCCAAGACTTAGGTAACTATGTGACAAATCTTCTATATTCTGGTTGGAATGGATAAAGCTCACAAACATTGAGACTAAAAGTGAATAAAAATATATATAACACTTGATCATATAAGGGAGCCACCCCTCCCAAAGGCGGAGGGAAACCACAGTCCAGATTTCTGCTAATTTTGTTTGGGCCTGTTGTCATCATTTGTTGGGCACAGAGTTCATTTTATTGAAGATTAAAAGGTGACAAAAAACAGGGAAGGAGTTATACACAAAAAATCATGAGACTGTTGTTATAGGCGAAATAAATTCAACACTAATATTCATACTCTGGTATATTAACTAAATTACATAGAAAGCAACTTTTCCCTAAATTGTCGTGGACATAATGCCTTGCTTTCTCGAGAGCAAGTTTGCCTTGTCCCCAGAAGGAAGTGGACTTGATGATATGGGTGCTCTTGCAGAAAAGAGAAAGGGTGATTTCTGCAAGATGTAAGTCCTATTATGGTTCCGAGCTAGACTGCACGGAAACGCCCTGGGGGTCCCCGTACCAGCCTGGAAATGTATCAGGTACTGGTATAGGGTACGGCACGCTGTGGGTGTGATTGGAAACGTACCCACATGGGCATGGTACGGTTCGGTTACGGTTTTGCCATACCCGGGCCGTACCGTGTCCCTATGGGTACATTTCCAGCCGTACCCGTCCAAAAAAAACTTGCCAAAGACAGCGTTTCTTTCCTTTTTTGGGAATTCTTTCCTTTTTTGGATTTTTGGTGAAAATCACAAGGATAGAAAAAAAATTGCCATTTTTGGAAAGGATCCGGGAAGATGTAGCAGCAAAAACTTGCATGTGCCATAACTTTCATTCTGTGACTCCGTTTCAGGTGCCGTTTTCTCTAAAAGTGTATATTTTCTCGAGCTCTACGCATTGATGGCAATATTTTTCTTATTTTCATAAAATCCATTTTTGCACCTTTTTGGACCAAGCAACTTCTTGCAATCTTCTAAAAGAATCATGAGCTTGGATCGCCTGTAGACAAATTAGTAATTAAAAATATTGGATAGCTTTCCAAAAATCAGCGAGTATTCTCCCGTGCTCGGACTAATCGTCCCACCTGCCAGCTTGGATCCATATTTTTCCTGCTCAGTTATGATGTTTCGGGAAATATATCAAACAATACTATCGTGCTGAGTGGATCAAGGAAGGTCACCATGAACAATAAAAACTCCTTGAATCTTATCACAGTCACTAAGATAAATAACTGTGATAGAGAAATAATAAATTTCAATAGATATGCAATGTATGAGAATTAAATTTTAATAAGTATGCAAATGCTTCTTTAAATTTATAATTTATATACATATTTCTATATTTATATACATGTATATATATATAAAATGTACCCAAAAACGTACCGTACCCAAGATTTTAAAAATTTTGCCGTATCGGCGTATCGTACCCGTACCCGTACCCGTGCAGTCTAGGTTCTGAGGAATCTGAACTCTAGTCCATTACCATACACGTTTTCTCGCAACTTGCATCTTCATCTTCTTTTGATTAAAAACAAAAGTCTATTAAATTAATATCAGCCATTGTTATGAAACACCCTGAACCATGGAAATTTATCTATCCGGGGCAGGTATTTATCTCTAAAATTGTCACAAAAACTTTTACCTTGCAAAGCACATGACACAAGAACATCTGTACATATATTGAAGATGCATCTAAAAAGATAAACTACCAAACTTAACATCAACCAACCTAAGACTGACCGTACATACATAAGAAGCTATTCTATTCCTATCCATAAGCTTTATATTGCTTCTTCCTCAATATCCACATTTTTTACTAAAATACAAAAGTAACTACTACTCCAGAGAGGATTTTCTGTTGAGGCCCAATGGTTGTTAGTATTCCCATGCAAGGAATCATGGAGGGTCAAACAAGACCACTATGACCTCCCAGGAAGTATGGATCAAATTTGTCAGCATCCACCATATTGTCCTGATTTGGCCAATTAGGAGGGGAGACTTACGCATTCACCTCCCCTTCTTTTTGCTCTCTCCGAAAAACTTCTTAAATAGTGCGTATCCTTTTACGTTGTTGATGGAAAACATTAATTAAATGGGCAAGGCATTTGTCCAAACGAGAAATACACTTCCATACAAAATTTTTGAGCACATTACAAGTTGCTTCCCTGCCATGGGAGTTTCTTCAGCCTTGGATGCTAAGAGGGATTCTATGGGAGAGTGCTTTACTTCCTCTTAGGATTACCAAGCCTAGCCCCTTCAACCCTGGTCACAGTGGAAGATGATGATACATACAATTCCTCTATCCTGGACATTGTCAGAGATGTTTGACGTGACTAATATCCAGTCTTTCCAACTTTCATCAGCCCATGCTCTTTGAAGGTTCTTGCTCCCCCGCATGGCTATTTGTACCAGTACCTTGCCCACATGGATTAGGGCTTTACTACATTGAGTTTACCCTCCTCATTTATTTTTTCGGTACTTTGTTTCTTTTGTTTACTTAGTCTTTAATCCTAGGGTCCTCTTACCTGAGCACTTTCTAATGTAATTGGATGTATTCTCAAGTCCCATATACCCACTTTTGGTCATCCATAGACATTGCTATAAATTCTTTCTTACAAGACTCGAATGCTACTGTTAATGGGGTGATAAAAGAGGTGTCTCTACAATGTAATCAGGGGCTTGCTTTCACCTGGTACTTCCACCTTGAGATCCTGAGAGGGTTCCAACAAAGTGATTTGCAACAGGATAACTAATGGTGTGCTGATAAGGGTTAGTATCAGGAAGGATATTGGAGACAAATAAACAATAAGACACAAAAACATGATGTTGTTGGGGCAAGGACCTAAGGGGATAGTTACATTCTCCTGATTGTCAAGGCTGATAGGCTGCTGCTCCTTATGGGCTTGCTAGGTGTTGGTTTGCAACATATGGCTGCATCTTGCTGATAGATTTCTTCGATTTGTTAACTTTGAATATTTTAGGAGTGGAGCTTGAATAAGCACACCCGTTATTCTTAACTCTCTGATTATAGCCAATGTCTATAACCTAAGGCTCCTTTTGGGCTGCATTCTTGCTGTTATGAATGCAAACACCCATGTGCTAGATCTATCGATAGATTTTTGCAAAGACTGTTTTGAACAATGCAATAAACGAATGCATGTCTATCACTTTCATGCTGTTAAAAGATTTTTGTTGATGTTAGTATCTGTTATATATGACGTGTTCCACTGATGTTTTTATGAATCTAACATCATGGTTTTTCCTTCAACTTCCACCAATACTATCATTTCCTGATGCAAAATGAGAAGGTCATCAGACAAAGCATCTATGTCATATATGACCTCCATTATTGCACGAGCCTTAAGGGCACTAAAAGAAAGTGAGTGGTTGAGTTTCCGTTGATTGTTTTGTGTGGTGGAGACCAAGAAATGGAGTACAGATCAGGGAGTGTCGATGTTCATTTTTCCCTAAAAATCATCCTTTGATCTCGTCAAAGTCACCAAGTTCGAGTTCGCGTTCAAGTTCGACAAGGATAAAATTTGGTTCAAGTTCGACCGATGGAAAAAGTTCGAAAAAAAAATCGCCTTTAAGTTCGACAAATAGAAAAACATAAAAACATATGAAATTATGTCAAACCACAATCTTAAACATGTATATTAAGTTTTTAAACTTCATACTAACCATGTCATAGCCTTAGAGGCTATTTGTTAAATCAAAATGTTCCATATCATCAAAGAGCGAACATACTCTATAGCCTTATAGGCTTTTTACATCAAAAAGTTCCATATCATCAAAGAGCTAAGTACTCTATAGCCTTATAGGCTGCTTACATAAAAAATTTCATGTCATAAAAGAGCGAACATACTCCATAGCCTTACAGGCTACTTGCTACATCAAAAAGTTCCATATCGTCAAGAGCACTTGGCTCATCAACATCATCGTCATCACTAGATTCATCACAAAGGAAGTCAAGATCATTTGCATCCTCCAAGTCTTCTGCAAAAGGTTGGGATAGTGAGGAAGATTCTTTTTCCATATTTTTCATGCATATCCGAAAATTGCTATGAACATAAACAAGATCTCCTAACTTTCCTGACAATAACCTGTTTCTTTTCTTAGATTGGATGTGATCAAAACAACTCCAATTCATTTCACATGTTGATGCACTTGCTCCTTGACTCAAAATTCGAAGAGCAAAGCATTGTAGTTCTTTTGCACTTGATCCATAATATTTCCACCATTTGTATCCCTCGAGAAGTGGCCTATCATCCTTAGCTCCTCGTGTTGAAAATACCCCTTCTTCTGCCCTAAATGCCTTTGTTTGGTGCCTAATTATCCTTGCAAGTTCAAGATCTGGAACAAGTTTGTCAATGGCTTCATAAAGCCCACCCATGACATCAGAATCACTCTCCCTATCTATATGAAAGAGCCTAGGCTCCAGATAACAAGTTGTTGAATGTAAGGGTGTGTGCATCATTTTCCATATTACATCAATGACATCCCATATTTCTTTGTAATCTGCCTCCACGTCATTGAATGTCTTTTGAATGCTTTCCTTACAACGATCCATAACCTCATAAACCATGCCAAGACAAGGAGTGTCACCATCAACCATGCGAAGCACAACATCCACAATAGGTTCACAAACTTTTAGAACTTTGTTTGCACTTTCCCAAAATTTGGTGTTTAGAATAATTTTTTCTGCATGCTTTCCCTTAGAGCTTGTTGAAAGGGTAGATCTTTCCCACTCATTGCAACAAATCACTGA
Source organism: Taxus chinensis (assembly GCA_019776745.2). Lineage (NCBI taxonomy): Eukaryota > Viridiplantae > Streptophyta > Pinopsida > Cupressales > Taxaceae > Taxus > Taxus chinensis. The sequence goes on from CM034146.1 coordinate 112,991,215, forward strand.
CCTTATTGCAGCTTTCTCTTCAACTACTCTTTTTGAAGTGATATAAAAAGAGGCAAACCTTGTTTCACAAAGCCTCGATAACTCCTTAGATGCATGTTGTCTATAAATGCTCAATGTAAGGCGATGGTTCCTTATGAAGTTTGCAATTGTCCTCCCCCTTTGAATTGCTTCATGAACCCATGGAAATTTGGCCAAGTCCTGAAGTAGCGAATTCAGGCAATGAGTTGCACAAGGGCTCCAATAGATTAGAGGATACTTGTCCATTATCATTTTTCCAGCCCCTACACAATTAGTGGCATTATCAATGACAACTTGAACTACATTTTCCTCACCCATTTCTTGAATTGCTTCATCCAATATTTTGAAAATAAACGCTGAAGTCTTCTTCTGGTTCATGGTGTCAATCACTTTCATAAAAGATATTCCCTGGGGTCAATACACCAAGACATTAATTAGGCATCTTTGACACATATCAGACCAGCCATCACTCAATATACTGCAACCTGTTACACTCCAAGAGGCTTTAATGTCTATCATGTTTCCAGTTACCCTCTCTTTTGACCTTTCCAAAAGAGTAGTTTTGAGCCTTTCTAAACTAGGTGGAATATATCCTTTGCCAAATTCAGATATTTTTTTGATTGCGTTTTTAAAAAAAGGACTCCTTGCCATATTAAAAGGAATGGCACTTGAATAAAACAAATCTGCTAATGCATCATCTACATCTTGTTTTTGTACCGGCTTCCACATGCCAAAAAGTGTTCCACTACCACATGTGTTTGACTGCATACATGATGATGACATGCTTGAGGAAATGCCTTTTGATGTGTTCCTGGAAATAGCTTCTTCAATTCTCTGCTTTTTTGTATTGCTATATGTTTTCCAACAAGTGATTGTTGTTCCTCTCTCTCCAATCTTGCTATGATCTTTGGCGTGATATTTGGACAAGCTTTAACACCACCACCAGGTCCACCCACTCTTCCAAGTAGATGGTCCATTGCCCTGGTTATATTGCCGGTAAAAACTTTGCTCCATAAATTACATTTGATTTCATTCCCAGTCCCTATGCGTGTCACATGCTTCCATCCCTCAACTTTTGACTTTTGAGGAGCCATGAAATCACCGGCAAAAGTAATATATTTTTTTAAAACATGCTCAAAATTCAAATAAAAATAAAGATAACATGCTTCACAATTATAAAAAAAATAACAATAAAAATAAAAATCTGTTTATAAAAGAAATTATAAAATATAAAAAATAAACTATTTATACATGAAAATAAAAAATAAAAAAATATATATATATATGCTTCACAATTATAAAAAAATAAACAATAAAAATAAATATATTTTTTATAAAAGAAATTGTTTTTTTTAAAATATACTTTGCATTTATGAAAATTAAAAGTAAATAATTATTAATATAAAAAAACAAATATATATATGTTCAATAATTATAAAAAAAGTAGCAAAAAAATTATTTTTTTAATAAAAGAAATTATAAAAAATTTAAAATAAACTTTTTATACAAGAAAAATAAAAATAAACAAATAGAAATATAAATAAGCAAATAAAAAATAACAATATAAACATTAAAATCGTAAATACTTGACATTTAATGAAAATAATTAAAATAAAACAACTTAAAATCAATTTCAAAGATCTATATAAAAAATATTATAATTAATATTTTATATTTTATATTTAAAATTTTTAAAAACCTAAAAATTATATTTAACAAAAAATCTTAAAAATATAAATCATTAAAATATAATAATAGTTTATATTTTAAAAAGAGACTTAAAATATTAATAAATTTAACATAATAAAATATTATTTAAAACTACAAAAATTATTATATAATAATAGTTTATATTTAAAAGAAAAACATTTAAAATATTAATAAAATATAATATAACAAAAAATTATTAAAAACTTACACCCACCTAAATATAAATCTACTATAAGAAAAAAAATATTTAAAACCCATGCCAAGTAAATACTAAAACAAAGTTTTAAAAGCAATTAAAAATAATAATAATAATAACCTAAATAAATCAAAACAAAAAACTTATAATGAAAAAACACAACAAAAATCAAAACTTTAAAACCCTACCTGAAGCTCTTGTCAACGGTGGACTGGTTTGGCAAAGTGGTTGTGGTCGACGACAGATGCAATGGCTGTGGTCGAAGTTCTCTCCACACGTCTCCTCAAGCTCACGCAATGGCTCACGTAGCAGCAACTCTCTACTCAGTCTCATGTAGCAGCTCTCTCCTCGTCTCACGACTACAATCTACGACTCTAGGCAATGTCTCCTCTCCTCACAGGTCATGCAATGTACAGACGAGCAAAATACGAATCAGGATAATTTCACCCCTCGCGAACTCCAGAAATCTACTCACCGAGCTTTGTTTCTCTTAAACGCGAACAGCAGAAGAGTGTGTGTTTTGCAGACTCGAACTAGGGCCTTAATAGGCATGTTTTGCCCCTTTCCTACTAGTTTTCCCTGCCCATTTTAGACTGCCATTTCTGTCGCGAACTTTGGCGAATTTCAACAAATTTATTCCCTGTGTCAGAAGTTCGGCGAATTTCGAACTTCAAGCCAAAAGTTCGCCGAACCTTGTGACTTAGGATCTCGTATATACAAGACCAAGCTTCTAAGGGTGCTTTTATAACAAGTGGGGAAGGGGCTTATGGTAGCACGATGCTAGGGAAATGTTTGTAAGGAGAATTGAAACAACTGCTATAAAAGTGACCATGTATGTCACGAGAGAAAAGGTGTTCGGCACATTAGAGGATTTAATGTTAACGTGTTTAGAAAACTGGAACTGGGAAAGAAGTAAAACTCTAGACACAAAATAGGACGTGAAAAACAATTTCACAAGGGAGTGAGTAGGTGGGACCGTGGGGTTGGGTACTAATGTAGCATTTAGGATGGCCACTGATCTATACCACGGAACCCAAGATGGTGGCACACAAGATTATCCAACAAAATAGTTAGTAATCTATTGAGTTATAATATGGCCATGTAACAAAATTCGCACACAATAGACCATTACACATGCAAAGATAAAGAGACAAAAAACTGGTGTTTTTGTATTCAAATGAAATGAATTTGCAAAGTACATATGCATTCAAAGGCCCAAAAATGCTCATAATGAAGACTCTTGTGATCAGAAAGGGAGAAACATTTTCTAATCGAATTTCCTATGCTAGAATGTGATGTTGTGTCCATTGTCAACCTTTGGGGTCAAACTATTGTATTTATACAATTACAAAAAGCAATTTAAAAGACAACTACACAGAACGTTCCACCTTTTGCAACAATAGGCAATGCAACGGTTTGACTTCTCAATGTGCATTGTATTGGTAAACTGCTAACATGGCATGTGCCCACGAAGCGTGAGATGACAAGGCTAGCGTGTCATGGCATGAAGATTCCATATGACATATAGGCTTGATACATAGCCTAAATTATAGTACGACAACTAATGGTGAACAAATCTAGTTAAACATCATCAGTGTGCCAAACAGTTGATTGATGATTCGTAAGACCGACATCATGAAACATGGTGTTCATGCAAGTCAGCCCCCATGATTTGGTGTGTGGCATAGTGAAAAGATGTGTTGTGAGTCCAAATCCATGAAAGTTAAGAGTGGGAACCAACGTAACTATGCTCAGATCTTTAACTTCTTGAGATGCAATAGCCCTCATCATGTCCTCAATCAAGTGTGGAAATTGAACATGAAAATGCTAAGGGTTACACCACTTATCCCACTCAACATAATGGTCTTCCTTGAACACTCTAAAAAACTTGTTTCAATAATCTGATTTTATGGTTTGTCAATGTTCAAAATCAAAACCTAACGAATGTTGAGTTGTTGCTAGCTCACACGAGGGTGGAAAATGTGACTTGAGGAGTTCCACATTGAAAATTGGATGAAGACGCAAGTATTGTGGAGAATCAAATAAATGAGTTCTCTCCAACTATGTGTGATATGGTGTACAAACCATAGCAAAAAGACTTTAGCTTCTTATCTAGACCCTTGAAACATTCTTTTGAGCATGTAACCAGACCTTATCACCCGCCTTGGATTCTTATCAACTCTACTTCTATGTACCCTAAGGACATGTCCCCTATGTTTTCTATTAACATCCCCTATCGGAAACGTTTTGGGGACGCAGGGCTGAGACAGAAACATTCCCTAGCCATCCCCAATCTCCAAAAAAATTAGGAAACATCCTCGAAACAGCTTTTCTCTAGGAAACACCCTGAAACTACAAGGGATGGCTAGTTGTCCTCTATGTTCCACTCAAAAGCAAAAACAATATTTTTTAAGAAGGGCTGGAGGGCCCACAAGCACCACCACACCCCTTTATAACAACCTTAAACATAAAATAGTAGTACTAACATGTAAAATCAAAAAAAACATTTTTCCATTTTACATTTTATGAACAAAAAGGCAAAGAAGAACAGATATGAGAAGAGAAGAGAACATCAATGTGAAGAAAGAAAAAGAGCATCAAAATACATCATTTAAGGTAAGTTTACTATCCAATATTCATTTGCACAAATTCTTTTGTGTTTATTTTCAAAGTTTCAAACACTTAGCAAGGATTTTTCATTTGTTTTATGTCTGCACTCGCAACATTGTTTTAAGTTTTTAGCCAGAAAAAAGAATAAGCAACATAGAGGATAGTGAGGCTATAGAGGTTCAAATTCAAAAAAGAGGTCGTAAAGGTAGATGGGGATTCTTCTAGGAGTGTGAGTGTTGCAAGGACTGTGAGTTCAAATAATCCACTCTTTGAGAAAAAATGCAAAAGGCCCATTTAATCTTTAAAATTTCTTTTACAATTTGCAACAACCATTGACAAAGACAAGAAAAGAAAACTCACAGGGGAGCAGAGTATAGCTATGTCATTTGTGCAACAAGGATTACAAGGGTAGCTACAAGTTTACTCTCGTCTTTTGTGCATTAGTGGACAAGGGGTAAAATGTTGTGAAAAAATTATCCTAGTTGAAAAGGGCAAGGTGACTAGGTTGTGCATGGAGGATGAGGCAACAAATAAGGGAATGGCAATAGAGACTACCCTAGTATGTCATTGCCTACCTAAATTGTGGATGTTGAGAGTCAAGGGGGAAAGGGTTCTACCAAGGGAAAAAGAAACGCTACTATTGTTGCAGGCATGTGCAAAATGCAACCACAAGAAGTTTGAGTCTTTTATTGCCAATTTTTTCTTTGCACGTGCCATACCATTTCATTTGGTACGTTCTCCCTATTTCACACAAACGTTCAAAGATGTGATTGTTGTTGGTGTCTCATTTGCCCCTTGGAGAACATACACTACGTACCAATCTCCTTGATGGAGAGTATTGTAAGGTGAGTGTGGTGATGAAGGGCATGAGGCAAACTCGGATAAGGGCAGTGTGTTCTATCATCATGGATGAGTGGACTAATAGAAGACATCAACCACTCATCAATATCATTGTCACATGTTTAGTCGGCTTTTATTTTCTTCGAGCTAATGATACTTCAAGGAAGAGGAAAGATGCAAACTTCAAATTTCGAATTTGGAAGAATGTCATAGAGGAGGTTGGGGCCCGAAATGTTGCAGAGGTGGTGACCAATTCAGCCCGTGTATGCAAATTAGTTGCCTTGATAGTGGAGGGTAGGTGTTTTCAAGCTCATTCTCTATACCCCATGATGTGTTCATGCATTAAACAATGCATTGAAAGACATTGGGAAGATAAATTGGGCAAAGGTAGCGATGGCAAAAGCTAGAGATATAAAGATGTTCATTTGCAACCATCACAACTCTCTTCCTCTATTCAAGACTTCCAAGGAAATAATCCCTCAAGCCCATGGATACTAGACACGCTAGCAACTTTATATTGTTACAAAGGATGTTTGAGGTGTAAGAGGCTCTACAATAACTTATGGTCAATCCAGAGTGGGGTAGATGGCCAAAGGCAAACACGACTGAAGAAAAAAGTATGGAACAAAGGATTCTTGATAATGAGAGGTGGTCCACAGTAAGGTAAAAAATTGCTGATTTTAGTATTGAAGCATTGAACTATTAATTTATTAATGTTTCCAACTTGTAAATTATTATCATTCTTTATAATGGCACTCACTCTTTGTCATTTGAGTCTTAATCTTTTTAGAAATTTTAGCTTTTATAACTCCGATGCAGATATGTTTTCTCCATCATCTCATCTATTGTGAAAGTCATAAGATGTGTTGATATAGACTCTCCTAGCCTTGGAGAGATTTACAAGGCATTTGACGGCATAATCGGAAAATGGAGCGAGCCATTCACAACAGGGATCTTAATTTGGGATTTTATATGGAGCATATTAGGCCCATTGTGATGTGGCACTGGAACACTATGAACACCCTGTTTCATATGGCAGCCTATGCTTTGAATTCTTAATGGTATGCAACACGACCTAGGAGAGTGCCTGCATCAGATGATGAAGAGGTGATAAAAGAGCGCATTAAGTCCCTTCGAATGGTGCATATCAATGAGGAATTTACTTTACTTCGAGTGTAGTAGCTAGCCTTTGTAAATCTTTGTGATCAAACATTCAACAAACTAGAGGCAAGGATAGATAAAGCTACTTTAGCTTAAACTGAGCCTATTGGATAGTGGACATGGCATGGCAACGATGCATCGGAGTTGAGGATGCTATAATATCCCCTTTCCGAATTTATTTTATATTCAAGATTTCCAACCAAATTTTTCACAAATAAAAATCTGATTTTATGACAGCAATATATAGAAAAATATGACAGCAAAGTACAATTAAGGCAGCAAGGTATAAAATCAGAAAATAACCAATATCTTCACTTTTGTTGCAATTAAACTAACATGAGGCAACATGCAAGTAACATGCATGTAACATGCATCAACATGCAATGACTTGCATCAACATGCAATGACAAGAAGTTCCACTGATAAAATAAATCATCTCTCTTACTGAATATGGCTGTCTTCTCTTTCTGGACTTGAAACTGGATCAGCAAGCCTCTGAAACTTTGAATCTGACAACCCGATCTAAATAAACTCCACAATAGCAAACTAGGGCTGGATCTCTCACCACTGAAGAGTGCTCTACTATCTAGGGATAGATCTTTCACTACCGAAGCTAGGGTTCCTGCGGAATTTCACCTCCACAAGCAAGGAAAGCAAGCTGAAAGCTCCAACATAAGATGGTAAAATGAACCTCTATATTTTTTCCTCCCCAAACACCACCTTTTATAACTTTTTCCATCATAAAAGTGGCCATAAAACCCTAACTCGACCCCCCTTGGAGATATGTCATATTTTAATCGTCACTTAAAGTGACTTTATTTCTCCTAGGCCAAAAAGTCCACTCAAGTGACCCCAACGAAGAAATAGAACATTAACCCACCTTTTTCACTTAAGTCATCATAAAGTACATGCATAACGCCAAAACATAACATATAAGTGAAATGTAGGTGAAAACCATACCCAACAACTCTCTACGCCGCTAGCCCCTTGGGTATGACCAAGGCTAAGACGGAAAACCAGTCGCTAGACCGTGGAGGTAGGAATGGGGACATTATAGATGCTCGCCACCTACCTTCTTTCACAGGTCGCCAATTCCTCTACCGCAAAAATGAATTGGACCTCATATAACTTGATCCAATCGGTCAAGATAAATAGTCTTACTCTCGACGATCGAAGAAGTTGGTGGACATGCACAGTGCCTTGCAACTTGAAGATCAACAAACTCTTGAGGATTGTCAAAATCCAGATGCACGTTGGGATGATCTCAAAGATGCTGAAAAGGTTCATGTGAAGGCACAAGATGTTCCATTCATGAGGCAGTACCTCATAATGGCAATTACTCAGACTCTGACTTTGATGCAATGTTAGCAAATGTTGATTAGGGGTAACAGGAGATTTCTATGTTTTTGTCATTTTCTAGTAGAAACTTGCAGCCTTCAGGCATTTTGTTGTAATTTTTATATAATATTTATGCACATTGACAATGAAAGCAATGAAATTTTATTAATTTTTGTGTCGATTCTCATGTGAATTTTCAATTGAGCTCTAATGTTATGTACTAAGGTATTTTAATGTATTTCTTGAATGCCTTATCAATGTTATCATATGAATATTTGAAATTTCCTATATTTTTTAAATTTTTCATTGTTTTTTAGTGTCATCCCATACTATCCACTAAAAAATGGCCTCCCAAAAAATCTGTCACAAAAATGCACATCCATATCCGAAAACCTCGATGTAACATAGCTCCACTTCAATCGACTTGGATGGAGAGAAGAATGAGGAGAAAAATTGGCACACCTTGTACAACAGCTGGTATCATTTCAATTCCTGATGCTAGAAATAGCAACTCGCTCATCTATTGGGGATAACAATAAGGTGTTATCTACAGATAGAAAAATGTGACACTAGCAATCTGCATTGAAATTTGTCTAATGCAGTTAATGTATCAAAAGTTTCACCAATAAAAATAAATAAGTAGGGACTGAAGGTATCTCCCTATCTAAGGCCTCTTGAAGTAGCAAAAGTTTCTTCACGACTTCCATTTAAGGAGACTATATGCTGGAGTATAAATTAGATTGTGAATTAAAGCAATCATTTGATTGCCTATTTCAATGGTCTTCAAAGTTTAATATAATAGATCTAAATTGTATCTGGAAAATGCCTTAGGCATGTATAACTTAATGAGAATTCATGGGTGCCGTCGACTGTGGAGAAAGAGAAGGATTTCCTGGGCAGCCATGACGTTATCTGAACTTGTCTTTATGGGGCAAACGTACATTGTGCTTCTAAGATTAGTTTCACGATCAATGATTACATCGTAGGTATTACATCGTGAAGTTTTGGTCTGTTTTTTGTCGTGCTTCCTTGTGGAACCTGTTTTGCTTCGCCCACCTGTCCCTCCATCATGTTCCTCGGCTGAGATGCACACATATCGTTGCATGCATTTGGTTCGGTGGTTGTGTGGGTGGTTTCCTTGCATGTGCCTCATGCCTGTTGTTCCCTCTCATTCTGTCTCAGGACTTGCCGTTTCTGTTCTTTGGCTTATGAATACTAATGTGTATCTGTTTTCCGCTACTGTTGGAAGGTGACCTTGCTATGGAACCTAATATCAGCTGCAAATGCCATCTCATTGTGCCAGGTTATTTCCTCCACCAGATCATCTAGGTTTATTGGATCCCATTGTTAAATTAGTTTGTTTTTTATATTTTCTTGCTAAATACCAGGTGAGATTATATACAATTTTTTTATTTTTATGTTTTTATTATTTTGTAATCCAGTTCTTGGGATAGCCAGTGCAGTATTAATACATACATTCAAACTCTCAGCAAGTTAAATAAAGCCTGGGATTATAAAATAGCCCTGCTGTACTTATGGAAAAAAATAGCTCAACGGGATTAGAAAAATAAAATTCTCTTAGAATAGACAGGAGTAGCTAGTATCCAAAGAATTAGAGTGAAAAGTTGAAAAATATTAATTTTCCCTACTATTATGGGAGAGTGTAAAAAACAATTGGCTAAAAATACACTATACCTTTGATTATCTCAAACTCACATGAGAAGTATCTACTGGGCAGTTAATTTGAAAGATGTCTTGGTCACATAGTCAAAAAAATAGTACTTGGAAAACAGTTTGAACCAAGTAGTGGCTCATCCATTGGATATTGTCATTATTGATTCGCGGTTTATGGGACAAAATCTCCAATATTAAATAATAAATATATCAATGTTGGCAATTTAATTAAATTTCAGCTTCTTCCAAATTTTCTGCTATGTTGGGTCAATGGTTTGAGTCACACTAGGTGACTCCCAATTAATATGGTATCCAATGCACATGCAGCAGCTTGTCCACGGCTTGGACCCATGTTTTTCTCCAATCCTGCCTATAACTCTAGTAAATAATAGGCATTCACCAAATAAACTAAAAAAAGTCAAATATAATCTTCAAATTAGGCCATGAGGTTTATGGACTCGGAGATAGTGGATGAATATTTTGGAGTAACCTTTCATCGTGAGTGTATTTTTTATAGTGAAATTGACAGATTCTACTGGGGCAGTCACCAGTGAATATAAAATAAAACTAAGACTACATAGGATTGCATGAAGAAACAGAAAGGAAATAAAAAAGAACCCTATTCTCAGTTTTCAGTATTCAATGATGGTTGATGATGCTCTGAAAACTTGTTTTCTATGTGTGCATCATTCTTGGCTTGAGTTTTTTAACAATTGGTCTGAACTGGCACTGTCTGCATCCAATACTTTGGCTATGCTGTAAATAACATTCACTGCATACAGTCAACAATCTGTGCATATGTAATATATCCGTATGTAATTATTTTGTTCGACAGATATTTGTTTATGTTTGATTTTGGTGTTGACATACATCTACTTTATGAAATACGAGTATATTACATTGGTCAAACTAGTCTTCAGATGCACTGTTCTTGTCTTGTGTATTTTTGGCTTTTGATTTCCACGCTTACACCTAATGCTTGTGCATACATATGATTACTTTGTACACCTACACAGGTGAGGAAGACAACATCTAACAGAGGCCCAGGGCAGGTGTTTAACTTCTGTGTAATGGATTTTGCTGGTGACAACGTTGATGTCGCCTCCTTTAGCGATATAGCTCATACAATGTATGACACTATACAGGTTGGCAAGGTTTACAACATTTCCAATAGAAGTTTGCAGTATGCAAAGAAACCATTCAGCCAATGTGATGGCGACTGGGAAATTATTCTTGACAATAGATCTATTGTACAGCTCTGTTCTGACAGCATAGATAGTATACCTCTGTATAAATTTCAATTTATCAACATTGCAGACATTAAAGATATCCATCAACATTGTTGTGGATATAATCGGAGTTGTTGCTTCTATTGCTGGCATCTCCACTATATATAGAGTAGATGGAACACAAACCAAAAAACGTACTATTTTAATGTATCACACCTCTGATCATGCTATAGACATTACATTAAGGGGAATATTCAGTGAGCATGAAGGCCATGTCCTCGCTGACTGTGATGCAGATCCAACTGAGAAACCAATACTTGCCCTAAAGTGTGGGAAAGTGACAGCTTTAAATGGAAGATCCATTTCCACTTGCTTTAAATTGACAGAAATGATTCTACATTTGGGATTTCCAACCCTTTTCTTCACACTCAGTGCATCCGATACTAAATTGCCGGACCTACACAACATTATGCTTGCGTTTTCTCTAATTCCTGTACCAAATGCACATTATTGGAGAGTACAAAATATTATTAAGTATCCACATTTAGCCTTTGCATTTATAGAAAAGAAATTCACAATCTTCCGTCAAGATATCTTGGAAAAAACATTTGAGGCTATAAATTATTGTTACAGGTAACACTTCTATTCTTAACCCTCTAAAAGTTGTCAATATCTACACATCTATATCACAACTTTGTTAATTTATTGTATTATGCTCAGGTGTGAATGGCAACATAGAGGTTCAGCTCATATACATGATTTTCTATGGCTAAAAAATGCCCCTAACATGGAAACATTAGACTGGGACATCCCACATCAGGTGAATCTTGCCAAAGAGTTCTTTGACCAATATGTAACAGCCTGGAACCCAAAACAAGGCCAGTATTCCCTGTCAAGAATCCATCATTCAGCGTTTGGCGACCCTTGTTTATTAAACACCCAGGTAATTCTGGCATTTGATACACAACTTGACTACAATGAACTGGTAAACCGTGTTGAGCGACACAGCAAATGTTCTGAGAACATTTGTTTATGCAAAAGAGGGCTCACATTCCAGTGTAGATACAAAGTGCCTTGGCCCTTACAACCAATCTCAACACTATCTCTGAATGCTAAAGACTAGCCCACGATCCAGCAGCTCGAAATGATGATAGAGTAAACATCAAAAATGCGAGTATGTTATCAGTTTGGCATGCAAACATTGATTGCCAACTAGTTACCTCCCATTACGTTGTTTTGCAATACATAGCAAAATATGCAGTGAAGGCAAAACATAAGTCCGAAAGCTATCACCATAGCCTGACCAGAATATGAAATGATGCAATGCACCACAGCCCTGTCACCCTTGCATACAGTAAGTTTCTAACAGAAACACTTGTTGATTGTGACATTGGCGCACAAGAAACTTGTCATATGTTACAGAAATTGCCATTTTCAGTGTGCAGTCATTCCTATGTTATGCTTTCAGTTGGCAAGCAAATCTTTATACACATCCCAATAAAACTACAGCACAATTTACAGCACCATCATTCATTCAGAGATATATGCAAAACCCAGATCACCTAGCAACATTGCCACTTATCAAAATATCCAGGTCGTGGCCGTACAATGAGAGAAGACTTAGACCAATGGAGGAAACAGCTTACACAGGAAATAATGAGAGTATTCCCGCGCTATTTAGTAATTCCATGCATTGAATCCCCACCATATGAAGCATTCTGCTTTAGTGAGTTGCTCTTGTACAAACCATTCCGCAATATTCAGGCCGACATTGGATTTACCACCCCTGAAATCTGTAACTGTGAACTATTCCGAACCCGCTACCATGCTTGGCATGTGCCACAAGAAACCAAGGTGGTTGACAATGCTCCGGAAGAAAGCAATGCAAACAGTGACCCACAGGTTGACAACACAACAAAAATGGAAGAATGGGAATTGATATAACGAATACATCCAACTACTATTCAAATAGACGATTTAGACATGCTTGGATTGCGAGAATTTGAGTCTACCTACAATTGGAACACCTGCCAGCTCCGAACTAGCCTACGAGACTCAGCTCTGAATTTCATTGAAACACGTCAAAATTCATTGGGAAACATACGGCTGCCAACAGTAGCCACCACAGGCAAATATATTCTCTATTGAACAAGACACCGCTGTATAGATTACCACAAAGCATGCTATGTGCAAAACTCAAGGAAAACCATTGAAAATGATAATTCAAGGGACAGTTGAGATAGGAAAGTCATACCTCATACGGCACATTTCGCATGCCCAACATTCTCTTTCTGCCACATCTAACTCTCGGCTCCTACTTCTTACACCAACAAGAATTGCAATATTTCATATCAATACAACTACTATACATGTATGTTGCCGCATTCGAATTCGTGTTCAAATTCGCCAAGGATAAAATTCGTTACAAATTCGTTGTTAAAAAAATCGGCAGTAAAATTCAGGATTCAATTCAACTAAAAGAAATATAATTCCAAATTAAATATTCAAAAAAATTATCATATATTAAAAAAATTATATTTTAAAACTAGAAAATTAATATACGTTTATAATGTTTAATAAACTACAACACTTCATTAAATTTATAAGCATATAAATACATTAAAGTTATTATATCCTAAATTATGTTAGGATTTCCTGAAATTATTAAAAGAATAAGCTATAATAAAGTAACAATTTATGAATTTTATAAAGTCCAGAAAAAAAAGGTTTTATTAAAGTTATACATATATAACTTTATTAAAAATAATAATATCAAAACAAACATTAATAAGAAATTTAAACCTATCAAATTTTTCCTTCACGTCGGGACAGAGGTTCATTCCTTCACACACAACTCTACAAATATTTCGTTCACACATGGCACAAGTTTTCATTCACGCTTACCGGTGGTTTATTTGCACCTCAGCACCTGTTTTCCAGTTTCTCGGGGCTTCATGACTTCACAGAAAAGTTTCGTGATTGCATAGAAAATCTTCCATGTTTCGCCATTCGACTCTGACAAATTTACTGGCAAATCTCAACGTTTTTTTCCCTGCAGCTATAGATTGGCGATTTTTGGATTTAATGGATGATGTTCAGCAAATGCAGTGGCTTGGCTATACATTCAGCACTTTCAATTCCAATTCACGACATGCAGAACCTACAAGGTCATACGCTCCTACACTTCCAAGAGAAAATGGAATAAAGATTTTGGCAGCTACTCAATTATACTGGTTGGTGATTTAGCTCAACTACTCCCTATTCATGATGTACCAATGTATGTTGGCAACTCGATTGGACACACCTTGTGGACCGAATTTGATATTGTTGTAATGTTAAACACAAATTTCTGCCAACAAGGTTGTACATCATCACAAATCAGGTTTAGGCAACTCCTTTCAAACCTCGAAACTCAGAGGCTACCAAAAAAGACTGGAGGCTCCTCATGACTAGAATAGCATCTATTGTGGCAGCAAAAGAATTAGAATCTTTCAAGACCTGTACTCATTTGTATGCAACCAACAACTTGGCAATTGTACACAATAAATTGACACTCAAAACTCTAAATATGCCAATTGCTCTTAGTCAATGTCAACAAATCAACACCACCAACAAAAGTAGCATGCACAATACACAGCTTGAGAAAAACTTGCTCTTATGTGTTGGGGAAAAAATCCTGTTGACTACCAACTTATGGATCGAGGCTAGACTAGTGAATGGCACAATCGGGGAAGTAGTTTGCATTGTTTATAAACCCCCTTCTAAACCTCCAGGTTTACCACTCTAGGTTGTTGCCAACTTTTCAAAATACTCAAGGCCTGCATGGGATACAAATAACCCCGCCCATTTACCTATCTGTCCAATCACTAGAAATAAGTGTCAACAAATCCCACTCAAAATGGCATGGGCATTAAAAATTCATAAAGCTCAAGGTATGACTTTAGAAATATCCATAATAGAAATTGGTGGCACAGATCGGCAAGGCTTACCTTTACTGTTATTTCCTGAGTACGAGCCCTCTCAGATCTGCGCATCTCCCCACCTTTCTCATTCACTTGTTATTCCCAAATGAAATGTAATAAATATGTTGCCAACTACAAACAGTCAGAAGGTCATCTCCATTTAAAAAGCAATAGTGTACCTAGTACATACGAAACCAGGAGTAGTCACGCACTTTACATATGCAACCCTTAGTTATTGTATATAAAAGCTTACTTCATTACTAATTTAAAGTATTTATTCCCATGACTTTACAAAATTATTTCCCATGTACTTACTGTATGATATACTCAAAAATTGTTTTATCTATAACTTAAAAATCTATCACGCCTTGTTTTTTTGTATGTGAACGGACACAAATTGCATAGATACAAAAGGTCGAAGTGATGTTTTCTACAGACTAGCCACTCGCCTAGCAGATGACACTGCCTTCCTCCAACAACTAGTATCTAAATCAGTTGATGACCAGTTACAAAGCTCAGACACTATCCACAAAGACGATCTCTTCACATTTCAACTCGCCCATAAAAAAATGCAAGAGGCAGTACACATGTGCAAGCAGGTAATAATTGCAATTGAAGATACTCAAGAAATTGTCAGCAAAAAATATTATGGACAATTCTATACAAGTCAGGAAAAAGCCCACAACACCAACTAATGAAGTATACAAACCATAAATCCCCCCACCCCACTATGTAAATGCTTTTACCCATAGTTACCATGTTCTTACAAACTTAGTGAAAATTTTGTTCGAACCGTACTTTTTGGTCTGACTGAAATTACCGAACAAATTCGGAAGAACATTATTATTATTATTATTATTATTATTATTATTAATTAAAAAATTAAAATGTTTAAATTAAAAAAACTTCAACACAAAACAAAAACGAAACAAGTAACACTAATATCTAAGCATGCAAAAGAAAAACTCTGTAGATAATATATTTATTTATTATTATGTGTAATTGGTTTTTCTTTTCAAATATCATCATATCTGTATAGTATTTATTATTTATATATATTTATATTTGTGAATTTTCTAAACCGAACCGAACCAAACCAATTGAAAAATTCCGAACTTCCGAACTTTTTCCCCATTTCGAACTATCCAAACTTCCGAACTTTTTCCCCCTTTCGAACTATCCGAACTTCCGAATTTTTTCCCCCTTTCGAACATGGTAACTATGTTTTTACCTCATTGTAATATAAACTTTTCGTATGTTGTATTTTGGATTATCTTTTTCCCAAAAAGTATAGTACACTAATGTTTTAACATTGAATGAAACTCTACCTAACATGGTACATGCTCGATTTGCGTATAATAAATAAGGAAAATAGGTAATTGCATATACATAATGCTTATTTGTTTCATTACACGACGCTCAATTATCGTGTACAACATAATGAGATTGTCTGATTAATTTACAAGAAACGACACACAAATAAGTCATTCAAATTCACACCTCATTGAACCCTGCTCCCCAAACCGTACTTTAAAACAACATAATACAACCAACCCCACGTCGAACAGCGTACCATTGCACTCCCCTAGGGGAATTACTGCTAGGTTTATCCTCTTTGCTGTGAGTTTTGAGGTTATTTTGTAAGCCATGTCACGTAGGGCTATGGGTTTGTATTGATCCAAAGTTTCAACCTTCGGAATAAGGTTCAGTTGGGTGGCATTCAGGCTCCTGAGCAGTATTTTACTGCACGTAAACTCTCAATGACAGCAACTAAATCAGCTTTGGTGAGGTAGCAAAAAGCTTGGTAGAATATCATCGGGAATCCATCAGGTCCAGCTGCCTTGTCTCCCTGAAAAGAGAGCACAATGTATTTGATTTATTCTTCCGAAGCAAGGTGCATGAGCCTTTCAATATATCCTTATCTCCTATGACTCTAGGAGTATTTTTGAGCATTAGTTTCTATGTTTGCTTCCTTAACTGTGGCTAATTGGATCCTCCATGAGTAGATTTTAGAAAAAAACTGTTGGATAATTCAATAAACAAGACTCCTTTGTGAATCAATTGGTTGGGAACCGCCTTCATTCTTTGCACTGAGTTAATATGCTGCCTTTTAGGACTGATGTGAAAGAATATAGTAATTGGAGTCGCGCTGTTGTATCCATGTTTCCCTGGATCTTTGTTTCCAATAGCACTTCTTGCACTGTTGGAGAAGGCTGGATAATTGTATCAAAACAGGTGCTTGGGCAGCCATTTCATTGGTTAAACCCCACTCCCTGATCTGCTGTTGTAAAGTTCCAAGCCTTGCTAGATGAGTGGATGTTTGTGATAAAAATTAAAATGCTACCACATGTAGTTCTGAGCCACTCTACAATTCTGCCCCTTAATTGATGAACATTTACCATGAATTTATACATTTCATGCCCTGTACTATTACTGGCTTCCGTCCACCACTTTTAAACATTTGAAGCATAATAATGGTGTGCCATCCACATGCGTTATTACCTGAATTGATAACTTTTCTTCCTTGCCTGTTCCTTTGTAACTTCCAGTCATATAAGCCAGTGCTCAGAGGGTTGTGTTGTGAACTGTGGCCTACTTTTCCCTGTGATACATTTGTTCGAGATTAGAATCCTATCAAACTTTTTAGCAATGTACTGAGCCCGTTTCCTCCTGTTAACCCATGCATTAATTCTTTGAGTAAAATCTATATCCAGCAAAGAGTTATCGATTATCAGTTGAAAAATATCCTCACTGATGTAGTGTTATATCCTTGGCCCCTATTTCTTTCTTCAGGAGATTTTACTGTGTTGAAATATCACATCAAGGTGGGGTTGAGAAATGAACTGGCATTCACCCAAGAGGACAATTGTTCTGGGATCATGATCTATACATTTACAATGCAACAAATATTTTGAAATTCATGAGTAGCAATTAAACATCATACCCCATCAGTGTGAGCAGTGAGAGATTAGATCATACCTTGCAAGATCCCATTAGATCATAATTTTGGTTGCATGGAAGAAAATAGTTACTTGCTTCCCCGGAGAATCAAGGTTTTTAATCTCTATATTGATATACAACAAGCTGTTCCTTGCAGAAACAGATTTTTTCACCCATCCAAGTTATTTCCTTAAGAAAATAGCATCTGTTTGGCACACACCGTCCTCTGGCTCTAACGTTCCATGAGAGTGTACACATGAGGCATATTGGGTCAGACCAGACGCTCTGAGGAGGTAGTCAATCATCTGGATCCCAGGAGATCCAGGGGAAAATGCTCCAGACGAGGACCTACATGTGTTGTGTCCATATGCGGAAGCAAATTAAATTCATAGAAACAGAATAGAGAAAATAATATAACTTGAACAGAAATTATATATATCCATGCATTTTGTACATGCATACTCTCGAGGGAGATGTACGGCTGTCTACCCTCTACTATCTGCTTACTATCCAATGCTACCAATCTGCAAAAGCATAAAGAACCATTATGTAAGTCAAACCGCTTAGGCTTCCATGTATGCTAGGAGTGTGGGATGTTGTCGGATGCACTAGTATAACGTAAGCCCTATAAGTGCCGCTTGGCATGGAGCAGGGTGTCCACATGGCCAGGTGAGTTTTGGAGGTTCAGCACAGGATCTGAGTTGCACAACATGTATGCAAATGTTGCATTTATGAGCGTTGCACGGAGATGCAAGTGTTGTGCAATGCTGCGAGATGGTGCAAGGTTCGACGCAGAATGCGGAGTTGCACCGAACAGCACTAAGATTGACTCAAAAAAATGGTGTGTGCCATTGCCATGTGTGGGGGTGCTGCCTCCCAACCCTCCAAGGGCCAAGTCTTTCACACTTATACACTATGCGCATATTGAGAGAAGTGTGTAATATGGTCTTCAAAGGTGTGTGGCTTGGACACTGGAGCTGCGCGGGTGGTGCATAATGCAAGGAGTTGTGCAGAGGAGCCCAAAGTATGGTAGTTTTGTGTCATGTTTGCTGGCGCTGCAAAAGAGTCGCAAGACACTTGGGGCTGCATGCAAATGCTTGAAGCACAGATGCTTTATAGCATGTTGCTTGGTGCTGCAAATGATGCAAGGTGATGCACAAGTGACCAAGTCACTACTCAAGGCAAGAGTACGGGCTTGTGTGGCTGCATGCAGACCAGTCCATATCCTTATTCAATGATTTTCATTCCAATCATACTTTGTTTAATATCAAAATCTGGTTCATGTAATTCCACAATGGGTTTTTTTTTCTAAACTGTATTTTTGGGCTGCAGAATTACGGTAACTATTCTTATCTTTACTTGTTGATTTTGATGTACCAGCAATGAAGGTGAACTAGATTTGTTACTTGATCTTACCCATTCTCACCTCTTATTTTATTGTGTTTGCTGCAGGGCCTTTTGCATTTGTATGTTACATATGGGGGTAGTTGTTTCTTGACTGCTCTGGATATGTAATACAGTCAAGAAAAAACTGCCCCCGCATCACAAATATATTCAAGTGGCATCTTCTTCATCAACAAAAAGAAATATATCCAAGTGGTGTATACTATAGCAACAAAAACAAATATATCCAAATGGCATCTTCTTCAGCAACAAAAAGAAATTCAAGTACATTTAGCTTCATTCATTTGATGGGGAACAAATTTCCTAGAGAAGATGATCTAGTGTATGTGTGCACAAACCTTTACTCATGTTCCAGTTCCACACAACAAGACTTACACGTAAGGGACACTCACAAGATGTGGGATGCAAACCTTGACGATACTCTGCCTCTGAAGGTTGGGCTAACTTAAAGCCTGTGAGGAACAGTGGATAATCCATCTTTTAGAGTAGAATCATCTTTTGTGGCTGGAGGAGGATCTTTGGTATCTTTCTCCACTCGCTTCACAATTTTGTTTCCAACTTTGCACCCTCATGGATATGATCAGATTGGTAAGTTAAAGAACGTAAATTTTGAGGATGTAGAGGGTGTCAAATATGAAATTAGTACCAGTTTTTCATGATTCATATTTGCTTATTTGCTTTGCACAGATTTGTTTTTTAATCATAATTAAGAGACCCGGTGAGGACTCCCTAAGTCACAAGCCAAATTAGTCCCATTGAGTCTACAGACTTAACTCACTGACTCGGCTGAGTCTACCTGTCCGTCACGACTCAGAATGCAGAAATTAGAGAAGACTTGCGAGTCCTGACAGGGAACCTTGTCAAGTCTGCCGAAAAAACCAAACCATTATACTTTCAAGAAAATTGCAGAGTTTTTTCAGCAAGTCCCGGTATTGTGACTATGCTTTTGATAATTTGCTCGTTTGTACTAATGAGTCATTCTGCTATGCAATGTGAAACCTGGACCCTATGGTCTATGATAATTGGAAATTTGATCTTTCAGAATGGGCATCTATAGACTTCTTCTCGTAAAAAAGAATTAGTGGACATTGTAAAGTGACAAGTCCTAGTTTAAATTTTTAATGTTCAGTTTTATTTCTCTTTCAATTTCTATTTTCTCCTCTGAGCATTGATGGACGTGGGAGGCACAAGTATTAGTTTTAGTATATTCATAAATATCCTGAAAATATTAAATTGTATTTCCAATGGTGTTACTGTTTCCTGATTTCAACAGAGGTGTCATTCCCATTTTGGAAAGGCCTTCATAAAAAATCTGTGTTTTCTGGAACACTGCACCTGACAGAAACGCTGCCTTTAACTAGCATATCAAACAATAAAAAGAAGCTTGGTAAAATAAGTATGAAATAATCCAACCCCACATTGTGACTCACATATGGGGATCAATTCCCATTAGCAAAATGAGTATTTTGGTTCAAAGGTCAAATCTTTGTAACAAAATTATGTTTTACAACAAGAAAATAAGATATAAATTTGCTTCTTACAATAACATAATCTCAGCCCCACCTAAAATTTGGATAATGTAGACCCAAACTGTACTGTGTTTATCAAAATTCTCTTACATGAGAATCGATACTGTTTAAATATCCTTCTTTCATGTAAGCCTTCTCAAGTTGATCTTTCACTCACTCTTGAAATAACCGAAGCCCCAAAAACATTTCAACAAGTATTTCTACAACTTCCTTTGCATTGCACATGCGGATGGAAAGATACCGATTTCAAATTGACAACAACCTTTTCCACTTTGTCATGTATGGCTATAGCTACATTTCAATGTGGCTTAGAAGTTAGAAGATCCATGTTGAGAGAAAATGCAGCAGTAAACACTTCCATCAACAGTAGAATTTTAATGCAATTTTGGAAGCATTTCTAATATGGAAAAGGTGTCTTATCTTGGTTTAAAGAAAAAAACAATTAGATTGATTTGCAAAATGCACACTAATTCTATAGTTTCTCTTACCAGATAATTGGGACTTTCTAAAACTCATTTTATTCTCTTTTCAAAAGCCTTATCATAAACTATCCATTCCTTTTTTCTTCCATTACAACATACCATAACTCGTCTCTAAGGGTTTTAGGGAGAGTTCTAGGAAAACCAAGATCAAAGCATTCCATGCAACTAAGATTTCAACAGTTCAATTGGAATATCAATCATAATCTCTTAAACATGTAAGATCTCATGGACCATTCGTGCAAAATCAATGCTTGAAATATAACAATTTCATATCCAAAACCTAAAACACACATTTAAAACCTAGAAAGTAGCAACAAAATATACCTTCACAAAATCAAAAAATATCTATGTAACAAAGGTGCTTCGAAACTCTAATCTGCTCAAAAGCTCTATAAGTGAGCACCATTTCTCAATGGTATCTTGAACTTCAACATATTCCAAATCAAAAAGTTAATGCCAATACCGCGTTCAGATTTCCTGTTTATCATTACATTTATTTCTTGTACTTGATTTGCATTTCACAATATGCCATCTGTGCACTAATGGAATAAACAGCCAATTGTGATCCACAAGACAACAACATTCACTACTAAGGAGATATTTATTTGGAGGTGGTCACACATGTATAATTTATGTTCAACCTTGATGCTTGACATCTCTGTTTTATCAAGACATAGCTTTTACATACTAAACAAATGAACTCGAAACTAACAATATGCAAACTAAATGCTTCATATCAAATCGTTACTGCCTAATCTTTCATGGTCCACTGAGTGTATAGATAATAGAATGAGAAAATTCTCGACAATATTCCAAAGATTAATCTCTTTCCATCTTACATTTTTTATTTTGCTTCAATAAAGATATAATAAATGTAGAATACAAAGATTATGATACTATCTAAATTGCTATAAATCTTCCTGTGCCATATTATTTTGACATAGAATAATGTTATTCGTGTGGAGAGTAAATTTACCAGTACAGTGATAAAGCGCAATAATATCCGTATCTTATTGCAATTTTCGCTATCTAAAGAATCCTGCAAAACCATTAACATACATATTCAAATGACACGTGAATATAAAACAATTTCAGGAAAAAAATGAAATATGTAGAAGAGATTGCAGAAACAGTTAAAAGACTTTAAAACATCAAACTTTTTGAAATTATAAATTTCACTGCAGCGAGTAGTGTGGAATTACGGGACACTCGTATATGGCATCATAAAGAAAAGAATGAGACTAAAAAACATCTAACTTTGGAAATTCTAAATTTTGCTTTAGCGAGTATTGTGGAATTACAAGACAATCCGATATGCCACCATAAAGAATAGAATGTCACTTAAGAACAATATGTACCTTCTTGGTTCTAAAGTTCAGAACGATGTGTAATTAAGAAGGCAAAAGATGATTCTGGTTGAGATATATTAGGTTCATAACAAATCCAACCATCAAAAGATGTTACTCGTCACAGCATATGAGGATAATGATGAAACTCCCACACAGACGAGTTCTCACTCAAAGCACAAGAACATACATGACAATATAAAAGTCAAAACTTAAGAGGCATATTGATGCATTGAATCAAAATAGGTCCATCCCATATCAACCTTGATCAAGACCATATAGGATACAACTTTCAAGTAAAAATGCTTTAAGCTTGAATCCATTTTCAACTTTTTCTACATGCCATATCATATCGTTATTTTTCCAAAGAATAACAACTTTGGTCTTCCATGGTGATGCAAAAAACGAAAAACTTAGATAATTAGGATGAAAACATGCTTCACTTTAGGATGCATTCTGTTACTTCAAACAATAGACAGAACAACCATCTATTAGTTTATACATGCTATCATAGTATCAAGGTTTTGTGGTATCCCGCTTTCTTAACTCGCATGTTCTACTTGTGTCAACCATTGCTTGCATCCTCCACTGCTCGCATTTCGTTTCCTCTCTCTCATCTCCTCTTTTCCTCGTTCCTTTTCCTTGTGTCTCTCGTATCCATGATAAACTATGTGACTCCTCTCTCATAGGATTTCATATGACTAAGCTTTATCCCTGAAGATGATCCCAGTGAAATAGAAATGGAGGATCGATGACTTATAGTGATTGTGGGTATTGGTAGTTGGTACTTTCCAAGATTTTCCTTCATATCTTCAAGTCATTTTCGTGATACTCTCCAACCATTTTCATGATTAGGACAGATTTTTGGGCGGTCTCGATTCAATGATTTGTAATTAGGGAAGGTTTTTGAGTGGGGTTTCAAATGTACAATTTTCAACTAGGGCTAATTTCATATAGTGGAGGTTTCAAAATCGTGATTTCAAGTCTAGGGCAGAATTTCTATGCTCCAAATCCATGATTTATAGTCACGGGAAGAAACTTTTTGGGTATTGAGTTGAATTCAAAAGTGAACAAATTTGCACGTGTCTACTTGAGAATCTACTCCTCCATCCTTGTATCTCCTTTGACTATACATCCTAGGTATTGCATCCATTTTGCACTCGAGTATGGAACTCCCATCATCTTTAAGCATGGAGCTCCTGTCAGCTCCGTGCATGGAACTCCCATCATTTTAGGGATTTAAAAATCCACACCTTCAAAAGGCCTGATTGCTAAAACAATAAACACCTCAACCTCTACTGATAGATCTTTGGGATTGAAAATATGGGCCATGAACTTCAAGACCTCGAGCCTCTATTTTAAAAAGCAGTTGTAGGAGAAGGATGATATCAATTCAAATTTACAGGAAAGGTTTGCCAAGCTTGAAGAAGATCCACCTACCCCTACTAATTCTCCATGTCTCTAATAGTCTAACCAAGTGATCGGTGATACTCAAATTAGACAAATGGAGATAATTACTCAACACAAACATCTGAAAATAGAAAAAATACCCAACAATAGTCAACTCAAAAATAGGTACAACTGACAAGACAAAACAAGGCCATTTCTTCTTCGAATGTGGCCTCCCTAAGTCAATTGATCCTCTTACATGAAACTTTGGACATTAAGGATATCTCCCTTAACCAAGATTTGACTTTATCGAACAACACATTGAATAATTATGATCTATAGATGAATGCTTACAAGCTCTACGAGCTAAAACCTTCCTTTCTTTCTCAAACAAAATCTTCCGAGATATGGACATTAAAAGACTCTAAGTGGAGGAGCTTCAAAAAGCTTGTGCTCTAGTTGTAGCTACCAGAAAAGAGTACACGTGGGCTGCAATCCAAGATTGTAAGGCCATTATTCATGACTCTCCTCCTAGGTGATCACACACTAGACCGTCAACATGATGACAACCACTGGTCTTGGTGTGTAGTAGTGGCATCTCATTGCTTGTTGGAATTTCAATGGCACTATATGGTCTTCCCAAGATCTCATCTTCCTCACTAAGACCCATGAGAGCCCCAAATGGGTCCACCCTCCAATCACAGGGTACTCGTGGGTTTTGGTTTCTCGTCGTGAGATACATAAATCAGGTGGCATTCGTGGTTCATGTGGTGTGGCTTGCTTACTTGAGATAGCCTCAAGTCCACAATTTCACTTATGGCTTTTGATGTCCATTCTAGATACATGTAGCTACAGGTTCATAGAGTTCAACCTTCTTTTGGGGATATCTTCGCAATTGTATGTTACTTCCCACCAAACACATCTCCATCTATCACTCATGTTGAAAGGACCCATATCTTGACCTATATCTAGAGATCTCTTAGTACTCCACTACTAGTGATATCATTCTTTTGGGTGAATTTAATGGATATAAGGGGAGCCCCAAAATCTATTCATTATCTTACAAAGGATGAGTTATGTCTTCATGAATTGGATCTAACGGAGTTAGGTTTACAAAGAGCCTTTGCTAACAGTTATTTTACAACGACCTATAGGAGACACTTTCTCCAATTAGGTGAATGTTAGAGTCATCACATTCTCAATGAGCTTCCTCACTTCCCCAATTCTGGTAGATTCGCTTAGTTTCCCCATGGCCATAGTGCATGCATCAAGGACTGCATTCTCACCAACATATCCCTCATCCCCCACATCTTTGACTTCCTTATTTCTTCTCGACTCCCCCTGTTGACCATGTCATCTTGATGTTCACCCTCCAAACAAATCGTCACCCCTTGTCAACCCACCCCGAAACGTTAGACATACCACAATCCGCATTGATGATGACTACACCATTGATTGTGATGTTTGTCTCTCCCTTCTTATGTATGGGTTCTACTTCCTCCCTCTAACCACTACCATTGATTCAGTGTATGAGTTCTTACATCAAACTCTATGGGATGTTGCCCCTGACTCTTGTCCCCACATCTTACATTACTCCAAATCCACTTCCCACCATAGATATTGCCCCATGAACCGGTGGTATGATGATGAGTGTAAATCCCTTCATTTGAGGCTTTGGTTTTCCATAGCCCATATCCCTCCCTCTATACGGAGTACTGTTGTCTTCTCCAACGTAAGAAACAAGAGTTTCTTGAATCTAGGTGGCTTGCACTCTTTACTAACCTCCACTACTCATCCATGACCTTTTGGTATAGTCTTCTCCCAAGAACAAGATGTTTTCGACATCACCCTCGAATTATGGGTATAATATGCTATTTTGTTCCAAACAATCCTGCTATCATCGCCCCCACCTCTGCCATCCCCCCTATGTCTTCTCCACTTACGAGAGAGCTATCTTAAAGTTGTCCACCAGCAAAGTAGCTAATTGTGAAGGTCATCAAGCTGAATTCATCAAATATGGTGACAATTCCCTTGCCTTTGCCCTTGCCACACTCTTTAATGAGGTTGTGTTCAATTCTTTAGTCATGGTCCCCACACATCATTCGCCCTATTCATAAATTCAGGGAACTCTTTATTCCTGCCAACTACTGGACCATTATGATTGGGCATGCATTTGCCAAACCCTATACCATAGTGTTGGACATGCGATTGTCGGAGTACTTGGAAAGGAATAATATCAATGCTAAGAGATCGATTGCCTTCACGTGGGACTACCAAACTATTGACCACATCTTTACACTAGGGATATTATTGAGGAGGCTTGCCACAAGTCTTCTAAAGTCTTTTGTTGTTTGTTTGACTTTGAGAAGGTTTTTGACTCGGTTCAAAGACATCTGCTTTTCCAAAAGTTGAAAGATATTGACATCCCAAATTCCTAGATTACCACTACTTGGGCTTTACGAGATGGTTATTAGGTAGTTTCGTACTTCTCACCACTAGGGTCAAGAAAGGAAGTCCTCTCTTGCCGACCCTATTCAGCATTTACATTGATGAGTTAGAGAAGTTTCTTCCATAGTAGTTAGAGGAATGTTTTCAATAGCATACCCAATCGGACGATGGTTATGTTTTGCATGAGGTAATCATATCTTTCCTTCTTTTTGCTAACAATGTTGTCCTCCTCTCACACTTTGCCATGGGGTTATGGGGACAACTTGATGCCCTTGGTCATTTTCATACACTTTGACAGCTTGTAAACCTTAGTAGAATTGAGGTCATGATTTTCAATATCTCCAAGCACTCTCTCTCTAGATTCCAAATTTTTTAAAAAGGGGAAATTCTAGAGAGCACATCAACCTACAAGGGAAATTTTTTGGTCCATCCTTTAGTGTGAAGTTTGCCTTTTGTTCACACATATGTAAGGGTTATGCCTCTCTTTCCGTCT
Organism: Taxus chinensis; assembly: GCA_019776745.2. NCBI lineage: Eukaryota > Viridiplantae > Streptophyta > Pinopsida > Cupressales > Taxaceae > Taxus > Taxus chinensis. The sequence goes on from CM034146.1 coordinate 113,017,984, forward strand.
TAAAACATTAGTGCTTTCAAATCCACTTACAAGATATTTCTTCCAAACTATGCTTGTTTGATACAATCATCAAGCCTACTATTTTTTATGGTCTTATGGATTGGGAACCTAACTTGAGGGTCATTGGTTGGGCTCGTATTGAGAAGGTCCATACTCTCATGCTACAACACATCATCAGGTGCAAGCAAATAGTTCCTCGATACATCATCCAGTCTAAATTTCCTGCCCATTCACTACATCTTCAAACTATCTTCAAGCTCACTTTCTAAATCAACAAACTAAGATTCATGGGGACTTCAGCTTCTTGCCATCAGAGATATTTGTACTTAGCACTTTGCTCTTTAGAGAAGATTTCCACTACTTAATAGTACCCAACAAATGCCGGCACTATTGGTACTTTGGGACTAGGTTGCTTCTTCATTCTATTGGTGTCTCTATTGATAGGCTACCCCCTTTCATGTACTCCCTAAATGCACCCCATCTCCCTCCCACGAGGAGCATCATCCCTACCATAGAGGAAATCTACAAACAGTATATCCAAGCCACTTGCATCTCCCTTCCTGAGTTGCTCAGCCCTAGGCTTGTTTTTTATGTTGATCATTTCTTACAAGTGGTGAATGGTAGTATTCATCACCCTCACTATCTCCAAGGCCATTAGTCCCGCGGCTTGAGATTTCCCCTTGGCTAAATGAGAATGTTTTCACACCAGTTACAAGTTGAAATAGATCATCACATTCTTCATCAGAACTGGATATGTCGTCTTTGCTCCCTTCAGAAGGTAAAGACTAATGAACACTTCATTTTCAGATACACTGTTTACTATGAGATCAAAGGAAGATACCACTGCCTCTACATGGACTAAAGCAACATTGTGTATACTTTCAAGAATGAATAATGAATACCACTAGTAATTAACTACCTACTACCACTAAGATAACATACACTAGGTAGTACAACATTATTTATTTCCAATCATGCCATAATATGAGCTTCAAATAAAATTATCCCATCAACATTACTACATAACAAAATCATTGTATTTAGGCACAAAAAAAGATCTCTCAAACGTCTTCAACCACCTTTTATAAATGTGACCATCTAAAAAAGCGAAATAGGAAGAACACAAATCTTATAAACTTCTATTCGACCAATCACAAATTGTTTTTTTCAGAATTTTACAACATTAATTGTGCATATAAAGACTACCAGATAGATGTGGCTACTGATATACATTACAACTTCAATTCTACATGGTGCAACTGGTATTTCACAAATTGCCACTAAAATACCCTAGTTTTATAAATTCGCATTCCAAACAAGGTCTATACGTATGTCTAATAGTTTTAATGTAGTCACACATTCTTGAAAAATTCCCTAGAGTATGAGATACCCTTCCACACCTCAGGACTCAATACTGCTTTCCAAATGATTATACAATCTACCGATGATCGCTCATTTTAAACTTCTGAAAGGCTCCCGATATTGAAACTTCTTCATTTCTCTTTATTTATCTAATATTTTATTTGTATTGTGTTACCTTTTTTATCTTAGGTGCCTTCACCCTAGTCCTTTTCTATTATAACTGAATGTACTTCTTGGGCTCTATTAACCTTATTTTGGTCATTTGCAGACATTAATATAATATCTTTCCATCTTTCATTATAGCTACTGATATTGAAATCACATTATCAATTCAAACAGTTTTAATCTAGTCTTTATCCATGATGTGATACCAAGTTATCTTTGGAGACATGCATGATGGACATGGTGTAGATATAATTACGTAAACCTCTGTTGGACCACGATTGTCGTTAGACCAAAACCCATAGGTGTTAGTCTCCGCTACAATACCCAGAGTTAGGATCTACGAGAAGCGGTTAGTCCATGTCACGAAACTCACGGGGAGCGTTGGACATACATGCCAACAATCTCCCCCTCAGCGTTACCCGAGTGAGTTTCGAACTCGAGACTTGTTGCTCTGATACCATTTGTTGGACCACGATTGCCGTTAGACCAAAACCCATAGGTGTTAGTCTCCGCTACAATAGCCAGAGTTAAGATCTACGAGAGGCGGTTAGTCCATGTCACGAAACTCACGGGAGCGTTGGACATACATGCCAACAACCTCATCAATGAATCGAGAGTTTGTACAATGCATCATTGCAGGATACAGCACCCCCTGCCCTGGCACATGTATTGGCATGTTGGACACAAGTATGGATATAGTACGACATGGATATTCCCCAAATACCGTATATGCCCGTATCCAAATAAAAACCTGTTTAGTGTCCCTTCCAGAAATGGCTGGATACAGTACCAAGGTTATTTGTGGTCGTATCACATTCAAAACTGATATAAAATATTTAAAAAGTATATTTTTAAAAAATGAATCCGATAATCCAAATCCTGACAAAGTATATTTTTAAAAAATGAATCCCATCATCCAAATCCTGACAAAGTATATTTTTAAAAAATGAATCCCATCATCCAAATCCTAACAAAAGTTATAAACACAACGGCAATCAACACCTAAAACCACCAGCAAATGTACTCAAGCAGCAGGCATAACATGGAGTGCTTCTGGTCAACAAAGAGAGGTATTTGAGCAGCAAAAGAAAAAATGATAAATGTGGATTACCAGGTAGGACTACTGGCTGTAGATTATAATTGATGTCTGTTTGCCTTTGCTCTCTTTCTCTGCTTGTGATTTACAGTTGGGAAGACCTATACTGCTTTCTACTGGACGGTAAAATATTTAAGCCGTCAACCTGCAACTTTTTCCTGTCTGCTTTGCTTTCCTTTGGCCCCAGCCTGCAATTTTCCCAGTTGTTGTTATCCTCGAGGAAATATTATAACCTTAAGCCAGTAGATATTTTGTTCCCTTTAGTCTGACTCTTTAGGATTCAGTATGTGTTATTAAATCTTTTCATAATAATATATGTTTTACCATTTAGCTAGGCATAATATTAAATATTTTGAAGAGAGTTTTTAATGAGAAGATAGATATAAAAAATGATACTTAACATTGAATCTAGATATTAAAAAAATTAACATCAAGCATGTAATATAAGAAATAATAGTTTATTTAATGTTATGTCAGTAGTTAATTTATAGTTTAGTGTTTATTAAAAAGGCTATTGTGTTGGAGGGCAGAGCAAAAGTAGTCATGAGGAAAAGCAAAATCACAGTGCATCAGGTGGACAAGGAGCGAAAAAAAATTGCAAACTCAAAGTAAGAAGAGGATCGAAGGACAAGAAGAAACAGAAACAGCCACTGGAATTGGGCACAGACGAGGAGAATGGAATTGGTATCTCAAATGGGGGATCGAGTGTTCAATATACTGAAGATGGAAAGGGAAAGTAGATTGAGAATATTGCAGGGGATAGTGATTTGAGGTCTACTAATTTCTTGAAGTTAGCAAAGCAATCAAAGAGGAATTGGGGAATAAATTTAGTAATGACTCCCTTAAGGATACAACATTCAGTGAGCTACTAATGGCTCAAGAGGTTTTCAGGTTAGAGTTTCCAGGATCAATAAAGGCAGGTATGGAGCAGCAGGAAAAAGACCATCTAGTTGAGGAAGAAGGCTCGGAAGGGAATTCAAGTGATAAGGGAAGTAAAACAAATCCAAAGCTAATAGCCAAAGATGAGGAAACTAGGTAAAACCAATCCAAAGTTATTAGAGAATCTAAACTAGCTTAACATCTCATGTCAAATTCCATAGCATCATTGTTGAGCCTAGCTCTAATCATTTAGGTCGTCTTTTTCTCCTTTATCCATTCTTTGATCACTCCCCAATTCACGACAGAACTCGATCCTCTGTCGCCTCGACTTTTTCACTGGTATAGAACAATGTGCTTTACTTCGCATGATTCATTTGTACATGAAATAGATTTGCCCAACATTACTAATTTAAATTATTCCATCCATATCTAGTTCTTTTCTGGTATGAAATTTCTGTTTTTATTTGTTTCATTACTGTTTTCGTCGGCCTCCACTATTAGGAGGGGTGTGGCTACCATTCCTAATTAGACCATTGGTCCTCGTTTGCCCCCCCCCCTTCATTCCCTTCTTTGCTTCCCTCGTTTTTCTCCCCCGCTTGCTCCATTGCCCCCGCATGTGGCGGTATTGGCTTCGGGCTTCCTTTCTATTGTCTTTTCTCTTCTTTTTCTGTTTTTCGGAACTCATTTTGAGTTGTCCCTGCTCGCACTATGTATATTGTTTGGGCTGCAGTCCCATTGACCTACTTTTGTGGTCATTCGTTGGACATTAATATATTTACCTTATCTTATCTATCTAGTACATCGATGTCATTTTTTTATTCTGCCAACTTTTTGGGTCTATCCTCTAGTTCCTTCTTTAGGTTAAAACCATAGTTACCGGGTCCGGAAATCCGGATCCGTTCAGGACGGGAAAAAATCTGAAAATCCGGAATTCTCGAAAAAGTTTAGAAAAATTCAATGTGAAATATATGTGAGTTGAATTTTATAAATATGAAAATTTGACAAATATAATAAAAAACTTCAATAATGTAATGTAAATTGTTATATTTTTTATAGATAGGGTTGATAGTTGACTATTTTTTCCAGAAAATGTTTTAAAAATTTCCTAAATTAAGGCCGACCTAGACTGAATTTATCCGGGTCAGCTGAAAAATCTGGATCCAGCTGGATTTTGCGCGGATCCGGACGGATTTGGTAATTATGGTTAACACATGTTAATGATCTTGCTAACATCCATAAAATGCCAAAGGTTTCAGTAGTTATATCACAGCCTTCTAGTAGGAGGTTTATGTTATTCAATTTTGCTTCCACTGTAATTTTTGGTGTATAATAGTTGTTTTGTGCTGGTTTTTGTCATTTGTTCACAGTTGTAACTATGCCTTTCTTGTACAATATTTGTCTAGTGTTTTGGTTATTGTAATCCTTTTGTGACTCTCGCTTCGTGGGGTTAGTTGCTCTTTAGTTTTGTATCTTTTTGTTCATCTTTTAAATTAAAAAAAAGGCATACAAAATAAATTTTAAAACATCTAAAATAGATTTTAAAACATCATTTCATTTATGGTATGTTTGACTTTATTTATGGCATTATTAGTAAAATAAATACATGTAGAAGATCCTTGTTGTATTGTCATGTTTTTGGGCACATCATGGGTGTTAAATTTGTAGTTTGTCACTTTCTAACTAAAGAAATCGCACTTGATGGTTATCACAATTCCGAAGATGATAATCAGAATTTATTTTGTGATGTTTACATCTGATCTCATGAGAAATAGGGGCAATTCAAAGTAATCTATGGCATGCATGAGTATTGGCAAACATGATTTGGCATTAGAAGACCTGGACGTGAAAAGGAAAAGTATTTTCCAACGTGCTAATAGTGATCTGCTGATGGGGAAACTTGTTATAACAGCCATTGAAGGTAAGCTTATTGAAAGGTTTCATGTTTCTAGATGAAATGAAATGATGACATCATGCATGTGGTTAGGAAAAGAGCTTATTTGTTACGTCATGCATACCAATGCTATGATGGAGAACCAATGCTCACCATCTATGGAACACTCTTTGAAGCCAAGTCATACACTTGAGAACAAGCCTATAAGGGCAATCATCCCTGTTGGGGCAGCTGTAATGTCCCCTTTTTCAAGCATTAATTAATTAATGCAAGTCGAAATTAAATTGGGGTAAAATCGATTTGCACATGTCGATTTAAAAATAAATAAAATAATATTTAAATTGTGCAAGTCGAATTGGTTAGGAGAAAATCGATTTTCCTTACGGTAATTAATTATTTTTGGAGATAAATAAATAAATAAAGGCAAGTCGCATTTTCTTAGGGTTATTTAATAATTAATATTTGAATAAATTGATTTATTTTAAGCATGGGTCGATTCATATGGGCATCATTTAATTTTATTTCCCCATTCATTTAATATTTGTTTTAAGTGTGATTTCCAAGCACTTTTTAAAACAAGATTCTCTCCTAGATTTTGGCGCCAAAAATGGATAATGAACTTTGGAGATTGAGCAAGGAAAAAATATAAAAGAAGATGATGGGCACTCTTTTTCGCATGTTGACGGTTATTATAACTTATCTTCATGCTTGAAGAGGGATGTATGCCCACTTATGATCAAAAAACAGAAAGTGTTCATCAACACCACCCATTGTGAAATGTGTGTGCCCTTGAGAGCTTGAATTTATAAGTTATTTGCATTTCTATTCAATTTAAGTGAAGTCGCCATTATTGTGAGGGTTTGTGAGGTTATTTGGAGAGTTTTTGAGCCATCATTTGATCAATAAATTCAAGAAATTGTTGTTAGTTTGTCATAGTATGGATCGATTTATTGGAAGGAGATTTGTGGTGTTTTTAATAGAATAAATTTTGAACTGTTCTTAGTCATTATTTTATTGCAAATACACTTGTTCTCATGATATTTAGAGTTGCTAACCTCGCTGGAATTTATGCTAATTAGATCGACTTGTTTGGGTGAATTTTTGTCATAGTTTGGGAGGGTTTGAAGGGTTTTTTGATCTACCGTTATAAATTGATTAATACACATCTGAAAGTGATGATTTTGAGTGAGGGGAAGTGAATATTAAAGCTAGAATTAATTGTGTGATTTTCCCTTAACCCTAGCGACTTGATCTGCAGATTCGGGAGATGATTTGAGTGGGTTACAGTTGGTTAAAAATTCTGATTGTGACTTCATTTGAAAGATTATAATTTTATCATCCAACTGAAATTTATTTCAAGCAAAAAAAAATTAGTATAGGGGAAGATACTAATTTTTGAAGTTTGCAATCATTTTCAACATTTTTAATTTATTTTACTACTGCTACAAGTTATTTGGTTAAAGAAGTGTTAATTCCGACTAGTAAGTCCATCTAAACCTTTATCTTGGCTCACTCCAACCCCATTTGGGTTGTATTGAAGTCGACATTGAGTTAGTTGAGGTGAACCTAGAAGGGTTTCTCTTCTAAGTTTACTTCCTTTGCAAGTAGTTTAATAAAATTTAATTAATATCCCACAAGGGGGTATTACAACAAGAAGGTGTTTTTTTGTATAAAGCAGGTAAGCCATATGATTTCTTTGTTGAAATTGGCTTTCGAAGTTTTTTTATGCAACAATTCTTGGCACCCAATTAATTTATTCAAGGATCACTAGTGCATAGTAGTGTACATCTTGCCACGAAGTTGAACCGTGATAATCATTCACCAAGGATGGATTGGGGATTGAGCTACATACAGAGTTTTGTGGGTATGAGAGATGTCTTTCATATAAGAACTGACATTATTTATTTTTTCTTTCCAAAACTTGTACTTACTACCATTTGAACAAAGATCAGTCATAAAAATGAGTTAGTTACAGTTAGGAGCTATTATATGGCTGAATTTAGTGTGGAATATCATGTGTGGCAACTGCTGTCATAATTTATTTTTTGTTGTCATACCCTTGCTTCCAGCTGTGCACTTGAGTTATTTTCAATTTGTTGAAGTTGGGGGTAAAGTTACAGTCATTATAGGGTCATTTTTTTGCCCCTAGATTGTTATCATTTCTTGATTTGGTAAGGATTTTGAAATATGACAGCTATTATCATGTTATTTTCATTGCAGTCATAAAACTTTCCAGCCCCCTTTTCACTTCCACAGATGGGTTTCCAGCCATACAGTTGAAGCGATTATTGTTGACAATTGATGTTGATTCATACAAGGTTGTTTTCAGGTGGATTCCAACCACTTTAATTCTGATTTTTGAATGAAAAATGCTTAACTACACCAATGTTTGGGGCAGCAAGATGGTATTTCGGGACAGCCAATGTATGGATGAGAGTTGTGCAAGCAAAGAAGGGGGATTGGCCATCATTTACACAAAGCATAAATGGATGAAGAAGGAAACACATTTTTTTTCTAATATGTTTGCTTCATGTGCAGGTATATCGAAGAAGCAGCAGTTAAGATTCATTTGGGATCCACGATCTTGCAATTGCTTGAGGACAAGCGATTTCAAAAAGGGAGGACTGTAATGTCTCTTTTTGAATTAATCTGAAATAAAGGATTCCTTAACAAGCAAGGGTTAAACAATGGAAAAGAATGGGTTATATTTCAGATTTCACAATCCATATTCATGATTTATATTTGTATTACCCACTCTTAGTGGGTCGGCTGGGTTTAGTGTCTTTAATGAGGCTTAATAACATATTATAATGACTTTAAGAGGTCAGCCTTACTATTCCAAACCTTGGTGCCAAAAGGAGGTTATAAAAGAAGATTAGAGGGTTCATTTGGATTATCTGGACTTCGGCGCATTTTTCTATTTGGGCACTTTGAGCTTGTTGCTCCATGTTCTTCCACTTGAGAACGAAAACCCTCTTGTGTGGGTTCTTAGAAAGATGAAAACCCTTCTAATGGTTTTGTTGGAGTAGGAAAACCCTTCAACAATGATTGAGCTTGAGGAGAATTGCAAATTTGAAGAAAGGAAAGCATATTCAGATTTTTATTGGCATTGAGCAGCCTTCCCTAGGTGGAGTGACCTACCTTGGAGGGTGGTTTGGTGCCCTAGAGGGCATAAAATTGAGATCTCACTTCATTTTCTGATTTGGCATATTTTATAAGGCCGGAATCTCCATTTTGGTGATTTTTGGCAAGGGTTTTCTAATTTTCCTAGCCCTCAGTTTTGGCTAGTTTGTTGCTGATTTTAAATAATTAATTTCAGATGTGTAATTTGATATTCCATCCCTCTTTTGATGCATGTTTCATGGAACTCTTTTATATAGTATAGTTTTGCCTTTTTATTGTTTTAGTTGATGGTATTTGGAAAGAAAACGGTTTTTATAATATTATGGTCCTCTGAAAAGTTGTTGACTTCTCCAATGCAGGCACATTTGTTGTTATTATAATTATATTAGTGAGGCATGTGTTCTTTTTTGGTTAACCTTATCAAGAAGAAGTAATAATAAAAATTGTGTCCTTTTTGGTTGACCTTATCAAAAAGAAGTAATAATAATAAAAATCTAAAGATATTAGGAAAATTCAACTACCTTTCAATAGACAATACTATTGAAAAAACTAATCTTTTGTCAACCACCATCTACTAGAACAGCAAAAAAACAAACTTAAAACAAAACATTTTGCATGAAATTGATTGTCTTAAAACAGTAGCAAGGTAACTAACATAGGCTTCATGAACCTCTATCTCCTCATTGGAGTACAGAACAACAATTGTGGGTTCCCTCCCCATCTCCTCATCTTCCAATATCAATTCAACCAACGAAAAAACAAGATCAGTCTCCTTGTCTTTGGGCTCATAATCCTCATTTTTCATACCCAACTTGCTGCATATTGCATTTGTCTTTTTACCTTCGATTAGAACCTCCCCTAACTCCGTGCTCTGAAACTTCAAAATGTTTTCCAACCTACTCATGATGTGGAACTCTATTGAGTAAATGTCTTCATAAATGGTCATGGTTTTACTTCCACTAAACAATACAGTGTATCCAATCCTAGGGTGCACTAACCAGATCTTTCATTCCTTGGAGAGCACAGTCACCCTTAACCCCTTTGCCAAGGTTAGTTGCCAACTGAGCTCTGAATTAATTATTAGAATTAACATAATCCATCTTATTGAATGGGTCGCGATTCAACAATGTGTATGATGGTGTAAAAGGTGTTGCCTAACCATCCACCAAGGTGCCAATCTCAGAAGATACCAATAAAAAATGGATGAGGCTAGGATAGTGCCCCGGGTGAATTTGGGAGAATGGAAACCCCTTAGTCCTTGGCAGCTAAGCCTAATAATTTTATGCGGCTAATCTCTACAATTTCAGATTCAATCAAAAAAAAAATCATGTTCTATGTTTTCAATCAAGGAACATTAGAGCTTGTTCAAAAGGAGTTTGGGACCTTTGCATCCTCAAATGGAACCTGTGTAGATGTTGACGCAATGGGAGATAAGAAATGGAACTTGTGAAGATCCAAAACTACTTTGGTGCTTGTCATGTCCCCTTTTCGAAATAAAATCATGGAGAAGACCACTAGCCTATCCCCATTTCCTGTAGGCTAAAGGGAGAATCAAGGAACATGAATGATAATGTTATTTTAAGTTGGGCTCAGTAATTTTCCACTTTTGGGGCAACTTAATGTAATATTATAGTTTTAAAGTGTTTCTAAACACTAGTATTAAATAACAATTATTTTTAAATACTAAAGATAAGATAAGATAATTTTATTAATGTCCAACAAATGACCACAAAAGTAGGTCAATGGGACTGCAAAGTACAAAGCCAATAGACCCATCAAGAGGACCCAAACGGGTCACCCGAAACACAAGGAGAGAGAGGAGAAGAAGAGAAGGAAGCAGCAAGTGCCGAGAAACCAGAAAAGAAGAAGAAGAGGATGACAATGGGGGAGCAGAAGGAGCAACACCCCTAACAGCATCACCTAACATTCAAGGCCGGCTAGAAGTAGCTCACGATGCACCAATGTCCAGTAACTGAAACTATGGAATGTCGAGAAAGTCAATGTCTGGGAGAGAGGCAGTGCCTCTGTGTAGGCCTGGTGGATCTCTATCTATGTGGGGGGAACCTGGGATGTGCCTGAGACAAGGAACCTTCGATGAAGGAAATGGAGTTCCGAGTCCTGACAACTCTGACTTGGGAGTCCATATTCGTGTCAAGATGTCGCTTGGTGCCCCACACCGAGGAGAGCACCAAGAAGAATGAAGTGATTTGTTTGGTTTCCATCCGTCTGGGACGAGGGTGAAGGAGCCTGTCTCGAAGCCAGAGGGTCTCCTGCAAATAAAGGGCAAGATATCTCTGATCATAGTATCTGAAGAAAGTTGCGAAGGAAGGACGCTCACAAAACAAGCAATGGAATCTCCCCCTAATCTCGTAGTAAACAGGACACCGGAAGACTAACTGTTCTTCAGTTTCATCCTCCTGGAGAGAGCAAAGCAGGCAAGTCCGCTCCGAGCGGTCTAGCTAATGATCAGTCTCCACACAGAGTCGATGTGAGCCCACCCTGAACTGACCAAGAGAGATACGAAGGACCTGTAACTAGTGTCAGGAGATGTACATGGGTCTGATGATGAGCCCGTCGCAGATCTCAAGAAAGTGTGTAGCGTAGAAGGTCATCTTCGGGTGCAACCCCCCGGAGGGTTGGTCCAAGTGTGCTGAATGAACTGTTTGTAGATATCATCTCTGATAATTCTATGAAGGTCTTCTCGGTTCGGGAGAAGATGGGTAGGGGCATCCAGGGAGTAGCTGAAAGGTGAGAGGTGGTCCATCTGGATGCCAATGGAACCAAGAAGGCGCGAAACACAGGTATAACAGCAACGAGATTGACCACTATGATTTGAGAGGGCAGTAGCTTTAGAGGAGCAGTAGGCAAGGTAGATGTACTTGTTCTTGTCTACGAAAGACCCAAAAAAATCTCGGATGCAGTGCAACATTTACACAAGGCTGAAGATAGTCTCCAATCTAAAAAGGCGAGCCCCAAACTCAGCAAGAATAATGTTATGAGGAACGATCTCTTTACATCTGATGATACACCTGAGCATGAGGATCTGGACATGCTCAATAGTAGCCCAATCCGAGTCCAAAAGGGAGGGACCCCAAATTTCTGAACCGTACAAAACCGTGGGCCTAACCAAGGAGTCGGAGAGAGACATCTTGGAAAGGATGTCCTGAAAGTGATGGCGAAAGCACTATCTCTCAAGGATCACCAAAGAACCATACTCCTTGTTAACCTGGGGTTGGAGAGCAGGGCGGAGGCTAAAACGTGGTCCAGAGAACAAAATCCCCAGGAATGTATAAAACAGGTGATCTCAATCTCCTCTCCCCGAAAGAAGCAGTAAAAGACCGAAGTTTTCAAACAATTGAAAACCATAACTTTGGTTTTCCCAAGGTTCACTGTCAACTACCTGTGGTCACAAAAGAGGGCTAAGGAATCCAGCTGCCTCTAGAGTCCCTCCGCAAAAGAAGCAAGGAGGACTACGTCATCTACAAAGAGGAGGATGTTGATCAAAACATGGTGCAGAAAACAACCATCTCCCTCCTAGATGTGATCCCTAAGAAAACTCTCGAGCTCATCGATGTAAATACCAAATAGGGTAGGAGAGAGGGGGTAGCCCTGTTTGACTCCAATGGTACTCCTGATGAAGTCAGACAAGCCTACAGAGGTGCGAAGGCGGCCCAGGACCTCCTCATTTAAGTGCATAATGGCTATGAGAAGAGTCTCAGAAATACCTGAATCTCTGAGCCTGCAGAAAAGTGCCTCCCGTGGTACCGAATCAAAAGCTTTCCGAAAATTCACGAAACAACAGAAAACCCTTGAGTAGCGGTGACGAGCCTCCTCAATAATAGCTTGAAGAGTGAGGATGTTATCAATGGTATGGTAGGTCGGTCGGAAACTCGCCTGACCCCTATCTCTGCAATGGTACTAATCTTGGAACTCGAAAAGCTGTAAATGAAGAACTATGGCATAGAGCTTGGAGAACGTGTGGCCCACCATGATAGTCCTATAATTGTTAGGGTCGGGAGTAGGCCCCGACTTATGGATGGGGTGGGTAATGTGGTGGGACCAAGATTCTAGGCAACCTATACAAACCACCTGATTGAAGAGGTCCACAGGGTAACTGAGAAGCGTCTTTTGGCCCTGTTTGAAAAGTTCCACTTGGAATCCTTCCTCATCCCCTCCTTTGTTGTAACTCATAACTAGAATGGCATTCCTCACATTGGTGTGGGTGAAAATATGGCAATATGAGGAAGGGGAAACCACCTGGATCCGAGGCTGGCCCGAAATGTCATAAAGAGTGGAGCTGTGAGTAAATATGGAGTTGGGATCTAAGTCCAAGAGTAAAAGCGAATGACAGGGAAGAATGGTGCACCAAAAATGTTTAGGGGAGTGGATAAGTGACAGATGAAGCTCCTGGCATCTATGAGAGATAAAGGTGTGTTTCTTAGGACGAAGAAGACGACGATAGGTGGACTTCAGGGAAGAGAGGGAGGGAAGGTCAGGGAACAAGGCAAAACAGAGCTTCCAATGAAAAGCTTTGCATTCCTCGTCATACCATTTGTTCATAGGGCAGGTACCACGATGCAAGGTGGAAAGGGTGATGTGGGGAAAGGAGCTCGTGGCCCCCTCACATCTAGCACAGGAGAGGGAATTAAACATCTAATCCGAAGGTAAGAGAGGTAAAATGAGGAATGTGGGGGAGAAGTAGACGAAGGTGACAGAAGAAATTGCCGAGGTCCCCTTTGTCAAATTTCCAAACAGTACGTGAGGGACCAAGGGATGAGGTCATGGGGGGGGGGGGGGGGGGGGGGGGCTGTAACCTGAAGGGAAACGAAGAGGGTCGCATGATTTGTGAGACACATAAGTGGTGGATGTAGGGAATTAAGTCAGGAGTAAACATGACGTAGTCAACAACACTAGCCCCACCACAGAAAGGTCTGCTGGTAAAATACCAGGAGTCGAGAAAACGAGGAATGCCATTTAGAATCAACACGTCATGAGATTCCTCCAACTGGAGAAGATGTCGACCGTATGATGTTAGGGGCCCCGTCACCTCCTCTGAATCCCGTTGGAAGCCAACCAACTTTGGATCCACCTCTGAAGTGCAAAGCGCATCCTCGGTCCTGGCATGCCTCAGAAGCTGAAAATTTTTGGTATGTGCATTGAAGTCCCCAAAATAATGACCTCTCCAAAACCCAAGTACTAGGAAATACCAGCATAAAGGTCAAAGAAGGGGTCGCCATCAAGGCTGCTATGAATAGCAAATGGGAAGGAAGTTGGAGGGAAATAGAAGACTGTAATGAAGATGTCCCTGAGGTGGGAGGAATTACATTTGATCTGAATCCAAAGAAAACAGGAAAACTCATCCTCATCAACAATAGAAATCCTGTTGTGAAGAGTGTCCCTAACCAAACGAGCCACCCCACCAAAGCCTCTAACCCCCCCAAAGCTCCGAGTCTCCTTTTTGCAAACAGAAAACCAGTGGTAACCGCTGATATTTGGGAGAGGCCGAACCAGGTTCGCATGTGTCTCTGTGACAAAGAGGAGGTCAAAGAATCCTAAAGCATCATGCAAGAGACCTGGAGAAGGCCAAAAAGACCCATTTCCATTCCAACATGCGAGGGAGATGGCCTTCTTCCAAGCCCTCTCCCGCCGGAACCGTCAACTGGAACTAGATCCGAAAGCCGAGCCAAGGGGAAGGAATCTTGAAACACTTTAAAAAGTATTTTTAAATACTTTAAGGACCCAAAAAAGAAAGGTTTATAAGGTGGCGCATGGCTCATTTGTGCATCATGAGTTTATATGACATTTCTTAATTGTGAGAGCTTTGGCTTGATTTGGCACCCAAGGATGAAAACCCTACGCTGTTCAGAAATATTGGAGGATGAAAACCTTCTTGGTTTCCAAGGTTGGATTTGAGGACAAAAACCCTCGTCCATAAGAGTGATTCCACCAAAGGATCAGCGATCAAAGAATTGAAGTCATTTTCAGCTCACTACAGTAAATTATGGAAGATTTCAGCTTGTAGAGGATTGGATCGAATTTTACTAGCAAACAAATCATTGTTATTGCTTGCTGATTTTTAGAATTTATCATCACATGTTGTTTATCATCAATATTCAATGTTTGTGGCACCAAATTTAGGATAATCATTATTTGTCGTTGTTACTATAAAAATCAGACTTTATTCAAGGTTCGTTATTGTCATACATTGCCACCATACACCGCCACCATTCCTCATGTCATTTTCATCGTACATCATTGCCACTACACATATTTGTTGTCATATCATCTTTGTTGGAGGGTTTTGTGAGATTTTAGATCTAATATGAGTTTGATATCATTATTTACATTTAAATCAACAAGAACATCCATGTTCTATTGTTCTAAGGTTTACATTACTGTATAATCATTAATCAGCAAGTTCATTTAAAATATATGGTTGTTATGAGGTTTACTATTGTTCATTCACAAATCAGCAACCATACTTGAGATCTATAGTTACTCTAGGGTTTGATATTGATATTCATACACAATTCAGCAAGTACATTAGTTGGAGTTGATCATCTACATGTTAGATCTATTGTTTGATGCATTTGAGGGTATATATCAGTATATGAGGGGTTAAATAAGCTACTTGAAATTGTGATCAACATTTGGTTTCATGTTTGTAGTCATTGATGTTATTAGTTTGCATTGCTATTTTGCGATGCTTGTAACTTTACGTGCAGTTCACCGCTAGAAATATATTTATTTTCTTACACTTACATTGTAATAATGATTGGATGGCAAACTTGTCAAGAGTTGCATTCCATTACCCACCATTTTGGCATTGATTGTAAATTGTGCAGCTTGCCGTCAATGAGTTGCACTTATTTGCTTTCACATCTCGGTTTCTGTATGCTCTCACCTTGCCCACATTAGAATCTATCTCATCAAAAAGAGCTTAGGTTTGTGTTGATTCTTAAAATTTGGTGAATTTGAGCTAACCGACCAGTTAGGGACATTACAATGCTACATTAACATTTATGAAAAAATGGCGATCAAGGTTTTGTCACATTTTTTATTAATTATATACTAAATTTCACTCCTTGTTTTATTTTGATTTTATTTGATTTGTGGCCTCTGTAATTTTCGAAATCTATTTTTTAAATAGGTACTCAATTCTACCTCTACTAAACAAAATTGAAGTGTAATAGGTTGGCAGTCGATAAAACAAAGGACTTTGTGTATGTCCATTTCAATTTTTGCCTCCTATCACATTCCTTCCCAAACTACAAAAAATGACTTAGTAGGATTTTGGATGTGCAATATGAGATGAGTGACATCAATTTATCCACAAATGCATTGACACGTCTCAATCTCATTGTTTAGGATTCTAACAAAATAGGAGATTCCTTTGGTGCACCTTAATCTGAATCTGGCAGTGTAGGTGATGGTTGTACCCAATCCAACTAATTTGGGCCCTCAGAGAACCTTTGATGATGTGAAACTCTAGTTTCAAGAGAATGGTGTTGACATTTTTGATAGCATGTTATTACATTAATGTATCTACTTTACTGATCAAATTATATCTATAAACATTTTGGGATATGCAGCAATAATCCTATATCATTTCTCTACAATGAAAATCTCCTAGTTACAAGTTATGTTTGCATTAAGAAAATTATGTTGTCTTCTAATATATGTGTGTTTTTATGAATTTTGCATCAAACAGAATCCATATTAGGGGTCTTGAGAATTAGCAACATCTGTGTCTCATCCTGTATTTATGCCCATGCAAATCTGGTACAATGTCAAATTAAGTTATGTATATCCAACATGTTCCTAAGTTGTCTATCTTGATGACACAATAAAGGCATAGAATGTCTTATTAATGTCCTGAATGTAAAAATTACTGTGGTGCATAATTAGTCCTTTCTTCCATTTTTTCCCCTTACCTCTTCTATTCGGAAAAAAAACAGCACTTTTAACCTAAGTCACGGCATTCAAATTCATGGAAGATAAAATTCGTAAAATATGTGTTGGTAAAAAAATCAACAATAAAATTCGTGATTAAATTCGACTATGAGAAATATACTTGTACTTTTAAAATTTTAAAATATAGATATATAAAATACAAATATAATAAAAAAGTAAAAAATAAAAAAATATTAAATATATATATCATATAGTAAAAATGTAAAATATAAATATATAATAATTTTATTATTATATATAAAATGAAAATATTATAAAAATCATAAAAAACAAAACCTAAACTAAAAAGTAATAATAATATAAAACAGATTATATTTTGTCTTCGATCACTTAAGAGTTCTAAAACTATACGTAATGAGACATTATAATATGGTATAAAGACAATAAAACATCTTACAACAGGGTCAGCGCAGCATATTGGAATGGAGATCCACGAGATCGCAGCAAACATTGCATCCAAACCTTTCTGGTTGACACAGGTTACTCAAATTCTCACATTCTGGCATGCTCAACTCTTTCATTGCAGTTAACTTTCTAAGATTGTCTGGCAGCTTTTGCAAAAGCATACATAATACCTGTCTTGCAAGAAACGTGGCATAGCTTTCAAATGCGGCAGGGCACATTAGCTCCCAATCATGCAATAAATATTTTCTCAAACTTCAAACGCAACAGTTAGGGCAAAACAGCCTTACAGTAAACATATTTTCGTGTTTTTAATTCTTTTTTGGTAGATTGACAAACTTAGCGATTACAATTTAATTTTTCTTGGTACTTGGAATTTTCTCAAAAGCATTAATGATAAATCCAGCACATTTAATTTTTCAACATAAAATTATAATAGTTCGAAAGTTGATGCAATGGCCATTATGTAATATCCCTAAAAAGATATGTTCTAACAAATTTGGATATTTCTGTTAATCCCAGGAGCAACAATATTAACATCTGACTTCTATAACAGCAGCAATAATCTGATTTTTAAAATAAAAAACAACAAACCATAATTCATAAAAACACTATTTTATGTATTAAATATGAACCAACTACAATAAAGATATCAGTTTTTGAATACAATAGTATAGAGTTGAACTGACATAACACTTGCACCCTGAATCGTCACTGCAACCCCTAAATGGAATTGCAAAGCTCAGATGTGAGGGTTTTTGTCCTTAGATTTGTGTGTAAATGAGGGTTTTCGTCCTAAATTACTGATGCAGAAGCAAAAGCCACTTGCAGATAAAGAAAATAATTGATGAATTTCCAAGATGTGTTACAATAAACCCCCAAGTATGCTTTTATAACTCCCAAACACTCCAAAGTGGGCGGCCCCATCCTAAAAATAGGATTACACACTTTAAATAATATTTTTTCCACCCCTTATCCTAAAATTAGGATTTACAAAAAGCATGTAGCTTTATTTATTTATATAATCTAACTAAGAGCCTAATAATAGAAGTCACCCTTCTATTATTATTTTATTCTAACAAAGCTTTTTTAATTAAAAATATAATTTAAGTGTCCTTTTCCAATTTAAATATAAAATATCTTTGGACCACTTAGATTAATTTATTTTCCTCTTTCACTTCCCCCTTAGCCTACGGAAATTAATAAAAATAGGCTTCAGGTTATCTAGAAGTAATTAATTCCGAAAAGGGGACATTACACATTAGTACTGAATCACCTATGAAAACAACTTTGAGCATTAATTCAATAAACATTTTGAATTTACCACAATCCCACACATTTAAGATATTTTACAAACCAAGGAATGCACAATGGAAAAGTGAATCACCAAATTGTAGTTATGATGTAAAGGTTGAAAACCCCACTTACAATCTTCTCTGCAAGATTGCAAAGACATTCAAGGAGATGATAACCAATATTCCTACAAGATGAATGCTTACCTGCAATTCTGCATGTGCTCTATCCACAACCTTCCTACCAAATTCTTCGTCTTCACTATTCAATAAACCAACCTGAAAACCGATCCCCAAAGTCATGAGACCAACAAAAACTACTACAATAGCACTGGTTTTGTAAAGCTTAACACAAACAAAAGCTGGACGATGGCTGCAGTAAAAATAATGCTATGAACTTAAAACAAATGCTTTAAGTGAACAAAAAGGACATGAAATGCGTAAGAGCACAAAAAAGATTCAAAACTATGTTTGCATTTACAGGCATCAAGCAAAGAAGTTATGGTTTACTTTCAGAAAACTAGGAGAATAAACTCTAGAGCAACCTCAAAAACTCATATTTTCCGCAGAAACTTCTATTGAAAGTACTTGCTCCTAAGTGTTTAATTCCTAGGTATCATTTTCTTCATCATGTTCGTATACATGTTGGGACTTAAGAATTATTGAGTAGCCTAGGTTCCATTATCCTTTTTCTTATAAATTTTCTCCACTTCTAGAAATAATGTGGGAAAAAATCAGATTGGGTGATTGGGTGTCAGTTAATTGTTTGCCAAGTTAAGTCAAGATTCTGGTTGTTCAAGTGTTATTTAATCTGCTCTTAGTTAAAGGCCAGATTTTCCTCCGTACATGGTTAGATAAGGATAGCTAGGATAAAACAAAAGAAAATCAAATCTTATTTGAACCAATTTCAGAGCTGAGTATGAGCAGCAGGCATTTTTATTGGGCACAGTCACTTTCCCATTACTATAAGTACCCATGTATGCTCTTCGGAATGTAATCAATAGCAAGAGGACTTTCTGAATTACTGTTTTGTGCAATGATTTGCTCATTGGAGGAGTTTTACATTTGTTTATTTGATGGTCTTCTGCTAAGGTGCCGTGTGGGCCTGTCATTCCTACAGGGACGAGATATAATACTTTCTGCCCTTTATCTGCAGTACTTGGTATATAGTGAATTTCTCGTGCATGTAGAGGTATAAAAATATCACCAATTTTTCTCTATATTTTAGTCCTCATTTTCTAAGTTATTGGAGCGTATGCAGCAGCAATTTCGAGCCCTCAGAGCACAACAAATTTCTGCTTTTCATGCTACTACATATTCAGTTAATTTCAACATGGTATCAGAGCAGTTATACTAGAACCTTGATAGAACAAGCCATTACGCAAGTTTTTCATTGTAGGGCGGTTGATCTTACCCTTGTTTTGGAAAGACCACTATGTCTGTTAGGACTTGATTCATTCGAGTGACCTTTTGTGCTGCCAACTTTCTTGTGGAGCAATTGCCGCATGCCCCAAGTTGGGGTGTACAAACAAGAAGCACTCCTCCATCTCACACTATCCAAAGAAAGACGGGGAAGAAGAGAAGAAGCAAGCAAAACAAACAGCAGCGTTCAAAAGGGAAGAGTGCACAAACAAGAGGGAGGAGAAGAAGGCACACAGAAGGCCAAAGTTAAACGTCCCAAAACCAACAATTTTGGAAACCGCAGGCACGCCATCCCCTCCACAATCACCACCTGTGCAAATGAGTCCTCCAAAATCCCATAGAGCCACAAGCCCTAGAAGTACAAGCGCATTTTTAGAAAGAAACTGTGCATGAAGAACTGAAAATTGCACAAGAGATTGAGGAGAAAGAAAACAAGGCCACGCAAGAGGAGTTGGAAGAGAAAGTGGAAAAAAGTGTGCAGAAAAAGAGAGCAAGAAGACGGGAACAAACAGAAACAGGAGATTGAGGAAGCCCCTGAGAAGAAAGTTGAAGAAGACAGAATTGCGTAACAAGCAAAAGATGAGCACAAGCACTATGAAGAGGAAGAACAGGCGAAAAAGGTTGAGACCGAACAGAAACAGAAGGAAGAGGAGAAAAAAAAAGAAAAAAAGAGGAAGATGAGAAGTGTGAAAAACAGGTTGATGTGCAAGAACAAGAGGAAAAGGCGAGGAAGAGCGCAAAAGAAAAGACCAAGAAGAGGTCGAACAGAAGGTAAAGCTCCAAGAGCAGGAGAAGGCTGCAAAGAAAGAGAAAATAAGAAAGGAGCAAGAGAAGGCCAACAAAGAGAAGAAAATAAAGGAAGAAGAGGTGCAAAAGGAAACACAAGTCAACAGTGCAAAAAGCAAGAAGTTGCTAACCAGGAACCAGAGCTTAAAGCAAGGGAGGAGGCAGCAGCAAAACGAAAGCAAACAGGGCCAAAAGTGCACCTCCCAAGGCACCTGTACAAATTGTGAAAGGAGGAAAAAAGCCTAAGTCCACTGCACAAGAAGTCAGAAGTTCACCTTTGAACCATCCACACAAACATTCTGGTGGTTTGGGCAAACAACTACATAGACGCAACAAAGAAAACTTGTCCTCACTTCAGTACATGTGCACACTCTGGTACCTCAAATTGAGCAAACGTCTGCGGAAACACCAACAATGTAGACTCTCACCAGCGTCGTGCAGGTTGATATAGAGCAGTTGCCACTCCAGAGTCCAGACGCAGATAGAATGCACAATTCTTCTACATGCAAACACAAGTGCGGCTGCCATACAACTAGCACAACAAAAGGCCACCCTTGAGCCAACATTGTGGAATATGAAGACGGAGATTGAAGATAAATGTCTGCAGCTAATGACAGAAGCCATTGGCGACCAGGAAATGAGTGAACTAGACTAACTAAACTATGTTGGTTATCAAACTTGCAAATAATTGGCACTAATAAGAGCTTGCAAACAAGGTCAAGCAATAAGTGGCACAAGAGTAGCAGGAGGCCAAAGGGGTGATCTTGGTATTGTGGGAATACATCAAGTTGTTGCAAGATGTTGTGGAGCAATCTAAGAAGATCACATTTGAGTTGCTGGATTGAAATGCACAATTGCAGGAGGCTGTGAACAACTGCCAGGCAGAAACAAAAACAGCCAAAACTGCACACACATTGATGGTCACCAGACAGGATGACAAGGAAGCAGAGATATTGAACACGTCTCTCAAACCTAGAGACAAAGTGGTGGACCGATTGCACACATGGGAAGGAAGTTGATTGAAGACCTAATCGGCAATGTTCCAAATGCCATCTCCTTGCATGCGCCATTCATTGAAACAGCCAGTGATGACACTCTACTCGAGGTGATGCAATTCATAGCTCAGGTCCAAGGATTCTTCAAGCAGATTGATGAAGCAAACGCAAACTAGAACATCTACAAGGAAGACTTGGAGTTGTTCTCTTCAACTGCAAAGAATCTGAAAGGCACCACGAAGTACCTAGCCCTGCAAGCGATGTTGCACAGAATCCGGGAGCCAACGCATTACCATCTCTACAAGCCCCACAAGCTCCGCCAGCTCCGCCAGATCCACCTTTGTAGCCTGAACAGATGAAGTAGGTCTGAAAGGATCAAAATTTTGGTAAGAAAAATTTTGATATAACTGTGTAGTGTAGGCATTATATATGTAAGCAAAACCAAATAGGTTGAAAACATGAAAGGCACCCTACAGGGGATTTCCAAAAACTAAAACTACGAAAGGGCAGTCAACTGCAAAGACTACTTAATTGAAAAGGGGCGGATAAGTAGTGTGCAGGTGATGAGAACCGGAAAACAGAGTATTCCTTGCGCAAACTATGAATAGTGCATCAAAACACGCAAAGGACAGAAGAACATAACAAGGTTGAAGAATAAAGAAAAACATTACCAGACTATGATAGCTTCTTTTGTCTTGGGACGAAACAAGTATTTAAGTCCAGGAAAGTGTTGAAGGGCTATTGAGGCCTAAAAGCCAACTTGATGTATTTTATGCATTGCATTATCTTTGCGCGATATCTAAGGTACATGTATAGTATAGATAAGACAAAAAAAGGAATATGTAAAGCTTCTCTAGCCTAGGAAAGGAATATGTAAAGCTCCTCTAGCCTAGAAAAGGAATATGTAAAGCTCCTCTAACCTGGAAAAGGAAGATGAAGAAATTGGAAGGCCAATAGTTGCCTCTGAGAGTATAAATGATGCAAGATCTCTGTGCAAAAAGGGTTGGTTGTTGGCTTTTGGTTCAGAACTGGAATAGAATTGAAGTAGTTATTTAATCTATTACTCTAGCTTGTGTGTTTCCATTTGTGTTTTCCCATTTTGTAGCTTATTGCACAAGTCCCAAGTTGTGATATGAATTAAGCTTTCTGTTTATTATGCATTGTTTAAGGATATATATATAAATGTATCAATCCTGTGAAATATCCTTAGGCTACAATGTTAGCATTTCCTATTGATCTTAATGATTCATTGTTTTGTGGTTCTAAAAAGGTCTTCCCTTATTATGTCCTTGATGCAGAGCGCTGCATACACTCGTCAAATCACTAATAATTTTTGCTTTAGAAGTCAAAAATGTCAACTATTCAATCACCAAAACCAATAACATGTCATCTTGCTCAAGAAGGAAAAACTTGCTCAAAAGCACTAAAATTCTTAAGCCACTGAACCAAAGCACAAAATCACCTTAGACATGCTTCATATCAACATACCAACTTGATCAAACTACTCAAGAAGTTTCACATCACCATTTAACATACTTTTCTTTTCTAACCTCCTACTAGCCTTGTAGCCCTGCAAAAGGGGTTTTTCTGACATTACTCACTCATTTTCCAATTTCATACCATGACTGGTAGATCTTTTCTGACTACCCATTATGCTCATTAAGATGCCTATGAAGTTTCATGGACCTCAACTCATCACCAATCTTCTTTTATTCACTTTTTAGTAATTTTGCACTAGCCTTGGCAATTAGCCCTAATTGCTCGCACAAACCTTCCATGTCAGGAGCTAAACACATGAACTTCCATAAAAAAACTAATTATACATTTCTAGATACCCATTTATCTGAGCTTATTGCTTTGTAGCCAATTTTCTAAGTCTCTCAACTCCTTCTCTAACACTCCCAACTCCAATTTGCTCTTTTTTTACTAGTTTGCTAGCTTAAGCTACGGTTTGAAGAGCTATTCTAGGGTTTGATACTTCCTCCTGTTTTCCATCCTTCTAAACACCTTACTTCACGCCTTCAAATACATCTTGCTCAAGCTTCTACCCACCATCTTCTTTACCTCTCTATTTCTTCATTTTGCTCAATGTGCCCATGGATTTTGAGCTTCTTGCTAGTTTAGCTCCCAAGCACTATTTTGGATTTTGTAACTCTATTTCAGACTTCTTGAGTTTCTATTAAAGAAGTTACTCTTCTGTCCTCACTCTGCTGCTTACTCACCTCATCTACCTTTCCAAATCACTTCCTAGTTCACTTCTTCACTTGTTAGCTTCTCACCTTATAAATCCTTCTTAAATGCTTTCGGCTCCTTCAATCCTCCAATACTCTGTTGTATGACAGTACTGTACAGGACAGTATGGATTATCTTCTGATTTGATGGCTTCTTTAGATAGGTTAAACTCCTTCAAGGGTTGACAACCACTCCATACTACTTTCACTTAAGTCTCTCACCTAACTTCCATTATTCCTTACCTTAATCTCTTCAATAGCAAGTTAGTCTCTTACAGTCCATTTCAAGGCTTCATCATAGCTCTACACTGTGTACTGTCATGCAATACACCTGAATTTTGAATCCCTAAAGACTCCCAACAACCTTCTACAAGGCTCTATTCAAAGCTTATCTATCACCTCTGACATACCTCTCTCACACTTATCTTACCTAGTCATTCATTACTCACTTAGTGATCAAGACACTTACTCCGAAATGACTACAACTAGATTGTCATCAGCTTCTTGCTACGTACTATAACTGCACATTTTCGCATTTTGAGTCTTAAAGGTCAAGTCTTGATTCCTATGATTGCTAAGACTTCACCTGCAACCTTCCTTAACTGTATCACAAGCTCTCATAAGTCTTCTGCGCATGGAGTAAGGACTTGATCTTAACCTTCTTAGAAATAATCATCTGTCTCACCTCTGAGACTGGGTATATACACAGTCTTGATTCTGAGATTTAATAACTTTGACCTTAGATTTTTCTCAGTCCTCTGATTTAGATACTTCATGCACATTTGTCTAAGGTCACTTTAATCACCCTCTCTAATTCCTTCTCACAAGACTCTGTCAACTTCAAGACTCCATTGTGAAATGTCTTGTATACAAGATTTTCACAATCAGTCTGTCCCTAGGGTCTTCAAAAACTGAGTACTGCATTAGTCTATAAAGCTGTGTCTCCTGTAATTCCTCCTATATTGACTACTTTAAGGCTCTGAGTTTAGACCTTCCTCTTGTAATTACCTTACCTGGCTTTCAACATTCTTTTCAACTGTTCAACAATTACCTCCCATGTCCTCATTTGTAAGACAAGACTAAGATTATCTAGTTAAGATTGTTACTATGGCTTGAAACCCTCTAAGACTTGACTATGCACAGATTTTGGCAACTGTGACCACAGTTTCTTAGATACTTTAATCATCTGCTTCAATCTCTATATGAAAGCTCGTATACATGTAGGATTACACCTAACTCCACTTCATCATTCAATCTACACAAGATTTTCAATAGCTTCTCCTTAACATCATCTCTCAGTGATGCAATGATATCTAGCATATCTGTAACATGAGTTATTCAGTCCTAGAGGCAAATTTTGAATGACTACTAGCCCTAGGTTTCACATTGTTCTCAATAATTCTCACATACACCATCACTCCATCTTCTGTATACACAGATATACCACCATGATAAGGTCAAGAAATACATTTGTCAACACTTATCAAACACCATCTTACCTTCCCACACATAAGTTTGCTCATTCTTTTCAAGCACTTCCACTGTTGCATTACATTCAGGGTTATATCAACTTTTGCCTCGAGCCTTCGATGAGAATGCATTCATCCATCTTAAGCCTGTAACAGAGCATTATACATCAGCACAGTATGCATGAGATTCAATTACATTAACTCTTTAAAGTTTAAACTGTATCAATTCATGATATCAAACAGTCATACACAGTCCTCTAATATAAGAAGCTTTCATTAGATTAAACCATGAACTTATACACAAGGCTTCCCTAGAGCCTTAGAGGCTCTGGCACAAGTCATCTCACTCCTCTTCACTAACCTCTACCAACTTCAACAACAAACCCCTCATTCAAATGCATTAGCAATACCATTATGAAGAAAAGGGAGGTGGTTAAGTTTCCACCACCTAACTCACCCTATGAACAAGTTAACCATAGTGAGTTTTCACCTTAGGTAGAGGTTACGATAATGTGACTTCAACCACATAAACCCACCTTATTACATTAATAATAAATATCAACCTATACTAACACTTAGATGACTAACCTACTAACTTCTAGACCTAGGTTACATTAGGACAGTTAATTTGAATATTTAAATGTGGATTTTGGAGGGAAACCTCCAAAATACCACTTATTACATCATTAAGGGTCCAAATGGACTAAATATGACCCATGAGCATCCTAAGACATCCTACACACCTAGTAAACTATGAAAAGCCAAAATTTGAGTTATTTACAATGATGCTCCTGCATCAGTCCTATTAGGGCTTGGTCCATTCAGGTGCTCATATGTACTGCTGACTTTCTTTTAGATTGTTTCTACTTCAGATTTGAGATGACATGTTCCATGGTTTACAGGTCACAAGAATGTTTCTTGCTGGAAGGCATATCCAACTATGTTTAACGGAAGTTTAGATTTCAGACTCTCGTGAAGGAGTTGAATTTATGCGGAATTGTTTTGAATAGGGAGAAAAAGCCCTTTTATACTACTAAGCTTGGGATTATGAGCCAAGAGGAGCTAGAGCTAAATGCATGATTTCAGATTCGGAAAGAGATAATCTCGCCCCTTACATCTCTACTTGTATCAAGGTTCTTGAGATTGGATAAGATGGAAGATCTTTTTCAGAATAAAAATCTTTATAGGAAATGAAGATCAAGAGAACATTAGGACATGTTCAAATCTTGAAAACTCGTGATGTAACGAGACATTTGATGAAAATCACATAGTTAAAGGATCAATTAGAAGCCATAGGAGAGGTGATCAAAAATGTGGACCTTGGTCCCTTTGCGCTCTATAGTTTTTCTCAAGATTATGAGATTTTTGTCACATGAATCGTTGCGCAGAGAAAGTTCCTTATTTTTCTCAATTGTTTGATATATTTATCCAACAAGAGTCTAAGAGGAAAATTGTGTAACTAGAAGGAAGGAACTTCAAGATGTAGCTTTCTTTGGAAAGGCTGAGAAAAACTTCAATTGTATGGAGTTTTTCAACCAGCTCTCCTCAAGCGAAGAAGAAACCCCATGTAGGTATATGTGCAAGAAGCAAGGACATTGTACGAACAAATATCCAAAGAATAAAGATAATCATAACCATAAAGGTAAATGTCATTTCCAGCATAAGGAATTTGCGAGTAATGCAAAGGTAGGAGATGATGTGGATGACTTCAGACACGTGGTAGAGACTTATTTCTCCATGCTTTCAACTTTGTCTATAAATGTTGCTTCTTCCAATGTTTGGTATGTGGATAGTAGTGTGTCCAGTATATGTCTCATGACAGATCACTATTTCAGGAGCTATGGGGAAGGAGAGGACACTACAAGGTGAATTCACATTGCATGTGGCTCAAGTTAATCACCTCAACTTGGATCTGGATTGTGGACATGACTTGACATGTTCATTATCCCTTCAGCTTGAGTTCAGCTCCTTCACAAAATCAACTCCCAAGCACATCTTACCCCAACAGATCTCAACATTTGCTTGGCTTGAACACATTGGAGACCCTCTCAACTTGAGATTGATCAACCATCCCATGAGCTCATTCGATACAACCCTCTAATCCATGCGACGGAGACATTGCACCTTGATGTTTACTTCAAACTCAACAACCATGTCTCTTCCAATGGCAATGCATTAGATGACCTAGCTCTCTGCGACGCCAAGCTTAACCCCTTCAAAATTCAAATCACAAATTCCCTCTCTTCCGGCTAAGATTTAGCCCAACTCAACATTCAAAGCATCACTCAACCCTAACCCTAAAACAAGTATTGCTTTTATTTTTTAAAAACAATAAAGCCAAATTTTATAAAATTTAAGAATAAAATGTCATACAACTGACTATTAGCCATTTGCTAAGGCAATAAGCGACCAAATGGTCAAGGGTTCGAAGCACACCAAAGTCTATTTTTTGATGAAAATTTCTTTGAGAACTTTTCTTAAATAGTTTGGTGGAATTTCATTTTTAAGGGGGGCTAATTTGTTACAAGGGTGATTATTTGTTAAGAGGGAATATATTTTCCTATGAGGGAAAAAAAATTGTAAAGGAGTACTTTATTTGGGAAAAAACAATTTTTCAAAGAGGAAATATTTCGAATAAATTGCAATTAATGTATTTTTCAAACAATTGTATGGGGGCATTATAATGCAAGTGAATCTCAAAAGTCAACACCAATTTAGGCAACAAGGCCAACCAATGTTGTCACTCCATGATGTGGTTCCTCTCCCGGTGTTCAAACTAGGGGGGAATGTTAGGATTAGTCGTCAAGCGGGTGGTAAGGACTTAGATGATCCATATTAGAATTAATATTTGTGAGAAAATAATAAGTGGAGCAAATAATGTAAGTGTGTATTACGTGAGTAATAATCACATAATGATAGGAGTTGGTAGAGAATAGGAGAGAATAATACACAATTTAAGTAATTGATTACTCATGTAACATTTACGTTAGAATAGGAGTTAGATGAGATATTGTAGGAGATAGTCGGGTTGTGAAAAAATTGAGGAGATTTGAGACTTCCTAATTTTTGGTGATCGTCTCTTTATATCCTGTAGTATCTCTTATTGAATAAATATGTTGATTAAATCTTATTGAGCATATGCTCTCTCTAGGTGAAGGGGGAAACCCCAACATCTTTTACAACTTACGAATGTAAAGTAAGCAATATCACGACGACAAATAGCAGCAAAGAACTATCATCCATGTGTGCAAATGACAGCATTAGATATCGATAGATTGGTTTACCTCATTCTAGCTTGATGATTTCCTAACTTGGAATGAGTTCGCTTATATATAACGTTATCATCGAAAGTTGCAACCTTTTGCTACCTTTTCAGTACACTAACTAAACTTAATTAGAATAAGTTGAGCAGCTTAATCAAACTTAGTATACTTGGTGCTCAGCTAAGCAACTTATCAAACTTAGTATGGTTGGTGCTCAGCTATATGCTAAGGGCACCCAACCCCTTAAGTTGCCTAGAAAAAAATACAAAGATCCCTAACTGTCGACTCTTGGGGCTGCAAAGGCAAATACTGCTCCTATAGTGTGGCATTTGCCAATTAATATTCCCATGCCTATCCAACTCAATGCCTTATTTTTGACAATGGCTCTCTGCACAATTACGTTGCTCTACAAAATTCATCTCCTTTGCAAACTAGATAATGCATGATGAGTGTGAAAATCTTCCTCTTGTTTTTGAAAACCTCTACCATGTCATTTCCTAATCGGTTTTTTCATTATTAGTTATTGTTTCGTTTAAAACTTTTTGGCGCACTTACGAGGAATACATCCATTGCCGCCTGTCGGACTATGTCCTTGTTTGCCTATCACTTGACATTGTCCTCATTTGGTAGTCATCGGTTATTGCTTCAATTGTTTCAAATCGTCATCCTCAAGAGTTGTGTCGCTCAAGACATGGCACTTAGTCATAAGTTCAATTGAGCACGTTATCCAATGTACCTCCTTCACTTTGTTGACTGTCATTCTAGCTTTCAAATATTCAGCATCTGACAATTGTGGCCCTTGCTTGTTGACTTTACTTTGTCTAGTGATCGTAATCGAGCTATAACATAATAGTTTTCTCCATTGCACAACCATAGGTCAACGTCCAACAAAGGTTTTGTGGTGTGTCTGATGTTCATAAAAATCTACTACCTTCCGGCCATCCAACTAAATGTAATTCGCCTTCATTGTCAGGTTCAAATTCATTGTTGCAATCATCACAAGAATTGGAATTTTCTTCACCAATTATTTGATCTCAAAAAGTATTCATAATCAGCCCAGCTCTACCAATTTTGACAGCACTAGTCAAATGTTCCCAATCATGAAAAGCTTTAACCTACCCTAATCAATACAGTATCCATTCTTATAATAACAAATACTGCCTGTACTCTTTTCCCAGCTATGGTTATTCTCACTTGATTTGGTAGTTTTAATCTGAAATTCACTTTTTATCCGTGGTGGTTTCCCTAATTTCTATCATACATTTTGTGGTAAGATATTTATGCTACATCAACCCTCAATTACAGGTTCAAATTCATTGTCGCAATCATCACAAGAATTGGAATTTCCTTTACCAATTATTTGATCTCAAAAAGTATTCATAATCATCCCAGCTCTACCAATTTTGACAGCAATAGTCAAATGTTCCCAATCATGAAAAGCTTTAAACTACCCTAATCAATACAGTATCCATTCTTATAATAACAAATACTGCATGTACTCTTTTCCTAGCTATGGTTATTCTCACTTGATTTGTTAGTTTTAAGCTGAAATTCACTTTTTATCCATGGCAGTTTCCCTAATTTCTATCATACATTTTGTGGTAAGATATTTATGCTACATCAACCCTCAATTAAGGCATTTGCAAGAATCATATCCCCTATTTCCATGATTATTTTTGGGACAGCATCTTGACTTAATAATAATACATCCCTCTCCTAAGTTACTTTGTAATACTTCTTAAGGTGGTTTGACTGTTTGGGCTTCTGCTAGCTGTATCAAGCAGTCCACTAAAAATTTGAACAGGTTGTTGAATTCCCATGAGCATGTTGTTAAAGTGATATTGTCTATTTCTGTCTAAACTCTAGCTTTCACTAATTGCTGCCCTTCATCTGTGGTAGCGATTTTCTAAGTATGCAGTCAATTTCTTAACCATGCAATTGTATAAAAATATCATCAATTGTTCTCTATATTTAAGTCTTTATTTTCTAAACTATTGGGACATATTGAGCAGTAATTTTGAGATTCCTGATAGCAAAACAAGTTTTTGCTTTTCATACTTGAACATATTCAATTAATTTCCACAAGTTCTCCGGATTCAATATAATGTAATACTTCCACAAAGAAAGCAAACACGGTAGCAATTATGTTATGGATCTTTTGCAAGACTCAAAAGTATGTTAAGCAAGAACAAAAGTAAAAACCAGCATTTAGAGAAAAACTCTAAGTTCATGCAGCTCGAAGCAGTCACCTGTCAACAATGGAAAATTGAAAAGGAAAACACAATTATCAAGGTCAAGACTCCAATTATTAAATCAGTTAGAACAAAACACAAACACTAATAACGTGCAATTTTCACATGCCATGTGTCAAACATAGGCACTTGCAAAATGTTTCAAAAGATGCCATTTGAACTGATCAGAGAGAGCATAAACTTACCACGATTAGTTTTTTGTATTTAAAGTCACAGAATCATTATTATTATCATATTTACCAGACACCAAAATTTTGTTAAGAATGGGAGAAGAAATAGATTCAAAATTTCAGGATATCAAAAAAAGAACTCAATTCAGCTCAGAAAAATGCGAACTCTTTAAAAGTATAAATATCGTATAAATATGCAAAAAAATTTACTTCAAATGCACAGAATTGTTCAGCAAGCAAAAAAGTTAAAGTTGTCTTCTTCTTTTTTGGTTTAGTATTATATATTTTAGGCTTCCTTTTGTTCATTCAGTTAACTTACAAGCAAAAAGAAAAATCACATTTATTTAAGAAATTGAATTTGTAAGCATTAAAGTAAAAAAATTGGTCTAGACCGAAACTCTTGAGGAGGTAAAGTCAGAACTGGTAAACTATAAATACTATTAAGTACTATGCATAGCTTGGATTTTGAGCAATAATCAATGGTGCATCCCTGCCAAAGAAATGCTTGCTAAATGAGTAAAAATCAGTCTTACCAAAGTAGCATACAATGGACTCTTATGTGGAAGTTCCTCGGCGCATTGCATGACCAACTGAAAAATCAATTCAACCATAAAATTAGTGATCAAAACAAACCAGGTGAGAATTTTCTGCAAGTTGCAGAAACAAAATTAACATCAAACCCTAACGTTCTAAGTAAAGACAAGATATTTCAATTTTAACTCTATCAAGTGAATTCTCAGCAAACTAGCCGCAACAATTATGCTCCATAAAATGTAAATCATTTGAAGTATTGTTTTACATTGCCTGAAAACTTTCACTTGAAAAAAATGGCAGGAAAGAAAGAGCAAATCATAATGCAAAAAAATAGCCAGAGAAACATGAACTTCATTTCATTTTCCCATCCGCAATTAGCAGAGTTCTTCTATTAAAAAACCAATTCAACCATGCTGTTGGAGTTTTTGCCACATTGGGTTTCCCCAAGGTAATTCTTGTGTTTTTCCTTCTTTCATTGTGTTTTCAGTCATTTAAATGCTCAAATTTCTAGCATGCAACTGTTAGCATAATTTTCAGCACTCACATAGTTCTATGTTAAACTTTGTTTATACACAAAATACTTATGGAATACACACATAATCCAGTTATATTAGAGGCAACATGTTAGTATTCATGTTGATGAATTAATTATGGAACATCTATTTTAGTTCAAAGTAGAAGAAATAGTAAGGACATACTGACATCCATATGTTGAACTGGGCCAAAAATATGAGGAGAAGAGCTTTACTAAAAAAGATGATAAAGACAGAGCCAAAGACTTGCAGATGGGAGCAGCTCGAAACCAAAAAGGTAGTCCAAATAAAGATATCTTATAAATATATCATCTAATCTCCTCAATAAACCCCTATACACGAACTAAGACCAACCAGAAGCTTCACAATAGCAAGCTCATCTATCAATGAAGCAAACCCACTAGCACCAGTCCTTAATTCTTAAAGATCTAGGATTCATCTTGTCCATCAGTGTCGCACAGGTCACAATGAAAATATCAATCACTAGAGGTCGACATGTTTAAAGCAGTTGTAACAAGCAGCAAACAGCTAGTGATCTCAAGCTAACAATTTGATCACTGAGATTGAAAAAGTAAAACAATAGCCTATTGTGTTCACAACAGTTATATCTGGTAATATCATCATATAAGTACAACAAATATCCCCATTGTGAAGAAATGGGACAAGTACCTCAGAAGGGCATGGAAAAGATTGAATTGAAAAAAAAGTTCAAATTTTATTAAAAAGGGGATGGAACTTACAATGTAGCCCATTCAATGTTCCAAAAAAAATCTGAATGGATCATTTCAACTGGAGAATAACTAGCATGGATATATTAAGTACATCTATATGAAAAATGCCAATAGATATCAATTTCAAGGCTCCCATCTTACATATACCACATTGATTAATAACTCAATTACCTTCGCTGAAAATTTCCTACTGACAGGTGACATATGACATCAATCTAGCTGCACCAATGTGTCAGGCTCGAAAAAATACTTTCAGGGAAAAGGGGGCTCCAAACTCCGCAGAATAGCCACAATGTTACAATTTTTGGATTGACTTTTCAAAGTCATAAAAAAAAAAACTTCTGATGGTGAAATGGACGTCAATTTTAAGGTTGAAATCACATTGTGACAGTCAAATCGACGCCAATTTTGATGTTGTAATTGATTGTTTATGCATGGCAATTACAGCCCCCACCACCATCCCCATCTACCATTCTAGAACACTTATTGACATAAAAATAATTATAATGAGGTCTTTCCCAGTATTACAAAAGAATAAATAAAATCTGATCTAACAATGAAAATTGCAGAAAAGACTGACCTAGAAATACTTGTAAACGAAATATATATGTGTATATGTATGTATTGCCAAAGGTAGCCCTTAGATTGGCTTGAAAATTTTTCCCATGGAGAAGAACTTTCTCAATTTTATCCATCTGTTCAAAAATAGAGACAACAGTCATAGTGAGACTTTTAAAAAGAACTGCTTGGTCTATTTTTATCACACTAAGAAGTTGGTATGATCTCTTGCTATGATCTGTTAATTAGTGTTGGGTGTTTTGCCCCATCCATATTCTCTAATTGTCCAGATTTGTTCCAATATTTGGGATGGACCTTCTCATTGCATTGTCAGCTTTTGTTCTTTCTTAATTTCCCTATACGTTGTAGTACTCTAATCTCTAGTTTAAATTGAATTTTCTTTACGTGCTTATCTTGCCAATATTTACATTATTTCTGCTTGGTTTCAATGGAAAATGGTAACCACAATTTCTTCTCTTCATTGAAACAATCTGTCTTGTATACTCTCTTCTTCGCCCAATCGATCTCTATTGCCAACCTCAACGGGAGAACCACGAATTCCATTGGTACCACAGCTTCTAATTTGTACCTTAATGGGGAAATTGTGAGTCATGTCATTGTTTTCAACATTGTTATAGCTACTGGCAACTGTATGCCCCAATCTTGTTTTTCAAAATGCCACATATTTTATGTATGATTGCTATTATGGATTTGTTAGATGCTTCAGCTTATCCATTCACTGTAAGGTAATACACGGTGGACCTATTGTGTTTAATCTTCAAAATTTCCATCATTTCCCATATAACTTCATCTATTGAATGCTTGCCTCTGACTCTAAATATGCTAATGGGGCATCTAAATCTTGTTATATTATTGTCATACAGAAATTAGGTTGTACTTTTCATTATATCATCAGGTAATGCCTTCACTCCTACCCACATGGCAAAACATTTAGTTGCAAGTTGCAGGTATCTGCACCTTCCATTATGTAATGGGTGTATGGTCCAACAAAGTCAATTCCCCATTTCTCAAATTGTGGCAAATTTGGCTTTAGTGACTGAACATTAGATGTGACTGGTCTTCCAATTCTTTGACAAGTGCCATAGAACTTGACCCACTCACTGTGATCCCCTTGAATTGTTGGCCAACATAACTTTATTAGCAATATTTTTTCTTATTTTTTCTTGCAAACTCTTATGTACTCTAGCCTCACCTTCATGAGCTTCTTTTAAAATTGATTCCATTTCATCTTCTGTCACACGTCGTCATAAAATCTCATCATTGCCTAGATAGTATTGCAATCCATTGACCAATGGAAATGGTCTAGATTTTTAGAATGAAATTTCTTTACTGAGCCAACAGTACATCTACTGCAAAAGTCCATGAGGACATGCGTTCCCTTACTTATTCCAGTAGTGTAACCTGAAATAACCATGAATCCAGGTAGGCATCACTAACCCCTTCTGCTGGTTTAATATTTCTGACTCATGATAAGTTGTCTGTTATAACATGACTTTTTCCTTTTCTTACAACGATTCGGAATGTGAATTCTTGTAGTAATAATAACCATCTTTACATATTTCCATGCATTACAAGCTTATTTAATAGACAATAACTCTTGATGCCCCACAAAAGATGTAAACGTATTTGCCAATAAGTAATATTGAAATTTCTGGATTAAATAGACCATTACCAATGCTACCCTCTCCAAAGTTATGTAATTATTTTTGGCTCTCACTAATAATCTGCTCACAAAGTGAAGGGGATGATCTAGCTTATGCACCCATTCAGTGGCAGCATACACCTTATAGTGTAGTTAGAAGCATCCACGTGTATGTGAAATTATTTATATCAAATTGGATTTGATAGAATGGGAACGCCCCTTAACATAGTTTTTAATTTCTCAAAAGCTTCATGTTGTTTTGCCCCCCACTAGGAAGAAATTTAATTTCTTAAAATATAATTGACCAAGTGTGGAGTCCCGCAAAATTCTTTGTGAATCTGCAGTTGTATCCAACATGCCCTACAAAAAACCTAACTAACCCAACACCCCTAGGACTCTGCAATCACTTATTAATTGAAACTTGTCTAGATTCGTCTTCATGTCAGTACTACACACTACATGTCCTAACAACTTACCATATGCTACGAACAACTAGCACTTCTCGGGATTTAATGACAATCTTGCTTTGCCCAAAAGCCTTGGGACTTGGTATTTTGATTATTATTTAATCTTGTCTAGATTCGTTTTCATATCAGCTTTAAACACCACATGCCCTAACAACTTCCATATGGTACTCACACTAACACTTCTTGGAGTTTAATGACAATCTTCCTTCCCAACATAAACACATACATTTGAGCCAATTCTCTCAAATGACCATATTTTCTTCCATGTATATACTATACACCAGTCACACAAAAAGGTTTTTAGATTTTATCGACATTTCTCCAAACATGAAAAAGATAGTCCTTATAAATGTGGTTTGTGCATTGCATGGTTTAAAAGGCATTCTGTTGTATGCATAGGTACTGTATTCCTATACGATAATAGTTTTCAACTTACCTTATTCCACTATACTGATCTAATAATAATCTGAAAATCCATTTGAAAATGAGTACAACTCACTGCTAGTCACTTCTTCCAAAATTGACTCCAGAAAAAGAAATAACAAACGAATCTTGTTAGGAAATTAGTGCTCAATGGTAATTTACTGTGTGGTAAAATAATTGGCAAATAGCAATTAGGTGGTTAATAAGTTAGTATATAGATTTAACAATATTAAACCTATTGTTATATTTTGTTTGTAAGTGGGTTACGTGAGTTGTACTCACCCCACTTAAATATGTTATGATAGTTGTACTCACTCCACAAACATAAGGAGACAATATCCTATATATATGGAGTGCTTCCTATTGTATGATTAATCCATATGAATATCAGTTTGCAGAAAGTATTATTGTGAGTTCAATAATTATGTGCTAATTTACAGTTCTGAGTAATTAGATCTTAACCAACTTTCTCATTTGGTATCAGAACAAAGGTTGATCTCGTCCCTGTAATGGAAATCTAATAATTTGCTAGGGGCGGCTTCGGCTGTTTTCTTCCATTACCCCTTGTTCATGGTGGCATTTCATTGAGAAGATATCTCTGGTGTATTAGTTGGGAAAAGAAAGAGCATTGCAGTTTTTTTCTGTATCTTCCTACGTGGATTCTACACTAGACTACATTGTATGAAGTCGGATTTGATGGCCAGCCATGTTTATGATCTATACTATTTTTGCATCGCACAGGCTGCACTTTCTCTGACAGTTGATATTGAGAATTCAGTTCACAATTTGGTATTCGCACCTTTGGCATCATCTCCCACACGTTTATGTACCAGATATGGAGGAAGGCGCATGCATGTGAGATCAGTATAGAAGTCTTTTGTGCATTGTTTTTTAAAATTCTGTCTTCCTATGTCCCATACTCGATAGAGTTACATTTTCCTGGGTGCAGTGGACAGTTATGTTCTTATTGTGTTTCATTAGTATCACATCTTAAAGGATCTTTTGGGAATCACATTACGGATCTGACATTTTATGGCTATTCCTTGGAAAAAGTCCGTAGTGGAAATCTTTATTTCTTAACAAAAGATCAGTCAGATAATACCAACCTTCAGAGGGTAAATCACTTAGTCTCCTTGTTCCTCTTACATGCTACGGGTACTTTCAGCCTTTTGACATCATAGCGACTACATTGAAAATGCATTTCTTACTTGGACAACTGGTACAGCTAGCTAACACATGGATTTTTCTATAAATTAATTCCAATTGCCATGCCTGCAGACTTGAGTTCGCCATTCGTAGATTGGTCTTCAACTTTGACATGTGTCATTTCCAATAGAGCCAAATTCATTCACGTGAATTGACTTGCACTTAGCTGTTGGTTTTAATGAGATCATCCCTCCCTCGAGCTCGCCTTCAAAAGTGTCGCCTCATCAACACAGGTCATTTATTTAATGTGTGAATAAATACAACACATAGTAGTGTTTCAAGAAATCCATAGACTATTGCTTTTAGTCAAATGTTTTTTTCTGTGCTTTACTAAAACTTAATGTTTAATTATTTGTAAATTGTGATCATTAGTTTTATAAAGTGATCATATTAGTTCTCAATAGGGTGAGTATTATTACTTTGTAATTTGTTACGTGTCGTCAATGTATAACATTTGGATATGTTATGTCTAAATTTTAAGTCAATAAATTTGTAATTAAATTATTACTACAAATCTAGTTTCTTTTATTGTCATTATCAATGGCAGTTAGTGTCATTCAAAAGAGACAGGCCATTATTTTGTGTCAACAGAAGTGTCTAATGTCATTCTTAAGTTTGTGTTTAGTGCTATAGTTTAAGTCTTTATATTTTCAAAATATTGTGTTATGCAACTCTTATCGTCAAATGAGTCAATCTTCGTTGTCGTCGTTATTGTCTAGTTGTTGTCATTTTTTTAAAGTATTGTCCAAAGCGTCATTGTAAAAGTGTCAGAAGAAAAAAAAAATTAAAATGTCTTACAAACACATTTTCGGTGAAACCGACGTCTGATTTGTAATAAGTGTGTTTCACATTGAGGGGGGAAGTGATAATAAACAATGTGGAAACCATTGAGCTTCAAAGTTTTATTCAGCCGAGTTAGAACCACTTCTACCGAAGGATGGAGGCAACAGAGGAAGAGGTCGATGTAATGTCCCCATTTCTGAAGACCCTTAGCCTATACTTCCCCGTGGGCTTCGGGATGTTGCAAGGGGAACATTTTTATTAAATAAGTAAATATTATTGCCTAGAGCAATAATTATTTAATTATTTAATTATGAAGATTATTTAATTTAATTCCCCAAATATAAAAATTAAATGGGGAATTAATTAAATAAATATTTAGGTGGCTTTTATTGATAAAATCGCCCTTTGAAAAGGGGACGCCACACCTAGGGAAAACAAATTGTTTTTATTTAATAATTTCCCTCTCCTAGGGATTTTGAATTTTGTGCCTCCTTTCTTATAAAAGGAGTGCTAGGATCATTATTATGATTATGTTATGATGAAGTTATTTTGATACTCCATGCTTGGAGTTGGGATGCATGCCCATTGATATTATTTACTCCCTCTCTCTCTCTTGCGTGGGAGGTTCTATTGAGTTGGTTATGATAATTAATCGAAGAGTTTGATACTTTTGCAAGTCGATTTGTTGGTGTTCACCTTCTCTAAGCTTTGGCGACTTATCATTGATGATTGTGAGCTGTTTGTATACCATATATTGTATGAAGTCGACCAGCTTGGATATAGATTGTTCTATGAAGGAAATCGACTAAGATCTATGCATGTTTTGGTGTGACTGTTATATGGAGTTCCT
Source organism: Taxus chinensis (assembly GCA_019776745.2). Lineage (NCBI taxonomy): Eukaryota > Viridiplantae > Streptophyta > Pinopsida > Cupressales > Taxaceae > Taxus > Taxus chinensis. The sequence goes on from CM034146.1 coordinate 113,056,504, forward strand.
TCCAGCTTTAGCGACTAGCCTGGTGAGGTTTAGGGGGCTGAATTAAATACATTTTTCAGTATAAGTCGACTGGCTGAATGTGTGATTCTATCTTCTAATTACAGCGAATTGATTGGACTGATTTGGTATTAGATTCATGTGCTTAGAAGTCTGGATCTTATCTAATTTGACTGCTGTTCTTTCCTTGCCAGCGATCTCACCTAGAGATTCATATTTATTAATTAATAGATCTATCTCCTTTCCTGAACAGCGATTCCATTTGGGAGTGATTGTGAGTGTTTAATGCTTTTTTTGGGTTATCCTAAAATCAGCGATCCAGGTGATTGTCAATGGTTGATAATAAAACTTGCTTCTAACTAATATTTTGATGTATTTTGGGTTCCATGAACAGCGATCTGGGTAAAGGTGCTGAGATACCATATTGGGTAACGATTCAATATAAATTGGGTTTCATATAGAGCTGTGTATATCTGAGCTTGGCGACTGGGTTTGTATGTATGAGTTAAGGATGAATTGAAGCTCAATGAACAGCAACTTACCCTGTTTTGTCATTTTCTTTGTGACGGGTTCCTACTGTGCATGGTAACTCTATTTTGCATGACTTGAAGATCCGGTAACAACAAACCATGTAAGGAGGCTAATCTGATCTGTATGCATTCTTTATCACCTATCTTGCATCAGTCCAAGCATAAACATGTGATCAGATTGAATAAGTGTTTCAGTAACTTCCATAGATGCAGTAGTTTGTCTCTATTTGCATAGTTACCATGTTCGGGCGAACACAGGCGAAATTCGGTTTGGACCAAATTTTCAGGGAAAAGCGAACTTGTTCGCTAGGTTCGGTTCGGGACTAACAAGGACAGAAAAAAATTTGCCATTTTTGGAAAGGGTCCGAGAAGATGTAGCAGCAAAAACTTGCATGTGCCATAACTTTCTTTCTATGGCTCAGTTTCTAGTGCCGTTTTCTCCAAAAGTGTATATTTTCTCAAGCTCTACGCATTGATGGCAATATTTTTCTTATTTTCATAAAATCCATTTTTGCACCTTTTTGGACCAAGCAACTTCTTATTATTTAGAGACATTAATAATTTAATAGCAATATGTAGAGATTAATACTTAATAATAGTAATACTTGAATTTATTACCGAATGTTTAAGTTACTTTAGTAACTAGTTACATAAATTTAATTATTTTAGGTTTAACTTTTAGTATATTATTAATAAGTATTTTAGTTTTTATAATTTTTTTGGTAATTATTCATATTTTATATTTTTTAAAAATTTATAATTTTTTCGAGCCAAACCGAACCGAGCCGAATTTTTACAAAATTCCGGACTTCCGAACTTTTTTCCCTATCCGAACAACCCAAACTTTTCGAACATGGTAACTATGTCTATTTGTATTTAGGAGAATACAGTGATCAGATTTTAATTGCAGCCGTATACATCCATGAGATTGTAGAATTTTTAGTGGATGAGTTAAGGCCATTAAACCCTTACCCTCGAGTTTATTGAGTAATTTACTCAACTGGTGTAAGTAGTTTGCTGTTTTCAGTTGAGTGATGCATTGAAGAGTTCTTAGTTTGCATATTTTCCATTGATCCCAGGTTTGGGATATTACAGTCAATCAGCGACCTCTCGTCAGCCGCTAGCAACAGGGCTGCACATCTACAATAGTGGCATTTTTATTTTTAGTTGTTTGTGATGTGGAAAGAATATGCAAAAATAAATCATTCCCGTGATAAGTTTGAAAAGAGGAGAATGTGCATATCATAGATGGTGTAAACAATTGTATAGGAGGGTAGTTGACTGTAGAGACCCTCTAACTGCCATACTTCATTGGAAGATGGTCAGACAGTGATAAGTTCACTGGAAGTGAAAGCGGGATAAGTTCTCGTATGTAGGTGATCATGTGCAACAAGATCCAAACAGCAGTATGCAGAACTAAAAGTATACATTGACATACGATTTTGTTTCTAGTTCAAAATGGTGCATGGTTCTTCCCCATGTTCGCAAGGGGGAATGTTGGGAAATTAGTGCTCAGTGGTAATTTACCATGTGGTAAAATAATTGACAAATAGTAATTAGGTGGTTAATAAGTTAGTATATAGATTTAACAATATTAAACCTATTATTATATGTCGTTTGTAAGTGGGTTCCGTGAGTTGTTCTCACTAGGCACTTAAATAGGTTTTGATAGGTGTATTCACTCCACAAATATAGGGAAACAATATCCTATATATGGAGTGCTTCCTATTGTATAACTAATCCATATGAATATCAATTTGCAAAAAGTATTATTGTGAGTTCAATAATTTGTGCTAATTTACAGTTCTAAGTAATTAGATCTTACCCAACTTTCTCAAATTTTTCTTAGTAACTAAATTTGAGCTGCGGAAATCCCCATTTGCCCTTAATTTGTTCATATTTTTCTTTCGTGCTATCACTATTGTAGATATCCAGTCACTAGTTGTTACTTTAAATATTATCTTCAGTTCTAGCATTCCCACTATGTTAGCTACAAGTTTGGGTTCATCCTATAAGAACTTCATCTAACTAGTATCGCTCTATGTTATTAAATCAAAGTGATATAGACATTGTCCGTTCAAAACTCCCTACAAGTTTTTCTACATCCAAGCAAATACTTTTTTATGTTCGTAAATATATTCAGCCCATATTTATATTCAGCCCATAAATATATTCAGCACTCCCTCTACCAATTCAGGCTCTAATTTTGTTCCCATTATAAGCATTTGTCTGTCATCCTCAATTTCTAGCTTAATTTCGTGTGTTGTTGGTCCTATAAGGTGTATATTTGTTTCTTGGGGAAATTCATATGCGGCATGTCCATTGTTGTGTTTCTTGTATCTAGGAATAAGGTGAATAGTCATTTCCTTCCACCACTTCGTGTTGATACAAAAGTGGTAAAGTTCACTACTTATATATCTATTAAATGTAGTGGCTTGCTTTTCCGCCATCTCAATTCCTACCAAGTATGCTGGTTTCATATTCACCCATTTGTCAATGCAATAGGCCCCTATCAATATGTTTGATATTCTCCAAATATCCATCTAGGTGTAAAGCACCCTCATCGTCATGTTCAAATTCATCATCTCAATCAAATCAACCATTAGAACTTGATTGTTTGCCTATTGTTTGATATCCCAGAGTATCCATGATTAGCCTAGCTCTACCTATTTTTAGGGCAAAAGTCTTATGTTTTTGGTCATGGACATACTTTCCCTACTCAATTTAATGTCCCCGTTCAGAATTAATTGATTCTAGATACCCGAAACCTATTCCTTTTTATTTCCCGTAGGCTAAGGGGAATTAATGAGGGAAATAAATTAATTTAAGTGATCCAAGGATACTTTTATATTTTAATAGGAAAAAAACACTTAAATTATATTTTAATAAGTGGGGCCACAAAGCATAAGTGGAATACAATATTATATTTCCAATTTGGGGTGCCAAAAGGAGAAGAGAGTGCATGACTGAAATAATAATAAAATAATGAAAGAGTGCATGAGGAATTAAATAATGAATTTCCAACATGTGACACCAAAAATAGAAGTGTTTACATGGGCATCGAGCTTATATTTTTAGGATGGAGTGCCAATATGCCAATTAAATAATTTTTAATTATTTTAAAGGATGCATGTAACTCCAAAAGGTTGTGCCAACTTTGGGAGAAGGCCTTAAAAGTCATAAAAGCATATTTTCGGGAGTATTATTAACTCATCTTGAAAATTTATCAACTACTTCATTGTCTGCAAGTAGCTTTTGCTTATGCATCAGTAATAGAGGACGAAAACCCTCATTACACACAAACCTATGGACGGAAACTCTCATATCTAAGCTTGGCAATTCCATCCAGGGGTTGCAATGATCATTCAAAGTACAAATATTCATCTAGTTCAGCTAGGGCATCATATTCAGGGTTGTTTAAGCATCCAGAATAGCAAAGTACAGTCAAGGATTTCTTCGGACAAACATCTGAGGGCAGATTTCAGTCAAACCAGTTTGCATGCTCTTAGCTTATGTCCATCTTTCCATTTGGCTCAACAGTTGTGAGAAAATAGTTGTATTCAGACATTCTGGTATTTTTCATTGAAACTGATTTGAAATAAATAAATAAATGTCTATTTTTCTGCATATTGTGGTTTGCTGTTTTTATAAAAAAACAGTTTATTGATACTGTCATAAAAGTTCAAATTTTTATACTGCTGCCCTAGGATTTGATAAAATATCCAGATTTGTTAGAAATTATTTATCAGGAATATTACATTCAAGCCATGGACACCCTAATATCACATTATAGTGTTTCAACAAGCGTTCCATTCATATAATTATAAATACTGCATTTGACCTTTTTATGGTCATTGTTATCTTTTGATCTAGTAGCATACCAAGTGGAGCAACTCTTTCATGAGTAGTGTAATTCCATCAAAAAAATTCTATTATTAGTAGTGATTTTCCTAGCTTTTTCCACACATTTACTGAACCCACCATCGATCAAAGCAATTCAGAAGAACCAAATCCCCAATTTGTACAGTTATTAGTAGCACAACCCTTCCTAATTGTTGTCTATCTTTCATTGGTTGGACTTTTAGGGTTTGGGAGAATTGTGGCAATAAGTCCATGGGTAATTTCACTAGTATCGTGACCACGGTCCCATGAATCAACAATACTAATTGTTCTATAGGATTATTCTCTTCAATTCTTGAGGTTTTTCTTTATGTCTTGCATGAGGTATTCTACATCAAATTTATGGTGGAGATGCAGCTTTGTAAACCCACCCCACATTACCAGCTTGACAAATCATAACCTTTATGGATTGTATGGCATTCTGCATCTGTTGTTTTTCCACGTGCATGTCTAACTCTCTTTTCTTTGCTGCCCTGGTCTCAGCTAATAAATATTTATCTTCTCTTGTCCTAGTTCTATAATATTTGTTATTTTTTACTTGCAATCATTGTCATCGTGATCACTAAGAGTGCATTCATTAAATACACAACTTGGATACTTGTGTTCGAGCACTAAAACGTTTTTGGCAAAGGGACTCCACCTATTACATTTAATACATCGTATTATGGATCTGCCCAATTTATCCATCACACTTGGACTTCTTGGACCATGACTGCCACTGCTGCTATTACTCAAGGATTGTTGATTTCTTTGGTTTCTATAATCTTTACTTGATATTATCAGCTTTATTATTCTTTAAGTTAGATGGACGCTCACTCATGTCGCAAGTTCAAACATTACAAATGACATTATTTAAGGGGAAATTCCTCTTCTTTATGTCCTTTGCTTCTACACTTAAGACACCAAATTATTACTTTCCCAGTTTGGACCTTTTTATCATGTGTTTATTTAATAATTTTCAATTTTGTAATTTCCATTCATTCTTACTCATTTCCTTCATCCTCATCACTCTATTTTTGCATGTATTGTTGTTCATCACCTATCATTCTATACTCAAGATTTCTCTGTACACATTTCTTAAGCCATTCATAAATATTGTTGTTTTAGTTTGTCACGAATGGGTTTATCATAGGTTGTCAGTTCAAGTACAATTTAATATAACCGATAATTTAGGATTATATAGCCGTACAGTTTAATTGTAGCGCTGTAGAGTTCCTGAAAAGCATTAAAGTCATGGCGTATCTTCATAATTCCATTTGCCTTCCAATCGTATTCTCAATTTAAGCTATAAGTAATTGGATCCTGGTTCAGTTCACCACCAAACCTTGCTGGTTTGGAAATCAAGAAAGGTTTTGATTCCATCCTTAACCTTTTCAAAGGTCTTGTGCAAAACTCTACAATTTTTCACTTTTGTGGACAATGAACAAGTCCAAGCTTTTTTTGTTTCTTATTTCTTCTAGTGACAAACAGATCAGAATCCTTCATGGAAGCAAATGCTTCTTCACCTTTTTCTGGCTCAGCCTGAGATACTTCAGGCAGTCCAATCTGACCTGACAAAAAATTGATTTCTGATTCGGAAACTGGAATTTGATTTATCTTACTATCAGTAGGGTCGTCTTTCCGCCACAGATAAAAATATCTTGGTATCTCTTAATTTTTGATTTGTTGTCCACTTACTCTATGATGTAGTATCACTTGCTTGACACTCATAACCGCTGTTTATGAACAGTGACATAAACTTTTTTCATACTGCGATGTCAGGTTCACCGGGTGATAACATACATTCAGCCTTACGTATTCTTTACAGCTTAAATAGAAAAGTACGGTACATCAGAATATAACAGAGATGATCTATCAGCTATGAATGCAAACAGCAATAATTATCAAGCGAATGAAGCCTTTCCATTACCAAAAGAGTGAAGCATGCATGATAGTTTTTCAAAATAATAATAAAATTAATTAACTAAATCAATTATGTCTTTCACATCTTCATAAACATAGTTACTCAATGTTGACTTATCCTAAACCCGAGTAATTTTTCAAAATAATAATAAAATTAATTAAATAAATCAATTATGTCTTTCACATATTCATCAAACATAGTTACTCAATGTTGACTTATCCTAAACCCAGGTGCCCTCAAGGCGCCTGAATATATGCTTAGTTTCATCAACAAAGGATGATTGGAAGAGAAGCAAACAGGATTGGGATGAAGAGCTCAATAGCAAATGGGAGTAATGAGCATAGATACTTAATCACTTTCAGCATGATACAGCAGCCAAATTCAGAGTTCAGGAACTGGAAAGAAGAAGCTAAAGTGACCCAAGTCAAGAAAAGGTGTTATTGCCAAAATGAAATCATCAATTCTTACCACAAAAATCTAATGTCACTAGAAGATTTGCCAAAATTAAGCGATGCCGAAACAATATCATCAATGCACAGGATGTTCCTGAAGAAAGGTGGCAGGGAACTACACAACACTTGTTGCTAAAAATTCAGGGAAACTCAAGACACAGTCAATTACATGAAAGGCAATGGATTTAGTACAATAACAACTCATAGGGCATACAAAGAGCTATAAAACAAGACCTGCAATGATGGCATGGCATAAGAAACCGTTGAGGATACAAAGAGCTATAAAGAAATTTGTATTGATGGCCTGGCTTCCACAAAGGTAGCAAACAAATGAAGAAATGGCTATAAAGAAATTAGTATTAATGGCCTAGCTTCCACAAAGGTAGCAAACAAATGAAGAAATGGCATGGCACATTAGCATGAAACTCATGAAAGTATTAAAGCTCCAAGTGGATTTGCTAGTAATTGTTTATTATTCGATTCTTTCTTTGAATTGCATCTAGCTTCAACTCCCACTTGGGTCTGTTTCAAATCAAGAACATGTTTAGGATTTGGATATTCTTCCTCAATAATCGTACACATTTTAATTGAATTTGACAGCTAAATTGTAATGATATCTAATTTAAAAACACGGGATAAGAATGACATATACCATCTTGGGGGCTGACCTTACCTGCAAAATTTCATCTCCAGATTGTTCGAGCTCCCGCCATAGGATGTCAAAGCATGTTTCCTGCATCCAAATATAATCAGCCTGCTATCATATGATTGACGCATATGGAATAAAATTCCTTATGTGGTAGCAGAGAAATTCAATTATTAAAGCCAACTCAAAGAAGCTGGTTAGATAACTGTCTCAAAATGAAATGAGCGTTTTCCAAAATGAGACAAACTAATCAAGCCATCAATGTCTTATTGTGTCCAAGTATCTCTATCATTGAGCATCCAACCTTAATATTAAAAACCTCAAGCACAATAGTTGTGAATTCTGCATGCCCAAACATGAAACATATTGTTATGGTCCACAATTATTTTAAGAGGTCAAATAACCAAGAGACTCCAAATCCAACATACAACGCCAGGGAGATTCAAAAGATTTCACCCAGCTCACCCATGTCAAACATTCAAACCAGAGTTTTGTCAGATCTGATGGAGATGGTAACATATATAAGGATGGATACTAGAAAATATTGCATAAAAATACTTGCTCGTCATTTTCCAGCTATATCTGACAAACTGTTTCAGCTTTTATCATGCCAAGTGAATAACTAGTTGGAGATGCTAAGCTTACCCATGAAGCATTATGATAATCATTTTTAAAAATAGCATTCAACCCACATGACCATTGACAGGTAATAAATCACTGTTTGTTGCTCCAAGGTTGAATTTGTTTCTACAGTTTGAAGAATTAATGTTTTTACAAAGCAATTAGTTTTTCAACTCTTGAAGGCTTGCACTAACTCAATCGATCGACAATAACTGAGCTAGTTATAGTTTAAACAGGCATAATTTGTTGATGTAAATAAGTGCAGAAGGTATTAACAATAAAGACATGATTTCATTTAATGAATGGGGAACACGCAACCCAAATAATGGCTTTCAATGCAACAAATGGACACAAATACGTAAGGATTGGCAGTCCTGCTGAGGGACTGCTAGGAGACAATTCCACAATAAACATGCTCCCCTCAAAATGACACTTTAGATGTCTACAAGTTACAGGTTAGTCCATAGTTGCACTACCAAACAAACACCAACACATTGGTCACATAAATGATGTCATAATCACATTACACTCACTAAAACATAATCACATCACACAAATACATTAGTCACAATGCAATGAGCGTGCAGAATCGTTTGGCTTACACCCCTCTATATATATAAGATTTTCATTCTCATAATCATCATCGCATTAGGCATTGCATTATGATCTTATGTTTCTACCAGATCAGTATGGGATGTGGTTAGTCTACACCTAATTTTGTGCACTTGAATATAATATCCAGTTCATGTGTATATATTAAGTATCAGGGAGAAAAACACAAATGAAAAACAACCAATAATGTGCTAGGAGGAAAGTTTACAGTCATCAAACAAACATTAATTCATTGGACAAGTATACAGGTATAAAGAGAAATTATATTAATTGAAATTTTAATACTTCTTTCTTTTGACAAACTTAAAGAAAAGGAAAAACAGGATCGTGATAATAGATAAGCAAAACATATGTTGGCTCAATATAGTCTACATGCACATAATGGTCAAGAACAACCTGATTATTATATTCCACGCCTTAATGAAAAAACAACATGGAAGCACGAGATATCAAAGAAAACATAAATACATTGGACCAAAGGCAAATAGTCCTCTTTTCAAATACATGTTTATCTTTGGATACAATTATACGTTAAAGTGGATTCTATCTATACCAATCTTTTTAAAATCGGTCGAACCCGAACAAGAACTTGTCGGTTTATTGTTTTTTGGCACAAACTGGTATTAAACTGGTCCAACTGGTCCAGTTCCGCTTTTAACAGGCCGAGCAAGAAAAAAGTGCTTTTCTAAGGCATTGAAGTTGAGAAAAAAAAAATTAATTAAAACTACAGCTTTTTAGCTGATCTAAACCCTATTTTTTTGCTATATAGAGCCCCCCCCCCCTTCACCTCACACATCTCTCATTGAGCATTTGTGAGCAAAAAAACAATTGGAGTATAACATAGAAGAGTTTAGTTTTGTAGTGAGCTTGGAAGTTGGAGCTTGTTTGCCATTGCTTGTGGGATCTTTGTGGTGATATTGGCATCCATATAGAGACTCCCTCACTTCTATTTATGAGCACCTCTCCCATTTGAAAGGATTTGGATCAGGATGATGAGCCACTAGCAGCACCAGCACGAGACATGGCAAGCACTAGTCACACTTGTGCTCCTGCCAATATAGTTGTTCCAAATGTCCCTGAGGATTTGGATGGCTCCGAGTCAGAGGAACGTGGTGATATTGATGAGGATGAGCCTGAGGATCCCATTCTCAACAATGGTGCAGAGTTTGATGATCGATCATTGATGTCATCTAGTATCTTCTAGAGTTTTGTAACTTGTAGCATCATAGCATGTTATTTTTTGGAGTCTAGGACTATAGAGGCCACTTAGAGCCTCATTATTTATGTATTTTGTTTCGGAATCTCATATATGATATATGTATTGTGCATTGGACTTGGAGTTCGTGCCATTTTGCTATAAACACCTTTCTTACATGTTGTATAGTAAATACATGAGCAAACTTTGCATATCTTGTGTGTAATTGTTGGAATCGTGGTTTCTAATCTTTCAAATTTATTGTTTTCATTAAAAATGCAATTTTTTATGTGTTTTTTAGTAAACCAGTTCATAAAGTTTGAATTGGTTTGGTCCAACCCTCGACCGGTTCCGAGTCCAGTTGCGATTTTTAAAACATTGATCTATACACATCCTATGCCAAGAAATGCATCGAGGTCACTTTTTTTTTGTGGGGGGGGTGGGGTGGTGCAGGGGGGAACAAAATCATTTATTAAAAACAATTACCATTACCAACAGAGAAACTGCTAGAGTTCAAAAAACGGACACGATGCTATGCAAACATGAAAAGTACATTTTTCAGCAATATGCAGTGTAAGTTGTCATAGCAAAAAGCAAAGAGCAGAAGATTTCTACTATGGTTTCGAGGTAGCTTCATGTACATAATCTTCGTGTTCCGGCACATAGTGACAAAATCCAGTTGGATCCAAATTTTCCAAGTGGCCCAAAATTCAGTTTGGGTTGGCCCTGTTTTTTTCCCCAAATAAAATATTTATTTTGCAAAAAGAAGACACCCAATACCCTTTTATATTGATATTAACTATATTAACATTTTATATTACATTACTAACATTTTTCTCTATATTCATCAATTTTTGCATATTTATAAATTTTGCTCATATATAATATGCATATATTCTGCATTGAATTTTTCCAAAAAAATCGGAAGTCCCGGATTTTCGGATTTTGTCGCCCTCCCAAACAGATCCAGATTTCGGGAATTGGTAATTGTGTGTTCCACACACCCTTTTCATTGTTTCCGCATTACTTTTATTCGTTCTTGGCATTTACTCTGAGTTGGACATGATGCAAAATCTTCAGAAAGAAAGAAATTATATTAATGTCCACATATGGCCAAAAATAGGTCAATGTGACTCTAGGATACAACAGTAAACAATCGAAAGTTCTAGGAAGAGAAAATTCTGGAAGCCAAAAGAAAAAAGGAAAAGTACATAAGACAAATTAAAGCAGTGAGCCACTGGAAAAGGTCATAATAAAACCAATACAAATAGCAATTAAGGGCAAATAGACGCCCCCAAAAGCATGTGCCAACAAAGACTGGAAGACCTTATCGAATATCTTTGTTTGTGCCTGAAGTGGAGGAGCCATCATCGACCCTATGAAAAGATATGGTAGTGCTCGTTTGGGAGCATCCAATGTCAAAGGGGCCAGATTGGGAGATCCTAGGAGGAAGCAAAGCCTTTCCTCTAGAAAACCCCCTAACATAGTGACATAAAAATTTGAAGGCACTTTGTGCCATAAGAATGTATAGTGAAGGATATTTGTTTGCAATATTACAAAACTACGAAATTACAAATTCATTATTCAATGAAAAAAAAAACTGATTCCAATATTCACAATTGTAGCCCTAAGAGTACGGTTCTGTCTTTTGAAAGCTCATAATTCCTTCAATATTCAGCCAAAGCATGCCGTATATTGCAATCTGATCCACTCTTGGATGTTATAATCTGGTCATACCTCCCCTACAAGAAGAAACAGAAATTTCTAGCTGGCTATAAGTTTCCAATTTTCTTGTTTCTTGATGGAATGATCTACTCATAATATCACTTAATGACCCTCACACAAAAATAGTACAATAACAAGAAATATATTAAAACTACAATAAAATGTGCACAATATCAATATAGTAGGGATCTGCCATTGTTAAAGATACCTCTCATAGAGGCACGTAGACCTCATATCCAAAGTGAGATTCTAATTCAAACTTTAAGTTCCAAAACAAGTATAATCAGTAGATTTGCATGACTGTATTTATAGGGTTTCATATAACTACAAGTTTTTCACGTAACTTTGGTTACCACTACCATATAAGAAAGGCCGCATTTCTTTAAAAACAATTGGTGACCTGAAGACCAATGCCCCATCATGATTAAACCTAACGACATGAAGTTTTCTATAACTGGTTCATTTTAAGTTCAAAATATTTCCAAAGGTTTGCCTGAAGTTTTCAAAATATTTACAGGGATTTTCACTAGTTTCAAGGGGCTTTCGGGGATTTTCAGTAGTATTTCCATGTTTCTTGAGAATTCTTCCTAGTTTTTCACAATTTCTGGCCAAAATTGGACTGTAGCCTAAGATCTGTTGAGTCTTTATCCTGTTTATCACTTCAGATTTATAAAAATTTTGGCACAACATGGAAGGCAAGTTGTTGACTACATTGTTACGACTTACACGTATAAAACCCCTTACAAGTTACAAGACATTATCTTCTGACAGAACCTACTGTTATAGCTGGAAATCCTCTGCATTTAAAATCTAAATTGTTCGGATCAGAGCTGAACATCAGAAAGAAGTGAAATCTGTAGCTCTGATATCAGTGTTATCATACTAAATTGATCGTCGGTGTTGAACTAACTGAAAAGAGAAGTTGTACCTCTAAATAAAACACTAAGACAGAAAACTGAACTAAAACTAAATTATTGCAGTTGTAGCTGAATTTAATGCATATGCAAATAATAGACTGACATATATCCAGAAAGGTGGAACCATGGCTGAAACTTTGAATCTGAAAATTCTTACAAAGAGTTTTCAGTAGGTAATGTGGCCTAAACATTAAAGTTAAAACATACTGGTGATACATCAAGTGCTAAAAAAATAACACAAGATTACAAATTTCCCAATAAGGTCTGGTTGCCAACTCAGGCAAATTCCAAGAGCAGTAAGGGCACCATCCTTGGCAAAAACTCCTCCATTTCAGTCAGACACATAGAAAATACTCCGGAAACATTACCTTCACCTCTTTATACACTCTACTATGAAGGAACTTCTTCAGTTCATACCTACCAAACAACCTCCATAAGTTAAATATGGTCATATTGACAAAAATGGAGGGTTGGTGGACCCACTACCTAAAAAGGTAAGTTGGCCCATTAGCCCCAAAAGACGTGTTCAATCAAATAAAAAGGTGAGTTCAGCCCACTATGCCATGGTAACATTACTCACCAATGTACATGAGCTAAAAACTCATGGAGAAATGACTACTTGTGGGGAAGAGCCATCAAACTGATAACTTGAGTATTAAAAATACTCTCACAGGTGAAAAAAAAAACTTGAGTATTAAAAATACCCTCACATAGCGAAAACTCCAGCAAATATAAAAATATCTAAATAAATCTCATTATTATTTTAATGAAATAAAAATTGTTTATAACATATGCCACTAGTGTTGGCATGTTGTGCTTTAGGTGTTGTCATTGATGCAAAACCCCATTAATAACAAAGTGGATGATGGAGTGGAGTCAGATCATGTTGAGGATGATGATGACATGATGATTCAAATGATATGCATTGTGATATCAGGTGATTCTATGAGGATTGCTTGGTCTTGCAAGCCTATTCAGGTGACCTAGCTAGGCATAGGTGATTTTGCATGGTGGTATGGAGCTTCTTGGTGAATTGAAAAATCATGTTGGCATACATGGATAACATGTTTTCAGGAGTGTCTTGGGAACTCGCATGGGCCTGCAGGGTGCAGATACAAGTTGGTGACCATGTTTCAGGTGCTCATTTTGGAGCAGAGTATGGACTGTTAGGAGGTGTGCGGATGAGCTGTGGATCTATATGATCTCATGAATGCATGTATGTCAGTTGTATTCATGATGTATCAGGTATGTTAGGACAATTTTGGAATGCTTTCTATGATGAGTTATGAGTGTTGTTTTCAGTAGACCCTAGCCTTTACAGATGCAAAACCCCAAGGAATGGCTATGTAAGTATTAGTTTCTAGAGAGATGGAGTGTTGTTTGTGCCATGTTGATTATTGGAGATGTTAGTATGATGTGTTTCATGGTGCTTTGATAAAAAAAAAATTCAGGATTGCCATTATGTTAATTTTGCAAGATATGTCAGGTTTTGATTGAAACGAGGGTCAAGAACAAGGTCATTTCCAGCTCAAATTGGGTCTTCTGATGCTCACCGTAAATTGTGTGCTTTGCATGAGACCTTTTGGATTTCAGGGATATATATCTATATTGAGTTTATAATATTTCACAAAAAGATCATGAGGTCGGTTCATCGTCATGTTTTTATGAACGAATGTTAAGAAGGTAAACGAGCTCTGTTATGAGTTTGAAACCCTAGCTTGAAAGCGATTTTAGGAGAGAATTTTCTTCCTGATGTGGCCATAATTGCTTCCTAGTGCATTGCATGATTATTGATAACATGTAGAATACTCCTTCCATATTTCTAGAAACGGTATGGTTTAGAGCTTATGGTGATGAGTGGACCCCCACTCAAACAAATCAAGTTTCTAAAGAAGTTCAGTTTTCGAAACAAGGTTGTCCAAAGGAGTTGCCAAACTAAATGGATCATTGTTTTGATGTATGTGAGTTTTTATTGATGTTTATGATAGGTTTAAGGAAATTAGTGATGCATATTAAATGGAAAAGTATGCTTCCCTATGAAGGTTGACTGGTCAAAGCGACAATTTTGGGATAATTTGGAGCAGATCTTCAACTAAAGTTGAAGGCATTGCAGGGAGCTAAAGGAGGAGTTAAGATGTGAGTTCCAAGTTATGTTCTGGAAAGATAATTCAGATAGCTATTTCTAGTGATATAAGGTTTGGTGTATAATGATGAGTTGAGTTCTAATATGGTTTTCATAGGTCAGTTTGTAGGGATAGGAAGGTATTTTTTTTATTCTAGGAAAGAGACATATGTTTGATGAATGTTTGAGTTGTTTGGAGCATGAAATGGATTAGATGTGATGATTGCTAAATCACCTATAATGTAAATAAGGATGATTTTTTCATCCAATGAATCCATTTGGAGGTCTTGAAAGTGTATGAGGAAGGGTGTTAACCAGTTGCATTTTTGAAAACTGACATTTTGGGCAACTTGATTTGGTGAAGGCAAAAGTTAATGTTGCTTTTAACCTGATGGTTGTTTCAAGAGTGTATAAATTGTTTATAATGTTTTATACATGTTCTGGGAATTTCTATTTAGTGGTTCATATGCCATGGTTGATTTGATCTTGGGTGATCTTGATGCCCAAAGGTTTTGGCAAGGTCCTGGAAACAGTGTTGTTTTGTGAAGGATAATGATGCCACTGGGCCCATTTAAATGAAATGTTTTGATTGGTTCATGAATTAATTTCGACCATGCATGGTGTTTAAATGTTAATTTTAATTCATGTATATTGATTTAGGGAGCTTGATTAAAAATCATGGTTTTATTTTTAGAGGAAGTTTCTCATCTCTACCCATGGGGAATTTGAAGTCATTTTTGGTACATGGAAAGATTGTTTTTGGATCGGCCAACCTATTTTGGTCACTATTTTACTGTTGTTTGTGATAAAGTCATATGGGGTGTTGTTATGATGTATGTGGTTGATTCAAAGAAGGGAAAATGTTTGAGCTTTAAATTTGAATTATGAACGAGCTTATAAAAGTGATATTTTTGGGTGCTTTTGTGAGCTAGTGGTGTGTGTGCAAAGAAGTGCGACCTAAGTGTGAGAGTTTTGCAGGGTGTTGTGTGAGCATGAATTGAGAGTTGATCAATTTGGTATGACAGGTTGAGGAATTTCTGCAATAATGTGTGCAAGGGTTTGAAGAATTGAAGAAGTGAAGAAAGAGAAAGATTTTGCAAGTTATGAGAGACCTGAAGACTTGAATCAAGGTTTGAAGAAGTGTGAGCTGAATCATTGTGGTCTCTATCAGTTGTAGCAGAAGAAATATTTCAGAGATCAAACATCATAAGGGTTGGTTGAGTGGGTGTACTTAATCATTTTGGGGGGTTGTAGCCTCCTTGTGGAGTTGGTGTTTCACAAAACTAGGGGTTGGTGCTCCTTGTAGGGTTGTAGCTCTACTAAACTAGGGGTTGGTACTCCTTGTGGGGTTGGTGCTCCTTGTGGGGTTGGTGCCTCACTAAATTTGAAACATATCAATATAAAAATTGTGTTTCAGTGGATTTTCTTCCCCATGAGGGTTTCCCACTTATATATTGTGTTATGGTGTTGATTTCCTTGTTCATAGTTTGATATTGTGCACACATTAATAATTGGATAAGTGGCTTGTAATCTAAGTTAGCAATCTGAAATTGAATAATTTTGTAAGGATTGATTCACCCCCCCACTCAGTCCATTGTGCTTCCAACAACTAGTGCCCTTATATGGAGCTCATTATGGAAAACTTCACTCATGCTCTAGAATAAGATATTATCTGAATTCACTTACCCACACATTTTTTTTGGAGCTAGTTCAGCAACAAAATTTTTGAAACTAGACAATCGATCAAGCTTTTCATAGTTTTTCATGTGATTTCATGGATTCCGCTCTAAATTGGCAAACAAATTACAATAAACAGCAACTCCATTAATCAAACCTTTCATCGGGGAGGTCCTATGTCTAGGGAGTCTGGAATATGTGTAGCCATTGTCCACCTTGACCTCCCTATCCTCCTTTCATTACTCAAGTGCGTAATTGCCCTGAAGTTCGCCTAGTCCTCTCTTGTTGGTCAATCCAAATATGAAATCAAGTCCCATCAAGTCAAGATTGTTAGAAGAACATGTTGCATTTTCCACTTTTTTCCTTTCCGCGGTCGAGCGATTCAAAGTCAAACCCTTGATAGTTTTTGAACTATACCTGTTTTCAAGATTGTAGCCATCAACCACTTGGTAATATCTCCTAGACGAGGACAAATTGTCTTATTTTAGCCTGACAGATAATACTTGACTGTAGGGCTGAGATCATATGCATTTATCTCTTGTGATGGTAAAAGGAAAACAGTTTTCCCTACATATTCACACTCAATCAACATTTGATTAAAAGAATTTAAGCTCAAGGAATGTATGATCAAATAAAATCCATTGTGCATTTGATTGGAATTTGAATAGATGGGGATCGGGCAGTATAGTATATTGAATTTGTTGGATGCTTTTAAGATCACAACCACGACAATTGCTTTCAAATCATTTGTGTGAGTGTTGAAATCGCTACTGTATAACGATTATTTAAAATAGAACCATGATAAGCCCAACAGGCTGTGTTCTTGCAGTAGGTTCAAGCACTAACTCCCATGGTGACCAGGATTTAAACCTGATAAACATTCTCCAGTTAAATGACACATGAAGACACTTGGCACGGTGCCCTATGAATATACCCTCAGCAGGTCAGAGGCTGAAGCCTAGGAAAACCAATACAGATATTTGAATCCCCCTGAAATTCCGAGCATAACATTGTGCAGTGCTACATTTCTATTTTTTTATTGCCAGCTTCTGGAACCATAACATCGCTTACGGTATTATTTCTCAGAAGCCAAGATTTCCAATACATGTTCTTTAGAAGTTATATCAGACATTTGCAAAGATGCTCATCTTGAAAACAACCATAGTCATCAAAGCCCTGGACAGAATGAGGTCGTAGTTCCAAGGCCAGGAAATATCAGTCAAATGGCATTTGGAAAAATCCATTGGTGTGGTTCAGGATGCCATGCTCTAGTGGCAAGGCAAATCAATTACCATGCGGACAAACTACGTTCAAGCCCAACTGGCTATGTTCCCCGTCAGGTCACAAATGGGCAAGGTTGGGCTCAAGTTTCAGAAAAAAATAGTATAATAGAAACCCCCCGGATATGTCATCTGAGCTTACGGCACATTCTAAAGATGACACGAGAGTGTTAAAATTTTCCAAACGGAAAGAAAAAATAATAGTTAAATACGGTTTAAAGGACTTTTGCTAAGTACTCAAAAACCTAATCAACCCTAATAGGCGAAAAAAAAAGGCGCACAAAAGAGTTAAAACTGATAGTCTCTCGGTCTTCGTTTGGTAAATCACGGAGCCTCTGTTCTATACTGGGGTTTTGTATAAGAAACGTGGGATTTAGTTGGCTTCATTAAAAAAAAAAAGGAAAAAAAAATACAGAAAAACAGATATACAATGTATATATACTTACAATTTGGAGTTCAAAATCAACTTGGTCTCCATATTCAAGGCATTTATCCCCCAGAAATACCACCAAAGGCTTCCACGGACTCATCCTTGTTTTCCTTCGCCGTCTTCTTCTGCGAATAATTCACATGTAGGTGAATAAACCCACAAAAATCTTCGTTAACAAGGCATAAAAGTATTAAAAGTACAGAAGGTTTGTGAATACCTTTGAAGGCCAAACGGGAAATGTCTGAGGATTTTCTGTTATTGAGCTTCCTACCTATGTAGTCATCTCTAATGCGACGTTTTAATAAATTTTCAAAAAGAAATTATTGGGCAATGGGCTCTAACGATGGAGGCAAAATTTTAACGTTTAGGGTCATTGTTGAGTTCGCAGCTAACTGTTTTTTCAAATCTAGATGGTTTCCAAGGATAGTTATATTTTAGATGCATTTTTATCTTTGATTCCTGATTTTGTTTCCAAAGAGGATATTGAGTGGGCGTCCCAGGTTAAGATGGTTAAGGGTGTACAAACATGATGATTGATAGTATGTACCAGTAGCAGGTATAATTTGTTTATTTTTAGTTGGAAGTGACCATGTTTAAGTAGCAAGGCATGATTTGTTTATGTTTAGTTGGAAGTGACCACGATTGATAATATGTTCGAGTAGCAAGGCTAATTTATTTTTTTAGTTATAAATGACTACGATTGATAGTATGTTTGAGTAGCAGGTATAATTTGTTTATCTTTAATTGGAAATGACCATGATTGTGGGTATGTGGGTACCATCAAGGCGTCCATTCATCAAATGAATGATTCTACCCCTATTTCCAATGAAGAGATCCATGTATCTATTGAGGCTCGAACCAATATAACCTCAGTGTGAAAAGTGAGATACTGTTAAAGTCAAAAAGGTAACCACAATAGTATTTAAAAGTTTTAAGAATTGAAAATAGATAAAACTATTTTGTTTAAATAAAGCCTCTGTTAAGACAAATTCATGATTCTTAGCCAATTACATTCAAAAGAAATTAATTCTAAACATGAAAGCTTACAATTTAACAGCTTGATTTCATAGATTTAGAATTTACTTTAGAGTTTCCTTTGAACCAATGTTTCTTATACTCATATAAAGCATAATAAAGTGTATGACCATCTTGGAAAAATATCATTTGACTGTCAAGTTATGAACATGGTTAATAATCACCATTAACTCAACTTGAGGCTAAGTTTTGCACCCACTTAGTAAGACTCTGAAGTGAAGAAGTTGGTCATGATAGATGATCCTAAGAAAAAAGCAAGATAGCCTACATGTGACAATGACTTGCATTAAGAGGGGCATTTATATGAACTATGGAAAGTTTATAGTTATTAAGTGAATGGTAGCAATAGCATGGACGATTGGGGGTCCATAAATTCCATAATTGGAAACCCTCAAACATGATTGAATACTTAATAAAGATGATCTTAAAGATGAAGGCTTAGTTGACACGATGCAATTGCTTTTAGCAAAATGTGACTCCAAAATAAGGGGTGATTTTAAGAGGGGATGTCTCACCTCGTCCATCCCAACAATAATTGTAATTTACCTTGTCTTAATGATATTAATGCTCGTGAGAGGTGATTATAGGCTAACCTTTAGGTTCCACACTTTTCAATCGCTTTGTCTCCTTGTTTGAGCTAATGTATCAATCTACATTTACCACTCGAAGTAACAATTTATTTTATCTTTGAGATAAGAATTTAGGTGATCTTGAGAAGAGATTGACGATTAACTCATTTGTCATTGTTGTCACTTTGATGAGAGGCTCTTTTCTCAAGGAAAAATTTATTGAAAATAAGAAACCTTTAATATGAACCTTGGAAGGGAAACTAGAACTTGTAGTTTGATGATGTTATAGAGTAGGTAAAAATATAGAGCTACATGGATGATAATTTCCTAAGAGAGAAAGTAGAACGACTTTGGAAGATAAGGGTCAATCAAATGTAGTAGATGATGTGACCACCTATAATATAAATGTGGTGTTTTTTATATTTCTTACAACTAATAAAGTGACTAATAACTTTGTTATATGTTCTAATAATTATTTAGGCACAGAGAGGGTCGAGGTAAATTAAATGCATGTCTCAACGACTTTAAAAGACGTAAAAATTATAATCTGTATTTTAGTTTCAGAGTAGCCTCATATGATCGTGATTGGCATCATACACAAAAATCTTTCGCATTGTTCCTTTTCATGTCTATTAACGTGTCATCCTAAATACGACCATAGGCATGCAATCCACTTTTTTGGGAAAATTAATAATCTACAGAAGAAATTGTCCTTATTTTGAAAAGCAATGGTCTAACCACTTATGACCCTTATTTACACTTCTAACAATTAATTTCCTATATATTCACCTTTCAAGTCCTTATTTTTATGTTATTTAATTGGTGTCACATCTCCCTTGTGTTTTAAGCCTCATATACACTATATCTTAAAGACCTTTTTTACCCCCAAACAATTATCACAAGCTACTCTTACTTTCATTGTCGCTCAGTCTACTAGCTCTCATTGCTTCTTACAACTATCTACTTTAGACTCGTCAAATATATAGGGATCATAAAGGACTTTCCATCCTTTGATCTTGCATTCTGCACTACCTCTCATCTTCATGGATATTATGTTAGGTTTGCTAATAGGATCACTAGGAATTGTCATGCATCTACCTTAGATTATTGATAAATTTGTTCCCCCACAATACTGTCACATGCCCGAAAATTCTCATAGACGTGTTAGTAATATTTGTACATTTGTGTGACTCCAAGGAAGCATCATTACACAATGTAAAAGTCTTATATATCATTTTTATCTTTGCATACTAATATTTTGAGTTCATATATTGCCATTAAGATATTAGAATTACATTGGGGCTTATGTTTTATATTGCATTTCATATTTTTCCTATGTGAATTGGGAAGTTGTGAATATTGCATTCTTTAATCATTTTCCATTCATGTTAAAAATGTTAGATGGATCGTGTGGTTGAATTGAGGTTATTACCATGTTTTTATTGCATGTTGTATTTGCAATAATTATTACAACTAACATAGAGTAGCAATAATTGTATTATTGGTTGGACTTATGCCCTTCTAAACCCTAGATTTGTCTCATAATATGTTTTTTCAAGTCAGATATTTGATCTTTATCCTATAGTGGTGCATCTTGTCACAATAGATTTTAGTTGTTATGGGCTATATAAAAACCCCATTTTCTTGATTGCATGTTTAATTCCATATTGTATTAAGCTCTCTATAAAAAGTATTAGATTTCACTTCAATATCTTTTGGCATGCCCAATGGGACCTCATTGTAGACATCTAAAATTGCCAATGATAACTTTGGCTTTGCACCTAAAGCATGACTTGTGTGCACATTCCAAGCCTCAGTGAATTAGAGAGGTTAACTACAAACAATGCTAGGGAGACATATGTCATAATATGTTGTATAGATTGTGAAGTGGAAAACCACGCAAAGACAACTTGCCTTTTTTGTAGCGTGAAATTAATTATATTAGCATACAAAATTTGTGAAGGAAGTCATGATGTGAGGAATCACCCCTTTCTTTAGAGTGCAATCCAAATAAATCTTTCGCCCTATTGCAAGATTTGTGTTGTGCACACATAAAATATAGAAAATTATCACATGATTGAGAAGATATGTGAGGCTTAGTCCCTTTGGCTAAGGTAAATAATGATGGGAAATAACCAAGAAGACCGTGATAGAAACACACATGGATGAGGAGGTCGTGAAATAGGTGGATGTGGAGGTGGAAGATTCCCATCAAGAACTTATTACAAGTGTGTGTCACTAGATCCTTACCAACCCGATTGCCTGATATTTCCATTTTGCGTGCATTTCCAAAAGGAGCATAAGGTTGAGGATGTCCCCAACCACTATGTGCTCATGAAATAAAATAGAAGCAAATGTACATGGATGATAAAGATTATGCACAACGTTCTAAGGGATTTTCAAACAAAGATTAGTGTGTCAATGTCTAATCCATCTCCTAAGATACAAATCACTACTAGAGGAGGTTGCAACATACACAAGATTTTGTGTCTCCCTTAAATAATATTAGGCACGAGGAAATTCGTATAGGAAAAGTCTATTGTAGACACTAAATCAGCACTTGGGTACATTTGTAGGTTCCAAAAGCATGCTAGCATTTATATGATTCCTAAGCAAGAAAACTAGTGGTTGACAACTATCTATGGCATCATTTTTGTCTCTTGTTTTCTATTCGGTCTTACGCACCATATAGCCCATTCATAACTTTTCTTGTTTATCTTTCATGGCTTTAGACACTAGCACCCAACAAGGACAATAGTGCCCAGGTGCTCATGTCCCTTCTCGGCGACCCTAACCCTTTCTTGTCTTACTCACTCCTTTTGGGTCTCTTTTATATTTTGGGCATATTTTTCACTTGTGGGTAGGCCTTCCATTTTTTAATTACGAAATTAAAACAACGGAATCATATAAATACATAGTTATGTGTTCACAATAAAGAGTCCAACACTAAGCGTTACTATTATCACCTAAGCTTACATTCCAAAGGCACTAAAACACTTCAAAGACGTTCATTTAACATCCATTTAAGGGACAAGGGTTGCATACTTCTACATACACTTCATAGTAAAGGGAAGTCTATTATATTCCTTCCACACATGTTATACATTCCTACATTCTAGATCTAGCTTGTTATTTAGTGCAACTTGCACAAGGGCATCATTCTTACACACACACACAAGAATTTCATGGAGCCTAAGATGTAGTGCAACGTTTGGTCATAAGTTCACTTGGGGTGACCGTTGGGGTCAGTCTGACTCCCCATTTTGTATTTTCCTTTTTAGGTTTGATGCGATTTGTGGGCTTGTGCAAGTGAACTTCTCTTTTGCAGGTTACAATTATCATCAACAATTGTAGTATGAACATCAAACAATAAACAAAGAACAATTGTGAAACCCCAACGATACAACAGAAACCAGATTTTGAGCTTATGCACAATCACTAGCGCCTAGGCGCCCCTGTCCAACATTATTCTCAAGTTCCATATTTTATAGTGAGCATTTATGACACCATTTACAGTCTATTCAACACTCGCACCTGCCCAGATCACTTCCTATGCACTCAGAAATCAGCTAAGTACTCTTATCCATCCTTCTTGTTCAAGGTTTCATATTTTACATCTTAGTTTGTTTGTATCATTATTGTATATTAGTATTTGTACATCATTTGTTACAATAATTACTTTGCAAGTAGATTTAATTCAAATTAAATCATTTGGTGAATATGACGTTTGAACCCAACCTTGCTTATAGGCATTTTTTTATCTTTTTGCCATGGCTGAAATGTATGAACCCTTTACTGATGAAGACCTTCGTGATCTTCAAGCTCGTATTGTTGAACATCTACAAGACTTAGATCGTATTTTATTCACTACTCGTGAGGAGGCCACCAACCTAATTAAACTCAACGCTCCCACCTTTAATACTACTCCATTCATATTGCAACACAACTTCCCAGTTCTACCCGTCCACCTACATCTATTGTCCCCATTTCCATTCCCACCCCTACCAACCATTTTACTCCACCTCCCATTTCTCACACATGCCAAATCTCCTCTTCCGACACTCAAGACCTAGCTTCCTTATACTAGGATCTACAAGTTCAAATCTATCGATTACAATAAGCTACTTCACTCTCCTCTCGATCTCTTGATTCCTCATTACTCCTTCATACCCCTTTCGCACCCACCATATCTGCTTATCCTCAACCTCCTAACTTCATCACCCCTAAGTTGCCCTCTTTCAATGGCCATGGTGACCCTTAGGAGCATATTTGATATTTCTACGTGGCATGTCTGGACTATGCAGATGGTCATACATTGCTCCCTAAGTTATTTCCTAGAAATCTTCAAGATTATGTCATGCGGTAGTTTTATGATCTACGTGTTCATTCGGCAACTTATTTCACACATCTCGTTGATGTTTTCTTGCTCACTTTTCCATCAATATCGGTACCAAGATCTCTTATGCACAACTTGCTCAAATTAAACAAAGATCTAATGAGCATCTAGCAGAATATGTTTTTCATTACAAGAACAACCTAGTTAAGATGACCAATGTACTCACTGATTTGGAATTACAAGATCTTTTTATTCAAAGCCTCTTACCACCACTTTAAGAGAGTGTTATCTTTGAGACCTCTCCTTCATTTGATCAATTATGCCATATGCTCAAAATTTGCGAAGTCAAACTCCTCTCTATGGGAAAATTAAAATATAATGATACTCCTTCATCCTCTTCTAATAGGTTTTAATCTAAATCTGTGTTCAAGCCATCTCCTAAGCCCACTGAAGCTAAATCCATTATCAATGTTGTTTCTCCATCCCCCACACTTCAAGTGTGACCTCCACGTCGTACCTTTACCAAATTTCCTTGTGTGATTGCTTTCTATTACCTCAAAATTAATCTTATCACTCTTCCACCGCCACTCAATCTCGAGCCCTCTCGCCCTCGTGGCCACAATTACGATGAAACTCACCAATGTGTTGGGAATTCTATTGATTGTTGTTTCAAACTCAAGCATAGCATTCAACTTCTCATTGACAACAATTCAGTAGAGCTCGCTCGGCCATCTACTTCTAAGTTGGTCAACGATAAAAAAAAATTTAAAATTTGTAATGACCCTTTGCACAGGCATAACACACGAGCTCCTGATTATTTTGTTAGTCATGCATATCGCGTCATGCCTCCTCCTTCATCGAGGCCCCTTGAATTCCTTATTGCTTGTGTTGATGCATCATCACTAGACATTAATTCTCAGATCATAATTATAATGCTACATTCACATTCAATTCCTTACACATCAATGCTTCTATCAGTTCATATTTTGTCAATAATACTTTGATCTATCTAGTCGCTCTTATGAACACGTGCTCTATTGCACTCCTCCTAGCTATCAAATGTACTTTGTCCAATATCACATTCCGAGTTCCTAATTATTTTGGCTACATCAGGATTCCCATTACTATTGGCCCTTTTACCATGTTTGTGCCATTCGTTGTGGCATCTTCAATCAAATTTTGTGACATGCTCCTAGGTCTCTCTTGGCTTCACACCGCATAAGCCATCCCTTCCATGAATCATCTGTGTCTCAAGTTCATTCACCATAAATAAGTTGCCACTCTTAAAGGTGTCCCACCATGTACACCATTGTTGTTTGCTCCTCTTGATGACATTTATACACCAGTTCTAGCACATAGGCCTCTTATGCCTATCAAGTCTAAAGCACACTCTACACCTAGTTCTCTTATTCATACACGACCTACTTCACGACCTTTTCATCCTCATCGGTCCAATAGTCCACATCGTCGGCCTAAGAACCCTACTCAGGTAACCCCTTCACATATTTTTTCACCACCACCTTCACCACATAGGTCTCCTTCACATGCACATAGTTACCTTCCTGCTCCACCGATCTTAGAGCATTGTCACATGCCTTTGTCTCCTCAAACATCAGGTGGAGGTCCCTTTTCCTTCACTATCGTCAGATAACTTTCTTTCACTTACACAATTAGGGGCATCATGCTTTCTTCTCCTCCCTTCCATCACTATCAATTTTCTCTATTGTATGCTACCACACTTTGTGTTTTATGTCTCATAACTATTACATACTCTCATACCCTTTGATACATGTATTGTATCCTCTTTACCCTAGGATGCACTCTAGTTCCTCCGTTCATAATCAACTGTTGAGGGTATAATTTGAAACGAACCTCACATCATTCACACTTCACGCTTTGCCCTTCATGATACATCTTTTTAGCATCTATACACATAACACGCGCATTACTCGATGAAAAACTCTTGTTATATGGTTCATTCTTGATTGTTGAGGGTCCCTATAAATGAACCTCATCTCATACACATCCATTGGGGGCACACTGCTTCTATCATCTTCACACTTTTCATAACATTCCATCACACTCATACATTGCATTTGCATGTCTTGGTTGCATCTACTCTATCTAAGCTTATTCTATTTACATGTTTCACTTTGTTTTCCATGCTAGACGAATTCTTAGTATGTCATTATCATACACACACACACACACACACACACACACACACACACACACACACACACACACACACACATGCATGATCACTTGTTCTTTTTGTTGAGTTGTGGAGCTTAATTGCTTCACATTAGCATGCTTTATTAACTTGTTGGAATGTACAGTAATCGATGTCGATTAGTTGACCGACGTCAGTCACCTGGCGACCGGTATTGGTCAAGGCAAGGAGGAACCGACATCAGTTAGGGTAACCGGCATCGGTTTCCTATGCGTGATTGTTTTATTTAACTCATAGGAATTAGATATAACCTTTGATATAAACTTGATCTAATTGTTGTAATAACATAACTAAGTCAGCCTAATTTTATATATGGTTATATAAGATATAAAACTAGGGTCATATGATAATAAGTGAGAATTGTAAGAAGGAATTCTTGGAGAGGGAAAAAGAGAAGCTTGTGAGGAAGAAATTACTGTACATCCAAGAGGTGTGGAAGATTACAAATCTTCATTGTATATTATCTACAAAGCTTTGAATAATAAGATTGGTTATTTATTGGGGGACGTAGCCCACACCGGGTGAATCACGTTATATCTTGTGTATTGTTCTTCTAGTTTATTTCTACTTTTATTACTTGTAATCTTAGATTTGAATAATATATTTGTACAACTAGTGTGATTAACCCCAACACTTTCATGATGAATGCATATCTCTTATAGGTTCTTACACGTTATAATGATGTTTGGAATTATACCTTTTACCAATCCCACGAAGGCTCCTGGGGGCATCTGCTTTCATTACTATCACATACTACACATGTTCTATCGTGACATCTCATTACAGTACTTTACCTTTCGCTGATTTATACACACTCATGACATGTTATTTATCTTTAGAACATGCTAATGGGTGCTTAATGTGTAGCATTTTCCTTGCAGGACTATATGTCACCATGGTTATCTTACGCTATTTTCCATTGTATGTTATTGTTTTCGGGATATGTCATATGCCTTGTATGCTCATTATCTACTTTTAGACGCTTCATACCTGATTTTCTTATGACATTGTGAGTGATGTCCCATATTTGAAACCCACTTTTTGTGGTCCACTTTGTTTGCACACTTGCCTGTTACATTGTCTTATATTGCATGTTTGTTACTTTTTCTACTAACACATGTTACTAGCCACTATGTTTGCACGTGCCTTAGTTTCTACCATGCACATCCCCTACACCCTGTAGGTATCCACTTCAACACAACATCCGATCTTCTCCTTTAGGACGCATTCTCCTTCCATCGTCGCATACACCCCAAACGGGGGACATACATTGGGTGAACAAATCACCCCTATAACAACACAAAGATACAGTTTACGTCTGAACAATACAAAATCAACACAGGAACATAGTCACAAAATGGCCCAGAATCTGACTTAGGTCCAACACATAGCACAAACACTAACGCCTAGACTCAGACACTAGTGTTTGGGTGCCCTTGTCCTCCCTTGGGCGCTAATGTCTTGGGGGAAAATATGGTCATCTTCTCAGATCAACACAGTTCACAAAATTCTTCAAAGAAATTCTACAGTTACAAACATAGACCTTCAATTACAGAATGCATTTTATCTCCTTCAATCGGTATAATCGGAACAATCGGGACAAAAGGAACAACAGGAACAAATGGGGATGCACAATCTGTAATGGTGCTTATTGGGAAGAGTCATGGAAGGAGAGTAAAACCAAACCTCTCTCCCCAACACTTGTTCTTTGGCTTGAAATCACCCAAAAATTATTCTTGGCGTGAGATCGCCTAAAAAACTCGCACTTGGTGTGAGATTGCCCAAAAAACTCGTTATCGATATGAGATCAACCAAAAAAATCACTCTTCAAAGCATTTTAGGACACCTTTCTATCCTTTACACTATTTTACATTAGGTGCACACTTTCCTTTACTACCACTTTTACAGACTTTTACATACTTATGCATACTTTACTCAGATTTCTCATATGCAGGACTTTGAATACTCTTTTGCTCTTCATTTACAGGTTTGTCCTTAATACACAACAAGAAGCCGTAGACACAAAATTATGCACTTTAGACATTATTTAGCCTGGTCTTATATTACTATTTAGAAGGTTTTGAAGTGAATAAAGTACTAATTAATCCCACCTTTTGGCCATCTATATTTTATATTTTATTTCGTCATTCCCGTATATTTTCCAACACTTATCCATCCATTTCGCAACTTCCCCATCATTCTAGCCCAAAATCAAGGCGCCCCAACCTGTATTGAGGTGCCCCGAGGCACCCTGGTCCCACTCTGGGCACCCCGATCTACACACATCCTTTTCCACTTCTTTTTAAGGCCTTTCTAGCTGTTTTTCATCCTTATCCTTTTCCCATTTGGCCTTATTGGGATTAATTATAAAACTAATCTTGAGATCCCTAGAAATATAAAGTTATAAGACCATAATAAGTGTCCTAGCGTCACATACTACTATCACTCCATCTAGAGTTGCATTCATTACATCACTTGCATCCACATAGTGTCATGCTTCAAGGTTGGGAGATCTACATCACACACAATGCATAGAGGGGATTCTATTTTATTCCATGTGCACATGTTATTTACATTTTCTATAGTTACTATTGTTTGATACTTCACAAAGTGCAATTGGCACGAGAGCACCTAGGGCACAACGTGCACACACTCACCAAAACTACATCCAGGTCCAAAATATAGGGCAACGCTAAGATATAAAACCACAAGTTTGGTGGTTGAGGTCAATCTGACCCATTCATATACATATTTTTTTCTAGGGTTTAATACTTCTTTGTGTATTGCAGATCATCGTACAACTCATCTGATGGATCCAATGTGAAAAACAGGCAGGGTTTTTAACCAACTTGCAACCATACAAAACTCAGATGTGGAGCTGTTATAAAGATCAAAGTGCCTAAACTGCAGACCATGGTGCCTCGGGGCACCCCAGTACCTTCCCAGGCACCCCAATCAGTTCAGATCCTCCAGATCTGGTCTTCACAAGACCACTGAGTGATTGTTCTAGGTTCTGGAACCTACTGTCAGACTTGCGACACTGTGCAACCATCTACAATAATCAGCTAAGTCATTCTTCTACCTCCTTTGGCATAGTTAGGTTTTTATTGAATTTAATATAATTATTTTAGAATCATTTCATGTTCTTTACTGCATTTATACAATTTTTTAGTTCTCTTAATTAAATTAACTAGGGTTACCATTTCTTAGTAAATAGTTCAATTTAAGTTAATCATTTTGGTGAACCCCACATTTCTTCATAGCACCTTCTAGGGTTTATCACCTCCCTTTCCCATGGCTCCTTCTCCCAAGGAATTTATTGAAGCCCACCTTAAGGCTATTAATGATCATCTTGTCGAACATCCACATGACTTAGATCTAGTTTTACATGTGGCTCGTGAAGAAGCTACCAACTTGGTTGAACTCAATGCTTTTGTCGCTCTACCCACTTCTATAGACACTCAGCCCCCTGCTTCTACACTTCCACCTATATCTAATGTTCTGGTTTCACTCCCCACTCCTACCAATCACTTCACGCCTCCTTTGGTCTCACATCAATGATAACCCTCCTCTGTTGGCAGTCAATATTTAACCTCTTTGTATCACGATCTCTAGGCCCAAATTTGCAAATTACAATGGGCCAATACATCTCCATCTTCAGATTCCACCTTGTTGTTGCACACTCCATTTGCACATAGCCTTTCTACTTATCCTCTACCTCCTAATTTCGTCACTCCTAAATTGCCCATTTTCAATGGCCACAGTGACCCACAAGAACATCTTTGAGCCTTTCATGTTGTTTGTCTTGATTTTGTTGGTGATCATCTTCTCTTAGATAAACCATTTCCTCATAGCCTCCATGACTACGCCATGCATTGGTTTTACGATTTACCTATTCATTTAATCACTTCCTTCACCTTTTTAGCTGACGCTTTTCTCATACACTTCTCCATCAACATCAGTTCTAAGATATCTTACGCCCAATTAGTGCAACTTAAGAAAGGAACCTATGAGCAGTTTGCTAATTATGTTTTAAGATATAAGAACAATCTGGCCAAGATGACTAATGTCCTAATCGATTTTGAACTGCAATATCTGTTTATACAAAGCCTTTTACTGCCTCTCTATGAAAGTGTTCTCTTTGAGACCTTTTCTTCTTTTGATCAACTATGTCATACTCTTAAACTCTATGAATCTAAGCTTCTCTCCATTGGAAAACTTAAGTATCAAGAACAACCTTCTTCCTCTACTGATTTTTAAAACAAGATGCCATTTAAACCCTCTACATCTAATCCCATCGACACTAAACTTACTATCAACACCATTACCCCTTCTAAGGAAGTTAAATCCCAACCGCCTAGGCATACATTTACCAACCTTCCTATGACACCACATCTTATATTAAAACAACTCCTCGAAAAAAACCTCATTACCCTTTTGCCACCACTCGAATTAGATCCATCACGACCCAAAGGACGCAATTACAATGAAAAATTTCATTGTGATTATCATCGTTGTGTAGGACACTCTACCAACTGATGTATGAAACTTCACATAATTATCCAAGATCTACTTGACAATGACCAGCTCGAATTTCCAGAATCTACTAGCCCTCCTCCCTTTAAGGATAAGGGTAAAATAAAAGTTTTAATAATGATTCCCATCAACACAAGAAAAAGATCATGGATTCTTCAGCTAATCATACATACCACACCACACCACCTCCTGATGTGGGCATGCTCGACTTTTTAGTCACTAACACAGACACGACCCCACGTGTTATATCTTTTTCTAACACCGATTGCCACGCCACGTTCACATCTGATTATTTATACATTCAAACATCTATTGGCTCAATTGTTATCAACCACACCAAGGTTGATCCATCTTCTCCTATTAATGCTTGTTCCTTGTGTTTCTTGCGATCTATTGGCTACCCTCCATCACAAACTGACTTTCCGTTCAAATGACTCTATGGTGTTGTTAAGTTACCTATCACAGTTGGTCATCTCACTCTCCTATTGCCTTGTCTTGTAAGTGAAACCGTCAAAGGATGCGACTTACTTCTTGTTCTCAATTGGATTCATCAATCCCAAGCTATTACTTAATTTTTTTTTACGAAAACCAAGTTATTTCCATTAATGGTGTTCCACCTTAACCTCCATTATTACCGCCTTGTCATTCTGATACTCATGTGTATCGCCCTCTTACTCACACAACTTATTTACTATCACCACATATGCGTCCTATTCCTAGTTTTTTGCCTCGATTGGCCCTTACACAACCACTCCATTCCATTAGTCCTACACATTAGCATAGGCCCATTCCTAGTACTATTACCGTATCCCGTCGTTGATCATTGACTCATT
Source organism: Taxus chinensis (assembly GCA_019776745.2). Taxonomy (NCBI): domain Eukaryota; kingdom Viridiplantae; phylum Streptophyta; class Pinopsida; order Cupressales; family Taxaceae; genus Taxus; species Taxus chinensis. The sequence goes on from CM034146.1 coordinate 113,088,053, forward strand.
TTATTCCACATGGCTTGTCCTTCTCCTTACACATAACACCTCCTTGGTCTCCATCGCCCACACACTTTACTATGCCATGACATCCATCTTATGTGCACCTATCACATGCATATCCGCATCATTCCCTCGCTCAGCATTTGTCTACCATATCACCATTACTCGAGCATTGCCCTATCCTTTCATCATACCAGGCACCGGTCAATGGACTGTCATCCTTATACCTCATTGGGTGATTTCTCTCTCGAGACCGCTTGGGGGGCATCGCCATTACCCAATCCCCCCTTCTTTATATTAACATAGTTACACCTCTCCTCTTTACATTCTTCTTCATATATACGTATATTTTGTACACATTTTAGCCCCTTGTTACCCGATGATGCACTCTTGTGCTTTGGTTCACACTGGATTGTTGAGGGATTACCATTACACTGAACCCCACACACTGCACTATATGTTCTACACCTTTATATTCTATTACATACATCCCGCCTCTTACATAATCCTTTTTATGCTTAGTCTACATCCTACATTATCTTATACAACCCTCATTTATTAGTCATTTATACATCATATATCTCATACACGCTACACTAGTTGTCATCTCATCTGTGTCTAGTTTTCCATCCCTTTCTTACATTATACACACACACACACACACACACACACACACACACACACTAGGTCACATTATACATGGACCTAGCTTTACATGTCATCACTACATATTCTGTCTACACCTACGTCCACATCTTACATAGCCTACACATCATACATATCCTAAATTGCATAGTTCTCACCGCTCATTTATCTATCATCTACATTCTACATACTACACTAGATTTCATTACATATGGGTCTAGTTTTATCATCGTTACATATTCTATTTCTATATACATTAAATATCCCATATACATTATAAATCCTACATTTACTTGCTTACACCACACATTTATATCACATATTCATCCCTTGATTGCTTAAACTACATTGTCTTCTACGCGCTACACTCACCACCCTATGACTCACTTTAGTTCCTCGGTCCATACTTGACTGCCGAGGGTTTACCAATCAAATGGACCTTACATTAACCATTGTGACATCCTTTCCATCCACCATTTCCCACGTTAGTGACATAAACCTTAGGTTAAATTATCACCCATTCTATCATCTTGTAGTGGTATACGCTTTAGGCTAAATCACCACCCCCATTTTATCATTTTGTAGTGGCATACACCTTAGGGTACATCACCACTCCCTTCTTATTTATCCCATAGTGACATACGCTTTAGGCTAAATTGTCACCCATCTTCATCCCTTCATCCTATATTGATATACTCTTAGGGATAAATCATCACTCATACATTCACCAAGTCGTGGTATACACTTAGGCTATAGGTCCCACACACATCTCATCCCCATCCACTCATTTTCTAGTGATATACACTTAGGGCTAAATCATCACTCATACATTCAACAAGTTGTGGTGTACACTTAGGTTATAGGGTCCATGAAAATCTTTCCATATGTTGCATCCTCATATACTCATCCTATAGTGATATATGCTCAGGACTAAATCATCTCTCTTCCAGTCAACAAGTCAGGTTATACACTTCAGCTATAGGGTCCACGCACATCTCTCCACATGTCGCATTTCCTCACCATCACATACACATAATCATCACAATGTGCTAGATATAACCAACACTACTCTACCATTTCCCGATGACGCACTCTCATTACTGTTCATTCTTGACTACTGAGGGGGAAAACAAAATGAACCTCACTGCATACACTTCCATCCACTTGGGGGGCATGTTGCTCCTATCATTCCATCTTGCATTCCATTCCATCCATCCACAACATACTGCATTGTCTTGGTGGCATTTACTTTTGCATTTACTAGTGTTTTGCATGCTCACTTTATTACACATGTTAGACTTGCTTTCTTATATGTCATTATCATACACACATGCGTGTTCACGGCCTTTGTTTAATGTGATCGCAGATACAATAACTCTACACATGGCATGGATGCTTGCCTTCTACCCTTCCTATACTAGTCGTTGGGGGCATCCACATTCATCTTATCCAGGTGTTATTGTTTCATTTTGTACTTAGCATCTTATACTACTTGTTTATACACACTTTGACATATTGGTTATCACTCTAACATGCTAATGGGTGTTCCATGTACAACACTTGTTTTGCAGGAGTACATGTTTTTTTGACTACTTGTTTGTTTTTACTTGTCTGCTTTGTTTGCCATTATATGTGGGCTTTTCCCTTTGCTTGTGTGCACACTTGTCTGTTATTTGTGGCCATGATGGCCTTAAGTGTCTTGCGACATCGTGAGTGATGTTCCATGTTTGAAACCTGCTTTATGTAGTCTATGCTTGTTTTATGACATGTTTACACTATTGTGCTTGGTAGTTTCTACATTGTCTATGTATTTTACACTTGTCTTCTTACATGCATGTGTTTTTGGACTAACACTTGTTTTGGCTATCCATCCCGTTTTGTGCGCGCCTTGGTATCTACTAAGCATTTTCCTTTCCCCGTGTAGGGCAGAGTTCTATAGGTTAGAGTGTGGTGTCCTCTTTTGGGGCCACATTCTCCTTTTAGCGATGTCACATGTGCCCCCAAAGAGGGGGGGCATCATTGAGGGTTTTTATACTAACATAATGTATTTACACTGGTTCACACACAATGAGTGAGTTCAGACTGGTCTACGAACTCCATACACAATGGCCTCAACAGGACATGGTGTCCTTTGACAATTCTGCGGAGCAGTTACAGGCTTAGGGGTTACAGTGGGTGTGCCTCTCTACACTTCTTCATCCAGTGGCATCAGATCACCAAAAAAACCAGGACAATACAGAGATCTCTTCACACATTTCAACAAAATCGGTTAAAGTTGGAGGACACAATGCATTTCCTCCCTATACTTCTTCAGCCAGGGTGGCGTGAGATCGCCCAAAAACTTGCAATAGTACAAGATATCCTTTTACACCCTTTTCTTGACATGGATCAGGTACACATGTTCCATTTACACTTTTTTTTCTAGCGTATTTTACATTTACATACTTTAGACATGCGTATTTTACACAACATTTTTACATACATACATATTTGACTACTTGATTGTTTTATCCTTGTAGGTTAGCTGTATGAGAAACAAGCAGTCAAATTGGGGGCAGCAAAAACAACAATGACAACGACAACACGCTGCTACAAGAATTTACCTTTAATAACCATGCAGGTACACTACACACAACGACAATTACACACGCATTTTGCCCTAGGTTCACTCTCATCACATTTTATGTGCATTTTTCATCTTTAGAATCCACGCTCCTCCACATTTTTCTTTTTGTCATTCCACGCTTGAGTCTAGTCCATCGACAAGTCTTCTTCTACATTCTACATGGATGTCAGGTACGCACATCTATCTATTTTATGTTACTGAGATTTTCGCTCGCCAATATGAAGTGGGGGAAAAATGTAGACACAAAATTATTCACTTTAGACATTATTTAGCCCGGTCTTATACTACTATTTAGAAGGTTTTCAAGTGAATAAAGTACTAATTAATCCCACCTTTTGGCCATCTTTATTTTATATTTTATTTCGTCATTCCCATATATTTTCTAGCACTTATTCGTCCATTTCGCAACTACCCCATCATTCTAGCCCGAAATCAGGGCACCCTAGCCTCTACTGAGGCGCCACGAGGTGCCCTGGTCCCACTCTAGGTGCCCCGATCTATGCACATCCTTTTTCGCTTCTTTTTGGGGCCTTTCTAGCCATTTTCATCTTTATCCTTTTCCCAGTCAACCTTGTCAGGATTAAGTACTAAATTAAGCTTGAAAGCCCTATAAATATAAAGTTAGAAGACCATAATAAGTGTCCTAGCGTCACATATTCCTATCACTCCATCTATAGTTACATCTATTGCATCACTTGCATCCACATAGTGTCATGCATCAAGGCTAGGAGATTTACATCATATACACTACATAGGGGGAGGTATTTTATTCTATTCCATGCACACATGTTATTTATATTTTCTATAGTTATTATTGCTCACTACTTCACAAAGTGTAAGTGACACGAGAGCACCTAGGGCATGACATGCACACACTTGCCATAACTACATCCAGGTCCTTAATGTAGTGTAACGCTCAGTGATAAGACCACGAGTTTGATTACTAAGGTCGGTCTGACTCATTCATATGCATATTTAATATTTCTAGGGTTTGATACTTCCTCTTGTATTGCAAGTCATTGTACAACTCATCTAGCGAATCCAATGTGACAGACATGCATGGTTTTGAACCAACTTGCGACCATACAGAGATTGAGGCACCTAAACTGTAGACTAGGGCACCCCAACACACCTCAGTACCTTCCCAAGTGCCCCAGTCAGTTCAAATCCTCTAGATCTGGTCTTTGCATGACCTCTGAATGACTGTTCTGGGTTTCAGAAAATGTTGTTAGACCTGCGACACTGTGCGACCACCTAGAATAATCAACTAAGTCATTCTTCTACTTTCGTTGGTATAGTTAGGGTTTTATTTCATTTAATATAATTATTTTAGAATAATTTCATGTTATTTATTGCATTTATACAACGTTTTAGTCCTCCTAATTAGATTAACTATGGTTACTGTTTCTTAGCAAATAGTTCAATTTAAGTTAATTAGAAGCATCCTACAATAATAGGTACAAGCAACACATACACTTCACCCCTAGGGTCACTTTCCTTTCCTATTCTTCACACTTCACTTTGTAATTATTCCACGCTTCACCTTTCCACTCGACACACTATTCACCGCATGCTCTACAGGATCATAAGGTACACATCTCTTATATACTTTATATTTTCGAGTATTCACTCAACAACATATAGTGGGAGAAAATGTAGACACTAAATCACACACTTGGGTACATTTCTAGGTCCTAAAAGCATGCTAGCATTTATATGATTCCTAAGCAAGAAAACTAGTGGTTGACAACTATATTTGGCCTCTTTTATTTGTATTTTGTGTTCTATCCGGTCTTACACACCCTATAACCTAGTCATAAAAAAATTTATTTATCTTTCACAGCTTCAAACACCAGTGCCCCAAAAAGATAACACTGCTCAGGTGCTCCTATCCCTTATGGGCTCCCCTGAACCTTTCTTATCTTACTCGTTCATTTTGGGTCTATTTTATATTTTGGGCATCTTTTTCATTTACGGGTTGGCCTTCTAGTTGTCAATTACGAAATTCAAACAAGGGAATCATATAAATACATATATATGTGATAAAAATAAAGGACCAAGCACTAAAAATTACTATCATCACCTAAGCTTGCATTCTAAAGACATTAAAGCACTTCAAAGGTATCCATCTAGCATCCATTCAAGGACAAGGGTTGCATACAATGCATAAGAAGGGGGAATATATTATATTCCATCCATACATGTTATACATTCCTACATTATAGATCTAGCATGTTATTTAGTGCAACTTACACAATGGCATCCTAGGGCATCATTGTTACACACACACACAAGAACTACATGGAGATTGAGATGTAGTGCAATGCTTGGGTGTAAGTTCACTCTCGGGGTGACCTTCGGGCTCTATATTTTCCTTTTTAGGTTTGATGTGGTTTTTGGGATTGTGCAGGTGAACTTATCTAATACAGGTTACATGTATCATCAGTGATCATAGTGTTAACATCAGGCGATCAAAAGAGAGCAATTGCGAAACCTTAGCGATGCAGTAGAAACCATATTCTGAGCTCCTGTATAATCATCAACGCCCAGATTCAGTCACCAGCGCCCAAGTGCCCATATCCTGCACTGGGTGCCCCTATTCAACATTGTTATCAAGTTCCAAATTTTACAGTGAGCATTTACAACGTCGTTTGTAGTATTTTTAGCACTCGCACCTACCTAGATCACTTTATGTGCACTCGAAAATCAGCTAAGTACTTTTATCCCTTCTCCTTTCTTAGGGTTTCATATTTTACATCTTATTTTTCTTGTGTCATTACTATATTTTAGCATGTTTACATCATTTGTTTCAATAGTTACTTTGCAATTAGATTTACATCAAATTAAATTAAATCATTTACCCCAAAATTTAGAATGAAAATTTTCTTCAAGAGACTAAGAAGATATTTTGAGGGCTTTAGGGAAAAATTGAATTCCTTAAGGAAGATGCATGAATCAGGAATGAATCACTAGGAATCCTAAAGCTTGAAAAAAAAGATAGGGATGAATTCAGAGAAGTGTGTAGACTCTTTTGTACCAAATGAGTTATCCCATTGTTTGGGCAATGATTGTCTCATAAAATTATAAATTTTGTGCTCGACAAGTAATTGTGTCATGCATAAAAGAAGAATATCAAAGCAACTAAGGCCAAAGAATATGATCATGAGATCCTTGTTAATGTATGCATGAATGATTTAAAAATAAATGATATATTAGTAGATACTGACATAGAAGTTAACATATTAACAACATAAACATGAAACAAAATGGGGGAACATTATGCTCCATCCCTCTGCACACTCTTTTTCATGGCTAACAAGATGCACATCATACCAATAGGTGTGTTGAAGAATACCATCATTAACATTTGGGATTCAAGTTTCATGACAACTTTGAATTGATTGGGTTAGCAAAAGTGGATAACTTTCCAACATTGCTTGGTTGGCTTTAGTGTCAGGTCAATAATGTAGCCTTGTGCTTTAAGAAGCATTAAATTAGTTTTGAGATTAACACTCAACACGTAATTATGCCTATGGATGTCAACTAAGGGGCCCCTTCATAGAAAACGTGGAAGAATTCAAAGATTTGTAACATCTTTATTAGATACAAGTGGAATGTTTCAGGCACGTTGACCTAGATAAAGAAGGATAATTACAATGGAATGATCCATAATCCATGTCTGATACCACAAATGTTAAATGTGACAATTGGGCACATGGATCCTATGAGTTGATTGGAAGAGATTGTAACAAGTTTCACTCACAATAATGGTAGTTAGTTAACATGATGTCAAAACCTAAAGGGAAGTATGTCAGAAGGCTAGATAGAGAAAATACTATAATTATGCCTCAATACTAAGGTGGTGAGGATGTTAACACTTATTTACGAGAAATGTAAAACTACATGCCAACTGGGTAAGCACACGTCAATTGTATGGTGTATATAGTAAGAGGAACAATAACACGATGGTGGGAAATTCATAACTATGTTCTAAAAACATGGGATCAAGTCCATGACACCACAAACACTATATTTGATGAAAATAATGTTACATGTAAGCTACCATGTTATAATGGAGTCAAAAATCTATAAGAACACCTATGGTAGTGCAAGGAGGTTTGGAAATAAGGTTCTCATTCAATCAAACTAGCGCTATAGACTTGTGTATTTTATCATACCTTATGTATTTAGGCATACGCTTGGTATGTAGACAATGATGTGTGCTTGAATACTTCTAATTGGAAAGTGTTGAAAGTTAATTTTGTAGACACTTTCTCATTAACTTAAGCCATGCCTAAATTAGATCAATCCCTCATTATATGAAGCACACCATTATGGGAGATGATGCGATGGGGAAGGAGCGCATGCTAAAACTATGCAAAAAGAAAGGGTTGGCAATGCCAAAAACCTTTGAGGAACACAATATGAATAGTGACTCAAACGTAGAAGAAAAATCTATGTAGCTAGAGAAAAAATGGAGATGTAAGGGAAAAATAAATATGGTTCAACAAGTTGATGAAGAAACTAGTGGTAACCACTTGAATATTGAAACCCCTTATGAGTCAAGAGAAGTAATAAATAAGAAGCATTCAGAGATAAAAACCCATCACGAGTCAATAAAATCCACCAAGGTGAACATGGGCATATATGAGGCCCCAAAACTAGTGATAATCAAAGACTATTGGATTAAAGTAGGGGTTGTTAAGGTAATTGATATTTTACATGTATACAAGGAATTATTTTTATGTTACTACCGAGTAATAAAAGGAGTGCATCCTTCATTGGGGAAGATGTATATCAAGTTTATTGAGGGCATAAAACCTCGCAAAATACCTTATAGGATGAACCCCAACTTTCACACCAAGGTAAAAAAGGAGATTGATAATATATTGGTCGGGGGAGTCATTATACCAATGGAAGAATCTGAATGGATGAGTTAATGGTGATTTGTATAAAAATAATGGCACATTAGAATTTACTTGGACTATCACCAATTAAATTCAGTATGTGTGATAGATCCTTTCCTAACACCATTTATAAAATAAATTATTGAAGGTGTGGCAGGTTAGGGAATATACACCTTTATTGATCAATTTTTAGGGTATCATCAAATTCAAATAACAGAGAAAGACCACACAAAATCCACATTCATGAAAAAATGGGGATCATTTGCATATATAGTAATTGTTAATACGTGTGACTTGCCTCGTTATCACTCAACATCTTATCCACCTCACGTAGTGAATGATATTGCTTAGTGAGATCATAGGTCTTAGGAGTTATATGACACATAGCAGATTCCGTCATTTAGTCCAATGTCATAGGAGTAACATTCCATTTTGGAATCGTAACTTTTCTTTCCCTCATGGAGGGAATGATTGTCTAGGCATGCGAGTTACACAACACTCTTATATGTACCCTCTTATTTTAATCTATGAGAATGAGTAAGCATGTTTATTCTATGCATGATTTTCCTTTTTGTTTGATTTCTTGTTGATTACATGGGGTTCCGTATTGATCCTTACAGAAAAATATCACATGGTATCAGAGTGATTGTTCAGTAAACATGCACTCATTTTATTTCGGTTGCTAATTACTTCCAGTTTCGTTATTTGTGCTTCTCGTGTAAGTTTTTTTTTATCATTTTTGGAATCTTGCTAACTAGTTTTAACAGTCTTATTTTTTGGAGTTTGTTTTGTTTTGGGTTTTGGACATGCGCAGGTTTAAGGGTTTCTCTGCCAGATTTAGCTAGCTACAAATAAATTTGGAGGAAAATCAGTTTAGAGGTGTTTATGGTGCTGGATTATTTAAAAAATTTAGTTAAATTTCATAAAATTTTGCTTGAAAAATTATCCCTTGTTCTTGGTCCTCTCTTGGTCTATCTTGCATTCCTTCTCCCTGCTACCCTTGTTAATCTGGTAGAGCTCACCAAGATAGAAAAAGCTCAGCTTGGCTGAGCTTTTTCTATCTCGGTGAGCTCTAATAGATCAACTCGGCGAGTTGAGTTACACTACGAGTCAGGGACTCTGTCAAGTTTTGCATTGCAGCGAGTTGGTCTTCACCTTGGTGAGTTGGGTTGTAAGCCTTTACCTGTAGGTTATTTTTTTAAGTTGGAGAGCTCCTTTTTTGTTTGCATTACCTTGGTGTACATTGGTTATTTTTCCCCAGCGTGTTACGTGGTGATTTGCGCTTATCCTTTGCTCCATCTATTGCTCATGTATTTGCTTGTGTTGTGCGCTTTGCTTACCCCTGTCCTACTCGTCTTGTCTTATTTGAGCTCCCAACCTGAGTGTTATGTGCTTTTATCATTTTGGCCCTTGATCAAACCTCCTCATTTCCCCAACATCCTAGTTTTCTCGCTATGTCATTGCGTTCCCTTGCCTTACACTTGGGTGTTACACCTACCTCTATTTTCTTACCTCGGTCGTTCGCATTGTAACGCTCCCTGTCGCGTTGGCTTATCCCGTCCTAGTCTTCTTTCCGATTTGACCTTTCCTTCGAGCCCAACACCCAACCCACGTGGCCAACTCACCCACTTTGACCAGTTCACCTCTCGCCTTCCCACCTAAAACTTGCCCCCCCCTCCAATTTTTAAAGCTTAGTTTAAATTTCTAACATATTTTAATTTATTTTTTTAATCTAGTATTTTAACATAAATAGTGGCGTTTTTAAAAAAATGGTAAGCTATTAATTTAAAGGGAAGTTAGTTTAAAGTTAGGTCTTAGTTTAAAATTAGGATCCAATTTCAATTAATTTAAAAGGTGGTTAATTAGATTTATTTAGAGTTTTAATTAATTTTAGGGCTTTATTTGATCAATTAACAGTTAATTAACCTGTTTTTAATTTTTTTAAATTCCTTTAATTTTTAACATTAGATTAATTGGGAAAATTAAAAGTACAAAAAACTAGCATTATTAGATCTTTTTTTCCCTCTAATATGTGTTGGAGTGTGTAGCACCCTTCTAAGCCCTTTTTCGCCTTTCGGAAGATTTTCTTGTGTCCTGGAGCTTGTTTCGGCTTGTTTCGAGCCCCTTGTTACATTGAATTTCCATTTTTATTACTTGGAGACTAGTGAGCGTGTCCGTAACAATCTTGCGGAAAGGGGGTTTCTGATACAACGTGAGACATTATTTCTCACACAGGACTTGTTTTCTCTTGCCTTCTCTTACTTTTAACTCGTTTTGTGCTTGTTTATGGTGTCAAACTATCATGATCGTTGAAACTTGATTGTGGTTTCCACACTTTCACGTTATTGTGTTTATTGTAAGGTGAGTGACCGACTATTTCACGATGCACATTCACACGTATTTACATCAACACACTAAACTATATTGTCGAAATCAGATGGTGATAATATTGTTCTGGGGTGGTTGTGTTTCCTTTTTCCTTCTAAATTCCTTCTTTCGCTCTCTTTGCGATGAATGCTCTTTCAATTAATTTTCTCACGTCATTCAAATTTTAATGGAGATTGAAAATGGTAATGAAATTAATGGGTAAATGGTTATTTCACATCACCATGGAAGCTAAGATTGAACTTGATGATGAGCCTGAAAAATGTAGTGTCCCGTTGAGAACACCGAAAAACGCACCAAAAGAAAACACTAAAGAATTAGGGTAATATTTTTTTTAAAAAAAAGGTGAACTAAAATAATACAATTGTCTTTCCTTAACCGTCTCCCCCATATTATGTTATTATATTAATTTAATCACGTTCAAAAATCAAAGAATTATTAGCCCAAGACAATTTAATTACTTATTTCTACTTGACTTACTAAGGTCACCGAAATATATACACACATCTTTTAAATTTATTAGTTTCCCCCCTTTTCAATTTCTTTTTGTTCTTTTTTTTATTGTTTTATTTTATATAATGATAATATTAATACATTCAAGGCCAAGTAATTCCAATAAAGTAAGGACCCTTTTTCCCACCTTATCCTTTGAATTTTAATTATAAATAGTTTCTTTCACTCCCGTGGAAAGAAAAACATACCTAATAATAATCCTGAACATTAAATCTCATAAGAATAAGGTCAAACTTATTCGCCTCCTTAAGCAAGTGGGAGAAAATTTAGGGTAATTTTAGGCCCTATATCCTTGCCAAATCTACTGTTGATTTAATTAAACCCTGAAAGCTTCCCAAGCATTTTCCTTCCTTTCTTTTACCCGTTTTCTTTTGTATTTTGCTTGTCTCTTTGTTTGTTTTGTTTTGTTTTTGTTTGAATGCAGGGTCGCAATAGGTGGCACCGGGAGGGTTTTGGAGTGGGAAACGAAGAAGGGAGGAAGGGGGAAGGGCGTTGTGCATGGGGGGGAAAAGCAGCGCAGGGAGGAGGAAGGGAGGACAGGGTTGGGGGTTTGGGCGCAGCAGCCGCAGCGTGGGGAGAGGGACAGAGGTGAGGGTGGCGCTGGGTGGTGTTGTGGGGACAACGGGGAGGGCACTGTGCATGGAGTAGGACAGAGGGGTCATGGGGGAGACAACGGCAGGTGGGAGGTGGCCGCGATGGGTGGGGTGTTGCGCGGCCAACACAAGCGGTGAATACAATAGGAGGGGGGGAGGGGTTCAGCCCTCCCCCGAACTTTGTTAAAACTGTTTTTTTTTTCATAGTTTTGTTTCTAATTTTTTTTGTTTTAATTTTTTTTTAAATAAAATAATATTATATATATATAATAAACACAATAAGTATATTTATTCTTAAGATGTATTTAATCAAATAAATTTCTTAACTACTCCTGGAAAAGAAACTAAACAAAAACCACTTTCATTCCATTTAATAATAATACCAAACAATTACAAGAGGAGTAATTTTTGCAAGAATGAGGCATAATGCAAGAAGAATCATATTTCCATACAATATGAAATCCTAAATCTTCCTATTTGACAACCTTCTCTTTTCAAAGGTGGAAACTAAATAATTATTTTAGATTTACACACAAATAAAAATATCCAACAATTAATATATTTTCTTTTCAATCTAGCTCCACTTAGTTTTCTAAATCCATGATAATTTACAAGAGATGTATATTTCAAAATGGTAATAGTTTCTTTCAATATTAAATAGCAAGCTTCATATAACCAAATAGATTTCATTTCCAATAAATGATCCCTTTTTTTTGTCAAAATAATATTCCAAAAACGAAGCATGTTAAAGAAATATAAATATATTCTACTAAGTGTATTTTAAAAGAGTATAATATTTTACAAGGATTCTTTTGCAAAAATTCCTCAATACATCATACTTCAAAATCATGCTAAAATACCTAAGAAGACAACCCAACAAACTCCCTCCCAAGTTGAAAGAAGGTTTGCAAATACAAATGAAATATAAATCTTACAAGTCATTTTTCTACTATAAAAACAAAGAGGAATTTCAACAAAAAGGAAGTATATTTTTTTTTCCCAAGCCATATCCCAAAAAGGGTTACAATGAGGTAATATCCACAAATAAAATGAGGATGACCAAGAGCTCCAACCAACATCCAACTTTGAGATCCAAATACACATGCCTTCAAGGAATCCAAACAAGGAGAAGAAGCTTGTTTTTCCACCCAACCATAGGCATCATTACATGCCTTTCCCAAGGTTGGGATGCATGCTAGCCTCCCCCAAGCCCATGGGAAAGAGGACTACCATCCACAACTTGCACAAGAGTGAGGGTAAACAAACAATAACACATACACATGATACAAGACAAACATAAAGCAAGACTCCAAATTTTACAAAGGTGAAAAGAGAAGAACCCAAGTTCTACCTCTAAAACAAAGTGGGGAAGAGAAGAAAGGAGTTCTCCAAAATTTGTAAACAAAAAAAGTTACATAGAAATAGAATCTCCATACTTTCCTTATTTCTCCTAATTCATTCAAGCCCTCCTTATTTCTCCACCCTTTCACCAAATCCTTCTTGGAAGGATTTTCAAACCCCAAAAGGGTTTCCTTACCAAGAATGGGGAAGGAGGTTCAAGGCAAATGAACCAACTTCCCACCTCAGCCATTTGAGGGGAGTCACTAAAATCCTACAAGGCTTGCCCATCAAGCCATGAGGATTGAGAGGGAAGAATCCCTCTCTCTTCCCCCACAAACTCCAAAAGTCCATCATGCCATATGATGAAGGGAGTAAAATCAAGAAAACAAACACATAAATTCTACATGCAACAACAAACATTTCTAAATAAACAACTAATATCTAGCATGATATATCACATACAATAGATGCTCAAGAAGCCTACCTCAAAGAAAAGCTCTCCAAAAAGATTTCCAACTTCAATCTTTTCCACTTCTTGACTCAAGCAAACTCTAGCTCCAAATCCACAAACATCCAAACAAAAGCTCCCAAAAAAAAGTTCTCTTCTTTTCCCACGAAGGAGAATTTGAATAGGAGCAAGCAAAAATCCTCACAAATGAGGGGGTGACATGTGTTACCCCTCTCTTCCTCCAAGGTCAAAGATGCCAAAGACAAAAGAGGGAAAGGATAAAATGACTTTTAGCCCTCTTCTCCCAAATTACCCAAATTGATAACAAAACAAAACTAGTGCAACTTTTAACAAAGCACACTTATCCAAACCCCTTACATGGATGTGACCAAAGGGGAGGCAAAAAGGGAGGGAAACTCTCTCTATGCCTTGGAAATAATCTCCCTACCTATTAGGTAGGGTCCAAGGGCCCATTTTTATGACAAGGGAACCCCCAAACAAAAAGGATGTCCCTAAAAATGCCTAAAATAACCCAATTTCGGGTTTGACATTTTTGGCACAAGGGTAGAGGGTGTGGGGACCACCCAAGGGTTCACATGTGACCCTAAACCCTTTTGATTAAGTGCATCATTAAACTAATTCAAAACTTAATGCAAGTGGGGTCATTAATTCCCCAAAACAAGCTTACAACACAAACTAAACACCCTAAGCAAAATTAATAATTACAAGATATATTACATTACAAATGAGGGTCACCCATGGTGCCCAAAACAATAATTTTAACGCTAAGGCCTCAAGCAATAAACATGGCTAAGACTTATCCTGTGGGTTGTTTGTGCAAAGTTGCGTAGCTAGCCTGAGTCTCACATTCTCCTGTGACCTGTCACCTACACACTCATTGCACACATTAAACACACTTGTTCGATAAAATATAAATCAAATACTAAATAAGATATCAATGAATTCTAGACTAATATTTCATCTTTCTGGAATCGAAAGTGCGACAATGTGCAAAACTATAAATAATTCACCATAAGTTAGTCATAATGATAAAATGACATGTATCCATAGAATCCCAACATGCAACAAACTGAGTATCCATTTATATAACTACGTTCCAAAACAACATCATATCAATTAGTATCCATGACATCATAAGATAATGCAAACAACATAGTAATCAAGCTAAATCGACACTATACGCCTAAATGTCCATACATGCCTAATCAGCTCAAATCTCCTAATGTAATGTTCAAAACATATCAAATCTTTGTCAAAACATGTCTATGAGAAATGAGCAACAAGTAATTGAGCTATAAAAGTGTGGGCACTACAAAAAACCTATGTGGTTGAACCGATGTGACGAAGCCTTAGGTATTCTTTGTATGTTTATTTCTCCTGACTTGCTCTTCCATATTGAGTCATCTGAAGCACCTGATGAAGCGTGGAAAACGTTAAACACTATGTTCAGACAACAAGATGACACAGGAGTGCATGAGTTGGAAAACAAACTACTAGGATTAAATCCTAGTGACTTTGAAAACCTACAAGCCTTATTCTCAAAGTTTATCCACATTAGATTGCTTTTAAAGGAATGTAAAATGGAGAAGAAAGATTCCCAAGTCATCTTGTCGATTCTTTCTAAGTTAGGTCCCAAATAATCTGTCTTCGTTTTGACTTTCCACGCCACAAAATCTGCTTTGGGAAGTACTTGGAAAATGCCCTCATTTGAAAAAAATTCGTCCCAACTCATTAGAGAACATGAAAAACTCATTCAAATGGGGACTCTAAAATCCAAGTCACATGCCCTTGTAGTATGTAATGATAAGGGAAAGAAAACTGAAAAGAAGAAAGAGAAAAATGATCAACCAAAGAAGGAAACCGAGACCAACCACGCTCAAACGAAACCTAACATGAATGCTTCGAATTATGAGCCCAAAGCGAAGAAGGAAAAATGTAAGTGTTCCTATTGCAAGAAGATTGACCATGAAGAGAATCATTATATGAGAAAACAAATCGATCACTTAACTCATTTACTTGAGAAGAATAAAAAACTTTTCCTAAGTCTATAAATTTTTTTTTTTGAAGGCTAAGTCTTCCAAAGCAAAGGAGTCTAAATATCAGAAGAAGAAAGGAAAGGCTCTTGTAGCTAGGGAAACTCATTCATCGAAATAAATTATTGATTTCAATGCCTCGCACCACATGGCCTCTTTACATGTTGAGTTCTCCAACATCAAGCCATGTGGCATGTCCTAAATCACATTGGGTGATGACACTAGGGTCTCGATTTCCGGTAGTGGATCGGTAGAGATGGATGATGGAATGTTTAACCAAGTGTTGAGTGTTCCCAATATATCTACCAATATCCCATCGATTTACCAAATCACTCACCTTGGTGAAGGAATGCAAGTGGAATTTGGTCCTAACTCGGTGATTATACGCGAGCTTCACTCTAACTCCACAGTGGTTTAGAGAAAAGAAAATCACCGTTTATGGTTGTATATATTTTCCAACTTTACTACTAATTAAATGCCCACTACTTTTATTACTCATGCAGATGAGGTTAACAAGCTATGGCATGACTGTTTTGGCCATCTTAACTATCGTTACCTTGAAAAATTGAGCCAAAATTAAATGGTCAACGGGTTACCCCACTTCAAAATTTCTAAGGGTCTTTGTGAGGGTTGTACCCTTAGGAAGCACCCTGAAGAAATTTTTGGCAAAGGAAAATCCTGGAGAGTTGCCCATCTTTTGGATCTTGTTCATAGTAACATTTTTAGTCCTTTCCCATCTCCTTTGTTTACTAGAGCTCTATATTGTCGGAGGAATGACGAAGATCTGGAGGGAATACGTGAGCATCGACACGTTGCACTCAACCGTGGAAGTGGCGTAGCTTCAAGATTGAAGCAAGAACTCACTCGAAAAGCAATGTGCATGCATTGAGGAAAAAAGGCTCAAAAGAGGCCCATGCTCCGTGTTTATAGATCAGGAAAGGTGTGTACATATAGGGGAGTAAATGTGTAACTCCCATGTAAGAAAAGATTCCTCCATAATGGAGAAGAGGAGTTACTTTCCCAAATGGGAATGTAACTCCTATGACACACTTACACATATGACAGATTCTGTAAGAGAATCTGTCATAACTAAGATGACACCTAGATCCATGTCCACCTAAGTGAGATGACTCACATGGTGAGGTGGAATAACACTAAATAAGTGAATAAGTATACCACCTACACCAACATATATGCACTTAGCTTCATTGATGACTTTTTGTGTTACACTTAAGTGTATTTTCTTAAGCATAAGTTTGAAGTGATCGACCACTTTTGAGACTCTAAGGATCTTGATGAGAAATAAGCTAAAAGATCTATTAAGGTTCTTTAGACCAAAAATGGAGGCGAGTACGTGAGAAATATGTTTAAAGATTTATGTACCTCTGAAGGGATTTCTTTGTAGTGTACAATTTCTTACAATCCTTCAAAAAATGGAGTTGCGGAAGGAAATAACCAAATGATTAAAGAGATGACCACTTGTATAGTTCACTTGAAATCCCTTCCTCTGTAGTATTGGGCCGAAGCAGTGAATTTGTCTTGCTATATTCAAAACCATGCTCCACACAAGGCCATAAGAGGGATGATACCCCTTGAAGCCTAATTTTGATGCAAAGATGATGTCAAGCACTTTCAAGTCTTTAGACCCAATACTATGGCCCAGATTCCCAAAAAGAAACGTAAGGCCTTGGAACCAAAATCTAGACATGGTATTTTTGTAGGGTATCCTGGTAGCATGAAGGGGTATAGATTGTTGAACCCTACTACTCATCAACTTTATATTGAGAGTAGTGTGAAATTCGATGAGTTGTCTTAAAATTCTTCTTCTCCACCCTTTGGAGTCCTTTTGCTCTCTAATTTTTACTATGAATCTTCAGATGATGAGGTTGTTGAGCGTGTTCCTCCTCTACTTGATCTTCCCGATCCTCCTACTCCTCTCAACCCTCGTGCTTTGGAGTCTTCCGATTTTAACAGTAGTGATGATGAGGACTTTCTCCCTTATAACTCGAGTGAATAATCTACAAATTAGGATCATGAATCACCTCCTAGCCCTCATTGGGATATGAAGACTTTGTAGAGTATTGGAGAGTGGATTGGGGACCCTTTGGATGAGATACGAACTCATTTAGAGTTCACTTGACCCCACTCCTTCTTCACCTCTACTTCCAACCCTCAGTCTTTCCGAGAGGCTTCTGGAATTCCTGAGTGGGAATCTACCATGGATGATGAGTATTCCTCACTTATGAAGAATGATACTCGAGGTTTCACCCCTCTTTCAAAAGGAAGAAAAATTGTTTGGTGTACTGAACAAAGTATGGTACCGATGGAGAAGTTGAGAATTATAAAGTGTGACTTGTAGTTAAGGGTTTCTCCCAGATGGTTGTGGCTGATTATTCAAAAACCTCTGCTCTGATTGCAAAGATGAATTCCATACGACTGACCCTCGCCATTGTTGTCACGAACAAATGGGAAGTCCATTAGATGGATGTTAAGAGTGTCTTCCTTCATGAGGACCTAGAGGAAGAGATCTACATGGAACAACCTTCAGGTTATGTCCATGACCCCTCCCTTGTTTGCAAGTTAAAGAAGTCTCTCTATGACCTTAAACAAGCCCATCATGCTTGGTATACCAAGATGGACTCCTTTTTACTGATTAACAAAAATAAAGATCTTGTTGGTCCAAAAGGGGACACTAGGGTATTAATATTAATCTAATTAAGAGGACTCAAACGCTATAATAAAATACTAAAAAATTAAAGTGCAAATTTAATTAATTACTCTAAGTGAAATAAAACCCTAAATGTGAAAGGGAAGGAAGAAAAATATCTCAGTTGATTGGCACTAATTATCATAGGTTGTCGCAGATCTGGAAATGAATTCAGGAAGTGCAGACGAACACTCAGAGATCCTGTGAAGGACAAATTTCGAGGATCTGAGATGAGTATGGCACTTGGGAGTGTATTGGGGCTCCCTAGGGCACCCAGGTCTACAATCTAAGTGCTTTGAGCACTATAAATGTTCAAAAACTATCCTGGTGTGGTCACAAGTTGTCTTCGAGTGCTTCCTGTCTGTTATGTTGGATCTTCTAGATGAGCTGGGAAATGACCTATAATGAAAAAGGAAGTAACAAACCCTACAAAAATAAAAGATGCAAATGAATGGGTTAGACTGACCTCAGCCACCAAACTTGTGGTCTTATTAATGAGCGTTGCACTACGTTTCAGACTCAGATGTAGATTTGGTGAGTGTGTGCATGTCGTGCTCTAGGTGCTCTCGTGCCAGTCACACTTTGTGAAGTAACAAGCAATAATAACTATAGAAAATGGAAATAGAACATGTGTATGGAATAGAATAGAATCCCCCCTATGCAGTATGTGTGATGCAGATCTCCTAGCCTTGATGCATGACACTATGTGGATGCAAGTGATGCAATGGATGCAACTCTAGATGGAGTGCTAGTAGTGTTATGACCTAAGACCCTTATTATGATCTTATAGCTTTATATTTATAGGGCTCTCAAACTTTATTTCATAATTAACCTCGACAAGGCCGATTGGGAAAAATATTAAGACAGCAAATGGCTAGAAAGGCCCCAAAAAGAAGCGAGAAAGGATGTGTATAGACCAAGGTGCCCTAGTACAGGCTGGGGTGCCCTTATTTTGGGCATAAAATAATGGGGCAGTTGCAAAATGGGTAGACAAGTGTAATAGAATATGCAGGAATGATGAAATAAAATATAAAATAAAGGTGGCCAAAAGGTGGGATTAATTAATACTTTATCCACTTGAGAACCTTCTAAATAGTAGTATAAGACCGGGCTGAATTATGTGTAAAGTGCATAATTTGGTGTCTACATTTACTTGCATCATGGTTCACTCAATGTCACTATGGCCCTAATGTTTACATTTTATGGTAGGATTACTCCATGCTCATCCTTGTTTAATATGTTAATGAATTATTGATCACGGGAAACTCTTCGTTTATGTGAAGAGTGCCTTGGCCAATAAATTCTCCATGTCTGACTTGGGATTGTTTCATTACTTTCTTGGGATTTAGATTTCACAATTTGACTCAAGAATTGTAATTTCACAGCCTAATTACTCCCTTGATTTTCTAGCTCAGTTTCACATGTCTGATTGTAAGAATTTTCCTACTCCTTTCCTTTTCAGGGTTAAGTTGGTTTCTTATTTCTCTACTCTTATGGTTGATGGTACCCTTTATCGACAGTGGGTGGGGAGCTTGATTTACCTGATTCACACTCAGCTAGATCTTTCATATGTTGTTGGGATCATGTCCATATTTATGCAAGAGCCTCGCGAGTTGTATTGGAAGGAGTAAAGTGAATCCTTCACTATGTTCATGTCATCCAAACTAATGACATTCACTACCAAGGAGGGACAAATATTGACTTGGTTGGATTTATAGAATCTGATTAGGCCAGTGATCTAGATCATCGGAAATCTACCTCAGGCTACAATTTCTCTCTTGGTTTGTGTCTTGTCGGTTGGTCTAGCCAAAAGTAAAATACAATTGCCATATCATCTACATAGGTAGAGTACACAGGAGCAGTTAACGCTGCCACAAAAGTTGTTTGGTTACAGGGAATCGTAACAGAGTTAAGTATTCACTTTTAACAGCCTACTATCATCTATTGTGACAACATGAGCACCATTTCTATTTGTCAAAATTTAGTTCGAACCAATGGACGAAGCACATTGAGACCCACGTGCATTTCAATTGGGAGTTGGTATATGAAGACATCATCGATTTGCAGTGTTGTTAGACTTATGATTAGGTTGTAAACATTTTCACCAAACCCTTCACTGAGGCGAAGTTTCTTCACTTGCAGTCTCTTTTTTGGGTGAGGTCTTCTGCAGCTATCAATCTTCTTTGAGCTTTCTAGTCCTCTTCTCCTCTTCTTCCTTTCCAGGAATATATTTTTTGTACATGGGTACCTTAACAAGCCTTTAGTTTCTGGGCTCCATTGACACATCTTTCTTAGTTGTCTAGAGGAGTTCTCTTTCTATTCTTACTTGACATGGCCTCTACCTCAACATCAATGAAGGGGGGTGTTGGTGTGTATCATTTGCCTCATCATCACTCGAAGTATTTTCCACCTCACATGGGGATTCATCTCGCTTAGCGAGATCATAGGTCTTAGAAGTTATATGACACGTGACAGATTCCATCATAGAACATGTCATTGTCATATGCATTAGTGATGTCATAGGAGTTACATTCCATTTTGGAATTGTAACTCCTCTTTCCTTTATAGAGGGAATTATTGTCTAGGCACGAGAGTTACACAACACTTCCATATGTACCCTCTTATTTTGATCTATGAGAAATAGTAAACTTGTTTATTCGATGCATGATTTTCCTTGTTGTTTGATTACTTGGAGCATTCACGTCACTGTTAGAGTGCAACCTCTTCGATGTACATGGGGTTCCATATTGATCCTTTTAGAATAATCTCACATTAATGTCCTTTAGGCTTAAAAAAGTGCCAACCATTTTCTTGCACATTATTTTAGTTTCCTTTGAGTACTTCATCATCAAGTTCTAATAAGTCTAATTGGATGATTGAAAATTTTATGGTTTTATCAGAGATCGGTGTGATAATTTGGACCTCATGTTTGAGCACTACAGATAGTTAAAATTTTCATCAAACTTGAAAAAGTGTGTCTTCGTGACGTCTTTTAGAACTTTATCAGTGCATATCATTTGCAAAGATGGTTTGTTTGTGGACCCGAAAATGATAGTAGTGATCATGCAGTTGGAGGTTCCCTTGACACAAAGAGAGGTACGTGCATTTCTTGTCCACTGTGAATATTATATGAATTTCATCAAGGGATATGCAAAAATTACTACACCACTTAAAAAATGCTAAAGAAACAAGGAGAGTTAGAGTGGGAAGAAGAAGATCAAATATGTTCGATGAACTAAAAGAGAAAATTTTGAGTGCACCCATCTTGCAATTTACATATTAGACAACTCATTTTTATGTGCATGTAGACATGTTTGAAATGAAAATTGGGTTGATTATCACACACACAAGACAAGACAACATGGACCATCTAATCTTCTTTATAAGTAAAATGTTGGCGTGTGCAAAGCAAAAGTATAGAACCATTGAGAAAGAAGGGATTTTTATTGTCTATGCACTCTAAAAATTTCACTAGTATTTATGATGCAGGAACATCCAAGGTTTAGGGCAATCCTGCATGGATTGTGGCTAATTATGGGTGTGTGCAAAAGTTGGGAAGTGCATGAGAAGGAAGAGGAAGCATAAAAACAATGGGAAGTTTGCACATAAGTGTGTGATACTTTGTGGAATAGAGATTAAAAAAATCCCAATGCATGTGGAAGTGCATAATAGGCTTGTGAAAAGATTAGTTAGAGTAGATTAGGCATGAAGAATAATGCGCAATGATGTATGTAGGATTTTTTGAGTGAAATTGAGGAGTTTTGATCTTCTTAATAGACTAGAGGTACATGAATATTACAAAAATATTTGTACACAATACAAAAGAGTGCACAAAGGACATAAGGAGATCGAAGGATGAATTGCACAATAACATGGATTGTGAGGGGTGCATGGATCTTGAGAAGAAGGCTCCAAATCCTAAAAGGTAGTGCATAAAACAATGCAAAGATGAAGGTAAAAGCATAAAGTACGTAAAAATAACACAATGACAAAGGAGAAAGAAAGTAAAGAATGTGTAGTAGAATTGGTGGGTGGCAAAAAGTGATAAGGATGTGATAACTATCTGATCAAGGTGGTTCATAGGGATTGAATAGTCAAAGGATCCCAATGACTAGGTTAACATGGCACAATAAGGATGATCAAATGATAGAAATGAGGTTTAGATTATTTATGATCCTGAATTCAACATTGCACTTGAGAAGGAAGATTTAGAAGCATTTATAAGGAGTCAGTAAGGAGAGATAAGCAAGAAAACATGACTGTATAATAGGGTACAAGTTCACCATTTTGAGGCTAACTGGTAGAAGAGAAGAAATCACTTAAGGAGTGAGAAATGACCGAGTGAGATAGAGCCAAATTGTAGAATGTCAATGTAAGGCACAATGAAAGGTAGTTTAGGTTAGGTACTTGAAGTAAACACCAAGAATGTGTAAGAGCTCCATTAGAGAGAGTGTGTAAAATCTCCATAAAGAGCAACTTCATGTCAATTTTGTAAAATCGTTGACATGAATATACGTATGTTACATGATTTATATCCCATTGTGTGACTCTATAACATAGGTGAAATAAAGACCCAAGCATTCCCTAGAGTAATTTATCGGCAACCCCTTTTATATTATACACCCATCATATGATATTGAATCATTTGCTAAAAATGTGGTCTTGCTTAGGCACAATTTCATGTGGTTGATACTATTTTAACAATTTCAATTCTTGGTTGTCGCTAAGCTAGGAAAAATAATGTAGGTCCATACCAATTCTCACACATCACCACAGGAGAGGAAGATCATACCATTGAAATAGGATGCAAGAAACATAACTCCCACATGTTTAAAATGTTCTAGGTGAGCTTAATGCTATTACATCGTTTCTCCAATATGGGCTCATGTTCAAGAATTGGAGTGTGTAGCAAAATAAACAGCTAACACTGAAAGTGACGCCTTATCAAATAATTAGTGGGGAACTACATAAGATGGGTATAGATAAGGTACTGTAATAGTTTGTCATGGAGCATGAGTAGCAAATTATTCTTTGTGAGGCACATGAAGTAGTTGTAGGTGGACATTACATTGGATACACAACAATAAGAAAGATCTTGATAGTAGATCTTTGGTGGAAGAACTTATTCCATGATGCAAAGGAGTATAAGTGGGCATGTGACCATTGTCAGTGCATTAGAAAACCAAAAAAGTGGAATGTAATTCCCTTACGCCATGTCATTTACTTAGAGCCATTTTAAAAATGGTTAGTTGACTTTGTTGGGACCATTAATCTTGTTGTGTAAAGAACAAGCACATGATATATTATCACTTTAATTGGTTACATGATCTGATGAGCTACAGTCATGCACACCAAAGATTACACTACAACAACTATGATAAGATTCACGTGGGGAAACATTACAAGGTTGTATGGATGTCCTCTGAGCCTCGTTATTGATAGGGGAACTCACTTCCTCGATGAATTGATGTACATTCTATTTGTCTAAGTTTATGATCACTCGCTATAAAACAACACCATGTCACCCACATAGTAATGGAATAGTGGAGCCATTTAACAAGATTCTAACAAATACACTAATGAATATCTGTGAGGTTGGACGAAAATATTGGGATGAAATTTTTTCAAAACTTCTATGATTATATAGTACGTACAAGAGATTGAACAAGGCCACCCCATTTGAACTAGTTTTTGGCATAGAAACAATTTTTCCAGTCGAGTTCATGGAACCCTCCCTATGAATTGTGTGCATCAACAATGTAGATGATGAAGCCTCTATATTAGAGTGGCTCATCAAACTTCTTCAATTTGATGAACAAAAAATGTGCACATGATGGATCCAAGGAGTGGAAAAAGCATGTCAAAAATATTGGTTTCTAAGCGTGCGAATGTGTTGTTTTATGATTCAAAATTTGTTCACCACCTGGGAAAGTTAAAGACGCATTAGTTGGGACCGTATGAAGTTCATGAGATCTTTCCCATAAGGGCATGAAAGTTGAGAAATTTAAGTGAAGAAATATTGGCATGTCACTTCAATGGGAGTAGGCTAAAATCTTATTACCAATGAAGGTCATGTTTGTAAATGAATAAGACATATGACATTAGGTTAGAAATTATTTGTTTCTTAGATAGTTTTATTTTATGTATGTGTGCTAATAAGTGCACATTTTTTTCACACATTTTATAAGCATTATTTTTAGTTATGAAATCGCTCTCATATATTGCAATGTTGAATAACATTTTCTCTATATAGCTCTTTCCATACAATCACTTATATGAATGAATGTGCATAGGAGCACACATAAAATTTATTTTGGGAGGAAAGAAGAGTATGAATGCTAAAGTTTTACAATATGAAAGATTCACAATATTGATTCATATGTGTGGGTTTTAAAAATCCTAAGGTGGAGTTTCAATTTAGTGTGGAGTGTACTAGAACATGATAGGGAGTGTGCTCTAAAACATGGCAGGTGATTAGAACTTTAAAATTTTAGCTGAAGAGAAAGTGGTGTGCACTTTGTGTAGGAAAGATGATAAGACAAAACACATAAAGAATAGTTAGATGTTTATATATTGAAATTTGAAAAGTTAAAAAGGAGTGATAGAAAAGTGGGGCGTGTAAGAAGATGGGAGTGGAGAGGATAAGGTGTTTTTGGGAAAGCTATGGAGCAAGAAAGTGTGCATAAGGACAAGAATGTACACAAGGAATGTGAGATGGCATGAGAACCTAAGTTACCTAATGGGTTAAAAGTAACATGGATCCAAAAAACTTGTGGTGTACATATGCATAGTGAAGGGATTTTCAAGTTAGGTCAGATTCAAATTTTAAAAAAGATATGAGAATGAAAATTGGGGGAACAGTTGGAAACCATTTTGCATTCAATGCGGTTGGTGAAGTAGTGAGAGTTCATGCATGTGAAGGGAGTAATTGTGATCTCATATATCATTTCTAAGGGGTATCAATAGGGAGGAAGAACCCATTTCATAATTACATTGCATTCCTTATGTGAAATTAGAGATTGAAGAGAAAAATGAAAAATGTGCTTAAAAATGATACTGAACATAAAAAGAAACCTTTCTTCCACCATTTTTGAAGAGTTCAAGCTCAATACCACACATGTAATAGTGAAAAAAAGGAAAGAAGATGCAGGTTGTAGGTTTGTGTGGCTTCAGTTTCAAACCTTAATCACCATTAATGTGGGGGTCGAGTTACTTTAGCAAAAATGAAGAGCTTTGTGGAACTAAACCACCCCAAGGTAAATAACCAAATAAGAGGAGGCACATGAGAAAAGTTTTGTGTAATAGTCAAGTTCTTCTAGTGAGTCTAGTTCAAGTAGTTTGGGTGACTCGATGTTGGAAGAAGAGATAGCAAAAATTATAACCAAAGAGTTTGAGGTAGAGAAAGCCAAATTTGAAGATAGTACCTTTACATAAATAAAGAAGAAGCACAAATATGCAATGGAATTCAATAGAAAAGTGAAGAACAGGGGGAAAAAATCCTACCAATATCCACCCACATACCTTGAATTGAAATACACATACTTTTTCATACGTAAAGAAAATTACAAAAATATGGTGCACATATGCACAATTACAATTTTAATCATTGCGCATTGGGGCTTGAGGCCACCTTGCCACAAGATTGTATGCGACAAATAAATAAGAAGACAACCAAGGGAGGCATAATCTTTCATGATATTATAACACAAGTGCTTGAGAAAGTTAAGGGCTTGCAGTTATATAAGTTGGCTTATTTTAGAAAGTCAACTAAATTGGTAGAATTTTTGTTGTGGCGCATACACGATGAGTATTTTTATTTTTTGGGTAAAAAATGAAAATAATTTTCATGAGTATAAAAAATGCAATTAAGTTATTCTTTAGAGGGGATGACCTCGTCTTAGATATGTGAAATGAAAAATAGGTTTAAAAAACATGCAACGTTTTAAAATACAAGACGAGAGGGTACACATTCCCCGTAACAAACATTATAGATGCAATGCACCTTATTACCTCAAAACTATATGGTATAAAGAGATGTGTTTAGATCAACAAAAATTTATTGCATATCATGGACAAAATTTCTAAAGTCACATGTTATAATACTGCACAATATGTTCTCGAGAGCATCGAGTGGTATGCAAAAGTTGTTCATGTTGTAGGAGGTAATTTTATACGAGATGTAATTTTGATTATGTTGGTCTTTAATGAGATTGGTGTGCCTAAAGGGGATGGGAAACCAACATGGAAATATCCTATGACAAACAAGTCACCAATAGAGTGCTATAAGGAGTATCTTAGCCCTACCACCCTCAATAAGGCATATAAAACTATGTTGGATAACTGGCTAATGCATTTGAGAAACACCTTTGAGGATGAGTGGGGTGTGCCTCGACAACAACCGGACTTGTTAAAGGGAGAAGCAAAATTTGTTTTAATGCAACACTACTCTCTCACACACTTCACTCTACAAAATAATGAATTGTCTCCATGGGCCAAGCTGCCCTTTGCCTTCACAACTGAGTATTTTGTGTGATGTGTTAATCAAATCAAAGATGTAAATAAATTGCAATTAGATGCAATGCATGTAGTTGTCAACACACATCTTCTCTGCACTGAGTGTGTGTATCTAAATAAGAGCACATAGGTGGAGACACATAAAACTAATCTCTACCAAATTAACCCTCAAAAGACAATAGTAATTAATAACTAGGTAGTCTGGTTGTTCTACTATCTCAATCCATAGAAAATGGCATAATGAAAATTACTCAAGGAAGAGGAGGTGGATGAGGAAATGTGTGCATTGAAAAGAAAGAAGAAAAAGATTCCCAAGAATTTAAAGAGGACAAAATTACTCAAGATTCTTACTATAGTACCTAAACACGCCATGGGAGGTGAATATGAAGAAGAGGAAGAAGATATAGATAATGTCCCTCTTATACTAAAGAAGATGAGAATCCACGATGGCTAAGTAATTTACTATAATTGAGCTAGAAGCAAACAAATATAAGGGAGATAAAAAGGTATACCACCTATAGGGTTTAAAGGATACAGTCATGTCAAAGAAAATGGTAACAAAAACTGACAGTGATGCCAGTAAAAATATACATGCACCTCCAAAGAGGGAGAGAAGGGAGAAAGTTATGCACACAAGTTTGTAACACCCCTAAGGGTACCTTCCCTGCTAAAATCATCCACGCATATGGAGGTCGAGCAAGAAAATTGTCAAAACCCCAAAGACTTAGCATATGACCGAGTTCTCCTTAGAAGACACCACCAAAGATAATAAATGTTGAAGGAGAGGGCGAAGAGAAATTTATTGGAGAGGAGGGAAAAATAAATTTAGGGAGGTAGAGGAGAAGAAAAACGAGGAATAGGAGGAATATAACCAATAATACACACACATACACACACACACACACACCAATGTTGATGAAGAAGATCACGAATACTACATGGTTAAAGGAGAAGGAATGCAAAAGGACCAAGAAGAAGAAGAAGTGGATGATGATGAAGAGATGATGCTTGATGAGAAAGTTCCCCTAAAGACTTTGATGTCCCACTTTAAAAAGGGGAAGACAAAAAGAATAAATCCTCTTTTGGATTTACTCGGAGGATATTATTACCACATCTAAGATAAATAAGTCACTATTGTTCACATTAGATGCATGTACTGACAAGTCACAATTTGAGGTCTTGATGTTAAGTTTACACAAGACTCCTGATAAAGTTGATGAAGGATTAGAAGTGGCCTTTGTAGAAACTTTTCAGACGTAAAATACATAGGCCGATAATGCGCTACTAAAACTTGTTAGAGA
The DNA here is from genome assembly GCA_019776745.2 of Taxus chinensis. Lineage (NCBI taxonomy): Eukaryota > Viridiplantae > Streptophyta > Pinopsida > Cupressales > Taxaceae > Taxus > Taxus chinensis. Next base: position 113,116,081 of record CM034146.1, read on the forward strand.
TGTTGTGCAACAAAACCTCTCCAATAGTGGTGATGGTCAAACATAAAGGGCATAGGTGCATGAGTTGATAAAATAACTCCAATAGACCAAAAAAATTACTCATAAAAGAAAAATAATAAAAAGAGATTATAGAGAATAGAATGTGTAATGATTTGAAGGCCCTAAAACTTTGCAATCATATCCTCACTAATGAGCCCAAGCTAGCTAAGGGCGTGCCATTAAGTTTGTGGGAAGGTATGGATAAGTTAAAAGAATTTGTTAGCTTGCTGCTTAAGCAAAGTGAAGTACAGGGAGGAAACCAAATGCAACAACCAGGAGGAAAAAGATAAAGTTAAAATATCAGAGGTCCAAAAATAAAATATTATGGGTATGAGATTTTATACCACTAACACAAACAAAACAAGATGGGATAAGTTGCTTCAAGATATTAAAAATATGGAGGGGGAGATAAATGTGTAAAAAGAAAAGATCAAGTAGTGCTTAGGTGAGTTGAGAAAGAAAACTTCTAAGGAAGAAAGTGTGCTTGATAGTGCAGGGAATACATTGTAAATGTTATAAACAGAGGCCCAAGATCCTCATAAAAGTGTAAAAATCACTAAAATATCTATCCATGTGCATTGATAGGTTGGACCCTCTCCTACAAAATTCCTTAGATACATGGAAGGGACGTGAAGATCATCCAATGAAGGAGATTCCCTTTGTTTTTGAAGAAGTTGACATAGGGTTAACCCCGAGGGGAGGCAACTAATTTAGTGTAGGGTAATGTTGAGCCTGATTTTGTATAAGGACACTTGTGTCCCTAGGATTTCACCCTGAAATCTAGGACTACTCCTTTTATAATTTTTCATTCTTTTTAAGTGATGGGTCATGTTTTTGTGTTTTGTTTTGCCTGCTATTATTCACATTGCTCAAAGGTATCTCCAGGAATTCATAAATCCACATTTGTCAAATACCCATATGCAAAAGCTCACTCAATTCCCTTCCTAGACTTAGTCTGGTTATATAAAAGTTTTTTTATTTATTTTTATATTAAATGAATAAAGTTCTTTTAAAAATAGATTGAGCTAAAATTGGAAAATTTAGGTTATATAAAGTACTTCACCCCATAATTATTACCACACCAATATTACTTTCACCTCAAAGTGGAGCATACACCCGAGGAAGGGTTTTTATAGACTAGCTAATTGGAGAGATTTTTCGAGCAATTGTCGGCAACTTCTTTTGGGTATTTTGTTTTTATTTATTTCTTTTGTGTTTTGGTTTTGGTTTTTCTCTATTTTCAATCTGGCAATCCCCATTGCCTTTTCTTTCTTCCTGCCAGATATTTTCCCAGGCCTAGGGTTTTGAAAAGCTATCAAGTGTTTTTAATTGTAAACCAATTTGTCTGCCATAACTTGTTTTTGAAGGTAACCAGATGAACCAAGAGGAAATCTCAAAATTTTTGCCTTGTTTGAGGTTTAATATAAGTTAAAATATCAAGCAAATCATGGATTTGGAAAGGTTTGTCTTCCTTTTGCAGAGCAACCATGGCCAAGGAAGAAAACGTAGTAGTCTGGAAGATCATTCAAGAGGCAAAATCACTCAGGAAATTACATTAAAGGTCAAGGCAAAATATTATAAGTTTAACATGTATTTCTATACTTGAGTCTTCTAATTTACAAGCACCCACCCCCCTTCAAATCCATGAATCCAGCCTCCTAATTATCCACGCAACTATTCCTTCAAAATATTCCATGCAATTCTCCTAAGCAAGTCGTGGATTTTGGCAGGCTAGGCTTATGTTTTCCACACAACCTTCCCTCTAAAAATCAATGTAACCTCTTGTAATGAGTTGAAAATACTTAAATAATGTTGTGAATATGCAGCTGCCTTTCCACTTTAAAATTCACACAAGTCTTTAAAGTCACTTAAAGTTTGTCGTGAATTTCCAGGCTACCTTCCATCTTCAAAATTCACACAAGTCTTTAAAGTCACTTAAAGTTTGTTGTGAATTTCCAAGTTGCCTTCCATCTTCAAAATTCACACAAGTCTTTAAAGTCACTTTAAGTTCAAATCGTGTATTTCCAAGTTGCCTTCTATCCTCAAATTCTAGTTTGCCTTCCTCCTTCCATTTCCATGCAAGTATTTTAATTCAAATCATGGATTTCTAAGCCGTATTTCATCCTCAAATTCCATGTCGCCTTCCTCCTTCCATTTCCACACAAGTATTTTAAGTCAAATCGTGGATTTCCAAGTTGTTTTTCATCCTCAAATTCCACACTGCCTTCCTCCTTCCATTTCCACACAGTCATTAAAACAAGTCATGGTTTTTAGAATACTCTTCCTCTTTTGCAAGCTGCCCTTCCACTCTAAAATTCACGTAAATTTAAGGCAAGGCGTTTAAGTTAAAATCGGGAATTTGCAAAATGCCTTCTATCCTCAAAACCCACGCTTCCTTCCTCCTTCAATTTTAACGCAACTTTTTAAAGGTGAGTTCGCTTAAGTTGTCATGAATTATCATTGTCTTATCTTCCAATTAAAAGCAGTTGCCCTTCCTCTTTAATTTTCACGCAAGTCTCTCAAGTGAAAATCAACGCAACCTGGTGTGAATAAAAACAAAAGCACTTAGGGCAAATCGTGATGCTCCCATGTTTTGTCTTCTCTTTGCAAGTTGCCCTTCCTCTCTAATTTCCACACAACCCTTTTGCTATGAGTGGAAATTCACTTAAGTTTTGTTGGGAAACTTTAAATGCTTGTCTTCTTTGTTTTCCACTTCAAAACAGGTGCAGGAAAGCTGAACTTTGGGACTGGAAAACTAAGAAAACCCTTTTTGGATTGTTGGTCACTCCGGTTGTTCTATATGGCTGCAAAGTTTGGGGAAGTAGCATGTCAAATCACGGGTGGAGACAAATAGAAAGAATCCAGAAACATCTAATCACAAGCTCCCTTAAAGTCAAATCAATTGTTCCTTATGAGATCTTGTTGGTTGAAGCGGGTTCTTTCTTGTTGGAAGCTTCGACAATATCTTGGATGATAAGCTATCTGAAAAAAGTTGAAAACATGGACAACCTTCGCTGGCCCAAAATAGTTGTAGATGACACTTTGGAACGCAAAAAGAAAACTTGGATGAATCAAAATACTAAATGGATGAACAAATGGGGCATCAACATGCATGAGTGTCCTAACAACAATAGGGAAATAAAAAATTATGTGATAGAAAAGTTCAGGACTGCCATGTGGACGGGTCAGATTGGTCGAAAGAAAGCACATTATATCAAAGAATTCAATCCCATTGGGGAACATGATGAAAAATCTTATCTAGGGGTAGCTATCAAAAGTAAAGCAAGGATTCTAGTGGCGCAGTTAAGAACCGGATCGCATCATCTTCGATGTGAAACTTGTAGATGGACTATCCTAAAGGAAGATTGGGAAAGGAGATTTTGTCTCTTCTGCAGCAAAGGGTTCATCGAGACAGAATGGCATTTTATCATGGAGTGTTCAACATATGATGATATCCGTATTCAGTACAAAAAAAACCAGAGGGTGGACATACTAGAGGAACTCTTCGAAGGAACAAAGATTCAAGCGACATCAGGCTCATCCTCAAGATTCACAGCCGAAGAGCGGATATTGAAAGGAGTTTGAAATCTGATTAAAATAACTGTTTCTGTGGTCCCATAGACTCTTTAATCTCGTGGATGTCATTAAAATCTTTCATTTCACATCGTTGCCCTCTTTAATTTTCCACGCAACCTATTGTGCACAAAAGCAAAGTCACTTAAGTGTGAATCGTGGAAATTAGATGCCTTCTTCCTTTAATTTCCATACAAGTTTTTGAGGGCATAAAATACAAGCTAAATCATGAATTTTGATGAGCTTGCCTTTGTTTTGCAAAATATTCACTTATCCTGAAATCCACACATTTATTAAAAAGCAAAGGAAACCATTTAAAGGAATTGTGTGGGTATTTGTAACCTTGTTTGCCAATTTACAAGCACTTTGTATTCCAATTTCAATGCAACTATTCTTTGCCCAAACACAACCCATGTAAATGCATGCAATCTCCCAGTTGAACCCACTAAACCCTTTGCTTGCATCCAGAGTAATTCCTAGAATTTACAGCTGGCCATATATATAAATAAGGAGTCGATGAGTTGCATATTTGTCTGAATTGTTTATAGGAGTTTTTCACTTGTGCACATACTTGTGAAAATTATGTTGAGGTCAATGTCAAATACATTAAATATATCTTCAGAATCAGGAGAAGTAATTGCATCTTCTGCACAAAATAGATCCATCTCTCACAATTGTAAAAGCTTTTGGTAAAAGTGGAAAAGGGAGATCATAGACAAAAGCATATTTAGATAGAATGAAGTGTGATGACAAAGGTTATCCAGCATAATAATGCATAGTGTCTAGGCTTGCTGAAGTGAGTAATACAGACATGGGGCACATGTCTATCATCCAATTAATTGACAGTTCAAGGGCAAGTATGAAGTATTACAGTTGGAATGACTTCTTTCTTCTCCTCTTTCTTCTTCTCCTTCTTCTTATTTTCTCAGACAAAAAATTGTAAAACTAAAGTAATTGGTTAAAATCCATTACTTCAAGTTGTTTGAAACGGTCCTTTAATTAAGAATAGGTGACAGACATGCAAGACATTGATTTAGTCTTCAGTTGTAAATCATACATGTCATGCAAAGAGGAATTTCAAGAGAAAGATTTCCAACTATTTCATTTTCATAGTTTCCGCGTGTGGGAAATCATTGAGAGTTTCTTATTTGTATTTTCCCTCTATGCACTATAAATAGAGGAATAGCCTACGAGTTAATGATCACAACTTATTCATTATAACTTGTCTAGCTGAGGCTTTTGTAACTGGAGGATTCTTGAGTTTTCAGAATTTATGCTAGAACCCTTGATGTGATTTTTGTGAAAGCTGGGGATTGAATAAAAGGTATATTTCTGGAGAACTTTGCGTATATAGTGCTTAGCTGAGTACTTATATTCAAAGGTTTTAGATAAACTTTGTGTTATCTTAGATATAGGTTAGAAGCTATTTCTTTCCCTCTTTGTTGAATGTTGTGATTTATCTATTTATTTAATTTGTGTGGATGAGACCAACTCTAATAATTGTTGTTCGAGTCAACCCATATTCCTTTCTTCTTTTCCTACTTCTATTTTCTCCCTTCTGCAAATATCCTATCACAGTTGCTTACTTTCTGCCAAATTACCCAGTCGTGGTTCACGAGCTAAGGGAATTAAAGTAAAACCCCTAAAAGTAGTTATTAGGATTCACCCCTGCAAAATAGATAAACATATTACACGGGAGCTTCACCATTAAATGAAGGAGATTTATCTCATGATTGCCTAGGTTTTATGTTGTGCATAAAATGTAGCCAACAAACACATACACACGTGCATGTGTGCACGCACACACACACACACACATTGGCTAAAAAGGCATTGATTTTGGAGCGCACACACTTTTTTAACTATTGTGATAAATTTGCATGCCCCTATGTTGAACCAAGGAGATATATCCACACGCATAAGGATAATAAGGTGGGACTAAGATTTTGACGTGCATGGATTTAGGAATCACGTGCAATAGTTGGAACATGAAAGGAAGCTACATGTACGATACAAATTAACACATGAATGAGACTGGCAATTCACTTTAGTTAACTACAATGTAAAGTATGCACATGAAAAAGTAATATTGATGGCGTGCACAAAAATTATGCAAGGCAATTTTAACTAGTAGTTCGACTTCCTCACAAGTGATAAGACTTTCACTCGGATTATTAAGACTTCCATGCAAAATACAAGAAAAATATGTGGTACTACTTGACATGTGCACTGCCCACTATGTATTAGTTAAATTATTGTAAACTGAACTCAAGGGATAAGTATAAATATTTTTGAAACTAACGAAGGGAAAAACCCTGTTAGTATAAATATGATCTTGAGGGATGAATGTAAGACACATAAGAACATATGAGATACAAGGATTTAATTTTTTTATGAGATATTTAGATGTAAAAGTAAAGTGTGAAAGCTATTATGAATTAAGAGCAAAGGATATATGGAGCCAATGTGTTATTTTTTCACACGAGTAATTGATACTAATGATGCTTCCATTTTCATAGTCTAATGTTTTTTCCTATAGCCTATTTATTTCCCAAGTAAGAAGGGACCAACTATTTACACAGTTCATGTCTATGTCGAACATAATGGGGACCAAAATTATCTTGCACCTTGGGTGAGCTCGCTAAGGTTTTGCCTTAGTGTGATAGGTTGGCACGGGGTGGTACAATTGCTCTTTATGTGCCAGGATGATATAGGGTCACACACACAATAATGTTGAAGTGTGGTTTAAAATAGATGCTTAACAAAAAATGTTACATATAGTGTCATAGAAAAGGCCAAGAGCCACATACAAATTACATTATAGTGTCACATACATAATAAAGGGATATATACACAAAGGTAATTGAGGATACAAATAATGGACACTTAAGTGTTACACACATATAGATGACAAACAACTGGGTACGCATGACAAGAAAATAAGCCAACAAATGTGTAATAGTAAAATTTAGACAGTAGCCAATAAAAACACATAACAAGATATAGTATTCCTGTACACTCCATATCTATTAGTCCCAAAGATCCGAAGAAATAACACGTATCACAATATATAATATATAAGTATAACCAAGATGTAAAAGAAAATTATTTAATGAAATAATGACACCTAGTAGTGTAGAAGACGACCTCATATTTACATGGCCATTGAGAAAGAGGAAAGGCCTAACATGTATAAGCATTATAGAGTCTTATCATCCTACATCATACTCATATACCTCATCAAACACAATATGTGTAAAGAGCATATAATATTCTATCTATCAAACCATACAACGAACACAATATGAAAGTAGAAAACTTGTAGGTCAAGCCTTACTTTGGCCTTTATTTATATTTTTAAAATATTGCATATTTTTTGGATTTTTAGGATATTTGATTTTTAAAATAATTTTTTAGAAGTATTTTTAGCAAGTGATACTCTATGATATGATCAAGAGGGCGAGGAGAGAAATCTTGTAGTGTAGATGAATGTGTGAATGGGATAGCACTTGTAGATATAGGATGAGTAGACTCATTAGGCGTGGGTGTAGAAACCGACACTCTTGTAGAATAAGGAATAGTTAAAGGATCATCATAAGGGATATCTGGAACCACAACTTGATTGTGATAAGTGTATTGTATGCATTGACAAAGATAAAAGGAATAGCCCAAATCTTATGAACCCAAGAGTATCATAGATGTATGTCACATGTCTAATGAATATCAATAACCATGGAAGATGTAAGAAGGCTAGTTGCCCCATTTGAGAGGGAAGAATGACGTGTCTAATAGATTGATTATGACATTTTGCATTCAATTGGACATGTTGTTTAATATATCCCAAAGAATTAAGCAATGTGAGGGTACACCTGTTATGCCTAGAACCACTATTGACCTTTACATTGTAATTAGTTTGTCGATTAACAAAATCTCAAATATAAAGTGTTGGTTGCTGATTTTGTGTACTCAAGAACACCACCAAGAGGGAGGTACACCAACAAAAGTAATGGGATTACTTCCAACTGTGGGAAGTTTTTCTCCTTCAAAGCATGCCTATAAAGATAATTGGTTCTAATCATAACTATTATAATGTTATCACTAATAACTAGAACTACTCTAACACTTCATAAGGGAAAAGGGAAGAGGAAAATAGCTAAAAAGAAAAATGGTGATGCACCAAGGAAAGAGACAAATATCTCTTTCTCAATTTGTCAATGACACATTGAATCAAACATTTCAAATATAACCCACATACAATATATAATAGAGCAAAGAAGATGATAAGATACAACACAACAATTAAAGGGAAAATACACAATTAATTTTCTATATTTCTTGGATTATGCACAATATAATACATAAATTAAACAAAAATTAGACACAATGGAGACCCTAACACAAATTGTCTTCATCCTTTAGTTTTCCTTTAAATATTACTGGTTCACTAGATTTTTTTTATTATTCGTAAATGGTTTTTTGGGAGGTACCATACCCCAAAGTACAAAAATCCCAAAGGCCAAAACAACATGAAAAACAACATGATTATTTGTTATGTGGGGGCCACACCCCAGAAAAAGGCCTAAACGCCAGAATGATCAAGCAAAATAAAGGTAGAACAAACTACCCGAGAGAAGCAAATTAACAACAAAATTGTATCCCCACAACAACTACACAACCAACTGGTTCACTAGATTGTGTCACCCACAATCTAATCTTTTAGGGCCACTGGAATTGAATCTATACCCCCAAGCTCATTGAATCCTACCACACGACTTGATCTAGGAGCCCCTCCAATTTTCTCCTTATAAAATTTTCCTCTTAATATCCATGCTATTTGAAAAGGAATCCTTGGCTTGTGGAGCTTCTACTTGATCCAAGATGATATAAAAGCACTTTGTATATAATGAGTTAACATTTGCTTTCTTAGAAAATGTGGGATAAATCTCCAAAGCAAAAATACATAACTAAGCTTTTAAATATGGCTCTAAGAAATAATCACGCCTCTTTTGTGACTTCTAACAAGTAAATACAAACTTTTCATGCCCTTTCCTTTCAAACACAAATCCATAAGAATAGAGAGTTCTGAATGAAAGCTTATAGGAGTGAAACGTAAAATGAATGAAACTTGATGAAGATAAAACATCCCATTGATTCAAAATCCCTCAAACTCGCACTTTTTGTTTTCATGTGCCCCTATAGACCATAGAAATATAAATGAACCCGTGAAAGCATGTTTAAAACATGTGAACACAAGTACAACGTGATATAGTCGAGAAAAATTAGTAAGAGGCTCATTTTGGAAACATAAAGTGCATGGTAACTATCATAGTGAGGGTTAAGTAGTTCGTCCTCTTGTCAGGGACATACCGAGGATAGGGCTAGATTATAATAAAAGCTCGAGTGTAGCAGATAATAATAATAACATCCATCACACATTACAAAAATATCTCAACTTTATTTGTTTATTACATCAATCACAAATACAATATATATCTTTCTCACACACTCGTCCTATCCATTACATCATATATTAATTCTCATCCCTATCTTCTTTGTATTTTTTATTCTTTACCTTCTCTTCTTTTATTATTTTCCATCTATTTTATCTCTTGACTATTTCCTTGATCTATTCTATGTTCTTTATATCCCTCTTTTGTCTTTTACTCTCTATGCTCTATGTTTTAGACTATTACATTTAGTTACAATAAGTATCTTCGTTATACAATTATCTTAAGGTCACTTCCTTTGGTTATGATTTTGTATTGTTCAACATGTACTATGTCTAAATTTTGTATTTGTCTCTTTGTTATGTGGCTTCATGTAGTCTTCCGCGACTTTCTTAGTCTTCTGCGACTTTTTCCTATTTGTGCATTATTGTACAAAATCGATGAAGAACTCTGTCAAAATCATCCCTAGACTTGAAAACGTTGTCTCATCCTTGAGACAACCAACTGATAAAGAACCTTGTCAACTACCTTATTCCCTTTTTCTGCACTCTACCTCTCTTATTGCACAAATAATAAATTTTTCCTTACAATGTCATCTGATTCTTCTGCCAAAATTATCTTTCGTGCATAGTCTTAACATCATGCAAGAATTAAGAACGCAAAAGCATCAACTTACCCAGAACTTAGATGTTTGACATAAAGAAATGTTCCCTTTGTCGACTTGTCCAACTAGATTTATAGGACATGATGGGTTACCACTTGATGCACTAGAATTAGCAGGAACTTGACAAGGTCATAACTTGAGCTCCGGGTGTCTGTTTGAGTCCGTTTTTTTTTAAACCACATGTTTCGATGAGAGGAACATAGTGGCAACCTGTCCTATCGGTTAGGAAAAATTTTGGCGCATTTTTGGGCCCTAAATCTGCCATCTTGAGGCTAAAAATTAGGATTTAAGTTGTAGTTCAGTTTTTTCCTATTTTTGGGCATTAGTTAATTTTAGTCTATTAGTTGCATTATGAGTTAGAAGTTGGAAATTCCTCTAATTTAGGAATGTAGAAGATGCATGGCAATTTATGTGCCCGTACGAATAAGCATGCAAACTTACTAAGAATAGCAGGTTCTAGTAAACTACTAAAAATAGTAATTTCCGCCACCTAGAGTAGATTTAGTCAAGTTAGTTAGAGTTTTCTCGGCAACTCGAGTTGGGAGTTGTTTACCTATTTAGGAAACATTGTAATTCATTATTCAATAACAAAGAAGGAGATCTATTTTCTTTTGGAGTTCATATTATTTGCAGAATATCAAGTTTATTCATAATTTGGCTACATTACCACTAAATAAAATAATTTTTATTGAGCTATGGCGATGCACTTGGAAAATATTTGGCATATTTTGTTGTGATTTGAACCTCAAATTTGCGCCAAGCATACAAGTGTTCTTGAATTTCCTCCACCAAAACTTGTAACTTGGTGTTTTCTTGGATGAGAAGACTTACTTCTATGGGTGTTTGCTTATTTTGAATTTGTGTATATCATTGTCGCGCATTGGTTAGCTCCTGTTGCATCCACATGATTGTTCTATCCATGGTTGTGCTATATTCTTCCATATCCGTAATCTTCTTCGCGCGTTGTTGTTTTGCATGGTATTTATTGACCAATTCTACCAGTTTTTGTCTTTGTCCCATCCACATCTTTCCAACATCATATTCTATAGGTTCTTTATTTAATTATTCCTCCATTTTATCTTGTTTTATCTACTCTTGTTGAGTGATTCCTTGCTAACCCATAACATATACATAGTAGGTGCTCGCATTAGCTATTTTTACTTCCAATAATGTAAATTTGTTTTCTATTTTTGCATTCCACTACTTGTTCTACATGGTTTGTTGTTGTGTGATTTGTTACTTATACTCCACCGTAACTTCACTACGGATTTGTTTCTTTTCGGCCTCGTTGTCCATAGAGCTATCCACTAATATTTCATTTAAAGATTTCTCAACTCTCTTCTTGATTGGAATGGTGGGATCTATTATGCAGTGTGATCTAGCCACCTTCATGGATGTAAGCCTCTACTCCGTCGATTCTTTGAGTTCTGCACATTTCTTCATCCATTCATGTCTCTAACTTTCCTCCATAATTGAGCTACATGTAGATTTTTGCATGGGAGTTAGTTTATCTAGGTGTATAGTGTACCCTGTTAAGAAATTATTAGTGCTCCATTATAATTTTTAAGTGAGTTGCTCGGTTGTTGAACAAACTCACGTAAATAGGTGTCGGAAGATTTGATAGTTAATTAGTTTCCTAAATTCTAGGGAAACTAAAGCCTATATATAAGGCTATTGTGTTGTGTGAAATATGATGAAAATTATTCTTTTGTGTGTTTACTCTATTCGACTTTGCTCATACCTTAGATTTGGTATCAAAGCATCTTAGGGATGTGATGGAGAATTAGATTGAGAAGAGGCAACACCATAATTTGAATTGTTGCCTCGAATTCATGAATTGAAATATTTGGCTCTCAAACGTTGTGTTGTATGTAGTTTTTGTGATCTCTTCTTGAATGCATTTGTGTGCATCTTGTTATGCTTGGATGATTCAGCAAGGTAGACGACTTGGAATCCTACATCACCAGACTCCCCATTAACACTCTATTGACTCGAGAGTAGATTGTATTACATGCAAGCTACGTGGTGAGTTCTAAATAGAAATTTGATCGGGATCTTCAACTCATACCTTCTTAGCATATATGCCAAACTCACCATTTTTACACAGAGCTTCAATTAGTTCCACTCCTTGAAGAACTTCGATCTCAGCTTTTGGTGGTCATACCCACCTATCAACGCTTGGTATGATTACAGATGTATCTGGTTTTATTGCAGTTACTACCTCTCTTTCCTGGCTCAGATTTGTTGTGATATATATCACTGATTGCACAAGAATTTTAATCCATTCGAATTAGATGAGATTTCCTTGGATTCTTCTCATTTGATTTGTTTATGAGTTTAATTTAGCATACGAAAATCAATCGTAACTGCATTTATTGATTGCCTTGTTCACCGTAGCCTATAGTTCATCTTCATCATATACCACAACCTCATAGTTCATCTTCATCACATGCCACAACCTCAAGAATGCCTCACAACGACTCGACATCGGCTCACTATTTTTTCTACCAGACTGTGATCTTCCTTGTACAAGTCTTCCATGTGCATCCTACAACTTTTGGTAGTCCCAATGTCGTCTAAGATCTAATTCATTGTGTTCTACGCATATGGTAGTGCATTTTATTGAGGTTTTTATTCCGTCTTTTTTGTTGTTCTATCTAAATGCCTTATGCATGGCATTTATATGTTAGAATCTACACCATCTTTGTCAAAGTCATAGAGGGTGGATGGTAGAGTTAATATAATTATTCTATATCTGATAGCTAAAAAGATTTAAAGGCCTTATTTGTTTGTGTTTTAGGTCTTTGGAATGTTATAGGTGATTTTAGAATATTTTAATAGTCTTCATGAGTCAGAGTCAAAATATTGTCAAAATAAAAAAAAATTGCCTCATAGACGCATTATCGTTGGAATGCGACGTCCAATATGTAAATTTAAGTTTCATGTTCACATTTAGCTGAGCTAGCAACATGAAATTGGAGGTTGGGAAACAGAGGATGGAGGACAAACAATATCCTCTCGTTAGTCACCAACAACGGGGCCTCTTCAGCTGTGGTGACATTTGTGTAGTGTGAGTATGTGCTTATCAGTTTTGCAGTGTATTTATTTTTTGAGTTCCTATTTTGTGTGGTCCCTTGACTGTCATACTTCATTGGAAAATGGTTCATTTGTGAATACATTCACTTGCAATGGTGACCACGCGCAACAATATTTAACTATCAAGATTCATTTAGTAGTATATACTTCGATACAGTTTGAATCTGAATGTTCGTGTGTGGAAATTTGACATTGTGGGCGAGAACATGACACCAATGTTCCATTTTCCATTATGATTCCAAAACAACTAAAGTCAAGGATGAATTCCAGTGGCAGTGTTAGTTTCCTTTGTTATTTGAGATTGAGTGGTAGCGATCGACTACAATGGCTAAAATTAAGAACATTGTGATTCTTATAGGATGAAATGTGACATTTTTCTAGTATGTGTTATAATGTTTAGTTTAGTGAGTTGTGTTTCCTATGTTATTCCATGCAGTGAGATATTGATGAGGGCTAAAAATAGTACTTGGCACATAATGATGTGTTTTATGGTAAACCACTTGAAAACCACCATTATCGGTTTGTGGTCAACCATTGTAAAACCATCCGTCAGGTTTGTGATTGTCTTGTGAAAATCACCTAATCATGAAAGAAGGTGCAAGTAAAAAGATATGTTTTCCCCATGTTCGCACTAAAGGTGGGAATGTTGGAAAATTATTAGTGCTCCATTATAATTTGTAAGTGAGTTGTTCTGTTGTTGACCAAACTCAGGTAAATAGGTGTAGGAAGATTTGATATTTAATTATTTTCTTAAATTCTAGGGAAACTAAAGCCTATATATAAAGTTATTGTATTTTGTGAAATATGATGAAAATTATTATTTTGTGTGTTTACTCTGTTTGACTCTGCTCATACCTTAGATACCCTTCCTTTGTTTGTTCTATGACTCCATGTTGTAGCTGGAAATCCTGAGCTTCTTTTCTTTGTGCCAATTCCTTTTTGATGAGTGTTAAGGAATCCCATGGAGGTGTAGGACAGGTGGATCTGTGAGATATTGCCATTATATCCCTGATTGAAGTATTTGGCATTGTGATTTGTGTGGCTTTTGCTTTATCTTCTTCCTTCTTTTGTTCTTCTTCCTTCTCTATTTTTTCCTTCTCCTCTTCATTCTTCTTCTTCTCTTCCTCCTCTTTCTTCTTGTTCTCATGTTCCTCATATTTCCTTATCTTTTAATGTTCCTCTTTCTTCTTCTCCTCATCCTCCTCCTCCTCTTTCTTCTTGTTTTCCTCCCCCTCTTTCTTCTTTTCATCCTCTTTTTTTTCTCCTCCACCTATTTCTTTTATCTCTCTTCCTCCTCTTTCCTCTTTTTTTTCTTCCTCCTATTTTTTCTTCTCCTCCTCTTTCTTATGTCTCTCTTCCTCCTCTTTCCTCTTCTTCTCCTGCTCTTCTTTCCTTTTCTTTTCTTCCTTCTTTTGTTTCTTCTTTACCTCCTGCTCCTTTTTCTTCTTTTCCTTTTCTTCCCACACTCTTCCATCCATCTCTTATTTTTGTTTCCTTGCCTGTTGCGGTGATTGTTTCTCTGTTTCCTCCATTACCTCATTTTATTTCTTTTCATATATGATGCTCATAAGATATAATAGTCAATTCAAAGTTGGGTCACATGTCATCTAGTGTCTAAAAATAGAGTGATCATTCCATAAAAGTAAATAATAAGAGTGTGGGATTGATAAAAGCAAATGAAATATTAAATGATGCAAGAGCATCTATAACAATTAGGTGTTTGTCACAAGGCCTAGGTGTTTCGATTTTATTTTCCCTCCATTATTTATATTCAAATGGCCAAGGTGTGTGTGCGTGTGTGTGTGATTAACTAAAATTAACTAAACTAGGTAGCTAAGAGATAGGTAATCTATTGTAGGAGGACATATAATGCAATAAGTAAATGTTCTAAAACAATATGCAAATGAGATAAGTAAATAAAATAATAAAATACTAACCCTAATGTGCAAGATGGGAAAAGGAGAGAATTCAACTGATAATGGATGATTGTCGGACTATGTTGCGGTGATGCACAAAAAATCAGAAAGTAGGAGCGACTATATTGGGGTCCTGTAGAGGACAGATTTGGATGATATGGCTGGACTGGAGCGTCTGAAGGAGGTTTGGGATGCCTGTGGGCACCCTGGTCTGTGAATATTCTCTGTAACTAACACTCGTTGGGTCAGAAGGTGATCTAGAATATTCGTTGTTTATTGCATCACTTTCGCTATACCGTGTCGAATACTCCAAATATTCAAAGAAGAAGAAATAACCTGCACAAGACCAAAAGGAAGTATCAAAAACCTAAAAAATAAAGATGCAGAATGA
The DNA here is from genome assembly GCA_019776745.2 of Taxus chinensis. Classification (NCBI taxonomy): domain Eukaryota; kingdom Viridiplantae; phylum Streptophyta; class Pinopsida; order Cupressales; family Taxaceae; genus Taxus; species Taxus chinensis. The sequence continues at coordinate 113,131,207 of CM034146.1, forward strand.
ATGGGTCAGACTGACCTCAGTTGCCACAACAGTGGGCTTACTAAACTAAGCATTGCACTATATTTCAGACCCAAATGTATTTCTAGTGTGTGTGTGTGTGTGTGCATGTCATGCCCTATGTGCTCTTGTGTCAATTGGACTTTGTGAAATAACGAGCAATAACTAAATGTAGAAAATGTAATGAATGTGTGCATGGAATAGAATAGAATCCCTCCCCCTATGAAGTGTGATGGAGATGTCCTAGCTTGTGCCTCGATGATGGAGCTATGTGGATGCCAATGTAATACATGGATGCAACTTTAAATGGAGTGACAGTAGTAGATGATGTTAGGTCTCTCATTATGGTCTCATAGCTTTATATTTATAGGGTTCTCTTGCTCTAATTTCATAATTAACCCCAAAAAGGCCGACCACAGGAAAGATAAACATGAAAAATGGCTAGAAGAGGCCCAAAAAGTGGCGGGAAAGTGCTAGAAGGATTAGGGTGCCCCCAGGTGGGACCAAGGCACCTATGGGCACCTCAGTTATTAAATTTGGGTGCCCCAACTATGGCTAAAATTACGCAGGATGTGTGAAAAATGGTTGGGCATATGGGTGTAACAGGTCGCAAATTATGAAATAAAATAAATAAGATGGCTAAAGGGATGGGGGTTAATTAGTTCTTTCTTCACTCAAGAACCTTCTAAATAGTAGTATGAGACCAAGATAAATAAATATTTAAAGTGCATGATTTTGTGACTACAATGTGTAACTTCATTGAGGAGGATCGAGAGGTTGTTAGAGTCAAATGAGGCTAAACAAGTCATAATATCAAGTAATGATATGATACGATACAAATTCATAAAGTTGCTATAGTATTATCTCTCATTATCGTATGTTTAGAAGTAGTTGAGTTTTGCTATGTACCTTGGGATATGATATTATAATGTATATGGATTGATGGAGATGTTGACATGTGGCACAAATCCCCTTAGTTATATGTATGGGTTCACATGGGATATAATATTATAATGTATATGGGTTGATGGAGATGCCAACATGTGGCACACATGCCCTTAGTTAGTTATATGGGCTCACATAGGAATTAGTTATATTGGGTAATGAGTCGGCCTACATTGGGATTAGGTGTTACCCATCCTATTTAAAGGATGTGAATATCATTATGAGGAGGAGGTATGTATGAGTTGAGTCTTCTACTTGGTAGAGGTATATTGGAGGTGTCCCCCTCGAAGTGGATTCCCATCTTGGGAAATTGTGGAGTTACTCCTTCCTTAAGGAGCATTGTATGGTGTTGCCCTACCTTAAGGGTATTATTATGAATATATTGCATATTAGGGCATTTTGGCCCCCCATATATCTTGTGTTGTGCTATATTATGAAAATTATTCATTTATTGTATGCAAAGTTCTTATCAAGTGGTATCAGAGCATCGATTTCGACAAAAAAAATTGGGTCTAAACCCTAATTTTAGTGATTCAGATATATTTTGGAAATGATGGTGAATATTTTCTCAATTTTCTTTACCACAGTTGCGGAAAGGTTTCATAAAGCTACAGTCTAAATTTCACAAATTTTCAAGCTTTTGTGTTGAAGTTATTGCATTTTTAGGGTTTCACCTAAATTTGCTTCATAGGTTGCACTGTTTAGAATTAATTTTTAATTTTCTTACCAATTTTTAGAATCTGTATCAAGAAGATATGGTAAAAATTTCAGAATTTTTGGATCTATTTTGTCAGAGTTATTGCAGTTTTATTATGTTTCACTATTTTTCTCCACAGGCCGCAATTTGAGGAATTTTCCTGAATTTCTTACATTTTCGGAAACCTCTCAAAAATTAAATTGGGGTTTGTGTTATGTGATTTTTGATTTTTTGGCTGAAATTTATCTAAAAGGGTTAGAATAAGTTTTGATCAAAAGTGTTTATTCCTAAAACCCTAGTTTGGTGGACATGGGGATGGTAACTTTTTTTGGAGATGGCAAGATTGATGCTAGAGAATGGTGGAAAATATTTAGGGATAAATTCTCTCAACCATCAGATATTTGTTTCTTCAAGTTGTGGATTAGTGGCCCTGCACATATTTGGTTTTCTGAGTTAGAAAAGGAAAAGTCTAATTGGTCTTTGGAGGAACTAGACCAAGTTTTCATGGACATATGGGAAGTAGAAGAAGAAGAAGAAGAAGAAGAAGAAGCAACATTAGAAGAAGAAGAAGAAGAAGAAGAAGAAGAAGAAGAAGAAGAAGAAGAAGAAGAAAATGTTGATGATGAAGTTGCTACATAGGATAGTGCATCTCTAAGGAAGGAAGCTTCAATATTTCAGTTTGAAGGGTGCATTCAAAGAAAAAAGGTAATTGTTTCCGTAAACCCTAACAAAAAATATAACTTCATCAATATGGATGTAACTCACAATCTACATGTGCAAACAAAGCATGTTAAGGTAGCTTAAGTGGATGGTAAGCATATTCAAGTTTTTGAAGATTTAAAGCTCTCTATGGATAAATATGTTATACATTCTAACTTTTATGCTTTAGATATGGATGGTATGGATATTGTTCTTGGATATCCTTGGTTAGAGACATTGGGAACAATTAATCTTAATGTGCAAAAGAAATTCTTGAAATTATGGTACAAGAGAAAGAAAATTACATTGCAAGATATCACGCTTAGCAAGGAAAAAAGTAATGTAAAATTGGATCATGAAGATGAATTTGAAGATGGTGAAGAAGGGAATAAGGATGACTTGGAAGGAGAGGATGAAGAACATGATGAAAAAGTAAAAAATAGTTTCTCTACTCAAGAGAAAAAAGAAATAACAAACAAGTTGGAAGAGGAAAAGATTGATAAGGTTGAGCATACTAAGGTTGCACCATATAGACACCCACATCATCATGAGAGGAAAAAATCATGGAGTTATGTTAGGCCACATAAGGGCATAAATCTATATAAATATGCAGGGAATTGGAGGAGCAATAATCAGGGCTATATGCGGAATCTATGGAGCAACAATTATATGACATGGAATCACATGAATAATTATTATGGATATACAATTATATGACATGTACCTTGGGATATGATATTATAATGTATATGGGTTGATGGAGATGCTGACATGTGGCACACATCCCCTTAGTTATATGTATAGGTTCACATGGGATATAATATCATAATGTATGTGGGTTGATGGAGATGTAGACATGTAGCACACATCCCCTTAGTTAGTTATATGGGCTCACATAGGAATTGGTTATATTGGGTAATGAGTCGGCCTAAATTGGGATTAGGTGTTACCCCATCCTATTTAAAGAATGTGAGTATCATTATAGGTGGAACTATGTATGAGTTGAGTCTTCTACTTGGTAGAGGTATCTTGGAGGTGTCCCCCTCGAAGTGGATTCCCATCTTGGGAGATTGTGGAGTTACTCCTTCCTTAAGGAGCATTGTATGGTGTTTCCCTACCTTAAGGGTATTATTCTGAATATATTGCATATTAGGGCATCTTGGCCCCCCATATATCTTGTGTTGTGCTATATTATGCAAATTATTCATTTATTATATGCAAAGTTCTTACCAAGTTTTCATAGGGATGTTGAGAATATCTAGAAACACACAACCTATTCTAAAGATAGGTAATTTTAGTACTAATAGGGGGAATTTTGAGCTTAAGGAGCTCATGATGATGTATTTCAATAGAAGAGAACACGTATTAGATAACAAAAGAGGAGGAATTACTGAATAATTTTCATGTTTTGACAAGACTGTGTTTAAGGTTTGTAATAAGACAATGCATGAAGATCCTTGATTATCTAAAATTAATGTCAAACTCTTGACTGTAATTATAACAAAGAGGAGGACATGATTTTAGACACATAAAATTTTAATTGATATTGACAATTCATTTTACGAGTTTTACAATCATTTTCCATCATGCAGGCCCAATCTAGGGCATCAAATATCTTTTTCTTGAATTGATAGAATTTTTTCAAATTTCTATCATATCTCTTCCCAGATTGGAGGAGTTCACCCACAAATTTTCAGAGTCTATTGTCGATTGTACATGAAGATCTTCGTGCCAAAAAATTGTAGAACAGGGGAATAAAACAACGAGCTAAAAACAACAACAAAGGTCAATTTTTGATTAAACACTCAGTGTTGAAGCTGGAGACTAACATTAATGATGTTCTAAAGTGTTAATAAACTATATCGAAGCTTTGAAAAGTTACTAAGAACTCCTTTACATCGACTATTCTACAATTGTCCAAAAATCAACAAGGTAAGATTTGTATTTCTTGACTAAATATAGCTATACCCGGAGTCATTATAAGCCTGAGACTACTAAAACCTCAAGATCAGGGATTGTACATGCTTAAGACATATATATAGACCTAAATCAGTAAAGAATCATCTTAAGAAGTCCTATACGTTAAGTTTGAGACCTATATGAAGATCATTTGTGAAGGGAGTTGGATGCCTAGTTGTTGAAGGAGTTTTGGAGTGTGACAGTAAGGACTAGGAGGATTGGGTGATTAGATCATCCTAAAAAGAGTTGAATGAGAGGTTTTAGGACTATGAATGGTGTTCATATGCATGTAAAGGGTTGTTGAAGCATTCAAGACCTCATCAGTCTCATTGGTCAAGTTCTAGTGACGAGTGTTGAGTGAGGAGATGGTTAAGTAGTAAGAAAAGATTGATGGTGAAGGTATGAAAGAGAAGAAGGTTTGGTTGCATTGAATGATCATCAATGAGGTGATTTCAAAATAGGAGCACAACTAACTCCTTTGTGAGATTGATCTAGTAGGCAACCTGAGATAAAAGTTGCTAGTAGAGGGATAACCCAATTTTCTCCAAAATTTGAACAAATTATGTTTTGATAAAGATTTATAGGATGATCAGAGGCATATACAAGAATCAAGTATGGTCATAGTGGCATATCAAAACAAGGTACAAGATAGTAAATTCCAAGAAGATTGATAAAGGAGAAATTGATATATAGGCATCATTAAAATAAGTGTCGGTAATGTCTAGTATTTTTGCTTAAGAATCATGTATATAACGACAAACTTAGAGGCTCTGATGTAAGTAGAAAGTGTGTGATTTCGTGACTACACCTCACAACGTAGATCCTTCACTCGGGGTCCTAATGCAACAGCTAAAATAATTCTTGGGGACTCTCATAAAATATCTAAAGTGTAAGCCAACGGGGGAGAGAGATCTTGATCACCGAAACATGTTGAAGAACTTCATCTCTCTCTCTCTTATCCTTGATCCTGATTCTAGTCACTTTTCCTCGCTTGTTAATAATGAGATTGAGCAACCTCTTGCTGGTGATGTCCAATGAAGCTTTCCCTATTCTCATGGAATGTTTAAGGGTTCAACCTCCTTGAAAAAAAGTTCCATGTGAAAAGGGTTCTACAAAATCACCTCTCTAATGTTATCCTCCTTCAAGAGGTTAAATTTAGTGGCTTTACTATGCTATTCAAACTTCATTGCATTAATAAGGACTTATTGTTGCATTGTACATCTCATAAAGAAGGATATAGAGGTGTAGTTCTTCTCCTCCCAACCCTTCCTTTCTTCTAAGATCATTGATACCAATAAAGACCCAACACATAGGTGTGTTTGCAATACAATATGTGTCAAGGAGTGAATAATTGGATTCTACTCAATTTATGCTCCAACTATAAAAAATAAACATGTCACTATGTGGAATTGGATTTGTACTAACTTGTTCCCTACAAAGTGGATTTTAAGAGGCGATTTCAACATGATTGGGCACAAAAGAGATTGCAGATGGTCTCAATCATCTTCCCTCTCCTCTAAAGAGTTTTTAGCCTGACTTCATTGTCATAATTCTTTAGGAGTCTATGATCCCCTTTTTGGATGTCCCAACTCATGAACAGGTAGTTAGTTCACTTGGTCCAATGATCAAGTTGAATTTCAAATGTGGTTGAGCAAACTTGACCAATTCTATGTCAATGCATTTGTTAAGTCACTTCTATCCTTTCCTTATGTTTCCACATTCAATGACATTATTCGATCTAATCATTCTCCCATTTCCTACACCTTCAACTTAGATCCTTCCTCTCATTCTTGTACTTATATCTTCCATTTAAGCTTTATATTTACCATCTCTCTTCCCCACATTACATAGCTAGAATTTCTTTTGTGTGGGAGTTGTAACCCCGACCTGCTGCCTTCCACTTGTTGGATTTTATGGTGGGAAACAACCATGGCAAAAATAGTTGAATTCTTTAGAGGATATGACAAGCCTATGGCCAATGAGAGACAACAAATTCAATTGTCAAACACAGGATTAGTTAGTAGCGCCTTGCTCTTGAGGAACATCCCCACAACACCACCTTTCAAATTGATGTTATAAAAATATAAAATAATCTAAGATTTTTTTAAATTTATAGGGGCCAAGGTGCAAGGATGTGGGCTCACCTTTTTTGGATTCACCATGGTTACTACGACTCTAAATACTTTTTCAAATACCTACAACAAAAACAATGTCATGATCACATCTCACACATCATTAGTGAGGATGGAGTGGAGATCCACTCACTTGATGATATCAATGGACTTTTTTTTCAGCACTATAGTAAACTTTTTCAGGAAGACTAATACCTTGATGAGTATGAATATTTTTTGAAAGGACGGGTACATGAATGTATTCCATGCAAGGTGGATCGGGCTACCAGTCATCTTCTAGAGCAACATCTTAGTGTAATTGGTCTTGAATCAACTCTTTAGACAATGAAGACTGAGAAGGCCCTTGTCTTGGATGGTCTCCCAATGGAATTATTTAAAGATCCATGACCCATCCTCAAGATGGACTTGTTTAATATTTACAAAAATGCAAAGGCCAATATATCCTTGGGGGCTGTCATTGGCCACGACTTGATCAAACTTATCCCTAAAGATGGAAACAAGAATAAGACACGTGGTTGACGCCCCATTACTCTTCTCAATGTTTCCTACAAAATCATTGTAAATGCTATTGCCATGAAATTTAAACCAATAGCCCAAGATATTGTTCACTCAGAGCAAATTAGATTATTAAGAAGTAAATATATATTGGACAACCTTCCTTATGCATCGAAAGCCACCCAATGGGATAAAGATTATAATCAAGATGTTAGCCAAACCAAACGGCCATCAACACAAGCATGCTAAAGGTTTTTTATCAATTGATTTAACACCCGCCCCTGCTCAAAGACTCTCTTAATACCAAATGGTCTATGTCCTTCTTATATTCTCAATGCTAGCGAATGACCTACATAATTTGGAAGTCCCTTGTTGAGGCCGAATGTCAACTATTGGGATGCCGAGTTCTACATATGAAACTTCCAATTGGCCTCACTTTATTAGAACTTGGTTTCGGTACAGGGGAATGCACCTTTTGTCCTGGTCTTGAAACTATTCCCCATCTCTTATGACATCGCCCATCCTCCTCTCGACTTTGGGCTTTTCTCCTCTCCTCTCTTCTTGAACTCTTTCACAAAAATTTCAATTAAAAAACTGTCTTGCTTGGCATCCTCTCCCCCTCCACCCTCGTTGTCATTTGAAACATTAACCGATTGATTATCCTATTTCATATTTGGAAAAATCATTGCCATCAACTTTACACTAAAAATTGTAATATTCTCAATATTTAGCAAGCTCAAATTTTGTTCTCTTTATATTTATAATATAGATATATCAAATCGAATCTAAAGGTGTGTGCTACATTCGAGAGGGTAAAGAAATGCCTTCAAATTCTACTCCGAAACAACACTTTAGAACCAGAGTAAGTTTGATGATCCTTAATTTGCTCTCCCTTTTATGAAATTTTGTATACTTAATGTTTGTGTTCCTGACCTGTCCCTCGCCGGGGGTTTTGATGGATATTCTTGTTTAATGTTTTGACTCACGTAAATTTTTTTATTAATAGAAGCCGAAACATCCTCTCTGTTCCTTTCCCGACCAAAAAAAAACCAGAGAAATTCAGAATGCTCTGCATCCAATTAGACTAGATGCGCCACTAATACTCCAAACCCTTCATTCCCGTGATTCGAAACCCTGACCTCCAAATGGCCAACCTCACAATGCACCTCATAGCTTCTGTCTTTATTTTCCTCCTGGGCCTGTGGCACCTTTTATCCTCCTTCAAAGCCCATCTCAAAAACCCCAACAATTACTCTGCAAAACTATGGTACCCATTATTCTCAAAATTAAAAACCCTAGAACTTTATTTGCAGTTGGCCGGAATACTGCTCGCCATTTTTTACTACCTCGTAATCTCCACCGATTTCGACCCCCTGATAAAGGGAAACACGCCGGTATACCACCTCACCACCCTGCAAACCGCCGCCGTGCTGTGCATTTTCCTGGTCCTAGTCGTGGCGGTTTTGATTCACGAAAATACCGCTCTTCTGCCTGGGATTCCAACTGGAACATTTTTCTTAATAGCTGCCCTAGGATTTGGCCTCCAATGGGCCGTATTGGAATGGGGATCAGAGCTTACGTCTGGTATTGAGGGCAAGTGCGAGAGGCTGCTTGGGAAAACTGCTGTTATTTGCTGCGCTTGTTCTATCCTCCTGGCTCTGCAGCCGAAGCTGTTTGCGGCAGAATTGGGGCTGAATTCCGGCCTGATTTTGCAAGGTTTATGGTTTTTCCAGTCTGGTTTGTCGGTGCACGTCAGGGGTTTTATTCCTGAGGGGTGCCACCGTCTTTTGGATGTTCCTGGCGGGGTGGAGGGTTCGACTAAGTGCGATCTTGAGGATTCCAGGTTGCGTGCTCTAGCACTTCTTGATTTTCTGTTTATTGTATATGTGATCGCTGTTGTTGTTATTGATGTAACCGTTTGTGGTTTTGTGGGGAGGGTATTGGGGGTTAGGAAGCATGGGGGTTATGAGGCTCTAGATACCAACCACAAGGTGCAGCCGTAGGTGTATTTGTTGGATTTAGACCCTGCCCTCTTCTATTGCTGTATAGGATTTCTAATGGTTTGATTCAAACAACAGTTTGTTTGTTTGTTTTCAATTTTTTATACAGTGGATGATTTCTGTTGTTGTTGTTTATTAAGTTTCAAATTAAGTTCTGTACAGCGCCATAATAGGGAGAATTTGCTGAATCCTAAAGAGGCCTGTAATTAAATGTGTATGGAAAATTACAAAATATGAATAACTGACGTTGTTTAATAAGTAAATTGTAAAATGATGCCTGATGTGAAATAATTGGATTTTTCCTTTCAAAAATTATGTGGGAGATCCACTAGCATGAATTGGGAGGTGATTCCAGGTCATCATCATGGCAATCACTCTGCCTTTACCACTAGACCCAGGTCCACCAGGTCCAGAGAAAACTGAAAAGCCTTCAATCTTTTATTACCATTTTACTTGGTGTTTCCATAGGGGGGCTTATGAAATGGTGGTTTATAAAGCAGTATTTGCACTAAAGAAAGGCTTTGGGGTGAAAGTCTCCAGGTTGATTTGTTAGCATCCTCCCTCTCTCAGCTTTTAACATTGCCACATTTTCAGCTTCATGACCCGTGGCTTGTGGGCCCCATAGAGCTTGTCTTGATGCCCTATAATTGACAAGCTATTTGAAACAGTAACATTCCACATTAATACTCTCTCTCTCTCTCTCACTCACTCACACACACGACGCATGCACACCCCGCCCCCCGCCCCCCCCACACACATTTTTAGGGGCAATATTGTCATATGGGACATCATATTATCTCTCTAAATATACCAGAGGAAAATTACCATATCCTATGCTGCCATGTGTCTAAGCCGTATCTGCATATATCTGCCCCTTTCAAGCAGCAGCCAAAAACTTTGCTTGGAAGTAGTAAGTGCTTGTAATTTTCAGCAGAGGAATCTGTATTTGCATTTTTTAGAATCTACAATTACCATGGGACCATTGCAGCAGGCCCCCCTTGATGGAACTCTTTTTGGTAGAGGCAATGTTAATGGTATTGGGGCAAGAATGACTTGCTCTTGCAAATCAAAACACCCACCCATGAAGTGTTAAAACATCCCAAAGGGTCCAAGGTGCAGGACACATAATATCTATTCAACGATGTAAGTACTTCTGACGTGGGAAAACTTCTAGAGATGGACATCTAGTGAATGACCTTTCTTGCATTGTTTCTGTTTACAAAGAGTTTGGTTGGCTATAGATGGGTGAGATGGAGGTTTGCTGGAATTTGGGAGGATAAGAATGCTCAATGAGGTTTTGAACATTCAAATTTCTACATACCACTTAGTTATCACAGACTCTTTTCTACGTTCCTTGTTTTATTTGTTTTCTGCATCGTGTTTCAAAAGAAATTTGAATTGAATGGAAAACAATTAAATGCCTTTTGCAGGCAAGACTAGCTAAATTCTGCACTACTAAATACTTGGACTAAAAACTGAACCGGAGTGGAGAGGGATAAAACAGTCGCGAGATAAAAATAGAGAAATCCTCACAGTTCGTTGTTTTTGGCAATCCATTTGAACATCCTTCTCACCATCCCATATTTTTCTTTCCTTTAAAACTCTAATTTGTACCCATTCAATTTTTTGAAGCTTTAATGGGTTTTAGCCTTTAGGCATTCCTTGTGATTTTGTATTAAACATGTTCATCAGTTTCAGTTAGAACTGGATTCATCCACTCAAAAAATTGGGGTTCTGTGAACCTGTTTCAGGTTTGGGTGAAATGGGCAACTGTTTGACTTGCCGACCAAGGTCCTACAGAGAAAAATTATTAAATTGTGAAAACCCTGGAAACTTCAAATTTCAGTTAGTGCAAAAGATTGTTACAAATTACTTGCAATGAATTGAATGCTTTAACTTGAAGTAATACCCGAAAATAGAGAGGAGTTAATTTTTTGCATATGCTCAAATGCTTCATTAGAGGCATTGCACATGGGGAGATATGGCCTTCAGCTGTCCTTTTATGTTGTATTTCTCGATTCCTCTACATTGTTCAACATTCTTTAGACACATGTCTATTCTAAATAGGTTCCAGGAAACTCCAGTAGAGGGATGACGACCATGTTCTTGCTCCTGTACCCACCTTTTTTGGAGACCATATTTGCGTATAATATTGCCGTACTCTTATTCATATACTCATGTACCCTGAATTGAATGGTGTCTTTGTACCGTACCCATACCCGTACCCGTACCCGTACCCGTACCTGTACCCCGCGGTCTCTTGGTAAATATACTATTTTGTTCGAGCGTTGGCAAATAAAGTTTCTATCGTGAAACAAAAATCTCAGAACAGAGAAATACCACGGAGGATACAGTGTTGGTAAAAGAAGCACTCTAACATGTTAAGTTGTCCTATTTCTACAGCAATTCACCTTGCATTATTTGGTTTTACTATCAATGTTGTCCACATTTAGAGAATTGGGAACAAAATATTGTTATTTTTCCAACTTTCACCATATTTATATTGCAAGTAGCGGAACTCAGAAAACATATAATTAAATTTGAACGGACCTCAAAAAACATATAATTAACTTTGTTTTCAAAGAACTTATTGCTGTCACAATTTGATATTATTTTATCAACTTTGACCTAAAATCCAAAAAAAATTACACCTAAACTTGGGGAAGCTTCTGTGGTGGATTTAAACAACATCCGTGGCTTAATGGGGATTCTTTAAATATGCTATCTAGTAATCTACTTTTTTGGCCGGCATTTTTTCTCTGTTATTCAAGGCCCATTTTTTGCAATTTGACAACCTTGGCTTCAATTAGAAACGTCGGAATCAAGTTTACCTAATGACGCTGGTAAAGTTGTGTTACACTTCAATTATAACTCCATAAAAATACCTTGTAAGCACAAACATCTCAAAGGTTTTACCATTCCTGGTATAACCTGTAGAGAATTTTTATAATGTAGAAAGGCACCGAGAAACACTTTAGCTAATGCTACTGTCATCAAGAAAAGTTGGCCTTTTAGAACCATCTATAAACATAGAGATTTGTAGTTAACCAAATTGTCTCAATTTTATTTTGGCAAAATGATTGCCCCTTCTAGAATTCATAGCTGCACAGTCAATCTTATTACGTTTTTTTCATTGATGTTTATTTCAATTGAAAATGACATGTGGGGAGGGCTCTAGGAAGCGAGTATTCAATAAAGCAATACTTGATAAGGTTTATTTATTTTGTTGAATTATATACAAATGGTTTACGGCCCTTGCCTCCTTACATACAAGTGGTTTATGGCCCTTGCCTCCTTACATACAAGTGGTTTATTTATGACGTTAAAATGTTATAATATAAACACACAAACTAATACTATAATAATTAATTAGTTCCTTATCAATAATCAAGTGCCATATATAGTGGCTTCTTCAATGGATGCTATACTAAAGGTTGCCCAAAAAATGCTATACTAACGGTTGCCCAAAAAATTAAGTTTATTTTATTTTTAAATATGTATTTTTATATAAGGCGGATTTTTGTTTGTATATAAAATATTGTTATATATGTTTGCCTTCAATAAATGCTATAGTGACAATTACATTAAGGGTGTATGGTAAACTACATGGGATATGATTTTTGATTATTTTAAATATGCTACCTTTTTATATAAAATTGTTTTTTTTTGAATATGAATTATTACTATATAATGGAGAAAGTGTGAATATTCATGGTTAAGTTTTGTTGATGTAAATTTATTTTTTGTCTTCATAAATTTTTGATTTTGGAATAGGATGCTAAACTTAGGCAATATAAGTGTTCGAAGAAAGGGGGTTAATTACTTTTAATTAATTCAATTTTAGATTAGGGTTAGAAATATGAGATATATTTAAATTAATTAATTTATAGTTATGTATAGATTATATTATACGTGTATTAACAATTTGCAAGATAGAACCATAAGCATGTGTATAAGGAATGATATAATAATATTTGTCTTGGAGCCATTGCCTTCACATCGTAGTATAGGGAATGATATAAGTCAATATGATTTTTCTTTCACTCTTAACATAGGAATTGATACAATTGAGTGCGTTCTTTCACCTTTTCCTATTGAAATGACAAATGATACAATTAAATGTGCTCTCTCCTATTCCTATTGAAATCAAGAATGATGCATATGATTGTGATACTAGTCTCTCTTATATATGATATTGTAACAAATGATTGCAATAAATTTTCTTCTCTTATTGAAATAACACATGTTACAAATGATTACTCTGCACTTGTTTTTAGGGGAAACGATACACAATTTTTTTTGTGGATGTTACAATTGAATTGCACAATATTATCGACAATGTCTCTCTAAATACTACAATTGATATTAGGCCCTTAGCTTATGATGCCACTCCTATACCTTCCCGTAGTGCATCTATTGATACTCTTCCTTATCATCTGCTCTTGCCCTAAACAAAATATTGTTCCATGGCCACTATCAATGGAAATACCCAACCTTTTAATGAGCTTGTTCACACTCTTTATGTACCTTCCCAAGAGGTCATATCTCTAACGCACCTTGTAGGTGCTTGACAACAAAAGGTACATGCCCTATCTTTAAAAAGCAAGGCTTATAATGCATGGATCAATTTTAATGCTATACACGGGATTTCGATTATGTGTAAGATTCTTTATTCACCAGAGGCTTCATTATGCTTAAGCATAAATTATTTAATGGGAATAGGAACCCTTATCTACATCTTAAGGAATATAAACTCTCTGCGGTATAATAGGTTAATGATAGGCTTTTCTTACAAGCTTTTTCTAAGAGTTTAATAAGGTTAGCTTTAGATTATTTTTATCGCCTCCTTAGTGAATCCTTGATCACATTTCTAGAGCTTGAGGAGGTATTTCTCATTCGCTTCATCACAAAGAAAGGACTTAAGGCTACTTACAAGCACTTTGCCTTCATTACATCAAGGTAATCTTTACTAGTATGTGACTAAATCTTATGTTTCAAGGTTAGTACTCAACAATTAATCTATCAGCAGACTGATTTGGAAGTCTAATATATCTTTTGTCATGGTCTTATCTATCATGTTAAAGAGAATTAATTATATGACACATGATTCATTTCATGCTCTATGCCTTTGAGTTCTCGCGTTGGAGTAAGAACTTGCCCTTCCACATGAACTTGTACATGCTTTCATTGACTATCCCATCTATAATAAGGCATTTAATAAAAATGCTCTAAAAGATGCATGTTAGAATTTAAGACAAGTTAAGCTCTTATATAGAGGAAATACTCCATATTGTGCTAGTACTTGACCTAAGGCACCCTCGAGGCCTTTTTAAATAGGTAAACAAAAACCACCCAACTTTGATAAATCTTAAGATATACCGCATGATATTCTACATGGTTTATTTTATGAACGCTTGATTGCTTTACCATCTAATTCTCATCCTCCTCATAGGCTCAAGAAGGTAAAACATACTTTATTACTACTATATGGCATTAATGGACATCATGATAAAGATAAAGCAAGATACAAAGCAACTTGAGACCAAGGGTGTTGTTTCTTTTGATATATGCTATAATTCGTCTATTCAATCTCCGTCTTATTTTTCAACACATTGCTCTGCATAGACTAGTATCTCCCATGACACCCCTTTATGGGAGCCATTGGTCCCTTTACCTTTAATTTATATGGTTGTCTCGATCTCCTAAGTTTATATGGGTACCTAAAGTTAACACATCTGTATGGGTACCTAAAGTTAACACATCTATATGGGTAGGCAACTTGAAAACAAGCAACCAAAGAAGAAACCATAACAAGTTAAGCAAGTAGTTAGCATTGCCATTGAACTAATTGGGGTCATCCTCAATTTATTAGTACTATTCAACTTGGAGCAATAAGATATTATGGTACCTACTTATTATGATAGTGATGGTGATCAAAATGATATATCAGATGAACATCCGTGAAAGTTAAATTTTGATCCCACTAATACTGACTTCTATGTTGACTTGTGGGTCTTGGAATATACCAAGTTAACTTTTTCAAAGCCAAGTTTACAAAATCCTCTCTGACTAAAGAGGTTAGTATCAACATAAAATCAATCCCCACTCAACACAAGTAAAATAACATTTTAAAGAAAAGGTTTCTCAGTTTGGCAATCAACAAGCAAGCATAAAGCAACAAACATTTTTGGATGACTATAATACACTATTACAGCTCGTAATAACACTCCATAAGCTATTCAATCTACGTACTATTGCATTGCTTGAGAAAGATACAATTTAATGCACAATCTTTTAATCAGTCTATTTGATACATTGTTCCCCCTCTTTTAATGGGATTTGCTATTACGGCAACACCTTTTTTGGTTACTTATACCCATAGAACAGGGGACATGATTTTATGATACCCTTGGATTCATAAGCTTATGTTTATTTTTTATATTCTTCATCGATGCATTAGATACTTTTATAGCAATCAGTTTATTACGACTAAGGGTATCCCTCATGAGGATCCTTTACCCATTGTTTCTTCTAATATAATAACATTTTCTGCACTCATGTACCCTTTGGATTCATAAGCTTAAGGCTATTCTTTATATTCTTCATCAATGTGTTGCAATCAAGTTGTTACGTTCAAGGGTATCCCTTATGAGGCTCATTTGACCATTCTTTCTTCTAATAAAATATCATTTTTTACATCCATGCCTATTAAGACATTGACTTGCTTATATAGGCTTTCATAAGTTTAATTTCACATTAAAGCTGACCTATAGGAAATGTATTGATGGATAACATACATCAAATTGAGAAGATGACCATTGGGTGGTTTGGGATGGAATTACTAGTTTAAGACCAAATTGTTGACAGTTTGGTAGTCTTGTACAAGTAGGGAGAGATGCAAGAAAGTTTTGGGCATGACACTTGGGAGTGATAGATTGTTGTGGACTAGTGCAATCAATTATGTGCGGTAGATTAATGAGAAGAACAAGTCATGTAATAGGGATAATCATAGGCAATTGAGCTCGAAATGTGCACACAAGTCACGATTTAAGGCCTAAACTAATTTTGATATTATCAAGTGACAAATTACCAAATTTAGGTGTTTACAAGAATTAACTTTTGTCAATTCAATCAAATTAAAGTTTTTGAGAGTATTTATTATGTCGAGAGACATTCTACAATGGTAACATGTAGTGGAGGACTCATGTCGTGCATGTGAAAGAAAAACTAAGGCCGACATTATTTTTTACATTTAGTTCAATTTGTAAAAGATATTTTACAAGTACCTATTTATCTTATAAATAAAAAGGCATATAAGGTACTTAATTCAAATTATAAAATTAATTTTATTGTATATAGATAATATCATGTACATTATTATAATTTAAGGTATTTATTTACCTTTAATTTTTACATCTATATTATATCTATTTATTTATTTAACTATTTACTTTTTAACTATTGTGATAAACTTATTTACCTTTAATTTTTAAATCTATATTATATCTATTTATTTATTTAACTATTTACTTTTTAACTATTATGATAAACTTATTTACCCATTTAAATTATTTAGGCATTTAATCTATAATGAAATGTAATATTTAATTTAGGTATTTCACCTATAAATCTTAGGCATGTTCGGAAAAATGTTTATCTATAATATTATACACCTATTTTCAATTCAAATTAATACGAGTTACTAAAGATAAATAATACAATCTATATTGAGTGTGTAGGTTTGTTGATGTGGAATTACATTTATGTTAAGGAAATATAAAAGTTAATGTTATACATATGTTGTTTAATAATGGTTGTCAAAAATAGAGTTAAAATAAAAATTTGGTTATTGATTGTTTCTAAATATAATTATTAAGATCGAAATAAAATAAATTTTTTAAATGAAGAAAAACAAAGAGAGTATCAATTAGTATACCTATTTTAGAATAATCTATGTAAAATATGTCAAGAGATATCATTCTCGAGGTGCCTATTTCACTTATGCTGAAAATCAAATATAGGCGCCTCGAGAATGAGATCTCTTGGCATCTTTTAAATAGATTATTTTAAGATACGTATGCTAGTATACTTGTTTTGTAGAAAAAAAATGATTGTCTACGTGCTAGTGATATGGTGGCCATAAGATAAGGTATGCTCCATTTTGCAATTGTCATTATTTTTTTACTTAGCAATAGATTTGTAACCAAGTATAAGATGTCAATTTGTTGTCATATTGACATCGAATGTTTTGTAAGTAGGAACAACATTATGTATTTGATGTACACATAAATATAACATTTTTTTATTGAGTACGTGCTAGTAATATGTTGGCCATAAAATAACATATGTCCATCTTGTGATTGCCATTATTTTTACTAAGCAATATATTTGTAAACCCAAAAAAAAATGTCAATTTGATGTCATTTACTGTCTATGCCACCTATGTTATGTAAATAACAACAAAATTATTTATATTATGTACATAGATAAACATGACATGACGATATGTTCCACCTTCTAATTGCCATAATTTTTACTAACCAATAGATTTGTACCTCCAAAAAGAAGTTGTCCATTTGATATCATACCTACAACCTAACATTTACAAAATTGTGTACTCTATTACATAGATAAATATGACATGACATTTTACCTGAAGCAAAAATATTCCAATGCTTGCTAGGAAGCATGCTTAAAAGAGTAAATATGTTCAAACATTTTGTTTAGTTCATAGACACTTGATGTTGGTATGAGACTAGTTAATTTATTACTATGGGATTAGAGTATGTGTGTTTATTAATTATTAGTATGAGATTAATTAATAATGGTTTTAAAGTCTTGACATGATAAATAGAATATTCCATAATAACACCCTTAAGGAATATTCTTGGCTTGTTTAGTCAATCACATCGACTAATTGGTCCATGCAACATGTATTTTAGGTGACATTCAATCGACCACATTTTGTTTGTAGTCACAAATCTATTGGTTAATGAAAATAATGACAATTATAAGGTGGAACATATCTTATCTTATGGCCAAAATAGCACTAGTATCCAGTGAATGAGTTTTGTTTTTTACGTGACACTTATTTAAGTACTCCCATAAAGTTAGTTTGATTATATTAATAAAAGTTGATTCTTGTATATTTGTGTTTGCTTAATTTCGTATCTTATTCCACAATCATAAATTTATAAATTAATAAAATAAATTTGTGTGAATAAATCTCACCCCGAACAATCGATAAAAATCATAATGGTGATTGACAAATTATATATATATATATATATATTTGTGTAATATAAAAATACTTCACATTCAAACAAAAAGTTCACATCTACCACTGTCTAGTTTGCACCCTTACTACTGCTAGTATAACATCTATTGAATGTAGTCAAGTATAATAATATTTATATCAACAAAGCCATTCTTATAGAAAAATATTTCATATTAAAAAAAATCACATTCCTTATGACACACTACACTTTTAGTGCAATTGTTAGTGTAACATCCATTGAATACAAGTAAGCATGTTAAATTTCAATGACAATATCTTTGTTTAAGTGATACTTCTCATCTTTGCTAATAAAATTGATCCACATCAAAATTTTGTAGTACTTCCAATTACAAATGAGATAAAAATTTTTCAATTGAGGAATTGACTTGGCCATTGTAAGGTGGATATATTGAGGAAACATTGTAATGTTAATTAAAGTCTAGTTGGGCATACCTTGTATTTGTTTAGCCACATGCCAACAGACGATGATAGTTGTTCTCAAACATATATTAGGAGGACAATCCCATAACCATGGGTTTTTAGTGAAAGAGATTATAAATCTGATAGAGTTGTTGCCAGGACACTAGCACCCAGTTCGAACACTAATGTTTGGGGCGGTTTTGTTCGGAAATTTTTCATATCTCTGTTCTCTAAATGAAACTTACTTAGTTCAGATCTCGCTTGTTACACCTAGTCTCTAGCCCAAAAACACTCCAGAGAGTGAGATACAAGTTAAGTCACTCTTATCTTCTCATTTCTTACACTTGTTTGTCATTGTATGTTCGATCTTTCTTATGCCAGATATATCTGTTTGATCTTAGTCCTCTGATAAGATTTAAATTTTGTTAATTCAATAAGTTACTTTATTCATTTTAGGGTTAGTTGAGCGGGAAATCATTCACACAAGTCACTTATATAAACACATACATCCTAACCTATTATGGGCATTTATGGCTCTCTTAGCAAAGCACACACTGTGAAGGATTTGTTGGCCCTAATCATTGAAGGATCAATTCCTTAGAGCACATTACATGGATCTTCTAGTTTAAGTACATTTTTTTGTTTCCCTAAATCACTCCCATGCACCAAGATTTCAAGCGAACGTTCATTATAAAGTGTTGAAGGCCTTATTAGGGATTTCCATTTATATTGTTTATGCACATTTTCACACACCTACTAAGAAGAGAAACTACATGATCCTAAGGAAATTTCTATGTAGTCTATGTTGGCAATGTTTTGCTATCATGGGGATTTTCAAGGTTGATATGACTCATCAGACTAACCCCTTTCAATCCCAATGTGAGGGGGAAGGGTTTCAACACAAAGAGAATATATTTACAAGTACAAATGTGCGATCAAATGATTTCAAGCATAGATCCAAAGAAAACCACACTAGGTGCTAGAATTTAGTGGTATGTTAAAATAGAATATGAAAGAATTAACTTCCTTAGGATGATGTTTTTTATGAACCTGTCCAACACAGCAAACTTGTCTAACAAAAGTGAACTTGTCTAGAGATCATTTCCAAGATTTCGTAATTTATAGACATATTTGTAGCACTCTGCACAACATATTTACGTAGTATTAGATCACTATCATATCTCTAAACATAAAAAATGGTGGAATTTTAATAAACCATAACCCTAGTAATTCTATATTCTACTTTCAGAAGTGTTTATCATATATCGTCTTATGGCATAATTTAGAACTATGTACTTAACATATTTGTTGTATTTAATATTTATTGCATATTTGTTGTGATTTATCCTTATTATAAACCTAACAACATTGATAATGTTATGACAATGTTATTAGCCACCCACAAACGAGTGAATAATATGAAATTAATTATGATCAAGAGCATATCATCAAACAAAAAACACCTATGATCCCAATTAACACGTTCATTTGAGTCCACAAGGATAAATCCAACAATATTGATAATGTTCTGGCAGTGTTACTAGCTACCCACAAACGAATATGTACACAAAATACCAAGATAGGGGAAAATTAAGCTAAATCCTCAAGCGATTCAAATCTATCTTCTAGAGGATATTCCCCCATTTAGAGGATACTACCCATGTGTTTACCAAAGACCTACATCCAATGTTCCAACTATGTGGATGCCCACATAATCCCTTAAGTTACTATCTTATCCCTACATAATATGTGGCTTCTATTGCTTAACCTAACACTTCACATATGGTCCAAAATCCTATTCCTAATGCATGTATCCAACAATCACAAGACATGCAAGTAAAATATCTCTTCTCATATAAGATAAATCACAAGTGATGATAGGCTCCATTTGGTTAATACCGATCAGTCCGTGAGGTCCTTGATTACTAGTTACCATATGAATTTTCTCAACCAAAATTTTCATTATACGATGGAAAGGTTGATACACAAGAACACCTTTTTTACTTCAAGGCCTCTCATATGGATCATGCATGTAAATATAGCTTGATGGTTAAATGTTTAGCACGTAGTCTCAAAGAGTATGCACTAGATTTTTTTTATACACTTGCTTTAGGTATATTACATTTGTTCCACACTTTATCGGAAAAATTCCTTTCCTATTTCTAATAAACATTGGTCAATGTCTCTCATTATCCAAAATTACAAAATTCAAGCAACAATAATGAAAGGGTCGCATATTATGTCTTGCATTATAAGACTTTGCTGTCGTGAGGGCTTGAACGTATTGACGAGGGTGAGTTAATCGATTATTCATTACTAGCGTTATCCCGATACTCGAGGAAAAATCCACGTTATCTAAATTCAAATCCTTTCGAGGATTTGCGTCAAACGATGAATATATATGAAACTAAGTTATTTGTAGCCAAGATGTTAACATATGAAAGCGCACCTACATCATGTGGAAACAAGATTTAATAAAATCCTTTATATAAAGGGAAATAAAATGATAAAAAAGATAGTTGAAACAGTCAATGCCGCACAATAAACACCAATAATATTCCTTACAAAACTTTCAAAAATAAATGAAGTACCCCAACATCCTCATACGATACTGCAAAGAATCCTTAAGTGCAATTTGATTCAATTACCTCCACTCACTATGATTGATACTACTAGACTCCAAAGTGTGAGGTTTGATAGTAACATGCCTTGCAATTATCATCAATGTCCTGGAAATTCCACAAATAGATGCTTCACATTACATTGTAAGATCCAATAACCAATTGACGATAAAACCCTTTCTATGCAAGAATTAGAGGCACCCACAAACACGACAATAGACCAACCTAATGTTAGATTGAAAGTATTTATTGACCCACTACCACATCATGTAGAAAGTCATAAGGCTGATGAAGTACATAAAGATTATTGGACATTTCCTCCCACAATGAATTATTGATCTTAATTCTATTGATATCATCTTTGGTATGACTAGACGTAATCACGATGTACACTACCATCACATTTGATGATTTAAATATTCCTCTCAATGATGAGGAAGCATCTAGACATATGTTTATTATTGCACATGTCAATTCATATCCGATGCAAAGTGTCGTGATAGATAATGTATATAGCCAATACCTTTGCACTATGCTACTTACATCTCTAGGCTATACCACACAAGACCTTGTGGACACCAAAGAGTCATTTCATGGCTTTGATGACTAATACAAAAATCCAATTAGGGTCCTAGTAATATATTTACAAGTTTTACCCAAGAGAATGGCCGCTTGGTTCCTTATAGTACCTTTTAATGACATATTCAACATGCTCCTCAAATGCCCATGGATTTTTGATATGCATAATATTCCTCCAACCTTACATAGATACGTAATGTGTACACATAAAAACATGATGGTCACTATTCATAGTGTCTCATATGAGTACCCTATTAGGCCTATCCTAACACCCACTTTGGCTCCAACCCAGTATACGTCTTCCATATCATATCACAACCTTCGCAACCCATTATTTAGAATTTGAACATATCTCTTGATAGACTATATGACACACACTAATATAACCTTAACATGAAATTTTTGTGATAGCCACTTCTCCTTAGGTACACCTTGTGCTACCTAGTCATGTTTGACACACAATACAAATTATTGGACATTTCCTCCCACGATGAATTACGAGGTTGATCTTCATTTTATTGATATCATCTTTGGTGTGACTAGACGTATATCACGGTGCACACTACCATCTTTGGTTGATCTTATGTCTATTATTGCACATGTCGATTCACATCCGATGCAAAGTGTCGTGATAAACAATGTATATAGCCAAGACCTTTGCACTATGCTACTTACATTTCATGGCTTTGATGACAAATACAAAAATCCAATTATGGTCCTAGTATTCTCTTTACAAGTTATACCCAAGAGAATGGCCGCTTGGCTCCTTATAGTACCTTTTAATGACATATTCAACATGCTCCTCAAATGCCCATGGATTTTTGATATGCATAATATTCCTCCAACCTTACATAGATGCTTAATGTGTACACATAAAGACATGATGGCCATTATTCATAGAGTCTCATATGAGTACCCTATTAGGCCTATCCTAACACCCACTTTGGCTCCAACCCAGTGTACGTCTTCCATATCATATCACAACCTTCACAACCCATTATTTAGAATTTGAACACATCTCTTGATAGACTATATGACACACACTAATACAACCTAACATGAATTTTTTGTGATAGCTACTCCTCCTTAGGTACATCTTTTGTTACCTAGTCATGTTTGAAACACAATAGTTCAACCTTGCAAGCATGATGATGTGGAAAATTAATGCACTCTCCTCATACACAGAGAGCCTACGGTTACCACAACTACTTGTAGCACTTGGGCTACATATACATAGGCTAGTGATGCTGACATTTCATTATACTTTATTACACATAGATATGATAACAATACCATCCCGAGTCCTTATCCTTTGTATCATACATACCCACACCCATTTCTATAGAACATTTACACAATCACCCCCATTGATGAGTATCAGAGTGTTCTACAAGGATCAATACATAACCTCATGCACATCAAAGATGTTGCACTTTTAATCGTGATGTGAACACTCTATGTAATCAGCAAGGAATCAAATCACAAAGGAAAATTAAGTATGAAAGAAATAGGTCTAGCATTCTCATATATCAAAATAAGAAGGTACATATATAGGTGTGCTGTGTAACTCCTGTGCATGACATGTGGACACATGAAACCCTAACTAACCCCAATGACCTATGATCTCACTACGTGAGATGATTAACCACGTGAGGTGGACAAGACACCGAGTGACGATGAGACAAGTCATATACACCAACACCCCTCTTCATTGAAGATGAGGTAGAGATCATGGAAAGTTAGAATTGAAAGAGAACTGCCCTAAACAACAAAGAAAGATGTGTCAATGGGGTGCGACAAATAATGGCCTGATAAGGTACCCATGTACAAACAAAAACTCTCTATAAAAGAGGAAGAGAAGAATTATGGTTCCTGGGAACAAGGCTTGATGAGGTACCCATGTGCAATAAGGATATCAAGTAATAGAGGAAAAACCCCTAAGGGAAAAAATCTACTTACAAGAGATAAAATAATCCCCTAAACAACATAAGAAAGATGCGTCAAATGAGTCCCACAAACTAGGTATGATAAGGTACCCATGTTCAAACAACATCTCTTTGAAAAGGAAGAAAATGAGAAGAGGAATAGAAATCCCAAAGAAGATGGGCAGTTGCATCAGACATCACCCCAATAGGAGACCGAAAGTGAAGATACTTTTCCTCAATGAAGGGCTTGGTGAAAATGTCTGTAACCATATCAAAATTCTGACAATATTGCATGTTGATGATGGCATATTTTAAAGAACTATCGAATGAACTGCATATGGATTCCTCAACGATAATTCTGTTCGCTGAGGTCTAAGACAAGTATGTTAGGCAAATGATGATGGTCCTCACGATAGTCGCAGTTAGGTGAATTAGTGAGTTGCCGGAAATAAATACCAAACTACCAAATATTTTCCCTGGCAAAAGTGTAACTACTCAAATGTACTCTAAGCCTCTGTAGAAGAGATCGCAATGTAAGCATTATTCTATCTACTAGACCAGCTAACAGGTGCCTTGAACCAAAAGAAAAATTGTAGCATGAGGTAGATTCCTAGGGTGATGGAAATTAGTCTAGGAGTGAGTGAGATGTTTATGTAAATGTTAACCAAGGTTGTAAATGTCGGACCATCCATGATTGTGAAGGGCATCTGTATGGAGTGCCACAAACATAGCCAATTATATAATTCAATAAGGGTGACAATGCAAAATAGGAAGCTAATTGCATGAATCTAGAGGATGATCCCAACAACATATAATTGATCCGGATGAGTGTGAGTAAGGTAGATCAAGCTCCCCACCACATTTTGAGGAAGGTGTACCATCAACCAAGGGTGTAGATGAAATCAGAAACCATCCTTGAGCCCATAAAGGAAAGGAATGAAGGAGAAGGCTTAGAACCTGATTTTTGAAACCGAAGAAGCAAATTTAAGGGAGTACTTAGGATGCAAAATCACCCTTCCCGAGTCAGATTGCTTACTTTGGATTTTCTCATGCAAGTTAACTTCCGCAGTCCTAAGTTATTAAACATACTGAAGGATATTTCTTATTTGCATAAGAAATTTTGTGAATGGAACAATATTTATGATGGACTAAGCTTAAATTCCATGTTTCTAGTATAAGATCATTGCATGTGACTATGTTGAACAATGAGCTTGTAATTGGTAATGAATTTTGTGACTTGATTTGATATGTGGAACCATGCAAGAAGCCTTTAAGAGTTAAACATGTGATTAGAATGGTTGATGTGTAAATATAATGAGTTGGTTACATATACCATGTTCTCAAGCTTAAAAAGCCTGTCTTGAACTTAAAAATTATGGAGGAATCATAGATTATAACCCGACTGTTGTTCCATGGAGATATCTTCCTCTAGGTCCCCATGAGATTAAGGTATACTGTAACGACCTTATGGTCCACTTTCATGATTTTGATAATCATCATACACATAGATAGTGAATGATGTCAATATATTACTCTGATATAGAAATCCATACACGATAATAATGAACTAAATATATGCCTCTGTCAGCTAATTACAAAGGCTATTATATAGCCATACAATAGAAAAATGGTGACTTCCTATAAAATAGGAAACTACAACACACCCGAAATATATTGTTATATATTTGTATATATATATATATATATATATAATATATATATATAAAATATAATATATATATAATACCATACAATTATTTACCACAATGTAAATAATAATCCCTAACATTCCCCCCCTTAGTGTTTACATGGTTCAATATATCTCGTTATTTTCTTATAGCGTGCCACCTCTGTGTGCTCATGATCAACTCCATACAAATGTGCAACATCGGGCTTGCACAAAAGGATCGAACATGTGCCAACACACATTTCTTCCACTGATGGTTTTCTCCGGCTTCTACCAACAACCTTACCAAATTAAGGGTTTTGCAGGTGTACCAATAACCTTTCACAATTGGTTTTGCAGGTTTGTCCAAAAAACAATTGGTTTTACAGGTTCACCAAAAACCTTACATGGGAATTGGCCTTTTATAGGTTTACCAAAAACCTTACACAATTGGTTTTTACAGGTTTACCAAAAACCTTACACAATTGGTTTTACAGGTTTACCAAAAACCTTTCAATTGGTTTTCCTGGTTTACCAAAAACCTTCACATCATGATTGCTACAATAATTTTTGCCATCAATATTATACAATGTCTCTACTATAGGGAATCATGTAGGATAATACTGCTTTCAAAATTGGGAACAATAAAACATAATGGAAATGGAACAATGAGACCATGTTCCCCCCCTAAATGTGAACATTTCACTTATTCAACAGGAACACTGAAATCATATTGCATGCAACAAACTACAATTCTGAAATGAAAGAAAACTCACACACACACTGTCACCACAATTTCATGCAGGCCCCGTTAATGATTGGTGACTGACGAGAGGTACGCATTGATCAACCTCCTTCCTCCTATGTGCCTCCTTCCTCCATCAACATGCTGCTAGCTCAGCTGAATTTGGATATGACACTCAATTGTTTCCACATTGTTTATTCTTTTCTTCACTTCCGCA
The DNA here is from genome assembly GCA_019776745.2 of Taxus chinensis. Taxonomy (NCBI): domain Eukaryota; kingdom Viridiplantae; phylum Streptophyta; class Pinopsida; order Cupressales; family Taxaceae; genus Taxus; species Taxus chinensis. Next base: position 113,157,581 of record CM034146.1, read on the forward strand.
ACGTGAAACACTTTATTTTCACGGATGTCGGGTAACATCGAAAGTGCGTCCGTAAGGCAATTTTTTTATTTTATTTTTCAGACTTTTTACAATTATACGACATTTGACAACTCATAGATTTGACAAAGACTATTTTGAATCGGACAAGAAGACTCGACTAACTTTAAAAAGAAATAAAACGAGATTACTTTTTAAATGAAAATGAGAATTAAAAAATCCTAAAATCACCTATATGGAATTATTTTTTACGACACTTAGCTCTAAATGAAACTAACACAAAAAAAATTAAATAACATACCTTAAATGGTATACAATGGTCTTACTTGCTAGACTTACCAAAATACAACATACAAATTTGATTTGTAAGGATGGAATATGACCACTAAAACAAATAGATTTATTTAGAAACAATACACATATTACGCATGACAATGGTACAAAGATCAAACTTGGAGGAAACATGCAGTGACTTATGAAGTTAGCAAATATGTGGCACTAGCATAAATATTCAATGATTCACATCCACCGTTATTCTCATAACTTTACATATCTTTTGAAACTGTGTGCTCACTATTGACTGCAATATCGATCTTGATATGATTAAACAACTGTCCAGTGTAATACCAAACTAGACAAGAAGCTCTATGCATACAAGAAGTGATATGTGCCAGCAACTACGTGTTGGATGTTAGATGCACCACCTTCTTCAAAATAGCAATTTTTTGTGTTGAACTCTTCAGACGTTGGCTGATACAACTGAATTTATCTATTTTTAAATAGATCCCCTCAGCTATATGCGTAGATCTGTAGTCAGCACGAACGAATCAGAGTCACTAAAGTAATCTAACTAAGTGCAGATATCTACTGGCCTCTAGATCGAGCTTGGATACTTCCAATATCTCCTATAGTGCCACGAACATTCCTTGATAGGATCAACGAATCCATTTTTATGAATATATCAAACGTGTGTAACTCATGTTGATCCTTCATGAATTTGGACATGATACCAACAGACGGTCAATAAAGAACAGGATGTGAGCATATATGCGTATGACGTGAAACAGATAAATCACCTCCACCACCGGGAGCAGTATTGATAAATGCAAGGTACCATCAAGCCAAATGTGATTGATGGAGCCAATGCAAACAAAACACACTTTTTGGAATATTTTGTCCTGAAAAGGAGAAGGTGTTAGGATAACATGCAGGTACTTACAATTCAATGGACATATGATTCAATTTCCGACAGACATAGATAAATTAAGGGAGTACTTAGGCTGCACACACACTTCTCTCATCCAATTCTCGAGTCATATGTGGGATGGCAAATATAAAATCTCTAAGAAACTACCTATGAAGACTATCCTAAGACAATTTTTTTTTAGACAAGATGAATCTCTCACAGTACGGCCGACTATAAAGAGGAAGAGCTTCATGTGATGAACAAGTCATTAACATACAAAATAAGCCATCGAGTTTGGAGTACCAAATCCTGACATTAGGTTTAGTAACACAAATATAATGGGTTCAAGATATGACACTGAGTGATACAATCCGGATGTACACGATAGATAATGGATTCCATCTATGGCATACCAAGAATTGACAAAGGATATTTTAAAGGCCATATAATAGAAAGACTGACTTCCTATCAACTAGGAAACTACAACACAAGGGAGGGATATATTGTTATACATTAACTATAAGAGGATATATCAATGTAGACTAATCATTCTAGTAGGTCCCCATGAAGGAAGGAGATATTAACATCCATCTGATGGACTTCCCATTTTTTTGCATCAACAATGACAAGGGTCAGTCGAATGGAATTCATCTTGGCAACCAGAGCAAATGTTTCTAAGTAATAAAACCCAACTACTTGGGAGAAACCCTTAGATACTAGTTGCACTTTAAACTTATTAACACATCCATCTGCACCATACTTTTTTCAGATTACCCACTTACACTGAATTTTTTTTCTTCCTTTCAGAAGAGGGGTAAGATCCCAAGTATCATTCTTCATGAGTGAGGAACACTCTTCATCCATGGTAAAATCTCACTAAGGAATACCAAAAACCTCCTGAAAATATTGAGGGTCAGAAGTGGAGGTGAAGGAGTGAGGTTCAATGAAATCCGAGTGAGTCCGTATTTTATTCCAAAGGATCTCCCATCTACTCTCCAGTAATTTACAATGTCTTCTTAGACTAGTAAAGGAATAGGAGGTGAGTTAGGATCAGAGTTGGTAGATTATTCACTTGAGTGAGAAGGGAAAAAGTCCCAATCATCACTATTTTCAGAATCAGAAGACTTCAAAGCATAAGGGTTCAGAGATGATGAAGATGACAAGGAAGGAGGAACATGCTCAACAACATCATCATGCAAAGAGTAAGAATAAAAATTAGAAAGCATAAGGACCTTAGAGGGTGAAGAAGTAGAATTCAAAGATGACTAATTTAATTTCACATTTCTCTCGATATAAATTTGATGAGTAGTAGGTTTCAACAATCGATATCCCATCATGCACCATTAGGACACCCTTAAAAAATACAAGGTCTGGAATGTGGTTTTAAAGCCTTACATTTATTTTTGGGAATCCATGCTATAGCATTATATTTGAAGACTGCAAAAGTTATCTACATCAGGTTTACATCCAAAATAAGATTTAAAGGGTGTTATCCCTCTTACTTACCTTGTGTGGAACATGGTTATGAATGTAGCAAATGCACAGTTCACTGCTTCAACCCAATACTATGGAGGAAGATATTTCACGTGAACTATACAAGTGGCCATCTTCTTAAGCATTTCAGTTATTTCTTTCCACGACTCCATTTTGCAAAGGTATGTAAGAAACTATATGACTGCAAAGCAATCCATTCGGAGGTACTAAAATATTTAAACCTATTTCTCACATACTTGCCTCTATTTTCAGTTTGAAGAACCTTGATAGACATTTCAATTTTTTTCTCAGGAAGAGTCTTAAAGTCCCAAAAGTGATCAAAAAATTCATACTTTAGCTTAAGAAAATACACCCTGAGTGTAACGTGAAAAGTCATCAATGAAGGTAAGAATGTAGAGAGCTCTAGTAAATGAAGGAGATGGGAAAGGGACATAAATTTCACTATGAACAAGATCCAAAAGACAAGTAGCTCTCCAAGATTTTCCTTTGTCAAAACTGTTTTTAGGTTTCTTCCAAAGGACACCACCCTCACAAATATCCTTAGAAAATATGACGCATGGTAATACATTGACCATTTATTTTTGGATCAATTGTTTAAGGTAACAATAATTAAGATGGAAAAAATGATCATATCACAGCTTAATAAGCTCATCTACATGAGTGAGAAAGGTAGTGGGCATTGAATTATAAGTTAAGTGGGAGAAGGTTTACAACCATAAACGGTGATCTACCTTTCCCTCAACCATAGTAGCGTCAGAGTAAAGCTCACAAATAATCACTGAGGTAACACCAAATTCCATTAAAATTCCTTCACCAAGGTGAGTGATTTGGTAAAATGATAAGATATTGGTAGAGAGATTAGGAACACTCAACACTTGGTTAAACGTTCCACCATCCATCTCTACTGATCCACTACCAAAAATTGACACTGTAGTGTCATCACCCAACATGATTTGGGACATGCCACATGGATCCATGTTAGAGAGCTTAATATACAACATGTGAAGAAGCCATGTGATGTGAGGTACCAAAATTGATAATCCATGTCGGTGAAGGAGAAACTCTAGCTACAAGGTCCTTTCCTTTCTTCTTCTTAGATTTAAACTCTTTTGTAGTGGAAGACTCAAATTTTAGAGCATTTCATTCAATATAATCAAGAAAACTTACATAATTTTTCTCAAGTAAATGAGGTAGGTGATCAATATTTTTTTATCATAAACTGATGCTCTTCATGTCCATTCTTCTTGTAATAGGAAAAATTACACTTTTCCTTCTTCACTTTAGGATCAAAAGTAGAAGCGTCTATGTTAGGTTTTGGTTTGGGCTTGGTTGGTCCTTGGTTTCATTCTTAGGTTGATCCATTTTCATTTTATTCTTTTTAGTCTTTATTTCTCTTACCATTACTTTCTACAAGGGCATGTGACTGTAAATTTTAGTGTCCCCATTTGAATGAGTTTTTCCTGTTCTTGAATGAGTTTAGATGAAAAAACTGCTCAAATAAGGGAATTTTCCAAGTACTACCCATAGAGGAATATTCATAGCATGGAAAGTTGACATGAAGATGGATTATTCGAGACCTAAATTAGAAAGAATCGAAAAGATCAACTGTGAATATTTATTCTCCACTTTACATTCATTTACAAGCAATCTAATGTGGACGAACTTTGAGAAGAAGGCTCCTGTAGATTTTAAAAGTCACTATGATTTAATCCTAGTAGATTCATTTTCCAAATCATGCAATCTCATGTCATCTTATTGTCCAAACATATTGTATAACATTTTTGATGCTTCATTAGGTGTTTCAGATAACTCAATGTGTAAGAAAAGTTAAGAGAAATGAATATACAAAGAATACCTAAGGCTTTGTTACATTGATTCAACTACCTAGAATTTTTAGGCTCATCATCAAGTTTAGTCTCAACTCCCATGGTGATGTGAAATAACCCTTTATCCCTTATTTTCATTACCATTTTTGATCTCCTTTCAAATTTTTTTAACTACGTAAGAAAAAGAATTGAAAGAGTATCCATCACAAAGAGAGAGAAATAAGGAATGCAGAAAGAAACACAAAGAGACTACAACCACCCCAGGACAGTATATTATAACCTCCATGATTTTGATATTTTATAGTTTAATGCATTGAATACAATTAGGTGCAAACGTGCATAGTAAAAACAATTCAGTCACTCAAATTTCAATAAGTGTAATAACATGCAAGTGTGGAGACCATAATCAAGTTTATAGTTGATCATGAGAGTTTGTCACCATAAACAAGCAAAAAATGAGCTAAAATAAGAGATACGAGTCAAAAAACACATTTCTACATGAGAAATAAGCGTCTCATGTCATAACATAAACCCCCTTACAGAAAAAACTATGGAAGACACACTCACTAGTCTACAAGCAATAACAAAGGTGATTATAATGTAAAACGAGGCTCAAGATGAGTCTAAGGGACCTCTAAGACACCACAAACGCTCCTAGAATGTGAAAAAAATTCTAGGAGAGGTGATACACACTTCAACAAATGATTAGTAGCTAAAAACATCCAATAATGCTAAAAATGCACTTTTAGTTTTTCCCAATTAGCCTAATTTTAAATACTAAAGGGAATAAAAAAGGTGATAATAATGTTAAATAAACAATTAATTTAACCACTAACTAATTAAATTAAATCTCCAAAAATTAATTAAGGTTACTTAATTAATTAGATCCCCTAATCAAATTAATAAAGTGACTTAATAAGATTAACTAAACCCCTAATTAATATTAGTTAAGCCTCCTAAGTAATTAACTAACATTTTAATAGCTTACCAAATTTTAAATTTAAAAACACCACTTGAAAAGAATACATGTTATCACCAAATTAATACACCCTCTGATTTCCCATGTGTGTGTGAATGAGCTATTAGTGTAATTGAGTAGTATAGGACCATCTCTTAAGTTTTGGGACTTACATATTTAAGATGAACCTCTAGAGAAGGTCGGTTCCTCTACCTAATCCTAGCACTAAACTAATATTAATTCAAGAAAAACACCTATCCAATCCTATCCTATTAATTCAAAGGAGATGGGGAGAAGGAGAATGCATGAAAGAAGGGAAATTCTACACTACATAGGTGATAAAACCAAGAAAAGGGGGGTGCTGAACAGTTCACAATTCCTAAAAATAGAGAAAGATGCAAATGAAGAGGATGAACAAACATCACAGACAAAAATACACACAATACACCATCTTCATTAGGCACAACAACATTTAAACATGTAATGGGAACAATAAAATGCAAAAAATACCTACAAGCATAAGGAAAGGCAAGAGAAAATAATGGAAACCAATGCAAGGATGGAGAAATAATCACAAACACCAATTTTATTACTTCAAATATTTTCACAATACATCATTGTAGAGGGAAAATGCATGATTCACCATTACATAGATTAACAATGGAGGCTTGAAGCTCCACACCTACCTAACAGAGAAGAAGAAAGAGCAACATTGAAAAATTGTCCAACTCCTTTACAAATGAGCTCACTTTTACATATATTAGAAGAATGAATGAGAGAGAGGGAAAGAAACCCAAGATTTACCTTCAACTATCAATTCACCTACAAAAGGGATGGGATGACCTGTAAAAACCATACTTTCATGTACTTTACCTTGTGGGAGGAGAGAAATGTGTCCATATATTCATTAATACATGTTCTTTGACTTGGAAGTGAACATTTGAATCTAGGTATTTTCTTGTATTTTTCTCCCATCTACTACACCTTAATTCAATATTTAATGGTTTCATGATGAAGTAGGGATAATTACGAGCCCAATGAAAGAAATTTCATAAAAAATGGTGATATGTGGAGAAATATATGGAGGTGTATGCTTGGAGTCTACGTTTTTCCATTTTCTTATTTTCTCGGCCTCTGTGCTCCTTTTACCATTTTTTACAATCTCCATATTTAGTTAATTTTTTATTTTTATTCCCTCCTTTTACCCTTTTTCATTTTTAATTGCTCATGGGTTTAAAGGGCTATGGGGAACTGGGATTAGTGTGGAATAAGGGAATGTTTTCCATTGGGTCCTAAAATGCTTGTAGTCTTTGCTTGACTTTGTCCCCAGCTCAGTGAGCTCAATTAGATCACCGAGCTCCTCCCTAATTGCCTTGCCTTGTGAACCCCTTAGCCTACATGTTTTTGATCTCCATGGGGAACTATTTCCCATGGGGAACTAGTTCCCTGCACCTCCTTGTTCTCCGCAGGATTCCATTTCCCACATCTCACTTGCTCCAACTCGGCGAGATCAATTAGCTCGCTAATCTAACCCTTCTCCTCAACCCTTTATGTTGCAATAATTTCAAACTTTGTAGGCTTCTAAGCCCCATTCTGCATGGGCCCTCGTAGTCCACATCCTCCACAATGCCCGTAATCCTCGAACTCCCCAAACACGTGTCCTTGCCAAAGAAATGCGGGGAATTACTTCCACCAGAGAACTCCCTCTCGCAGGGAACTTAATCCTCATGGGCACCATGTACTTGCATGACACTCAACACCCACAATAAAAAGCACCCACCAAAACAACTAATTTAATGTGGGGATTTCAAGGATCTGGGTCACCCAAGGAACTAAGGAACATGTACCATCAGTTCCCTCTAAGGCCAAAATATGCACTACATTTTTGAGCCCAAACTCATTTTTTTATCAAATTTCAGTAAGTCCCTAAGCCAAACAGAGAATGCGGAAGCCATGGAAAGAGTAGTGAAGTGATCCAAAAGTTATTTTTTCCATTTTTTCAGACTAACTCTTGGATTTTTATAGAATAGGGAAGTTAGAGAAAATACTAACAAAGAGTACCAAGGCCAATTTTCATCATTTTCCTCATCTTTCTCCCAAATTTGACTAAGTATGAAAACCCAAAAGAGGAAAAATGCACCAAATGACCCTAAAATTCCCAAAATAATTGTAAGTGCTCAGAAATCATGGAAATTACTTGTATTCCTCTAGATTAAACCCTAAAAATTTGTCAACTTCTTGGGTCCAATCTGGTCTCTGAGTTGTCCACTTTTTACCAGTGTATAAAAAATGCGATAACAGACGCTGTTTCTTATATTTTATCTAACCTAAGACTGACCAAAATTCAAGGTTAACCCCGAAATCAGGCTTAGGATGGAATGTTGGTGATTGGATAGTGGCCAGATCATATCATGCAAGCGTGGAAGGGTCTGAGCTCTGAGTCTGAAAGAAATGTCTCAGACCAGTGGGAAGAGATTCATGTGGAGCTCGACACATGTGATTAACGAATTTTTGAACATTGGTGACGCGCTCTGCCAGGGGCTCAATGACAGGTGACCATGACATTGAGGTGGTTGCGTGAGTCTCTCTGATGGGATAGCTTCAATGAGAATAAACTCAATGTCCTCTTTAAAAAGAACCGGGACCCAAGTGATTGAAACCTCGCCCTCTGAGATTGTGGACTTCATTGGTAGTTGTAATACGATGGGGATGAATGGGTTGGTGGGTGAGCAAAAATACCTTAACAAGCGAAGATAAGGGAAATACAATGACTCAAGAGAAGAGTCACCAAACACAGACAAAGGGATGAGAACTCCCGAACCGGCCGAGGAATGGTAGTCACTTGAGCCTCATCATGGTGACACGTAGTGATGGGTTTTGATTGAGCCCTCAGGTTTAAAGTCGAGCTATCCGCATCCAGAGCGTCCATTGAGGCCCGAGCGACCAAGTGCGGATAGTAAATAGATTACAACCGAAACGATCGGTGTAAGGAAAAAACATCGCGAAAAATAAAAATCCAGACTATCCCAGACAAGACTGGGATAAATAACTTCATAAAGAGTCAAAAAAATTCACTGCGCAACTTAACTTTGCAAACAAAAAATAGTAGCTCGAATCAAGATAAATATCCCGAGCTCTTCGAAAGTCCTAATGAAAAAAATGACCTAACAAAGATGTCCCTAGCAGGTAGTCGATTTTCTTCAACTTCAGCCATCAACTGCCATGATCCGACGTCACCGAGTCATAAATAATCTGACTCGATAGTCCCTATGCAAACAAGGAAACCGGCTTCGACTAAGGAGCTTGACAAAGTTGTCAAGATGAAAAGAGTAGCAGGGGTGTAAGGAAAAAACTAGAGAATGCAAGTGAGCCGAAGGAGGGTTTCAATCAGAATATTTTCACTAAAATTTGTAATGTCCCAACTGAAAATCCCAGAAAACTGCCTAAAATAGAAAAATATAGCCAACCTCTAACGTGATTTTTTCCTCCAAAGTTAGCTGCAGCTATCTAGATTTGGTGGACTGAAAACTCATGACACTAGCACATGTAAAACTATCAAAATTTAGCACAAACTCCAAAAAATGAGACTTGTGGATAACAAAACCTATTAACAAGATTCTAAAAGATGATCGAAAACTTGCAGGAGAAGCACAAAAACTAAAAATGAAGTAACCAACAACTAGAATAATTGAGTGCACATTTACCAAACAAAATATTTGATACTATGTGATATTATTCTGACAAGGACTCAATAAAAAACCTTGTGCACATCGAATTTTAGGTTTCACTTCCAATTGATGACGTGAATGCTCCACTTTGTAATTAGAAAGAAATCAAACATAAATGGAAAATCAAGCATGAAAAGAATAGGTCTACTCATTCTCATCGATCGAAATATGAAGGTACATATATAGGAGTGTTGTGTAACTCCCATGCATGACATGTGGACACATGAAACCTTAACTAACCCTAATGACCTATGATCTCACTAAGTGAGATGACTAACCGCATGCGGTGGACAAGACGTTGAGTGATGATGAGACAAGTTATCTATATCAACAATGAGATCATAGGATAGCCTCCCACGATCTCCTTACTCAAGTTTCAAATGCAATCACTTATACATAACTATGTGTACACATATATCCTTCTCATATTTTGCCATCAATGCCACTAACTCTTAGCATAATATTTAATCATTCAACACCTTTTCCTATAGTCCAAGAATAGGGCACTACCCAATAATGCAATACATTTAATATGTTCTATGTAATTTTTTAGGGTTCCTATGTACTTTTTGATGGAAGACCTACTACCCAAGAGCCCACATCATATATTCTATTATTATAGCATATGCCCCATGGCCAATATGAGAAATTATAGTTCCCAATTTTTAATTCTCTTATGATAAAAACACTAATAATGTAATATGACAAAAATATAAAACTAAAACCTGTATTAACTTGATTATTAATTACACATACTTATTTCAGATTTAGCAATCTACATATCTAAAATTCTTGTGTACTTCATCCTCATGTTGCTAATAAGATAGTCATACATCAATCCATAGGCATAGTTCATACAAATTTCATGGATTGTTAAGCCTTCCACCCGTAGGAAAATCCACCACATTGGGGGATGCCTACATTGGGGGAATATTACATATTGAGCCTAATTCAATCATATCATTCACACTCTGGCCGATGGGGTGGGAGTGGTGCGGTCAAGTCACATGGTTGTGTGCTTTCCCACCCGTTTTCAAATCCCCCAAGGCATGATCCTCCTCGGAGGTGGTTTCGCCGCTAGAGGCGGCATCTCTGTTCATGCTGACACTGGTGACTACTCCTCACTGCTGACGTTGGTGGCTGCTCCTCTCGTTGTCGACACTGGTGGCTTCTTCTCCTCTCGTTGCTGATGCTGGTGGCTACTCTGCTCACTGTTGCTGCTCCTCTCGCTGTGGTCGTGGCTACTCCTCTCGCTGCTGACACTTGTGGCTGCTCTGCTTGTTCCTGATCTTGGTGGCTGCTTCTCTCGCTGCCGACGCTGGTGGTTGTTCTAATAGTTGTCCCACTCGTTACGGTCGTTGTCGACGGTCACTGCATCTTCACTTCGGTTTCATGATTGCTTCAATTGGGTTCCTAATAGTGGTCCCCTTCATTGTAACCAGGTTGTGGATCCTCTCAAAAATCCTCAAGATGTGGGTCCTTTCAAACACCCTCAATTTATCCTCAATCCAAAAAAATCATATCATTCACACAATGTAAATTCTTCCAACAATATACCCTAGGGGATTCCCAATACATTAAAGACATACCTATACCAAGGACGTGCTACTTAAAGCCTATATAGATAATATCATTATTCACTAGTAAATTTGTGATATGATGCTATTATTTCCTATCTTACACTACCTTATATCTGATGACATAAGCTATATTGTGCTTCTAGTGTAGTTAGGGCAAAGGGCCTTAATAAAGAGATGCCCAGTCATGAAAAATTTAACACAACACATAATATAAAAAACACAACATATTTTATTATAATGGCAATATTTTAGAACGTGAGAATGGTTTTACATAAGAGGAACTGTATCCTCTATTCCTCTACCTACAATGGTGGAACTTAAAGGGTCTATGATCTCTAATATCTCGACCTTTAGATCTCACTCTCTGTTGGACCCTTGCCTCCCTATTCCTTATGGTGTCTACCATTTTACATACCATTTTGTGCCCCATTTTGATGAGGGTCGTCAATCCTCTTCATTAAATAATGTCAATCTAGGGCTAGTGTTTGAAGGCAATATGCAATATGAGAAAGATATATTTGGCAATGGTCCCCTCTATTTAAAATCCATAGTTATAGAAATGTAAAAGTACACTAAGAGAAATTGAAAGATACATTTGTAGGAATTGACTTGAAGAAATTGAAAGACACACTTATAGGAATTAGAAGCACACTTGCAGGAATTGAAAGACACATTTGCATGAATTTAAATGTCACACTTCCAGGGAAAAAATTGTTGAATTGAAAAGAAATAATAAACACATAAAACACTTGCAAAGTTCACAACAAATTATACACAAATTGAATAATTAGACGTTATTAAGAAAAAGACAACAAAAATATAATTACAAAATGAAGAAATAAACATAAACATAGATCTATCTTACTTGGAATGAGTGGCCAACTCATTCCTCAAAAGAGGATTTTAATCAACACTTATTTACAAATTGAATGCAACAAAACCTGAGAATGAAGTAATCAGGTTATATTCTTTGGTGTGGGATATTGCATTTATAATTTTATGCTTCCAACCCACTTCTTATTTTAAGGTATACATATAAATCAAATCTTATCAAATAAGATTTCAATCTATCAATAAAACATCAATCTCCACAAAATATGGAGAGAGATTAACTAACTCTAACAATCTGAATTTCTTATTTTATTTTTGAGAATAAAAATGAATATTGATTCTTCCTTATTTTACAAATAATAAAACACTTATGGAAATATCTATTTTTAAATGATCTCCAAAAATAGATATCAATACTTCTCAAACCACCGTTGGAGTTATGCTCATCTCTGTAGCTCTAGTATTCATCTCCAGATCTTTAATATCCATCTTTGGAGCTCTAATGTTCAACTCTGAAGCTCTAATGTTCAACTCCAAAGCTCTAATGTTCAACTTTGATGCTCTAATGTTCAACTCTGAAGCTACTGAAGGAACTTTTGGAGCTAGTGTGGGAACTTCCGGAGCTAGTGTAGTGCTGAAATAACAATATCTGGAGTTGATACGAGAGATCTTGAAGATCCTCCAAGGATGGTTGTAGCCAATGCTTAGTGCTCAAAATTGATGTATTCAACTCAAAATGGACTGCATTATGCAGGTCTAAAGCTTGGTATATTTTTCCCAATAATCATTAGTAACAACTAGTAAAAAGATAACAATGAATTCTAAATAAATAACCATAATATATACTCTCTATTTTATGCTAAATAAAACATAAATTTAGAAATTACACTTAGATCCACTTTATGTAATATATGCAAGGAAAAAGAATGTCAAATCTTATATAAAATGGGCCATTTTTTTGGACTCATGGGATCTCCCTATCACCTAAAAAATGATATTTCGTGCATAAACCATTATCCTTGGAGGTAAATTAAGCTTCCTTGATTTTGAAGGACAAATTGTTGTGTGTCAGGAGGTCACTTCTTGTCTTTCTTTTTGCATTGTTTGATAAGATTGGTTCTTGTGTGAAAGGTATTCAAATCATCCTTCTTCTAGATGTCAACCAAAGGTTATAAATGGAACGATTCTCTAGTTGTCCTCAGATTCATTTTGGATATGTGAGAAGGTTCTTGTGGCAGAGATTTTCAATGCTATGCTAACAATTTTTATTCAAATTGTAAAACAACATTTACTCATCATTTTAGGGATAAATCTTTTCTCTTTATTTTTTTCATAGAAAACGAATCCATATAGAAAGAATCCTCATAACAAATCTTGCTGTTTTGAAATTTTCCAACATAGGCTTGAAGGAATGATTGCCGTCATCAAATTCATATACAAAAAAATATTTTTAACGATTATAATTTAATATGCCCAATTCTTTTTCCTTAATTTTCATCCTCAATCTCATGCATGTGATGTAAAAGTGTATCCTTATGTAATAACAAAGCTCACAAGTAAATTTAAAATAAAATATATCTTTGGTATTTTCATGATCTTCGTTGCCTCTTCCATCTCAGCAAAAGTGAAAATATTGGAAAAAGTTTGCCATAAACTTGCAGTGTTGATTTTCATTTTGAAAAAAAAGCATTGGAAAAGAACAATGAGGTACTTTATTTCTTGTTTGGTGTTTGAACCCTGCATTTGTTGGTTTTGAACCTTTACCATTTTAGATAAATTCAATATACTTATATATTGATTAATAGGAGTACATACCTTTGTCTAATGGAAGGCTCTACTTATAGAAACTTTTGCTGGAGTAACTGGTTTTCAAACCAAGACTGACTACGCCAAATTCCCTTGAGGGTTTTCATGTATTAGTTCAAAGTTTTTTTACCATCTCACTTTTGAAAATTTTGACTAATGCTGACATCAAAATGTTACAATTTAAATATTATTTCATAGTCTTATGTATCGGCAGGGATCTTATGTGTAGATAAATTTTAATTTAAATTCATTGTATGTTTCTAATAATGACCAAAAGCTATGGATGTGTTTTTTGATTTGCTACTTGCATTTTGCAGTTGTTCTTGCCATGGAGCATAGTGAAGATAGGTTACATCATCCTCAAGAAATTGATGGATGAGATGATCCATTATGAGCTCTAAAAGCATTCCTTATCATGGATTATCCTGTCAAAACTTTTAAATGGACAAAAGCAATATCAACAATATTTAGGAATTATAAAATCTTATCACTAGCAGAAGCATTTGAATTGCATTGATGAAGTCGGCATGTTACGCAAGATTTTGAAGGTACTTAGGCATTCAAGAACCATTTGACATAATTTATGTGAAGATATTATTTTAAAAGAAATTGGAACTTCCTCAAATAATCATCCTTTACTACGAGGATGCATATGATGCTCAACAAGTTCATGAATTGTTTTTGTTTTTTTAATTGTAAAATTGGGACATCAATGGGTTAAACCAATATGTAGGACAAAACAATAACATTTTTTTAGGTCCCATTCCCCTAGTTGTAGTGCACACTTTTATGGAAACTATTAAAAATTTAGCTCAAGATGTCGTAATGATCATGGTTGATTGGCCTACAGTTCCAATAGAACTTTGAACCCAGGTCTTCATCGTGGCAGTTACTGGAAATACCAGTCAGTCACTAATGCTAGGATTAAGCGAAATAATTTTATTTGAATATTTGTAAGTTATCATAATTCCTAGGAGGTAAAGGCCTTTAGTAGATTTGTGGTTGCATTTATGGATTGTTTCATGATGTGTTACCTTCCTATACAGTGGTCTCCTTGGCTTTAAAATGTTTCTTTCAACTTTGTATCAACTTAATACTGTTATTCATCTTCTTAAAGACCAGTTGTCTTTTTGGGTTCAATGTATTGTTGAATGACTTACATTTTATTGTCTGTAATTATATAATATAATTTCTGTGAGCTAAGATTTACATGGAAATTTCTAGAAAATAACCCTATTTTCTGCAAGTTTCCACAAAATTACTTATTTTTGAGACTTGATGCAACACAGGTTCCAATTTTTCTCATCTTTTGATTGATGAAGAACGTTCATTTATACTAATTTCTAATATTGACCATCAGGTGTGCAGAAATTGTTAATTACATATCTCATATTATTGTAGATTGCTGTTGTGACACCTGAACATTGCAATAACACTAGTCATTTTTAAATCCATATCTGTGGCTGACTGAGGACCTTAAAAGGTTACAAAGAGCTCAAATTCATTTGATTTAATATTTTTTTATGAAACCAATGCTGGATTTTGGCATGACTCTGACTGTAAGTCATCTGATCTTCAAAAGAGGAAAAAAGGCTGAAAAAAGGTTAGTGGCCGTCTACTAAAATCAAAATCAAACCTCTTGAAAGATTGTGCAGTCTAAGAAACAATGTTTGCTAATTCTGTTCTTGCTTGAGATGCAAGTTTGATTTTTCAGGAGACCTATCACATGAACTTGCAATATCGATCTTTTCTAACATGATTTTACAACATAAAATATATAACCAAATGATGCCAAAAACTATTAGTTGGAATATAAAACTTGTAGAAGGATGAAAAGGGAATTTCTCCTCAAGATTGAAACTTACATTGTCTTATTTAGGAATTCTGTGACTGAATCGTTACACTTGCATTGAAATTAAACCTTGTACACTTGCAAGAAAGGAACTATTGCCGAATTGAAGCTAACAAGTATAATAAACACTATAATGTTTATGAGCAATATCCCTAAAAAATACTTTCTAACAAATCTGGATAATTACATGGTACAAAGAAAAAAATAACAAAGTATAATTAAAATTGAACTTTTAAAACAAAAAACATATATCCATTTTCCTAGAATGAGTGCCAACTCAATATTAGGAAAATGACATACTTTATTTATTTATAAATCTGGATTTAATAAAAATACTAGAATGAATCAATCAGAATAATTTTTTCTCAAAAGATGGAACAGCAAACTGTTTATGAACATGCTTCCAGATGTGGCCCACTACTAATTGTTAAGGAGACGTCCTCAAGCTTATCAAATAGGATTTAAAGTATCTGATGAATATGATGCTCCATAAAATATGGAGATGAAATTATCTAATGCTAAATAACCAATGCAACTCTCTTATTTTATTGTTGAGAATCAAAATGTCGATGGGATTCGATTCTTCCTTCTTTTTACAAATAATAAAATGTTCATGAAATTATCTATTCTTAGAAGTATTACTAAGACAATGAAGTATGTTGATAAAGTTCCAAGATCATATTTGTAATAATAAATCTCAAATCTGCCTATTTAATATCCAAGGCCTTCTCCAATGTTAAATGTTCCCCTTCTAACTCTAAGAGGAATCTTAAGCTCTATTGCTTTATCCTCTCCCATAGTGAGGGAACCATCTAACTAGTGTGTGCTAAAATAAAAATTTGGAGCAATATGAGAGATTCTTGAAGATCCTCTCTCAAGGTTAAAAATAGCTGGTGCTTATGCTCAAAACCCTTATTCTTTGGCACCCCTATAGCAAAGTATGGATTGCATATGCATAAATTGACATGTTTTTCCCAATAATCATTAGAAATAGCTATTGAAAAGATAAAAATGAATTTTAAAGAAATAATCATGATATATAATCTCTATTTTATCTTAAATAAACCATAAGTTCAGAAACTACACTTAGATCCACTTTATGTAATATATGTAAGAAAAAAGAATGTCAAATCTTGTATAAAATGGGCCATTTTTGGGCTCATCACGTACTTCCTACCATTTCCTCTTTTTGAATTTTCCTGACCTTTCTTGAGATCTTTTAAACGTTTCTATCCTTGAGATATGTTTCCTTAATTAATCCAATTATGAAAAGGGGACATTATAGTTTGCCATTCCTACAATTGCTTGCCCTTAATCAATTACAAGTCCCTTTTGCAAATGCCCACTATTTTAATCCCAAACTCTCATGTTCACACAATTTTGAACTTGTATGCAATGGATCTATGCGCCCTTTGCCACTCAAAGTGTTCTTCAACTCTAATCACTATTTCCACTAATGTAATAAGCCCATGATGACCACACATCTGAAATGACGATAGTACCAACAGTACCAAAAATCCACAACACTTTCATACCTTTGGCAAGTCCTCAACTTGTTCACCTTCCTTCACTAAATGAAGCTTGGTCATGGAAGTACAATTTAATCGTTCAGGCCTCACAATGTCACAATGTAACGTCTGGGTTAGGATAAGTTTGTCTTCACCTTAACTCTTCACATTTAACAGAGTAGAATTCTATATGTTGACGCATGTTAGCACTACTTTATCAGTCAATAAAACATCTTCATAATTATTGCTTAAATACAAGTCAATTTAGCTTCCCATAGAGTGTCTGAAAATTCTAGCAAACTCAAAATCAACATTAGTAACTCAGTAAAGCTGAGGTTTTTCATAAGTTGCTGCCCCTCAACATGCTCTTTTTGTAACTCCACCCCAAAACCGAATTTGCAGATCATGATTTTCCTTTTTTAAAGTTGATGCCTCATGATTTTATCCTCTCTCCTTATCTCTAAGGCCCATGAACTCATTGAGGTGTTGATCCATCAAAAGTAGGAAGTGACAACTTCCTTAAAGCATGTTGCAGGTCTAATCTAATTAGTTTGATGGCCTAGGTTCACCTCATAGGTCCAAGGAACCCATGCATTTCCTTTAAATTAATAAAATTGGTGAGGGATATGTCATCTCTAAGTTTCATTGGAGAGTGTTTCAAATCCAAAATTGCTACAATGAATAATCATTCTAGACTATGGTAAGATACTCATTTAAGCTATCCCACGAATTGCTGGGTCTCTACGTAAGAAGTTAGGCTGGACTGAGGGCCTAACAATAGAACCAATGGCTGTCCTTATGATAGGGCTAGTTGTGGTTCACTCCAAAAGAGCTTCCATATTACCGTTTGGAGTCCTTTGCACATTCCTGTCCTGCATGACTAAAGATTAATTGACCCATCATATTAGCTAACCTGTCTGGTGTCACTCAGATTTCACCCTGAAATCTGCGACTACCCTATCCAAAAAATTTTCGTACTTTTAAAATAATGGGTCGTTTGTTGTTTTTATTGCCTGAAAGTTCTTGTATTGCGTCAAGATAATCCCAAAGAGCCATATTAGCCCTTTTCGCCAAATACCCAGATGCCCAAAATTGTTTTATTCTGTCGTCGGGATTTGTCTGCGGGAAATTTGTATTTAATTATTTTGAGCCCCGTATGAGGCTATTTGCGCTCTGTTTTAACTCTATTATGAGCGAATATGTTATTATTCCTATGTGCCAGAAGGATTTTAACTTATTTTAAGTTTTGGGCTTTATTTGTAACTTTTGGCAATTTTTCGTGTTTTTGTGGTGTCCCGTTTTGTTTTCTGTGAAATTTCTCTGGAGCAATTCCCTCGCCGGGTAAGCCCGATTTTTGGCCTGGAGCAGCTGGAAAACATATACGCACATTATGCCCGGAGGAAGTCGCCATCGGAGGTCTGGATCACTGGGAAAAAGCGAAGTCGTGCACAGAAAAGCCCCTGCGGGGATGGGCGCATTTTTGGAAAACAAAGGATTTAAGCTGCGATGGGAAAAATAGAAGCCGCAGGCATGATGGGAATTTTATACCTGCCTAGCAGGGTACTTTTTCCCATGTTATAAAATTCACTTAAGCTGCAGTGGGAAAAATAGAAGCAGCATGCAGGTGGGAATTTATTGCCTGCCTTGCAGGGTACTTTTTCCCGTGATATAAAATTCACTTAAGCTGCAGTGGGAAAGTTAGAGGCTGCAGGCAGGCGGGAATTTATTGCCTGCCTTGCAGGGTAAAAATTCCCATGGTGAAATAAAAGAAAAGTGACTTAAGTGAAATCACGGGATTTTATTGCCTGCCTTGCAGGGTAAAAAATCCCATTGTCAGAAATTCTTAAAAATAGAATTCTATTATGCAAAAAAGTGCGACCCACCTTGGGTGAATAATAATGCATTAAATAAATATTTGTTAATATTTATTCACCCAATTTTGGCACCTAGGCTTGTGGAAAAGTCAACAAAAGCAAAGGGGAATAAATCAATTGGAAATAGAATTCCAAAATTAAATAAATTTAATTTATTTAATGCAGCCCCTTTTGAGAAGGAATTAATACTTTTTAAAGTATTAAATGATTATATTAATTCCTATTTTCAGTGGCTATGGTCAAAGCACACTGTGAAGCTTAAGTGAAGTGAAGTGTGAAGGATTAAATTGGATTAATTTAATTTATTGGATGGCTGTCCTTAAACATGCTATTTTTAAAAGAGAAGAGCATGATTTTTAATTAATTAATTGCCTTTAATTGTTAGGGCAATTATTAATTATAGAATTGTGAAGGTTATATAAGCATGGGCAGCCATATGGGTGAATTATTTAATTCACAGGTAAAGAATTGCAGCCAAGAGGAAAAGTGCGCCCCCATTTGAAGAAGGATTTTGCTCAGGCAAGGTGGAAACAAGGCTAAAAGCTTCCAAATTTGGCGCATGCTTTGAAGGAGGTTGATCTTTGTCTGCATAATTGTTTACACAGGTGTTACAGGAGCTCAGGTGTTGTTGAAAGGATTCATGCTCTCTTTATGTGCAAATTAAACACCATTTTTTGGGGCAGCAGGCTTGAAAAGTGCAGATTTTTACAATTAAAATTCACTATTCATGCTCCGGTGGCCATTTTTGTCTGGATAAATTGCAGGAATTCATTACAGGTGCTTTACAAAGGAAAATGAGCTTTTATCAATGTCCAATACATTGCATATATCCTCCAAATCTGAAGAATTGTCCAGATCTGCACCAGTATTGAAGAATTCCAGTCAAATAAGAAGAAAAAGACATTCAGACAAAGATAGACAAAGCTATGGCGAAGAAAGATGAAAAAGAAAGCACAACGGAGTCATGCATCACTTCTAAATTTGCAGATATTGGAAACACGGATCTAGGCTCGGAACCTCTTGCTAAATTGATAGACAGATCCAGAGCAGGAAAGACTTCACTCATGCGTGCAGGAGAAACTTCACTCATGCGTGCAGATTAAAAGCAGTGGAATTATTCGAGCTGCAGCTTTTCCATCCATAGCCCAGTTGCCAGAATTTGTTATGCAGGTGCAGATCCATATCCAGATGCAGATGCAGATGCAAATCCATATGCAGATCCAGATCCAGATCTTATAGTTGCAAAAGCTTCTGGCACAAAGGCTTCATCCTCTTGTTTCGAATGCAGCCCATGAAGAAGACAGTGCGTGGGAAATTCCTTCCAAGACCTTGTGCATGTGCTCTCATCTTCCAGTTGAAGCCTTCATTGAATTTTCATTCACCCTGAGTGCTTTCCAGAATTTTTAATTGCTCATATGCAATTAAAAATAAGGATGATGAGTTATCTACGGCCAACCTTGCACTGATGCATGTACAACAGAAGAACTGCAAAAGCTTCAAGGATAAAAGAGAAGACAATGCGAAGGCAAAATTCCAGCTTGCTTCCAATTCCAACTGCTTGCAATTCCAGCTTGTTTCCAGATCCAGCTGCTTCCAGATCCAGTTTGAATCAGCTGCATGCAGACATGAAAAAGGATAAAGTCAACTTTCCTCTTCCTTCTTCTTTCCTCCGACAAAGTCAGCTTTCCTCTTCCTTCTTCTTTCCTCCGACAAAGTAATTGAGCGATCAATTAAATTATACAACTTAAGTGATTGGTTTAAAAGCCATTACTTGAAGAAGTCAATTACTTGGAGATAGGTGGCAGGACGTACAAAATAGAAGGTTCTATTTTCAGTTGCAAATCATACATGTCATGCAAAGAGGAATTCCAGGAGGAGATTGCCAGTTGTTTCTTTTCCGACTTCCACATGTGCCAGTTCAACTAAAGCTTCCAACTTGTAATTGCCCCTCTACATTCTATAAGTAGAGGAAGAACCTTCGGGTTAAGGATCAATCAGAATTTGTAAGCAGCAATCTTGTGTTCTAGACTTTGTGCTGAACCCCTGAGAGCAACTTGGAGCAAAGGAATACAAAGGAGCAGGTTTCCGGAGAACTTTGTGTCACGGTGTACTTTGTTTCTTGCTTTTAAATCTTAGATCTCTTAAGTAAACTTTGTGTTATTTTAGATGTGGATCTAGAGCTTCCTTTGTTTTATAATTCTGTGTGTTCATATCTATTAAGTTTCTTCTATGTGCATGCAATTAACTCTGCTATCTACTAATTGGGATGCACATCTTCCCCATTTCTTCTCTGTATTTCCTTTACTTCCTTCTTCTATAAAATACTTCCTTTCTTAAACAGCTGCTTACTTGCTGCAGAACTTCTTAGTTATGGTTCATGAACTAAGTGGTTAAAGTAAAACCCCTGATAGATAATAACACATATTTATTGACAAATCTGACACGGGAGCCTCACCGGTTAAATGAGGGAGATTTATCTCATGACTGCCTAGGTTTGATGCTATGCAAAAAATCTAGCCAGCACATATGAACATGATTTCATTAACTTGATGGGTGTGACTACACCATCCTCTAGATCATGGAAGTAATTTCCCTTATGTCCTATAGAGGCATTACCTAAGGAGAAGTTATAACATTAAAATACTAGCATTGAATGGTCCTTTCATATGAGTGGTGATGAATAGGTGTTGAAAGAACTTACCTCGGTTACCATGTAATAAACACACAATTATCAATTCCTTCCAAATCCCACACTCGGGTTAAACTTAGATCTAAAAAATGGAATTTTTATTCAATACAACAGAAGGGTTCCATGCTACCTTCACTTGTTTCTAAGGCAAATCCAAGATAATGCCATAATAACAAGTTACTAACATATTTCATCATGAAAAAATTTAAATTCTATCCCTTTAACTATACCTAAATTGTTATTAAATGAGACCATTACCCCCTAACAACATCGTTAATTGAACTTAAATTCCCACAAACACATATTATGGTAACTAACTAAGATAGGGGAGAGCTTTTGGCAAGATTATCATGACCTGTAATTGGATCGTTGAACAAGAAATGTAATACTTGTGTGGTATGCTTATTTGGGTTTGTTCTGGCTAATCGGTTTCATCCTGAATTCTATTTTGCAAGGTGGTTCCATTTACACATCTATATAGGCAACATTTCCCCCTAAGGTGATTCACACCTCATAATTGGGAAGGCCTTATGTCACTATGCTTGTAATAGTTGCTAGAGTTTATTTCTCAATTGAGAAAAGAATCATCATCACATTATACATTATCTACAATGTCTATAAATACACGTTAACACATGACTTAACCATGGTCAAGACAAATATTAGTTTCTAACTTATAATTTCCTTGTATTTAAAGGTATATCATCATTACACATATCGTTAAATCATATAACATTATTCCTTCACTACCATATAATGTCCTTTTTCTTTCTGTTACCCAAAATTAACATGTTATTCTCTTACATTCAAGATGACACCTCATTTGATAATTGTCTTGTATAATCTACCAAGTCCTTGAGTTGGATGATTATCTTGATTTTAAGACTACTTGTGAGTTCATAAAAGGTTGACACCTAAGAAGAGTCATGTAAGGATGAGGCCACTAAGGATCGCCTAGATGACAAGATGCCCACTAACTCTGCTACATACTTGAGGCCATATAGTTTACTTACAAAGTGAAGGTTTGACCAAGGTTATTATAAAAATGAAAAACTATTTGAGTGCAATATAAGGTGAACATGATCAACTATAAATTGAGTGGCAATAATGACATCTATCAATTAAGTATTCACCTTCTTGTTTACAAATTACTATTAGGAACAATAATAAAAAAGATAAGTGTACCCACTACAATATCCTGGAATCATATGACTTCTTTACAAAGACAGTAAAGGTGTAAAAAGGTTGTCAAGGGATTGAAAAAAGTCACACTATTAACAAAATACTTTACCTTTATAGGATTACAAAATTAATACTTTTCAAGTTTTAGCTCCCTTCCATACATACAAAACTACAATAATTTACCACGATTGACTAATTACACTATTCTACAATGCAGTTGAATTGAAGGTTATCAAATAAAATTTCACCATTTCTTTATTTAACACACATGCATAATGAAATGAGTTATGATTTCTTTAATGATTGTTTTCATGTGTTTTTGCAAGGTCAAAACTCAAGTTGAAAACATGACAAATTTACCCTAATGTTAAATTTTTTTGTTTGAAGCCCCTCTTGAAGCATCCTCTGGATCATTCTTCCTTCTGTGTCATAACCATCCCGTCCTTGAAAAATTTCATAATGTGACAAGAAACCTTTCCAAGTGTTTGAAATGTGGTCATGAGGTCATTCAGTTGAATGTTGTCAAAAGACGAAATATCTAGTAAGCCTAGAAAGGCTATTCTTTATCCTTTCTAGGATAGGTGTGCATATGCTATGGGGTTGATCAAGAATCATAAAACAATCTAGAGATGTTATTGAGGAATTTAAATTCAATGGAGCAGGTTTAGGAAGATTTAGGAAAGTTTCAGAGGTTTTGGAACAAGAACAATGAAAGCGGGTTTTAGAGGTTTAAGGAGCTTGTAGTTAAAAAAGGTATCCAAACTTCAATAAGGGATTCCAGGAGCTTTGAGATGAGTCAAGAAGAAAACAAGATATCATCGGAAATATTGAAGAGTACTCTATATGATGGAATTTTCACATTCTTCACAAGACCCAAACGCTTCTCAGAGAAACTTAGTTTCAGAAGACTAACCTTGTTGCCCCGAATGAAAAAGCAATTTTTTTGGAGGAGGTAGAATCAAGGCTTGTAAATCATCCCATTGATCTTGAAATGATATTGGTAGTAAAAATGATATAAAGTTTTTCCTGAAAATACCTCCTGGAACTCCCAAAAAGTGATTTCAAGTTTTTGGGAGTTATTTTCTCAGTTGGTTGGGTGGTGCATTTTGGTGTCCCGACTGTCCCAACTACCTTGAATGTCATGAATGTCCCAACTATCCTAGGAAAACTAAGGATAGTGGGGATAGTTGGGGTAAGAAAATGTGCCCACCCTTTAATTATATCTCTTGGTTCACCACATGACCATCTCTTTTCCCGACAAGTGCTAAGCGATCGTGCTTGAAATTTGGATAAATATTATCCTCAACCCTTGGGCACATTTTCTTATCCCAAATATCCCAACCGTCCTAGGGAAATTGGGGACAATTGGGATAGAAAAATTTACCCCACCCTTATCTCCTTCTCAAGTTCATCATGTGACCAATTTTTTTGGTACACAGGTGCTTAAGTCTTTCTCTCTCATCTCCTCAACTCTCCACTCCTACTTTGCCGCTTATCATTCTCAGGGAAGGGGGAAATTTTTTATGCCCCAACTATCTCTCAAATAGTGGAGACAAAGAAATGTACCCCACCCCCTCTTGTTTTCAAACTTAGGTTTTAAAGCATGTTGTAACTTAAACATATACCGTTGTAAGCTTTTAAAGAGTTCTACAAACCCGCTTCACCTCATTCCTTCATCAATTCGACCTAAGAAGCCATTATCAATTTCATAAAGCTCAAGATACCTAAAAATTCATCAGACATACCTACAAATTAATTTGGGGCATCCATGAGCACCGAAACGAAGAAAAATGCATTTCTCCCAAATTAGTGATCAGATTCAAATGATATTTTCATAGTTGTTCTACAATCCATGCATCTTCAAGAAGGTAGTAAAAAAAAGCCATAAGATGATTTTTTACTAGTATCAAACCCTATTTTGATGCCCTAAATCATGTTTTTTTAGTTTCAAAGCATTCCGATGGGTGGATCGAGATGAAATTTTGATCACAAGATCCCTAGAGCGAGCCTATTCCAGTGAAGCTTTTTTCATTGCAAAATGACAGGGGAAGTGCCATTTCTTAAAATAGTAAGTATTTGGTCTTGTCATTTACTATATATATAAATCTTCTAAAAAAATTAATCCCTCTCCAATTAGTGCTCTCTAGGATCAGTAGAGAAGACAGGCTAGGTAAATTTGGTCAAAAAAGCAGAAAAAGAAAAAAAGGAAAAAAACACTTTGAAAATAGTAATTGTAAAAAATCATCAAAGAGACATAAAAAAGTGTATGAATTATGTTAGGAGCTTCAGGAGATTGAAAAAATCAATAAAAATAAAAAAATTAGGAAAAAGTTATCCCTAGCTCCTACTTACTAAAAAGAGAAAGTGTCCATTTTAGGTGTAGAAAGTTGTTGTCTTCCTCATTTTTCCTCACTTAGTGGATTTTTGTAATAATGAAGCTAAAATTTGATAGTTTGGAGCTCGTTTAAACCATATCATCAGAGTATTCAGATGTGGGAGACAACGATGTTGGTCACATATACTTGGAGGATCTGAAAAACTAAATGCTTGGCAACCCTAGAGAATATGTTGAAGACAAGGTATACAAAAGTGGTTTGTATGTTGTAGGTGGTCACCCATTATCCATATAAAGAAAAAAATTGGTGATATCTTGTTCTCAACATTATGAATCAAACACAAGAATCATAAGGGTGGATGATAATTCCATCTTTGCGGTACTCACTCCCAAAGGAATATCACAAAGTATGTAGATACCGACCTAGAGAAACATGATAATCATCCCAAATGAATTTACATCAGGAGAATGGTTAAAGATAGATTCATACCTACAAGGTCTGACATTTGGGTTATGATTGAATTAGGTAAGAAATCCCTCTCATGTACCAAAGTATTGGTCTAGGCATGAGCTTCATGAAGGATTTTTGGATGCTATCATCCTACTCAGTTGGGTGATGGGTAAGGAGACCACTAAATATTTCTAGGATTGGATGGCATTGTTCATCATTACCATCATCGAGGGAAAAAAATGATTGACTGGGGTCAAAAAATTAGTGATAATCTTCACTTCTAGTTGTTCCAACTTCTAGTCACTAGGAAATTTGTAACGACATCGTACTTGGTGTATGCTCTTTGCAGTACGAGATCATTCAGGGGTCTAAATCTCACACAAAACATCTCCCAAAAGGCCCCCACCTATGAGAGATATCCACAACTAACCTTGAAAGTGCATAATCACCACTTTGTAAGGGTGAACGATGCATTCACCATGTATTACGTGAGATTTCTCAAAGGAAATCCTGAACTAAGACTGTATTCACATGTTGGCGCTTTGATCTAAAGACATGAGTCTTTCTTCACACAGATATCCAATTTCTCATACATCAGGGTAGCTGAATTTGATCTCACCCCATGAAAAATTCCAAGGTACCTTAGTGACAAGATCATCAAGTTTGAGCTTTGCATATAATTTTCTCATATTAATGGAAAACTCGAAAGCAAGAAAAAGAAAGGAATGTCTTTCCTTATCTCTTTTGGATTTTTCTCTTGCAAGCATATTTTTAATGCATCAAATTTGGAAGCCTCTTTCTTAGAAATTAATCTCTACTCCTACACTTCCAGAGCCAACTTTGATATCTAGATCACTCTCGATATGTTCCCTATCCTTGACTTACACCACATTTTGCAAATTGAGGACTATTTGGTGAATTGTTCTGATGATCTTGAAGTTAGAGAAAGGGATCATTTGAGGATGAAAGTTGGGAAAATGAGGAAGTTGGGTTTTGATTGGTTTTAGGAAGGAATTGATGATGATGGAACTGAGTTGTATGACCCCGGGTATTAAGCTGTGAAAGATTCACCTCTCCCACATGTTTCTTGGAGCATCCACGAATGAGGGGATATCTACAAACCAAATCAGGCAGTGATTCAAAGATATATAGAGTGGTTCAAGAAAAATAAAGTTGGATTCATCGAGTCAGGGGTCTCTAAGCTCTCAAGAAACAAACATCTCCTCTCTTCACTTTGAAGGAAAATGAGAAAGCTTCAAGTTCCGCCCACTCTGAAAGGCTCACAAAAAGAAAATCAAAGGAATTTGAGCCAACACACTACATGAGGATACACAAGAAGCCAAGAGAAAATCAAGATACAGAGGAAGGTATGAAATAAGGTGAAATTGATCTATCTCAACTTTTGATCCTTCAAATAACTCAGATCATTTTTTCTTCCGCAGCTGCACTTATTCAACCTACCCATGGTGCACCTTATCAACCAAAGAAAGAAACTTCCATCCTACCAAACATTGAAATTGAAGCAAATGAAACATTCTCATGGGTACATGATATGATTAGAGGTGAGACCTGTATGATCCAACAAGTAGTGATCCTATATTTCTAGCCTATATATATAATGGTGAAAGCCAAGAAAGGGAAGAAAGCTCATATAGCTCCTTGCTTTTTCAACGACACTTCGAGAAATAAATATGTGGAGGTAGGTCAGCCTAAAATTATCAAGCCTCCCAATGAGATGGCCCCATCTGATTACGAGATCAACACCATTCCTCTTGGACCAACGAAAAAGGGGGGAGATCATAATCTATTCAAGGAATTTTCCACTCGCCTTCTTGTAAGAAATCAAGAGTAGAATTAAAGAATCAATCAAATGGAAGATCATATAAGGAACCTCACTTCATATGTGTAAACACTCACAGATATGAATGTTTCTCCATCTCTCCTGGTTGATTAAGCTACTCCCATAAGTATTTTTAACCCATAATCCATCAGAAAGGCACATGGTTTCACCATGTAGGGAAGAGAAAATGTTAAATGGGTAAGTAAGATTATGGAACAAGGTAAAATATTGCTTCCTAAGATCCTTTCATTATTCAAGTACATAAGTGAAATGGACACAAAATTAAGAATGAATAGATAGGAAATTGAAAAGGAAAAGGAACATTAGGAATGGGTTTTTCCATTGGTCATTAAGATGGGCAAAGTCAACTCTTCTCTACTAGTGAGCAAGGATGTATTCAATTATGCATCTAAAGACTTGTCTAAAGTCTAGGATATGTTGACCATTATACCTTAGTGTTGTTATTGATGTCAAATGAATTAATGGAAAATGATGTTAAGAGGTCATAGGAATTTCCATGAGGTGTTAGTCATAGGTCAAACATGAAGGTTGATTGGTAGTGTCCAAGTTTGGTGAGTTCTATGTTGTCCTTGAGCATGATTTAGCTTACATGGTCATAGTATGAGTCCTCCTAATATGGTTAAAGGTTTTCATGAGGTTAAACATGGTACTAGTGGTGTGTTAGATGTGTTAATGAGTCTATAATGAGTCATCATAGTTAGTTCATGAGATGCATGGCTTGAGTCAGGTCATTCTAGGCCTATTCCTAGTCCTAAAACATGCTGAATGAGTTGGAGGAATGCATTTTGGAGATGATTAGTCCTATAAAATCATGGTAACAAAATTTTGATGAGGTATATGACATGTATGATAAGTTTTAGGTTAGTACTCAGAGGTTTTGTAGTGTGTCACGGTCCTTGGGAAGTAAAACTGTGAAGACAAGCTAAGAAAGAAAAGGTAAGTCACTATGGCTAGAGAGTTTCATATCTATTTGAGCTAGATGGTGAGTATAGACAGTTAGAGGATGTTGTTATGATGATTTATGACAAGTTTTAGGTCAAAGTGAAGAATTTTTTGCAAGATACATCAGTTTTGGCAAAACTAGGTTTTGTAGAGTGCATTTTTTTGTTAAAAGTTGACCTTCTAATGCATGTTGTGAACTACATGCTTTACATGACACCCAAAGGTTTTTTTGGATTCTTTTATATTGAGCTAAGATTGTTTTTCAAAAATAATGAGTTCATTTTATTGTCCAATTTTTATGAACAATCGTTAAGAAGATAAGTTGCTTTCAAACCCTAGCTAAACCCTAGTTCAAAAGCGGTAGGAGATATCTTTTTTAACAAGTGCCCAGAATTGATTGGTTTTGCTAATGTGATGATTTTAGGTTGTAGAGGCATGTGATAGTATGTGGTTGTTTAGAGATTGATTTTTTGTAAATTTCCATGATATTTTCAAGTCATGGTTGAGCTACAAGAGGTAAAAGTGTGCCCTATTTGTGAAGATAGGTTTTTGGGCCTAAAAAGGGAAATTTTGAGAAGTTGCAGAGATTGACCTCGTTGAAGGAATTCCACTTGGATTTGGAATGAAATGGAAAATATTATGGAAATAAGATTCAAATATATTTCATATGGTATATGGTTTGTATCTTAATGAGGTGTTTTGATAGGTGAACTAATTAAGTTTGTGAAGAACAAGTTTGACTGTTTTAGGACATGATTGTCTTAGCTGAGAAGATGGAGATACAAGAATCATGTTTTGGAATTTTTGATGCTTGATATCCATTTCAGAGTGAATAGGGATGAATTTTTTTCCTAGCAATGGAATTTTGAGGTATTTAAAGTGAGAGAAATGATACAAACCAGTTAAGGTTTTAAAATTGCTGTCTAGGTAGCTAAGTTTGATTAAGAGGAAAGCAAGTGTGGGTTTCCTTTATGGATGTTTCATGAGTTATGGAAAGTATGGATGTGTTCTAAAAGTTAGTGGATTTCCAATGAGCAGTTACATGGCATAGTTGAGGTGTTATGGTATGATCTTGAGCTCCATAGGTGAAGACTGGTTCCTGGAAACAACTATTTTGTGAAGGAAATGGTCCTTCTTGATAGAGTTATGAATGATTTTATTGTGAAATTTAATGTGTAAGCATATATAATGTTTTTATGATATATTTGATATGTCTGAGGCCTTTGGAGCCTTTAAAAAGTATGGTGATGAGTTGTGAGGTATTTGATGAGCCATGTGATGGGGTTTTGAGCTTGTTTGGATGTCTTGGTGCATGACCGACCTACATGGGTCCATTTTATGAATGTATATGAGTATGCTATTATGTTTTTGATTTTTCATGGTTGATATCT
Source organism: Taxus chinensis (assembly GCA_019776745.2). NCBI lineage: Eukaryota > Viridiplantae > Streptophyta > Pinopsida > Cupressales > Taxaceae > Taxus > Taxus chinensis. The sequence goes on from CM034146.1 coordinate 113,187,072, forward strand.
TTTGTATAGACCAACCCATGTTGTGTTTTAGAGTTGAGAAGCATATAAAAATGATTGTTTGGTTCATATTTGAACTAGTGATTTGAGATGGAAGAATGTGACCAAGTTGAGAGAGTGAAAGATGTTCAAGGGAATTAAGAGAGAGATGAGGATGTGTGAACAAGTATGAAGAAGGTTTAAGAGCATTTGTGTAAGGATTTTAAGCCAAATAGGATCATGAAAAACCAAGTTTGAGAAAGTTAGAAGAAAGAGGATTTGAAGGTGTGTGAGTTGAATTAGTGATCTCCATCAGTTGTGGTAGAAACATTGTATTATATATATTCATATAAAGGTGGTTTAGTTGGTTCTTGATGATCTTAGGGGGTTGTAGCCTCCTTGTAGAGTTGATGCTTTACTAAATTAGGGGTTGGTGCTCTACTAAACTAGGGGTTAATGCTCCTTGTGAAGTTGGTGCTTCTATAAATCTCTTTGATTTGTGTAATATAAGTAGAATTTCAGTGGGTTTTATTCCCCTTGACGGTTTCCCACTTAAATTTTCTGTTCTTGTGTACTCTGTTGATTTTGGTATTTTGTATGGTTGGTTCAATGCTTAAGTAAACACATATACAATTAATGTTTGATTGAATGGTTGTATGAATGATAATGAATGATAAACATAAATGGAATAAAGTTTTAATGGACTGATTCACCCCCCTCTCAATCTATTGTGCTTCCAACAATCGATATCAGATTTGGTCCTTGTGAGGCAAGTTTGGTGACTTGAAGTTGATCATCTTGAAGCACAAACAATGGGTAAGTCTTTAGATGTTGAAGCAACCTTGAGAAGGAAGTATGAAGTTACAGAGTCCTTGATTCATAGTATACAAGATCAGATTAGTTGCATGGAGTTAGATCATGGTAAAGCCATAAAGGGTTTGTAATTACAAGTTGATAGAGTGATTAAATTCCTAATGGATAAAAAAGAAGTTTGTTCCAGGTATGAAGGAAAATTGAAAGCCCTAGAATCTGATTTGAAAGGTGAATCTAGCATGTTGAAGATGTATGAGAGGTTATAAAAGAGTGCTAAAGCTCTTGATGGGATCTTAGAAAGATAAAGAACTGCTAATGAGAAGACATGCCTAGGTTTTAAAGGAAAGTAAAAGGAGAATGATGAAGAAGCTAGACCAAACGCTCAATCAGGCATAAAGGAGACAAAGAATACCGATTCAAGAAGGTCTAACCCTGTTAGATAACCTAATTCAATGAGGTATGGTGTTTATTTCAATGGATATTGTATTGTTTATCATAATTTTGGTCACATAACTAGAGATTCAAAAAGATGGTCTTCTAGGAATGTTGATAGTCTTTTCAAGGGTGAATGTTACACATGTTGTGAGTATGCTAACAAGGCTAAGGATTATGGTTGGAACCTTAGTGTGTATGAGCCTATAAATTGGAAGGGTGTTGTGTGTCTCATGTGTCACAAAGAAGGACATATTGCTATATTTTTTCACCAAGGTGAATGTCCAAGAGCTAATAATAGGTTTCAAGACCAATATGGAAGAGTATTCAAGAGGAAAATTAGTCCCATGTTATATCCTAAGCCTAAGAAGAAAGTTGTTCAAGAAAATGAAGCCTAGAGAGCTGATTCTTAGTTCTATATACAGAGTATGAAAGTTGAAGAGTCAAAGCATGACAAGAAGGATGCCTCAAAATCAAAGGTACTTAGTCATAAGATGGATCATATGAAGTTTGTCAAAGGAGGGTCTATTTCAAACAATGGTGGAAGATAAGTTTATCAAGCCCAAATCAGATCAAGGAGGTATGTTTTCTTTGGTTGAAATTTCAAAGGTTGAAGAAAGTGATATGTGCTTATCTGCAATCTAGTCTCCGGTACATGAGAAGTTGAAGAAGCTAGGAGCGTGGGATACTTCAAGAGTCATAAGTTATGGGATGTGATTTATCCTTGTGTTTTTGAGTCCTTGTTATTAGTAGGTGTTTAAGTTTGTAAAGATGAGCATAGTTAAGGTCTGTTATCATCAAGGAAGAGTCTGTGGGTCCCTGTTCTTTGCTTGAAAGTTGATTCTTAGTTAAGGTGTGTACTCATTCATGAAGGAGTATTAGGGTTCATGGTTATATTTTGAGAGATATAAGATACTATCATAAGGTCTCAAGTAGATATGGATTTTTTCTCACCCAAGGGGGAGTTTTAATAGATCATCAAGGCGGTGTTTGTTATCAAATGGAAATGGTTTCATCATGTAGCTTTAGTATAGGTATGAAGTCTTAGCTCAGTATCAAAGATTCGTTTCTAAGTCCATGTGCTCTATGAATGATTTAAATATTTTTGAGGCATCCTTAAGCAAGTATATTTGTGGATTTATGTCTTAGTATGTCATCTATCAAATGTCTTGAAATGTGTTGTGTCTTTAAGAAATGAATAGACAAAAGGTGAAAAGTGTTCAAGAGTCTGATCTTTGATCCATAGAAAGTCTTGGGTTGGTCTATAATAAGGTAAAGTATGTATTATTGCTTGAAATGTGTCAAATTGTGGTGTCAAGCTCTGTTCCAAGTTGAAAAACATAGCTTGGATTGAGTATGAAGTTGAGGATGCCCAAAATCTCAGTTCACAACATTCTTGAGAGATTAGAGTCTTATCTTAAGGTGAGTAGGTATAAATTTCTGACATAGTTGTGACATTCTATCTAATTGTGTTCTCCAAGTTAAGAAATTGCAATGATGATCTTAGTTTGATACAAGGATTCAAAGTTCTCAGATGTTGAAGCTCCAAGCAGGTACAATAACATGAATGCTTGATATCATGTAAAGTTGAGTGACAGTTGCTTGAATTACCAAAATGTCTATGCAACCTTGATGAGAGATAAGATGGTCTAAGGTTTAGTGGATGATGATTCACTAAGGATGTCATGCAAGTATCAAGTCATGCATTGTTAAGTCTCAAGTGTGGTCATTCTAATTGGGTTTAAGTTGATTCCATTGAAAGAGATGTTTGTCTAAGGAAATAAAAAACATAATTATGGTTACTAGAGCAGAGCTCCTTGAGGGTATGATTTTGACATCACAAGTTGTGACAGAAGTATGTACTACATCTAAGTATGTCAACTTGTGAAGTCTAAGATGTCATGATTGATATGTTGAAATATGAGAAAGGTGATTAGAAAAATGTAGTAAAAGTGTTCTTTGTATATCAAAAGTGAGTATAAAGGTTTTTGTTAACCAATTTTTGAATGATGATGTTCAAAGTATGGAAAGATGTCTTAGGAATATATGCATATATCTACAATATTAAGTATGATGTTGATCTAAGTTTCTCTCAAGGTTGAATCTTACTCAGTTTGAGTGTTAAAGGTGACTATCATGAAATTAAGATTGTGTGAAACATGAGTGTCTCTATTAGTACATGTCAATTATGTCAGTCAAAGAATGATCAAGCATAACAAAGATGGTTCACAACTGTGTGTGTCTCAAGAGGATGAATATGTGTATGGTCAAAGTATCTTAAGGTTTGAAGGTCTAAAATGAAATTCATGGAATCATGTTACAAGGAGTGCAAGCATGATGTATACAATATGGAATGTATCCTGCAAAAGATTTGTCATGAGTCAAGTTAGTAGTATCAAGTGTTGAGGTCCTCTATGAGTCTATCGCGAGTGTAGATGTTGTTCATCATCTCATAAATCTTGAAAATATTTTGCTCACTATCAGGGCATTATGTTTTGTCTCAGTATTGGTTGGAATATCTTTGAGTTCATATTTTAAGGTTTAAAGAAAGAATTGATTCTTGTGAGTCACAATGATTTGAGAAAGAAATCAAGGCATGAGTTTTTGCATCTAGCTATGTGTGCACATCAAGAAAAGTAAAATTATAAGGACTGAGTAAAACAATATGTTGGTTGGATATTTTGTTAGGTCAAAATATGAGGTTCAACCACAGTACATGGGATTAAATCCCTCCTCAAAGACGGGTGATGCAACCTGTTTATTACTGTTCTAAAACACAACAAAAATAATATGTACAATATTCACACTATTCTAACCATTGGGGTTGGGATACTATCCCGAAATCCACATCAAATTGAGATGGAGATGTTACAACTTTATAAATAGAATGGATTAGAAAGGAAACTATTATAGATGAAACAGAGTGGGAAGGGAATGAGAGGAATGTATTTTTTTTCAAGAAAACACAGATCAAGAAATACTTATACAAGTTTTAGATAATGAGTGTAATATTTGAAATGATTAAAATAATCAAGAACACTAAACAAAGAATAGATTAATATCTTGGACGTAAGAACAATCTGTCAAGATAGATGAATCCCACAACACAAAGTTTGTAAAATAAAACCTATTTCTATTCCTCAATGATTAAAAAGAAAATACAAAGTTTTTCTTCTTCTTCACAATAACTCTTAATATTCTAAAAATATCTCCCCATTGGAATGCACAAACATCCCTTATTTATAATAGAAAGAGTAGAGAGAAAATAGGATAAATCCTAGAAAATAGTCATGCAACAAGAATCCTATTTTTCTTGACTCTCACGTAGGTGAACAAGTCAAAATTTGCTTCCTATGTGACGAAATGAAAAAGAAAAAGACATGTCAATCTCTGGATGGAAATGACATGAAACATTATGCTTATTCTGTTTTTTCACCCTTGTCTTCCTCCAACGAAGCCTACTTGTCTCGAAATTCCTGGAACTTCCAGATTATGCCCTGTAGCTCAGCTTCATCTGGCACATTGGAATAATCACTCAGAACCTCGCAAATTTCCTGAGTGTCACTTGCATTGCTAGTAAGTTTCTTCAATCTCTTATTGAGTTTCCTTAGTGATTCCAAAACATTATCAATCCTTATGAACTTATCAATGGTTGTCAGATCGAAGACGGAAGCTGGTTTGTGCTGGATTGATTCTTGGATTTGTTTATAGAAGTTGTCAGCAGGTAGAATATTCGAGCTTTCATCCAACACCTTGGTGAAGATCTTGGACAACTCTTCTTCTATGTCATTGATGGCATCAACCAATTGATCTCTAGATTCCCTCAACTTGCTGCAAGCTTCACTGAGAATATTTATCTTTAATTTGATGGCATTGGTTAGTTGGAAGTGCTTATCCCCATGTGGAATGATTTATTCTTCCATCAAGATATGGGATGACACCTGTTTCAACGCATTGAGAGCCTCAAAAGTTAACTCGAGGTTCCTGACTTCCTATGATAATTCATCATCCATTTTATCGCCATCCTTCTTTATCTCCTCCAAGGATTTATAAACCTTCACTGTGTCATCAATGACCTTTCTTCCTTGTAGGAGTATCCTCTGAATCCATTCATCAACCGTTCTCCCCTTTTTTGTTGATCTTTTCAATCATAGGTACTGATGAGAAATCGAACCTGATAGGAGTAGGGGTAGAAGATGACGTTGTTAATTGAGAAGGCTTTGAGACCTTGAGTAATACCTCCATAAAATATTCAAATTTCTCCTTTAGCTCATCTCTGCTCACCTTCATTTCCCTCATTTTCTGGCATAACAAGTTCATGGAATCGTGCACATCTTGTTGTGCTCCTTCTATTGTTACCTTTCCCAGATCAACCCTTTTGATCTGATAATCAGTAACCGCTATATCCTCCTTATTTTTGTTGGCCATGGGAGTGGAAATCTTAGGGCAAACTTATGCCCTGAGGCATCCACTGAAACCCTTGAAACCGTTTTGGGTTTTTTGGAAAATTTGGTAGGAGAGGCCTTGAGGGAACTGAAGTCGAACACTGGTAGAGGAAATACCACCTTCCTCTTCCTTAGGGTCTAATCAACTAACCATTGAGGTATAGTGGAAGAAGTTTCCCCTATCAGAGTTGTTATGGTTACATCTATAGGTGGAGGAAGGTTTACTTGTGGAGTAGCGATGACTGCAAGTGTGGTGACTGTGGGGATAAATTCGGTGAATGAAGGTGCAGAAAGAGGAGGCATATCTATGGTCATATAAGGTCCAACAGATAGAGGTGAGAGGTCAGAGAAGATGCTGGCCATGGCTGATGAAAGTGGCATAGAAATATGAGGTGAGGAAGATTGGGAGAGAGAAGGTAAAGATTCTAAAGTCAAAACTTGAGAAGTAAGAGAGACTTACTTCTGATGAGCAATCAACAAAAGGAGAAATGAGAGGTTAACCAACCTCATTTTCTGAAGAAATTTTTCCTTATTATGGTGGAGGAGGTGAATCCAGTACCTCAATTATTTGTGAAGGAGTGGTAGATGATGTGGCTCCTTGCTTTTCTCCCCTTCTGACAAACTTAAATTTTATTTTCCTCTTGGTAGGGATTTTATCCTCTTCCCTCTTTCCCTTAGAGGGTCCCACTTCTAAAGTGGCTATTTTTGAAAAGCTCTTTTCCTTATAACTCATTCCCTAAGAAATGATCCATGCCTTGGTACAGAAAAGAGTCTTAGTAGATATTTTAGCGATAGAAGCTTTTTTAGCAATAGACCAATCAATGGCTGGGAATCCGTGTTGGTCTCCATCCGACTGTTCGTACCTAGTGTCCAGGACACTTTCATTGTCCACGGTGCCTTCAGGGATATCAGCTAGATCTAACATCTGAATTTCTTCAAGAGTTAGTCTACTTTTGTGTTTTCTTTGGATGGCAACTTCATCCCGAAGATCAAACCAGATGTCTTCCACATTAGGCACATGCAGATACAAGGTTCCATATGACTTAAGAACTCCTCAGATGTCAAATCCCTCCCTGAGCTTCATATGTTTCTTCAAATTTTCCTGAAGCTCATGCACCACATTCTTGGCCTTAACTACTATAGAGCATGTATACCTTCCAATGGAAATAGAGAAGTAGATGACGACTTTGTGCCTGCTTTGTTGGAATTCGTGAAAATCCAACAATTATTTGACTAACTCCATAAGGATCAGTTTGTCACTTGGGAACTTGGGCAATTGGAAAGGGTTTCCATGGAACCTTAGTACCCGAAGATAAGTAAACTTCTTGAATTACAAGAAGATGTAAGCCCATTTTGACACTTCGGCCCATGCTTCATCAGAAACCCTTCTTTTCCTCATATTAGAATCCAACCTGCAAATGTTTTCATAGAAGAAGGCGTCATTCACTCTTCTATATTGGTCTTCAGATCCTTTTATTGTCAGCTGAGGGAAGTACCTTTATACGTGTTCTGTTGCTCGGTTTCCCTTCACATCTAGCCCTGGGTAGTTTCTCATGCTTGCTGCTGCATAGGTAACGTATGACATCATATAGAACTTTCCAGTAGACAAGACTGTTTTCATTTGGGAATCTATCTCATCACTTATTAGTCTACCCCAATCAATCCCTTGCTCATTCTTCTTAATGACAACCATGAACTAGTACATCCACCCTTGGAAATATTTTGACTATGGGAGTCCAAATAATTGACTTAGCAAGGTGACGATATCACTGATTTTGAGAATAAAATCACTTCTGGGGACCGACTTGGGAAACCTAGAAATGACTGGCTTAGCCTTGATCAATAACTTCTTGTTTACATGCTTGACGCAGTCTTCCTGATCTTTGTCTCAAGCCTTTTGTGATGATTTAAGGTTTAAATCAACACACTCCACAAATTCAGGCAACCTTAGGAGTTGATCAAAGTAACCTCCATCCAATTTCAGTATAGACTCTCCTGCTTGATTTCTTACTGAGCTGGAGGCTGAGTCATAGTTAGAAGCCTAGGCTAGGATGAATTCAGGGCATTAAGCTGATATTGGAAATCCTGTTGCAAGAGGGAGACCGTTGCTTGCTATCAACTTCATCCAGGAATTCTGAGAAGAATCCTCAATTCTCTTCCAGAAGTCCCCCATATCTATATTGCCAAGCTTTGTGTCCCGAATGTCATAATTGCAGCTCATGTAAGAAGAAGACACCATCTTCTAATACTTATAATTTATCTTTCCTGTCATATCTGACTCATCTTTAGATTGGCCGGGGTCCAACATGAGGAGTCTCAAAGAAGAAATTCCTTGATGATTTTTGGAAGAGCAATCAGGCTTGAAAGTTTGTTAGACAATTACACAAACCCGCCACACTGTCTAGCTTTTGAGACTTACAAAACACCTTCGGAAACCCAACACAATGGAGTGTATGTTGGAAGTTAAGACATGTTGAGCATCGATGAAAACCTGACACACTACGGAAGTGAGGAAGTGCCAGATAAGTGGGAAGACTCGACATAGACTGTGAAACTTGGAGGGCGTTGGCAGGTAGAAATTCCCGACACAATGCGGATCTTGATGGATGTCGAGCACCTGGAAAAACCTGAAACAAGGTGGAAAAAGTGAAATTTTTAACACCCTATAAAACCTGAAACAAGTATATCGGGTTTCTGACATGTCAGAATATGAGAAATTCCCACCTCATGATCACTTAGGAATTTTAGAATATTTTTGAAATCTACAAGTTACAACTCATGAAAAATAAGTAAATAACCTAGGGGTAAATTTCAAACAAGAAATCACATAGGAATAAGACAAGAATAAAGGAAAATGACCCAAAAACCCTAAACCAAAAAAGGGGGAGGAAAAGAAATGGAAACCCCAAACAAACACCTCATAAATAACCCAAAAAAGCTTCAAAAATAGAAAGAAGAGAAGAGTACCTTCAACTAGCTTGCAAAATGATAAAAAATGAATGGCGAAATCGATCATAAAGCTCGATCGGGTTTGGAGGTAGAAGAAGCATCAACAAAAATACAACATAGCAAAAGTGGTAAGGTAACAAATGACGTGGAAAACCAACTATTTATAATAGCCTAGCATTAATTACACCTCATTTGACATGTGTGCCAACTGCTAGACAACTAGACATTAATGACATGTCATCATGCTTGGAGCGTCTGAAAACCCGATACAAAGGATTTGATTCAATTCAGGTTTCAGGTTTTAGGCAATATGAAGCATAAAACATGCATTATGCAAAGCATGTTCCGATGCTTGGAAGTTCCAAAAACCTGACGCAATGCTTAGGAAATCAGGTTTCAAGTTTCGGGGAACATGAGGCATGTTGCATGCAAGGAACATGTTTTCTTCCAATGAAAACCCGAAATCCCGAAAATCTTTTTCAAAGGGAAATTTAAGAAAATTTTCCAAAATTTTCCTATGGTTATCTCAATTTTAGCTGAAATCACTAAAACAAGATAACATAATATTCATAGATATGATTACAAGTTGAACAAGTGTAAAGGCATGGAGATTGTAGAAAGATATTGCAAAATTAAAAGCCAAAGGGTTGGGATGTATGATAAATATTGTGTACTCATGGAGGTTGAAGGTAAAAACCTTGCAAAGTATGGATATACAAAGGTATGCTTAGTAATATATAAATTTCTCAAGCAAGTGATGTTATATGAGTCTTATTGGTCGTGTCATAAATTCATCTTGCTTCAAATGATGCACCAAGTGTTATGAGGATGTTTAGTTATTTTGAAGATCTGTGCATGTGCATTCGAAATTATTGATACAATATGAATCTGCTGTGAAGCCTAAAATATGGGCATGATCATAAGTCTAAGATATTAATATTGTTAAGGTTATTAACTACATGGTGTTGTGTTCTTGGCACTCAAGTATATGGGGGGTCTAAACAAGAATATACTCTAAGAATGTATGAAGATGAAATGTTTGATCTATGGCTATTTGGTTTGTACTCAAAGGCTAGAGTTTGCAATTGTGTCTGTGTTACCATACTATGTGAATGACTGTCATGTTGTAAGAAGTGCAAATATGAGGTATGTTTCAGAATTTGTCCCTTAGAAGGTAAAGTATATCATATTTTTGACTAAGAAGATTGTGAAGTGTGAAACAAAACTTAGACATCATGAAATGGACAATGTACAATGACTATTAAGCACTAAAATGATAAGCTACAACTCTATGAAGGTCTTCTAAGGTAGGGGGAGCTCATCTTGATCCCTGATCAGGTTGTTAAGGTGTCTAACAAGGGTATTTGATAGGAATTTGTGAGTACTTGATAAATTAGTTGCAAGGGAAGTTATCCATTTATCCCAACAAGACACTGTATGACTAAGAAAGAAGAAAAACAATAAGGTACATGTTTGATATAGTTCACCAAGGCATAAGGAGTTTGACTTGCTCCTTGATCAGGTATTCTAAGTGTCTAGGAGTACTAAAATGGTAGGGATATTGATGTGTGTTAAAGATAATACAATGTGAGTGAGTCATATATTCACATCAGTCACAATAACATGAACGATGGTAAAGAAGACTACGAAAGTGTCTCAGGACATGGGTAATATTGTTAATCGATCTCCATGACTTGTATACACAATATGTGCTCAAATTTTTGTGTTTTTAGTAAGGAAAGGATAAAATGGTTCCAAGGGGAGATATAAATAGTGAATTCATGATGTGTATGGACTAGAGCATGGAGAAGCTGGTCTAAAATGCTCTAAAGGTTCGATTTAGGGACTTCACTCCTAAAAGTGATCTTGTTAGTCCTTAGAGGAAGAACTTGAGTTTTGAACATGATTTAGAACTACATGAAGGAGTTTGATAGGCATGAAAAAAAATATGGAGAGTATACAGTCAAGGGGAGTTATATGATTGATCTTTTCAGGTCTATGGAGCCTAATTATGCAGTTTGAAAACAAGAAAGTGCAAGTACAGTCCAAGGGGGAGCCATTTGAGAAAAGAAGTTTGTCTAGTGCATTGTTTCCATTCTGTCATGTTGTATGTTGTCATTTTCCATGTATAGTTGTCATTGTATCCTTTTTCAACATGTCAAAGGGGGAGAGAAGCATCGGAAACATGGAAATGAGGTTATGTAGGAGTGTTTTTGTCTTGTTGGTTACCATAAATGTTTTCTGAAGGTGGTTGCCATTAATGACAAAGGGGGAGATTGTTGGCCATTGTGCCTTAATTTTGTCATCGATGTAAAATCCATTGATAGAAAAGGGTGTGAAGAGGTCATAGGAATCTCCATGAGGTGTTAGTAAAAGGTCAAACATGAAGGTTGATTGGTAGTGTCCAAGTTTGATGAGTTCTATGTTTTCCTATAGCATGGTTTAGCTTGGATGGTCATAGTATAAGTATTTATAATCTAGTTGAAGATTGTCATGAGGTCAAACATGGTCCTATAGGTGTGTTACATGTTTTAATGAGTCATCATAGCCAATTCAAGGGATGTATGACTTGAGTTTGGTCATTCTAGGCCTATTCCTAGTCTAAGAACATGTAGAATGAGTTGGATGAATGAATTTTGGAGATATGATGATGAGGTATATGTTATGTATGATGAGTTTTATGTTAGTACTTAGAGGTTCGGTAGTGTCCCATGGTACTTGGGAAATAAAACAATGAAGAAAAACTAAGAAAGCACAGGTAAGTCACTGTGGCTAGAGAGTTTCAGATCTATTTGAGATAAATGATGAGTATGGATAGTTAGCGGATGTTTTCATGATGCTTAATGACAAGATTTAGTTCAAAGTGAAGAATTTTTTGCAAGATACATCAAGTTTGGAAAAATCAAGTTTTCTAAAGTTTTTTTTTTGTGCTAAAAGTTGATATTTTGATGCTTGTTATGAAATATATGATTTACATGGGACCTATAGGTTTTTGGGAATGTTTTTACATTGAGATAAGAGTGTTTTAAAAAAAATTTAGGTAATTTTATTTTTTGGTTTTTAAGAACAATCATTAAGAAGATAAGTTGCTTTGAAACCCTAGCTAAACCTTAGTTCAAAAGTGGTAGGAGGGATCTTCTTGGTAAGTGAAAAAAATTGATTGGTTTTGATAATGTGATGATTTTAGGTTGTAGAGTATTCCTCCATATTTCAAGAAATATATATTAGTGCATGTGACAATATGTGGGCCCCAGTTAAATAGGAAAGTTTCTGAATATATTTAGTTTGTGGAAAATTTATCCACAAAAGTATTAAATAAATTGACATTGTATGGATATTTGGAGTTTTTATACATGTCCATGATAGTTTCATGTCATGGTTGAGGTTCTAGAGGGAAAAGTGTGCCCTATTTGTGAAGATGAGTTTTTGGGCCTAAAAAGGGTAGTTTTGAGCAGTTGCAGAGATTGACTTGGTTGAAGGCCTTCCACTTGGATTTTGAAATAAATGTAAAATGTTATGGAAATAAGATTCTAAAATATTTAAAATGGTATATGGTTTGTCACTTGATGGGGTTTTTTGATAGTTGAACTAGTTCAGTTTGTGAAGAATAAGTTTGACTGTTTTAGGACAGGATTGCTTTGGCTAAGAAGATGGAGGTAGAAGAATCATGTTTTGGTTTTCTGATGCTTTCTATCCATTGGAGAGTGAATAGGGATGAATTTTTTTATTTTTAAATGAATTTATAGGTCTTGAAAGTGACAAAAATAATGCAAACCATTCGAGTTTCCAAAACTACTTTCTAGGTAGCTCAGTTTGGTGAAGAGGAATGTAAGTGTGGCTTGCATTGATGGATGTTTTATGAAGTCTAGAAAGAATGGATGTTTTATAAAGGTTAGTGGATTTATAATGAGTAGTTACATGGAATAATTGGGGTGCTATTGTGTGATCTTGAGCTCCATAGGTGAAGACTAGTTCCTGGAAACAACTGTTTTGTGAAGGAAATGGTCCTTCTTGATAGAGTTATGAAGAATTTTATAGGTGAAAGTTAATGTGTGAGAATGTATGATGTTATTATGTTAAATTTGACATGTGTTATGCCTTTGGAAGCTTGAAAAATTATGGTGATGAGTTTGGAGGTATTTAATGAGTCATGTGATAGGGTTTGAGCCATTTTTGGCTTATTTGGATGTCTTTGTGCATGACTGACCCACATGGGCACATTTCATCAATGTATATGAGTACATTTTATGTTTTGAGTTTTCATGGTGTAAATATTTGGTATATAATGACTGATGTTGTGTTTTAGAGTTGAGAAGCATATACAAGTGCTTGTTTGGTTCATATTTGAATTAGTTATTTGAGAGGGAAAACACGACCAATGTGAGAGAGTGAAAGATGTTCAAGGGAATTAAGAGAGAGATGAAGATGTAAAAAAAATTATGAATAAGGTTAGTGATCATATGTGAAATGGTTTGAAGCCAAATCAGATCATGAAAATCCAAGTTTGAGAGAGTTAGAAGAAAGAGGGTTTGAAGGCATATGAGTTGAATTAATGATCTCCATTAGTTGTGGCAGAAACATTACATTAGATATCTTCACCTAAAGTTGGTTGAGTTAGTGATTGATCATGTTAAGGGGTTGTAATATCCTTGTGGATTTGATGCTTCACTAAATTAGGGTTTGGTGCTCATTGTAGGGTTAGTGCTCTACTAAACCAAGGCTTGGTGCTCCTTATGAAATTGGTGCTTCACTAAATATATTTTCTTTGTGTGATATAAATAGATTTTTAGTGGTTTTACTTCCCCTTGTGGGTTTCCCACTTAAATTTGGTGTTCTTGTGTATTCTCTTGCTCTTATTCTTGTGTATGGTTGATTCAATGCTTAAGTAAACACACATATGGTTAATGTTTGATTGAATGGTTGTATGAATGATGATGAATGATGAATATAAATGGAATAAAGTTTTAATGGAATTAATCACCCCCTTCTTAGTCCTTTATGATTCCAACAAGATAGAACTATGGCTTCTCGTTAAAAAATGTTAAACTGTGCTCTTGGTAAATTGGATTCGTATGAGGAACATACTTCAAAGGTGCAAGAGGATGTCAATGTTGAGATACAAAAACTTGGAGTGCCAATAGTGGATGAGAACACTTCGGTGGATTTTCTACTCAATCCATTTGAATATCTTGTCAAGAAGGAGGCCAGAGATCCATTCTCTTTCAATAAAGACACACTTGAGTCTCTTTTTGAAATAAGGGCAGCAATAACAAACACAAAAAATGAACATTAATCATGGTTCATAGAATGCAATAACATCAGTGATCTCTCTGAAAATATGGTTGAGTCTTTGAGCTTTGTACACATTTCTCAGGCTGAGAAAGTTACACATGCATTAGTACGATACAATAAAGAATTCAAAGGGATCGAGATCTTTCCAAAAGAACTTTCCAAGAGTCCATCATCAAAGGAATCTGCATCGAAAGATGTGGAATTATATTCATCTGAGTAGCTATCTTCTATCCTTTATCTATTCCCCACCCCTCTTCCTCTCTTCTTTCACATTATAATTCTTCATCAGGGGGGTGCACTTTTCATTTTAATATTATTCACTTTTTTCTTATTCATTAAGATGTAACTGTAGTTTAAAATTGTAATAAGTTTCTCTCAATTAATAAAAAGGGACTTAATTTCTTTCCTAGGAATGAAAAGAGTCACAAGTTGTAAAAGAGAAGTGAAAAGACATGTGGGGGATAAGTGAAGAGTCTCTTTTGAAAAATATATATTGTAGTGAATTCCTCACTTCAAGTTGTTTTCAATTTTGTGAATTCTTGAGTAGATAGCTACAAAGGATAAGAAAAGATAACATTTCTTCTATTTTCCTTCCCATATTTTTCCTCTCTCTATCATTGCACAACTTTGTAAACATGTTAATCAAGAAATGTGTTTCAAATCTTCTGGATGAATAAATGAATGAGATTTTATGCTCATGGTTTGTTTTTACTTGATATAAATTAGCACCGTTGTTCTTTCCAATTGTGTGTTAATAATATTTGATTAATAATTGTTAGAATCTGATTTAGCCTACTTACAATATTAATCCCATCTCTCTAAATTCTCACTTCCAATACTTCACCTCTCTCACAAATTCCTCCCTTGCAAAAAATTGTAAGCATTTGCAAATGGTATAGTGGAGTGTGCCTATTGGATCCCCGACCTATCAACCATCCATTGAGTAATTTTTATTTACATAAAATAAGGGAGCCTCCCCTTTCAAGAAGGAGGGACATTATCCCAGAGCGTTGGTGAAAATCAACTAATTTTTCCTAGTGACAAATTATTTTGCCAAAAGTTTTTGGTGCCCACTATAGGGCAGATTTGATACCATTATGTATTCCACAAAATACAAAAAAAATTATATATCTAACAAACAAAAATTTTGAAATTTGAAAATTTATGGAGCCTTATGTCTTCCACCAATGGCTATTCTTGGTAATGCCCCAGTCCTAAGACTTAAATTTCTGCTCCACACCCAAGAAGACATTGCATCGGACTTGAGGGAGGCTATTTTACACAACAGGGTAAAATTTTTCCACTACCACACTGCTACAAGAGTTCTAGATTCTAAAGAAGAACATGCAAAAATATTTAGAAAGAATAAGACAAGTTCAAAATCAACAAAGAAGATCCTAGAAGAAATTTGTTATGAATTGCACGTTTCAAACTAGAAAAAAGATGATATACGAGGTATTCAAGTGCTAGTGGGTTAACCGATCCTAATTTTGAAGAAAATTTGCAAGCTGATTTCTAGCTTCCTATTAATCAAATTTCAAGGAGAATAGGTTAGTGGTATTTCCCTAAATTTTACCCAACCTTGCATCTTGAATATCCTCGTGACAGAGTTATAGTTGAACTATTGAACTATGTTCCCCCACAAGAAGTTGCTAAAGAAGTTCTTGATAGAGTCAAAGAAGTTATTGAAAGAGTTTAAGTAGAAGAAGAGGAACTACCAATGGCTCAACAACCACCGTTTCCCTAGGGGAAAAAGACATGCCTATTAGTTCTCACCCCACCTCTGCATGATTTACCTAAAGGGTTAATATTTTTTTCCTAGGTTCTATGGTGATGGGAAAAAACATATAGATGACCACATTACAACCTTCATTAGTGCTTGTGGAGTGCTAGGAGTTAGTTATGAGTACGTATCAGTCCATATTTTTGTATAACCTTTACATGATGCAATAATGGACTGGTTCTATCACTTGTCGAGTAGGTCTATAACTAATTGGAACAATATGAAGACCAAGTTTAAAATTAGATTTAGACATGCAGAAGATGCTCATGCACTTTTGGCCCAATGGTCTCAACTGAAGAAGGATATTTTTGAACCAATGAGGGATTTTGTGGTGAAGTTCAACATGATGCTCTATAAAATTCCTAAAGCAGCCTGACCTATAAAAGACAACAAGCTAAGATTCTTCACAAATGCTCAACTTCCTGAGGTTAGCTTTTTGCTGAGAAGAACTCAACCAACTGATTTGTATGATGCATAAAATCTTGCAATCAAAGTAGAAAATGATTTGATCATGTCTAAAAAAATCAAGAAAGGTCCAAGAAAAGAGAAAGGGTAGAGCTCTAATGCAAGTACCACAAATTTACTAGTTCAAAAGTTGGCCAATGATGTCTTATCTCTGAAGAAGTAGCTGGTCCAAGCTTCTATAAATAAATATGATCTCAAGAAGAAATTTCCAAATAGACAAAGGATTGGCCCACCGCCCCACATATTTCCTCTTGAGGAACCTCCAATAAACATAATATGTGATGCAGAGGAAGAAGAAAATGAAATAGAAGAACTAGAAGAAGGGAATGAAGATGGTAATGTTTTTGAAATTGAAGAAGTAGAGGATGATGCACAAGTAAATTTCATTGAGGATTCTTTAGGAGAAGACGATGATGATCAAAATGATTTGAGTTTCTCATGTGCCGTATTCACATGTTCTTAGTCTCAAAAGGTAGATTCTTCCTTTGATGCTATGGAAAAAAAGAATAAAGACGATCCTTAAGTGGAAACTCTACAAAAAAAGATAATTAACAAAGGATCCCTACTCCCACCTTCTATGGAGTTAGAAAAAGAAAAACCAGACCTAGTAGTGAGCAAGAAACAATCTTCTATGCCAACTAAGTCCTCTAGTAATTCTCCTGACTGTAATTCTTTATCTAAGACCAATCTTGTAAAAGTTCAAATGCTCATTCAAAATCAGCCACTGTTTCCTAGCCAGCTACTATGTTTGCTAAAACTACTCAAACATACAAAGTAATACCTCCTCCATCTTGCCAAACATGTGCTGTCATAGGTGTATCAATATCATCCACATTTGTTCTGTTTGATATCATTGAGCATGTGAACAAGTCTAAGGTTCAGATTTTAGAATCTAAATTTTTACAAACACATTTGGAGAAATTTGAAAGGCTCGTCAGCTACATCAAGGGCGATAACCTAAAGCCCAATGCTACAAGTTCCAATTGCAAAGGGTTACTACTAACACCACTCACTCCTCCAACAAAAAACATGATTTCCCTAAGCGCATCCAAAACTAAAAAAAAGTAGAACCATTCTGCCTTTCCCTCCTAATTAAAGGCCACCAATTAAACAACTGCATAATAGACTCATGTGCTTTAGATAATGTGATACCAATAAAAGCTGCTAACGCTCTTGGGATTACCTTGACATTAGAAGCTGGATCTTGTTATTCAATGGAGTATAAAGAAGTTCCACTAATAGGGAGAGTTAAATATTCTCAAGTGGCCCTTGCAGAATTTCAAGACAAGAAGGTTTTGCTAACTATTTTAGTAGTAGACAATCCAACATCCTTTGGCATGTTATTGAGCAGAAGTTTCTGTAGAGATATGAGTGGTGATATACAAATGGATTGGTCCTCAGAAACCATTCCAGTGAAAGGTGCAATGAAGAATATTTTTCCCATATGAAAGATGAAGTATATTGTACAAAAATACGAAGACCCAAAGGATGATATATTGTTTCATAAGAACGGATTGGGTAACTACTTCTTGACTTCGGAAAGAGATGAGAATCTTTCTTTCCTTGAACGAAAGATGAAGAAGATAAGTTGTAGACAATGGAATTTGATGGAATCAATTTTAGTGCAGGATCTAGAGGTGACATTTTTATAACTTCTCTGAATTGTGAGTTGCTTCCTTATGATTACAAATTACAGTTTTATAACACCAATAATACTTGAAAATAAGTAGCCCTTCTCTTAGGGATGGATGTTGCTGAATCCATGGGTATCAAGAAGATAATATGTCTTGGAGATACTGAGGTGATTGTCAAGAAAGTGAGGAATCAATATCAAGTCAAGAACCCAAGGCTCAAGCATTACAAGAACCGAGTATGAGACTACATTGAATCTTTTGATGTTTTCTCTATTCAATCCTTCCCCCATGAAAAAAATGAAAAATATGTCTCTATTGTAGTTTTTTCTTCCCTAATGACTCCACACCATCCTTAAATAAAGACAAAGTGACTATCGAGATGGTGTTCAAGCCAAGTGCTCCAGATAACATAAATCATTGGCAGGTGTTCAATGATGAAAACCATATTCTTTCCTTTTTGGAACAAAGGGATAACTTCAACAATATTTTCTACGAAGGAAGTGATGCTCTGAATCGAGAGTATATTGCGGATGACTAAAAATAATGGATCGATGGATTTGACTCAGAAGGGGTCATTAGAATGAAGGGAAATGAGATTCCAAAAGGTCTCCTGTCTCTTGAAGATTTGTTTGATAAACACAAAATTTTAATCAAGGGCAAAGCTAGAGAATCTTGTCAGTGCATTGCTGAATTAGAGAAGAAGAATATTAGTACCCCTAAAAAATAAGGAAGGGTATATATTGATAAGTGCTACTCACCTGAAGAGAATAGAAGTTTCATATAATTGATGAGGAGGTATTCTAATGTTTTGGCATACTCTTATGATGAACTCAAGTCTTAAGCCTGAAGCCTAGCCTTTCAAGAAAAAACAACTGCAGTATAACCTGAAGATTATAGATACCATCAAAGAAGAAGTATTGAAGATTTTGAACACAAGAATCATTCTCCCTATTCACTACTCCACATGGGTGGCCAATATTGTTCTAGTATGGAATAAGAATAGAGAAATAAGGATTTATGTAGATTTCTAGAATTTGAACCAGGCCTCATTAAAAGACAACAACCCACTTCCTATCACGGATCACATCCTATAGGAATTCATAGGGTTTGATATGCTCTTGCTACTCAATGGTTTCTTTGGATATAGCAAAATTGAGGTAGTGGAAGAGGATAGACACAAAACGTCTTTCAGAACTCCATGGGGTACTTTTTCCTATAATAGAATACCATTTGGTCTTATCGACGCTGGAGAAAATTTTCAATGGGAAGTGCATCTTGCCTTCAAAGACCTCAAAAATTACATTTTCATCTATCTCGATAACCTCATGGTATTTTAAAATAGGTGAAGGGATCACATAAAACATTTTAAACAAGAACTTATCAGATGCCGACAACATGGAATCTCCCTAAATTCTAAAAAATGTATCTTCAACATTACTGAAGGGAAACTCCTTGGACACATCATGAATAAGGAGGGAGACAAAATTGATCCAGAGAAGATAAAATAAATCCAATAATTTTCCTTTCCCACAAGCAAGAAGGGAGTCCATTCTTTCTTTGTAAAGGTAACTTCCTTTTTCACTTCATCCCATATTTTTCCAAGCTGAGCAAGCACATCACCAGTATGATACAACCTTAAATGAGTTTCAAGTGGAATAATGAAGACAAAACAACATTTGATGTAATCAAGGAAGAAATAGCTAAGGATCCTACTATGATATATCCCAACTTTGATAAAGATTTCATTTTATATTTCTATGCATTAGAACATGTACTTTCGACCATCTTAGTTCAAAAGAATGAAAAAGGCATCGAAGCACCTATTGCTTTTATGAGCTGCCCAATGAAGAAACATGAGTTGAGATATAATTAAATGGAGAAACATGCTTATGTTATGGTTAAAGAAGTAAATAATTTCAGATTCTACATCCTCAACTCCTGCACCATAGTGATGGTCCCAGGCTTTGCAATCAAATGAATCCTAACTCAGCAAGGTCCAGGATCCAAGAGAGGCAATTGGGTGGCTAGGATCCAATAGTATGACTTGGACATCCAACCTTTGAATTTTGTAAGAGGAAATGGACTATGCCAGTTAATAGCTGAGGATTAATCCCTCTTGACTCAAGATGATACAAAGGAGTTTATGTACTATGAATGTGTGAGTAAAGACTTTCCCTAAGTGATTTTTATAAATACCACCAATGACTACTATTCTAATATTCCATATTTCCTCACTTATGAAGAGTGTCTAAATCATATTGACTATAAACAAAGAAGAAATATCAAGCTCAAGTTAGCTAGGTATGTCATCTAGGATCATGTGCTATATAAGAGAGGATTAGATGGATGTTTTATGAGGTGTGTAGAAAAAGAGCAACAAGAAAAGTTGCTAAAGGCTTATCATGAATAGGCTTGTGGTGGGCATTCCTCTACCATGGTGACTACTCATAAGATCCTTTGTGGTAGGTATAATTATCCTACATTATTTTCATATGCTCAACAATTAGTTTCCAAGTGTAAACCTTGTCAAAAATTTGTTGGAAAACCACAACTTGTTGTGCTTCCTCTTTGGCCAATAGTTATTGAGGAACCTTTCCAACAACGGGGCCTAAATTTCATTGGATTTTTTAATCCTAATTCAAGTGTAGGGAATTCCTATGTACTCATGGAAACTGAATTCTTCACCAAATGGGTGAAAGTATGTTGGGCCCCTAAAATATTGGCTAAGTACAAAAAGGCACATAGGCGCACAAGGCCTAGTTGAAGGAAGGTGCACAAGGATAAAGCATGGAGGGTAGGGTTTAGGGAAGGGTTTAAGGAAACCCATGGTGCGCATGTGGTGCATGTGGATAGAACCAAGGGTTTGGGACTCAACCATATTGGGAATTTTGGGTAGAACATGTGAAAAGCATGACCCGAGTGCACATGTAGAATGGATAAGGTGCCATCCTGGTGACAGGTTGGCCCAGGAAGGAGCATGCCTGCGGTAGAAGCTTCTAGGAGCACATCATGGTAAAAAATAGAAATCTCAGGCATGGAGGAGTATGCTCACATAGAGGACCATATTCAAACACTTGACATCAGATGTGAGGGCGCTGGAGTATGAGTTGCAAGTCCAGAAAGGCTACATATACAAGTGCCTGCTGAAGTAAATAGAGAGATATAGATAGAAGGTAGAGCTCTACAGAAATACTACAAGAACTCTGTAGCTTGGTTAATTGTGCTTAGGAAAGGATGTATCAAGGGTATGGGGTAATAAATTTTTGTTTGAGAGCCTAGCTACATTAGTATAGTTATAATGCATGACTGCGGTCTACTTCTATGTGACATTCTGTAATGGCTGCATGGATGTAATGAGGTTACCAACTTACCTGAATATGAACATTGATGATTTTGATGCATACATATTTCTCATAGTTCTCTTTCATTTATGTTTATGACTAAGTATGGATACTTGTACAAACTTCTTTCTATTTTGGTATAAGTTAGATAATCTGTTAAGTACTTTCTATTTGGAATGACTGCAAGGATCTAGATGCCATCCTGAGCTCTATGGTACTTGTATGTCTTAATTCCTTTCAAATATCTTGAACCACAGATCATAGATGATGTTTCCCACTAAAATCACATAAAAGAGAGACTCAGAACCCACGCGTGCCTTAGGTGAGCACGTAGCATCCGCTAGGTGATAGGATGATGCGCATGGGGTTCCTTTATTTTGTGATAGGGGTAAAAATGACTACATCTTGGTTATGTTGTCAGGACCTCTTTTTGAAGTTGTAGTGGGAAATAACATACATCATGATTTGTGTAGTGAGTAATGACAGAGCAGTTAACTTTGGAAAGTGTTGAATCATGGTTCAAGAGCATAGAAGATGAATTTTCTCAGAGATTCAGCACTGAACCTAAGTTTGATGCATGTAGATGGATAGAAGAGAACCTCTACCATGATTTGTATGAAACTTTTTTCTGTTGCTTCCCAGTAGAATTGTATGAATGGCTCTCAGCCTATTCTTCTAGATCAAGTTGGTATTATAGATTGTGTGTGTTGACCCAAGAAGGATACCAGATGTAATAGGATGCAGATCTGACGTGGAGTCATGATGTGGATCATTTGTGGAAGGGAGTAATGACTAGCTACACTTTGGAGTACGCCATTTCCACATATTTTTGTCCAGAGGTTGTTGAGTTTGAGTTTCTACGGGATCCTGGAGCACAATTTCTACGTGCTATCCCTCTAGAAATGAAGATCTTGATGGTTATCATGAGTTTAGAGGCATTTCCAATGGCTGGAGAAACCGTTTTGAGTGCTGGGTGAGGAAGCTAGGGTGGAGGAAGATGGCAGATGTTGAGATGGAGAAAGAAAGGGAGAAGATATGACTCAAGTATAGTGAAGCATGTGAAAGGGAGATTGCTAGACAATGTGAGGTTACAGGTGTGATGGATGTATGGTGGCAGATGTTACGGGAAGGATTTGAGGTTCACGCAGAGGACGTGGAACCTAAGCAGTCTGTGTGACCCCATCTTGGCAAGCACGTAAGAGAGACCCCTTTGGCTTCTGATGAGAGTTCGTCACTCAGAGAGAGAAGAGCCGTTGGCACACATCTGAGCCCACCTAGTGACCAAACCTTGGTGCTTGGTTTTTTAGATGAAGGGGCGAATATTGTTAGTCCAGTTGGTATCTTTGAAAGTGACAAATCTACACCCAGGAGATACAATTTTTCAATTCCCATTTCTATGGCCACACATATTCCAGCATTCGGAGGAGTCTTTGGCTAAGGGGAAAGTACAAAAGCCTTTGGTCTCACATCTGGGAGTGGTGCAGGGTACATTGGCAGTAGTGGAGCATTATCACAGACCCTCGATGCACAGTTTAGTTGAACCTTGGGGACACTTGGCATGATCGCTGCAGGACCTGGTGGTTTTGGTGGATCTAGTGGGTCAGAAGGAATAGGACCTGGTGGTTCTGGTGGATCTGGTGGCTCAGGAGGCACACGACTTGGTGGATCCGGTGGCTTAGGAAACACCGGAGGGAACCAAGGCTCTGGCTTGAGAGGGCAAGGACCCTAGCCACACCCTCAAGTCTTCTTTGAAATGTCTTTATATTTGCCAGATTACAAAGGTATTGAGGATGCTACAGAACATGTTCACAAGTGTGAATTGCTATGATGCACAAAGGGTATCAAAACATCAGAGTGGAAGGCTAGTCAATTTGTAATGACGTTCCAAGGGTGCGCGCATAGCTGGTATAGGAAATATGACCCTCATCAAATGGTGGTGGATTATATTGCTTTAAAGAATGATTTCTTGGCAGAATTACACATCCTTGAGTTTAAACAGAAGAGAATCAACACCTTGAAGGAGATTCAACAGGGAATGGAAGAGAGTGTGTGGGAGTATGATGCGTGCTTTAAAACTCTCTTGTCTAAATTATCATATGATATTCACCCTTCATATCATGCTCAATGATTTGTTAGAGGGTTGATTACACCTTTTAAAAGGGCCTTATCTCATAAAAATTTCATAGATCCATGTGAGGCATTAGAAGCTCCTCTGCTCACCAAGGGCATTGGCAACATTTACATTGATATTAGCCCATTCTTGGAGGCTCAGGTTGTTGCTATGGCTAAGCAGTTGGAAAATTTTTCTGTGAACTCAGCCCATGAGGCTCGCAATGGTTTATGGTGTATAGATTGTTAGGTAGAGGGGCATGTTAAGGATAGTTGCCCCCGGAGGACACTGCGCGCCGTGACAGTAGACTGTGAGATTTTTCATGGGGATTATGATGCAAGTAGATGCCCCTTACTGCAACGCCTAATTCAGGAAAATGTGTCATGCTATTATAAAATCTGTACCTCTACAACCCATGATACTAAATATTGTAGGCTTATTGATCAGATCCATGAGGGCATTGATCATGGGGTGCACCAGACCAACATTACCAACAGTTATAAAGGTAAGGATCACTGTTATGAGGAGCGCGCAAATGGAGGCACATGTGGAAGGGGATCTCACGGAGGATTCCGTGGTCATGGTAACTGTGGAGGAGGAAGAAGTGAGTTCCCATCTAGAACTTGTTTTAATTGTGGGTATTTAGAGAATGTACAAACGAGAATGCCCGGAATTGTTGCAGTGCTCATGGTGCAGAAAGAAGCATAAGTATGAGGAATGCTCGGAGTTGTTTGAGCACATGAATTAACAACACTAGAAGGACAAGGGTGTTGCAATGGTAAGTATTAAAAAGATAGACACATAATGGATGCCGCGGGTAAAACGTGATACAAGATTACAACCTATTTTGGTAACAACAAGAGAAGAGGACGCGTGCACAAAAGAGATACCAAGGCAGAGGACTCTAGTTTCAAGAGAAGTGGTGCATGGAAAGTATCCAGGCCCTACACGTCAAAAGGAGGTATATCAAGTTACCATGGATGTTATTCAAAGTTTACAAGGAGAAATCCAGTGTCTAAAGGAGTAGTCCAGGAGGGAGGAGCAAAGAAGGAGGGTCGAGGTGCCAAAGGATGACCTGGATGAGGTCAAAGAAGTATGTAAAATGATAAGGCAAGTGAATATTATTCCCTTGCTAGGATCATGGTTGAGAGAGAAGGTACCATGCACCAGAGAACAACACAAGAGGTAGGTCTTACATGCAAACCTTCCCCCTCAAATCCTTGACTATGATAGAGAAATCACGTTGAATGCAGTAGTGGATGGATGGCTGCTAAGTAATATCCTCATTGACACAGGTGTAAAGGTTAATGTTCTCACACTGGATGCTTGGCATCATATGGGAAGGCCCACATTACAACCATCTTCAAATGTGATGTATATGGAAAACAAAACAAAGGTAATGCCCATTGGAGTTTTAAAGGATGCGGCTATCACTATTCAGGGAGCAAAGTTTACTGGGGACTTCAAGGTCTTAGCGCTCGCCAAGGTAGACAATTTCCCAGAACTACTTGGGCACCCATGGTGTTACAAGAACAATGCATACCTTCAGTTCAACAAAGGGTACATCAACTTTGAAAATGAGGAGGATCGAGTCATTATACCCATGGTTGATGGGAAGTCAACACCCTATACTGAACCTTTGGGAGAAGAGGTCCTGAATAGGATATATGTGCACTCAATTAGGGATTCAGAGATACTCCATCCTACAAACGGGGTTATCCAGTTGGAGGATGCTCAGTCAGTAAGTGATACTACTAGTATAGCATGTGATAATTGGGTGCATGGAACTTATGAATTGATTAGATGAAACTTAAGAGGATCAGTGAAAAAGGTGATAAAGGCATGCACAATCAAGTGCCTAGGAGGAAAAGAGCTACCTAAGTACTCAGGAGGGGCCTACCCTGAGGTATTTTTGTAGATAATGGAAGCTCAGTGGAAGGAAGAAGCTGAAAGAAGAGGAATGTTAAGTTACGTCCTATTGGGAACTATTGCGCACTGGTGGGTGAAACATCAGGATAATATGTTGGAATGGCATGAAGTGAGAATTACCTTCCGTGTTCATTTCGCTAGAAGAATTGTGCCCACCACCATCAAGGACTACCATGGTAAGGAGCCTACCTCTTTCCACGTCCAATCCTGTGAAAGGACATGGAGGGAAGGCACGGAAGCTTTTCCACCGTCTCTCTAGGTGAGCAAACTGTATTCTACATTACAGGGTTGTGCACGCGCATGGTACATTCATTCTGAGACACGCCGCTAGACAAGGAATTGGAAAGAGCTAGCGGCTAACCTCGTTCAAGAATTTGAGTATCAAAGTAACAAGCCATTAATTGATAACTCATTGTAGGTTGCCAAACGCCTTACTATGGGGTATAGTGCCATGGTAGAGGATAGGCTGTTGAACTTGTTGGGTGAACCAGGTTTCGAGGTGCGCTTTGAAGAAGAAGCAGAAGAAATAAAAGAGGTACAACTTGAGCACACATGTTTGGAAAAGGAGAAAGGGAAGTTGGTATATTTTATTGATGGGGAGGAAGTAAAAAGCTTGGATGTTGACCACTTTGTAGGGACGCATGAGATAGTGGACAATGTTAATGCTCACGTGTTTGCCTACCATGAGCCTTTAAAGAAAAATAAGGTTAACATCGGCTTAGGAGAAGAACCTAAGGAATATATCATTTGAGATTACGGGTCAGAGAAGGAAGTCTCTAAGATCATTGATATTTTATGTGAATTTGAGGATTTATTCCCACATAGGTACCATGAGCTCAAAGGCATCCACCATTCCTTGGAGGATATGAAGATAAAACTGAAGGATGGTGCGCACCCAGTTAGGAAGAGACCCTATCGGATGAATCCTAATTTATGCATGAAGGTAAAGGAAGAGATAGACAAAATGATAGCTTCTGGGATCATTGAAGTTGTGGAAGAATCAGAATGGATAAGTCTGATGGTGATCAACATCAAGAAGGATGGGCAGATTAGGATTTGGTGGATTATAGGGAGCTGAACGCAGTGTGTGTCATCGATCCTTTTCCAACCCCCTTCACTGGAGAAATTTTGGAGGGAGTGGCTGGGTGAAAAATCTATTCCTTTACGGATGGATTTTTGGGGTACCACCAAGTCCAGATTGCAAAGGAAGACCAAGAGAAGAAAACTTTTGCCACTGAATGGGGAAGTTTTGCATACACTGTCATGCCCTTTGGGTTGAAGAATGTGCCTACTGTCTTCTCACGCATTGTGGTGCATGCGTTCCAGGACTTCATCCATAATTTTTTTCAGGTCTGTTTAGATGATTGGATGATGTATGGGCTAGTAAAAGACCATTGTGATAATTTAAGGCTGATGTTTGAGAGGTGTTGGTAGTTGAGGATATCCCTCAACATTGAGAAGTGTGCATTTGTTACACCCTTTGGGGTGTTATTGGGGCATATCATATGTAAGGAGGGCTTGTTAGTAGATCCTTCCAAGGTTTCAGTTATTATGGGGTTAGGGGAACCTACTAGCCAGAGCGCAATGCACAAATTTGTTGGGCACGTGGGCTACTATCGGAAGTTCATCAAGGGGTATACCAAGATCACCGTGCCTTTAGAAGAAGTGCTCAGACATAAGAGTGCCTTCCATTGGGGAAATACGTAGCAGAGGGCATTTGACACACTAAAGGATAGGATTATCACCACGCCCATATTGCATTTTACCTCTTAGGATAATCCCTTCCATGTCCATGTAGATGCCTCAGGAACCACCATTAAAGTAGTGCTTGTATAGCCGGGTGAAGGAATTGTTGATCATCCTATATGTTTTACAAGTAGGAAGTTGACACCAACAGAGTAGAATTACACTACGACTGAGTGTGAAGCATTGTCAATGATCTACGTGCTTCACAAGATCAGGCAGTATCTACTAGTAACTCCCTTTGTGTTTTACACTGACCGCATGGCATTAAAGTATTTGGTGAACAAGCCCGTTCTACAAGGGCACATGTGTTGGTGGGTGTTGTTATTTCAAGAGTTTGAATTTACAGTAGTTGTGAAGCCGGGAAAGAGTAACTATGGACCTGATCATCTATCAAGAATTGATTAAGGGGAGGACGTGTACAGTATTGAAGAGACAATGCCAGACGCGCAACTATTTAGGTTGTGACGTGCACCCTAGGATTTGGAGGAGATTGCATTATTTCTAAAAGAAGGTGTGGCACTAGAAGGTATGAAGGCATTAGAGAAGAAGTAACTAGCTATATGTGCTGCACCCTACATGTTGATCAGTGGGGACTTATACAAGTTAGGGCGTGATGAAGTTTTGTGTAGGTGTGTACTAGAGCATGAGTGCCTTGCCATCATGGAGGAATCACATGGAGGAAGTGCAGGTGGACATTATGCAGGTGATGCCATTGCACGTAAAATATTAATGACAGGATTGTGGTGGGAAACTCTGTATAAGGATTTCAAAGACTATTGTAAAGCATGTGACCATTGTTAGCGCATTGGCAAGCTAGGAAAGAGAGATGAAATGCCTTTGCACTCTATCCCTAGTGTTGAAACTTTTGAGAAATGGGAAATAGACTTTGTAGGCCCTATTGCACCAGCAACGTATAGGATTGGATCACGCTATGTCATCACTTGCATGGACTATTTGACAAGGTGGGTAGAGGCAACCCCAACTAAAGACTGCACAACAGCCACAATGACAAGATTTTTATGGGAGAACATTATCACAAGGTATGGATGTCCTTGAAGTTTAACCAGTGATAGGGGTACACATTTCTTGAATGAGACCGTGAGGATACTATTAGCAGAGTTCATGGTAGCTCATCACAAGACTACCCCTTATCACCCACAAGCAAATGGAATTGTGGAAGCATTTAACAAAATACTAAGTCATACCCTGACCAAAATTTGTGATCTCAGAAGACAAGATTTGGATGATAAGGTATTGGCCGTATTATGGGCTTACAAAATAAATTATAAAAGGTTGAACAAAGGCACACCATTTCAATTAGTGTTTGGCGTGGAAGCTATTTTGCCAGTTGAATTCATGTTACCTTCTTTGTGAATAACAAATGCAAGAGGGATGGTTGATGAGTAAGTGCTGGAAGAGAGAATTGATGAATTGTTGAAGCTGGATGAAAGACGATCACTCACCAAGTGGAGCCAAACAATAGAGAAAGAAAAGAAAAAAGCATGGCATGATTTCCACATTAGGAACAAAAATTTTGAGGTTGGGTAGATGGTCTTATTGTATGATTCTAAGTTTCTACGCCATCATGGGAAATTGAAGGTCCATTGGTTAGCTCCATATAGAATCTCGTACATCCTTGATTCAGGCGCGTGTCAGTTACAAGCGTTGGATGTAACAAAATTACCTGGACACTTCAATAGGAGTAAGCTTAAGCCCTACTATAAATAAGTCTTCTTGGTGTTTGTAAATAAGGTAGTTTTGCTAGTTAGTGTAGAATTTCCTTAATGCATTTCTTTTCTTGTGTTTCCCTCTCTTGTTGTTTTGTTTTGTGCCTTGGGTGCTTGTAACCTTATTACTTCTTAATAATTTTTGAGTGCGCAGAGGACCACACATCATTTTAGTGTGGGGTGGAGTGATGTGAAGGATATCATGGGTAAAGTGCCAAGGAAGTTGGTGTTAAAATTCCCGGTTGAATGGCCATGTTAAAAGAGGTGCATGAAAAGAAAAGATGGAAAAGAATGGTTGGTGTCAAGACAAGGCTACTTTTAGATCCCACGTATAAAGGAGGAAAAAGCACATAAGCAACATGAGGTAGGTGAGAGAAAAAATTAGGGCAGAAGAAGTGCCTTTGGCACCAGTGACACGTGCACAAGAGTCTCATATCTAGATGGATTGGTTATGTGCCAAAAGGTTGGAAGATTGTCCATACAGGTTTGGGTGCGTGAGGTAAAGCACTAAAGTTGGGATTTGTTTGAAAAAGCCACATTAAATGTTGAAAGTATGGTGGTAGGTGAAGTAGCACTTAATGCTTAAAAATGGAAAAACTATAAATAAAGGGTAATGGAATTTTAGTATTCACTTTGCGTATAAGGAGAAAGAAGTGCTGTTTGCATCTTTGTAAACTAGGGCTTCCAAAAACTGATCTGTGTGAGGAAAAATTTGAAAATTTGGAGCGTGAGTAACTAATTGGATTTACGAACCAGAAAGAAGGGATTTCACGGGTGTAAGGGAAGTTGTAAGAAGATGCCGTCTTGTGAAGGAGTTATCCTAGTTAGGGTTTGAAGAACTAGGGCACGGGTTAAGGAGTTTTCCTCACAAGTTCGAGATCTAAGGTTGGAGAGAGTGGAAGAACAAAGTGAAAAAAAGTGATTGCAGTGAAAAAATGACCTAGACAATGACACCCAAGAAACCAGTTAACAAACCTAAGAAGGGCAAGGGAAAGGGCAAGGGCAAGGGAAAGCAACAAGAAATTGACGCATGTATAAATGAAGAGTGGTATGCAGAAATACAGTACCCAGATGGAGTGTTGTTAGGGAAGGAGTGGGGGTCCCATCTAAGAAACATGTATGTAAATGACTACAATCATCATATGAGCACAATCAAGAAGGAGATGGCACTGGAGTTAGTGCACCCAACAAACAAAAGGACACCGAAGGGTTTTCCCATTTATAACGATGATGTGAAGGTAAATTTTGAGAAGGAAGGGTTATTGCAACTCTTTGAGTTGCCCTACTTCGGGAAGCCTAAGTGCCTGTATAAATGGTTGATGTCGTGTGTGCATAAAGACTACTTCCACTTCACAGGGCGTAAGATGCGCATAACCCCTCAGCTCATTTCACATTTCATAGGCCTCATCTGTGAAGGAGATGGTTTAGAGGATGACTTAAGCAACAAAGAGGCAATTACAAAGAGGCATGAAGGAGACTATCATCGCCTAAACATACAAAAAGGGGTCAAGGTACTATGATATCACAGACATCGAGGACCCGGTACTGAAGATGGCCGTGCACCTGGTGTCAAAGTTAAATGGCTAGGAGAAATGGACCCAGGTAAATAAGCCACGGTTACATGTTTATAGGAAAATTTCAGAGGGCACCATCTACAACTTGTCTGCATTTATCGTGGATGAGATTGTCAGCTGCACTAAGGAAGAAGACATAATCCTTTTTGGTAATGTCCTACTAACCATTGTGTTTTTTGAGATTAGGGTATCGGATGCATCAGAAAAATTCCTGTGGGAGTACCCTGCTGAGGACCCTTCACCCATAAATAGATTTGAAAAATACGCCTGTGACATTATGATGACCATGCACAAGTTGCACCTGGAGAAATGGTATACGTGCCTGAGGAACGTGTTCGGGGTAGAATAGAGGATCCCTGAACAACTACCAATGACCACTAAGGGAGAAGCTAAGTTTGCTATGTGCTAGCATTTCTACCTTTCAAACTAATAGATGAGACATGGAGCCCATGGTGCAAGCTCCCCTTTTCCTTCATATCTCAATACTTCCAAGTGGGAGTAAATAGGTTCAAAGAGTCCAAGAAGCTGAAACTAGATCTTGGTAATCTGGACAGGGACCATAGGGAAATGTGCAAAGGGTTGGTCTACCCTAGCAAGCGCGTGTACGTGGAGAGATATGTGTCGAATGAAGTTCAAATGACAAGGCCTATGAATTTTCCCATTGCAGGAGGATCCATGGCACACGTATACCTCCGCATAAGACAAATATGAGAAGGGCACATATTTGGAGAATGAGGTGTCTATACTTGAGGACCTAACTAGTAGAAAGAGACCCATGCCCAAATGGGAGGGAAGAGATCCAAAGAAGAATATACCAAGTATGGTGGATACATAGGTAATAGGTTCCCCTGGGAAAAGCACTAGAACAAGTATGTATTCATGCAAGAAGAGGCCATGAGTCAAAGAGAAGACTCCAGAGCCAAAAAATCCATTAGACAAGGAGTCCTCGAGAGATGAAGAAACAAAGTCACCTACGTCGAAATCCTTAGCTAGGAAGAAGCAAAGGATAGAAGAGGAGACCATATAAGAAGAAACTGAGAGTTTGGAGAAGTATATAGGCAAAGAATAAGATAATGAAGAAGATGTTAGTGGGGAAGACTAGCCTGAAAGAGAAAAAGGGCCACCTATTTTCAATGTACATGATTCAAAAGAAGAAGGTGGAGAAGAGGAATAGGGATTCCTTTTCATGCGGCACAAGGATAGCCAGGAGGAGGAAGGTGCCCAGGACATGGGAAAAAGTTAAGAGGTTAGCATGTAGAAGCAGAAGTCTCCAAGCCCTACACAGGAACAAACAAACATGGTAGCAGAAGGAGAAGAAACAAAGAACATCGAGACCTTGGTGGAGAAGAATATGGAACACATTGTTGAGCCGGTGTTGAACAAGGAAAAGGAAGAGAGCACAGAAGAGGACCACAGAAGCACTAGAGGCCCCATTTTAACTGTAAGTATTCCTAAGGGCACCCACATAGGAGGAAAGTGCACAGGGGAGGAGAGGCCAAGGATGGGTTATATTGATGACCCTAACAAAGTGCTTTGTGCATGGTTCCAAAGCACGATTCTGACAGAGGAGCTTGTGGAAATGTCATCTTTTGACAAGGAGGCTGCATACCTGCAGACAAGGAAGATGCTCTCATGGGAAATTAAGTCCCATCTTGATGATCCAAAATTTGAAGTAAGCCACGGGGCAATAATAACATTGGCAGGACCAAAAGAAGACAACCCAATGGTGGATTCCCAGAAGCTCTCGGATGAACAACTGTGCAACGTGCTCAACAAGGTCTCCATTGAGGTAGAAGCTAGACTCTTCGGGTGGAATGATAGAATCAAATATCTAGAGGAGAACCTAAAGAAGAAAGAGGAAGAGATAGCTGCAAGGACAAAGGAGCTAAGTCAAGATAAGTTGATTAGTGCCCAGTGGCAATGTGAGTTAATAGATGAGAAGGCTAAGGTATGTGCAATTTACAAAAAGGTGGAGTCCATTAATAATGCTATAGTGTTAAAGCATCCAAACCTAGTATCTTCTACACAGAAGTATGGATCTTCCTTGGGATGCCTGGAAAACTTAATAAGGGTCCTCACCATGTAGAGGTAGCCGTTAGCTTTGGAGTCTGTAGAAGAACTGACCGTGAACCTAGAAAAAGAGGATAAATTGAAGGTCGTGGCACTTGTAGCTGAGTACAACAAGGTTCTTGTTGATGTAAAAGTTACTTCCTAGATTGCTGAGGCCATGTACAATAATTGCGCGGACAAAGACAAAGTGGAAGCAATCTTGGTTGCCACTCATGAAGCAGAACTCAAGGAGTTTCAAGAGAAAAATAAGGGAAATAGGGTTGAAAGGGATAGAATCCTTGCCAAGGTTGAAAAGAAATCTGAAGCTATTGAAACCTTAAGGGGTTCAATCAAAAACTAGTTGAAGGAACTGTACAGCTGATTACACGAAGAATGGATACACTGGATGATGTGGGCAAAGAGTTAGAGAAAATTACTAATGCCATAAGCACACAAGGAAATGGACTAAGTTTGGAAGAGGTGAGTGCCCTAGTCAGAGACCTCTGTTAGAAAGAGTAGAACAAAGTCAATTCCTGGAACAAGTTGGAGGCTGACTTGTAAAAAGATTTTCCTAGCCTATTGTAGTGATTCCATCACTTCCCCATTCTTTCTTCTTTCCATATTCTTTCATCCCCTTATTCTTTTCCCACGATGAAAGTTTTCTATATTCTTTCTTTTCACTGGAGAAGTGTTCCCACGGATGGATAACATGCGTAGTGTGGGGTAATGTTGGGCCCCTAAAATATTGGCTAAGTACAAAAAGGCACATAGGCGCACATGGCCTAGTTGAAGGAAGGCGTGCAAGGATAAAGCACACAGGTTAAGGTTTAAGGAAACCCGTGGCATGCATAGAAAAACCAAGGGTTTGGGACTTAGCCATATTAGGTGTTTTTGACAGAACATGTGAAAATCATGACCCGACTGCACATGCAAATGGATAAGGTGCTAGCCTAGTGATAGGTTGGCCCAGGAAGGAGCATGCCTGCAGTAGAAGCTTCTAAGAGCACATCATGGTAAAAATGTGAAATCTCATTTTTGGCCTGGAGGAGCATGCTTGCATTGAGGACCACATTCAAAAACTTGGCATCAGATATGCGGGTGCTGTAGGATGAGTTGGCAGTCCAGAAAGGCTATATATACAAGTGCCTGCAGAAGTAAATAGAGAGATATAGATAGAAGGTGGAGCTCTATAGAAATACTGTAAGAAATCTGTAGCTTGGGTAATTGTGCTTAGGAAAGGATGTATCAAGGGTATGGGGTAATAAAATTTTGTTTGAGAGCCTAACTAAATTAGTCTAGTTATAATGCATGACTACGGTCTGATTCTCTATGATGTTCTGTGATGGTTGCATGGATGTAATGAGGTTGTCAGCTTACATGAATATGAACATTGATGATTCTGATGGATACATCTTTCTCATAGTTCTCTTTCATTTATGTTTATGACTAAGTATGGATACTTGTACAAACTTCTTTCTATTTTGGTATAAGGTTAGGATAATCTGTTAAGTACTTTATGCCTGGAATGACTGCAAGGATCTAGATGCCGTCTTAAGCCCTATGGTACTTGTATGTCTTACTTCCTTTCAAATCTCTTGAACCGTGGATCATAGATGATTTTTCCCACTAAAATCACATAAAAGAGAGACTCGGCACCCGCGTGTACCATGGGTGAGCACCCAACATCTACTAGGTGATAGGCTGGCGTCCATGGGGTTCCTTTCTTTTGTGATAGGGGTAAAAATGACTACAATGTAATTCTGGTCAAACAAGCCAATTCTGAAATGGTATGTAACTTCATAAAAGAAAACGTTATCATTCGTTTTAGAATTCCTCAGAAGATTGTAGTTGATAATGCAACATAATTTTCCTTTATGGAGTTGACCAAGTTTTTCTATGGTTATGGAATCTCACTTTCGTATGCATCAAACTACTACCTGCAAGGGAATGGTCAGGCCGAGTTAAGTAACAAGAATATTGTGACCATTGTTTGAAAGCTAGTTGATCAGAATTAGAGAAACTGGCATAAGAAGCTCTTTGATGCACTGTGGGAAGACATGATTACCCTAAAAAGGTAATTGGTATGTCCCCATTCTAGTTGCTTTATGGGATCAATCCCAAGATTCCAGTCACTATTGAATTTCTAGCCATCTAATTACTCAGGGTAATTAACGATGGAAAATTTTGTGATTCTCTTGACAAGAGAATCTTGTATCTTAAAATGATAAGTGAAGATAGATTCAAGGTGGTTGATTGAATATAGGAACATCAACTGAAAGTGAAGAAGATGTTTGTTAAGAAAGAAAAGGAAAGATATTTCAAAGTTAGGGATCTTGTCTTATTGTGGGACAAAAGGAAAGACATCATGGAAAGTTTGATTCCTTATGGTTAGGACCATTCCAGATTGTCTATAGAGAAAATAGATCTGGAAGATACATATTTGTTCGAAATGGGAAATAATTGAAGTTGTATAAACATTGAAGTGGGGAAAGGTGAATAATATTTCAAGTTAGGGATCTTGTCTTATTGTGGGACAAAAGGAAAGAGCCAAAAGGAAGTCATGGAAAGTTTGATTCCTTATGGTTAGGACCATTCCAGATTCGGGAAGTCTATAAAGAAAATAGTTTCTACCTCTCATATCTGGAAGATACATATTTGTTCGCCATTGAAAGTGGGTTATCCCCTACATGTATTATAGGTGAATATAGGATGTGTGTTTCCCTTTCTCATTTTTGGTATTTTTCCCTTGCTAGTGTGGTGTGTTTCCATTTTGTTGTGTGTGTGCTCACTCATTCATTCTA
The DNA here is from genome assembly GCA_019776745.2 of Taxus chinensis. Classification (NCBI taxonomy): domain Eukaryota; kingdom Viridiplantae; phylum Streptophyta; class Pinopsida; order Cupressales; family Taxaceae; genus Taxus; species Taxus chinensis. The sequence goes on from CM034146.1 coordinate 113,222,138, forward strand.
TCTATTGCTTGTAATAAGACTTTGTATAGCCCAATGGAAAAGGCACTGGTTCATTATATATATTGAGATTCTAGAGTTCATGCTTATTCTGTCCTCACTTTTTTCATTCCAGAACAAGTCCCCAAGTGAGAGCTATCTGTTGTCATGTGTATTTGTAAGGTCAAAATTCAAGTTGAAAACATGAAAATTTTACCCTACTGTCAAATTTTTTTGTTTGAATCCCCTCCTGAAGTATCCTATGGATCATTCTTCCTTTTGTGTCATAACCATCCCATCCTTTAAAAATTTCATTATGTGATGAGAAAACTTTTCAATTTTTTGAAATGTGGTCATGAGGTTATTTAGTCCATTGAGTTGAATGTTGTTAAAAGATGTAATCTCTTGTAAGCCTAGAAAGGCTATTATTTAGCCTTTTAGCGGCATGTGTATATCCTTAAGGGTTGATCAAGAAGCCTAAAACCATTTGGATATGTTATTGGGGATTTTGGAATGCAATGGATCAGGTTTAGGAAGATTTAGGAAAGTTCAAGAGGTTTTTGAACAAGAACAATGAAAGCAGGTTTTAGAGTCTTAAGGAGCTTGTAGTTGAAAAAGGTACCTAAATTTCAACGGAGGATTCTAAGAGCTCAAGGATGATTCAAGAGGAAAGTAATATATCATCATAAATATTAAAGAGTCCTATACATGATGGAATTTTCACATTATTGACAAGACCCAAGTGATTGTTAGGGAAGCTCAATTTCAACTGACTTACCTTGTTGTCTTGAATGAAAAAGAAGAATATTTTGGAGGAGGAAGAATCAGGTCTTTAAAACCATCCCATTGATCTTGAAATGATCTTGGGAGTAAAAATGAAATATTTTTTTTTTCAAAAAAATACCTCTTGGAACTCCAGGAAAAGTGATTTCAAGTTTTTGGGAGTTAGTCATTTTCTCAGTTGGGTGGGTGGCACATCTTAGTGTTCCGACTGTCCCAACTGTCCTGATTGTCTTGACTATCCCAACTATCCCAACTATCCCAAGGATAATGAGTACATTTGGGATTGTTGGGAAAATAAAATGTTCCCTACCCCTCTGTTGAAGCTCTTGGTTCACCACATGACCATCTCTTTTCCCCGTGACTGCTAAATGATTGTGCTTGAAATTTGGCTAAGTTTTCTCCTTACCCCTTAGACACATTTACCGTTCCAAATATCCCATAGATAGTGGAGATAGTTGGGTAAAAAAATATACCCAACCCTTAGCTCCTTCTTAGGTTCATCACGTGATTAAAGTTTTTGCCACCTGGTTGCTTAAGTTTTTCTCTCTCGTCTCCCCAGCTCTACATTCCCGCTCCACCTAGTCATGTAAATAATGGGGAATTTTTTTCTACCCCAACTATCCTAACTATCCCAAGGAAAGTGGGGGAATTTTGGGAAATTTTTTTCCCCATCCCCTCTTTCTTTCAAACTCAGGTTTTAAAGCATGTTGTAACTTAAAAATACATTATTTTAAGCTTTTAAAGAGTTCTACAAGTCTGTTTCACCTCATTGCTTCACCAATTCAACCCAGGAATCCATTGTAAACACCAAAAAGATCAATATACTTGTAAATTCATTATACATACCTATAAATTCATTCAGGGAAGCCATGAGCACTGAAGCAAAGAAAAATTCACATCTCCAAACCGGTGATTAGTTTCGAATGAGATTTTCACACATGTTCTACAATCCATGTGCTTCAGTAATAGAAAAACCTAAGATGATCTAATGTTTTAGTGTAAAAAAACACTAGTTTGATGCTCTAAGTCATGATTTTTCAGTTTCCAAGCATTCCAACAGGTGGATTGAGATGAAATTTTGAGCATGGGATCTCGAGAGTAAGCCTATTCCAATGAAGTTGTTTTTGTTGAAAACTAACAGAGGGAAGTGCCATTTATAGAAATAGTCTCTAGTATTTTCACTTACTATAAATATAAATCTTCCAAAAAGAGAAAACCCTCTCAAAATCAATGCACTCCAGGATCAGTAGAGAAGAGAAACTAGGCAAATTCGGTCAAAAATGAGAAAAAAGCAAAAAAGTAAAAAACATTTTATAAAAAAAGCTACTATCAAAAATCATCAAAGAGACATAAAAAAAAGTGTATGTAGTATGTTAGGATCTTTAAGATGTTTAAGAAAGAAAGAAAAATAAAAAAATTCGTCCCTAGCTCCTACTTACTAAAAATAGAAAGTGTATGTTTTAGGTCAAAAAGTTGTTGTCTTCCTCATATTTCCTCACCTTGTGGATTTTTGCAATAATGAATTTAAAATTTTCTAGTTTAGAGCCTATTAAAAACCTATCATTAGAGTATCTAGATGTGGGAGAAAATGATGTCACTCACAAGGACTTGGAGGATCTAAAAAATCAGATGCTTAGCAGTCCCAGAGAACCTGCTAAAGACAAGGTATACACAAGTGGTTTGTATGCTGCAGGTGGTCACCATTATCCATCCAACATAGAATTGGTGATGGATTATGGTCAACATTATGAACTTGACATGAGAATCATAAGCATAGATGATAATTTAATCTAGGTGGCACTCACTCCTAAAGAAATATAAAAAAGTATGTAGATACCGACCTGGAGAACCATGGTAATCATCCTAAAGGAATTTGCATCAGGAGAATGGTCAAAGATGGATTCATACGTATAGGGCATGATATTGGGGTCATGGTTGAAGCAGGTAAGAAATCGCTCTTGTGTACCAAATTCTTGGTCTAGGCATGAGTTTCATGACAGATTTTTGGATGCTATCATCCTACTCAGTAGGGTGATGGGCGAGGAGATCACTAAATATTTTCAGGATTGGATGACGTTGTTCATCATTACCATCATTGAGGGAAAACAAATGATTGATTAGGGTCAAATAAATAACGATAATCTTCACTTCCAATTGTTCCAACTTCTAATCAGCAGGAAATTTGTAATGCAATCGTACTTAGTGTATGACATTGTACTTGGTGGATTAGAAATTTATATGTGATAATTGTACTATTTCAGAAAAAGAATATTATACTTATAATTGTTATCGAGTTGATGTTTATAAAGTGGTACAATATTTTTTGTAATTTATATTATTGTGATTATTGATTTTAACAAGATGTCATTAGTATATGATTTATGATTATATGGATATATGTGCTAAGAATTATCATGTTAATTATATGATGATTATTTATGATTTAGTTATATATTTGGAAAAAATACAACTATGATTGTTGATAAAAAATTACGATTGATAAGTACATTAAAATGTATACTCTATGGAATAATACGAAAATGTCGTAATGGATAGCAAAAATAACACAGAAGTTATCTTAAATTGCATTAATGGATGCATCCTTTAAAACCTTGATTGGAGTGGCCATAGTTCGATTAACCATAAACAATACATTAGAGGATGACTGTAATGGGGGTCTGTCCATCTGTAACCATGCATATAAACTAATCACATTCACTTCCACACATGTGTTAATAAATATATTGCTCAAAAGCCATCCATCCACAACAACATTAAGAGTAATCTCCTTGTCATAATCCAAGATATAAGGGGGAAGATTAGCATGCAGGATCTACCATCCATTCTAAATACTTACACGCGGAGTGTTCCCCTTTAACCAATTCCATAGTAATGGAATAGTATTCTATTGGCACAACATCTTGCATACCCTCTTTCAAATCATCAACATCTGACTGGACCATCTCTACTGCCTTATTTTTCTCTAACTTCCACGAATGTTCCTTTAAACACTGTATTTCACCCTGAAGATTTCTAAGTACCTCCATGGTTTCTTGATAAAACTCCTTCTGATGTCTAGGATTTGGATATCTTGCATATAAAACCCCCTCCTTAGTAATGGTAGGATTCTTTTGTAACATATCTTTGGCGCGCGTAGTTTCAACATGTGTAGTAATCTTCACAGGTACTACCTCAGGTTTAAGTGCCAAATTTGGCATCCGTTGATTTTCTATGGCACGCTGTATCCTAACCATCCTTACACCCATTTTTTCCTATTTATGCAGCTTGCTAAGATACTCACATAAGTCCGAGCATTCCTCATAGTTATGATTCTTCAAACAAAAATAACAAGTAATATTCTTAGGGCATTTGTTCCTGTAGTGTTCAGGAGATCTGCATGTATAACATGTTCCATGAGGAAACTCACCTCACCCACCACCATGGCCTCGACCCCTGAATCCACCATGGTATCCTCAACCTCTACCATGACTTCCTTCAAATCGTCCTTAGTTCTGATCATAACGCCCTTGGTTGTGATCATGATCATGGTGCTCATTTTTAATTTTAGAGTTATCCTATATTCTTGTCTGTCACACACCAATATCGATGGCATCATGGATCTAACCAATCAACCTGCAGTCTTCTGTATTGTGAGTTGTGGACCGGAAAATATTACAATTGTAAGATACATTCTTTCTTATTATACGTTGTAATAATGGGAAACAACTTACATCATGGTCTAAATGACATATCTCGCACTCTAGTAGCAATGAACACATTGACTTGCGGGGTCTTTAGTGTGCCCTTCCACCTCAGTCTATACACCAAATCCTAGTGCACGTCTTGTGTGCTGAATTTGCCGATAGTTTCTCCAACTTCTTTGCCATAGCTACAATCTATGCTTCTAGGAACGGGCTCACTCTTGTGTCTATACTTCTAACTGGATAAATGCATAACAATGCTTAAATTACTTTGTGCAGATCTGTATATGTCTTATGTGACAGTTCCCTCCTAAATGGTGTGATCAAACCCCCAACGAACTACTATACATGCTTGTTTGCATGAATATCATACGAAAGTTTAGACAAAAGTGTTTTGAAATGGGATTCATATTCCCAAACACTTTCAATAGTTCCCTGCTTAATATCCTTGAGTGTACTTACACTCTTCTACTCAAACTCAGGGATATGAAACTCCATAAGAAAGCTTCACGTAATGCTGCATAATCTACGTAAGTCTGATCAAGGTCAAACTTCCTATACCAACTGTGAGCACATCCTTAAAACATAGTTGTAAACTGACTTGCCTTGTGCTCAAAATCCGTGATTCCTTTTGTGCACTACAGTATCTCACACATGTTCACATGCTCATTAACATCTTCTATTCCCATATACTCTAGAAGACAAAGTGACATCTTCATGTAAATGTTTTGTGGTTGGTGATGACCCTACCCACTTGATCCAGAACCTCATGTGTTACTTCTACCTCCAGACCCACCATATCCACCAGAACTAGAGCAACATATGCTCCCTGATCCTCCACCTGAAGCCGGAAGTGGAATAATGGATGTACTACCCTATGTCCCAAACTAGAAGTGAGTTCAAAATTCTACGTGCTTGAGTTCTATGCTGATGATGTGCCTAAAAAGGTACCTTCAAATAATAAAGAAGACATTTACCTAGCCATATATGCACTTTCTACTTGATTTACTCCTTTTTTTCTACTCCCCAAACTAGCTTGTTGACTATTGGTTACACTAGATACTAGAACACCAAGCGCAAGGGCTAGGTTTCTAGGTAGATTCAGATACGTGCCCATGGCCCATGCCATCTCTTTTGGCATGCTGCCATATGAGGCTGATGAGGGTTCCCTATCATGCTTGTCCAAATGGGGGAGTTCCAGATGCTCTGGCTCCACACCTTCTTCATGAGCTCCAAATCCTTCATGAGCCATCTCTCTCCTCAATGCCATCCATTCTACAATATCATGTTGCTTTACTATCTCCCTCTTACGTGCATCATTGTACTTAAGTCACCTTTCTTCTCTTTGCATCTCTGCCACTAGGTCTACCATCCTTCACGAAAATTACTCCTGCCCCCATTCGTGGTATGGTTTAGCTAGCCATAATATTTTCTTCCAAGTTCAAGTTTACCATCAAGATTTTGATTGCCAGTGGAATGCCTTGCAGATAGGTTCCCCTGGGATAACAAAAAAACTAGAACTCAGCTACCTCTGCGCAAGAGTAATTAGAAATCGAGTACTCTAAAATATAGCTATTCAGAACACCACAGAACCAAGTTCCTATAGTGCACATCAAAATCAGATCAACATCATAGATGGCTTGAAATTATTCCTGCATCTAGACAAGTGTGTGATACTTCTAATTGCTTTTAAATGCATACGAAACCAGCCATCCATACAACTTGACCAAAAAGATAGCAAATAAAATCTCATATAGACAGTCATATAAATTTTTATCTACCCATGCTCGTGCGTCAAACTCAGATCCAATGCTAAACCTCTAAGTGTACTCTTCTTCTAGATCTATTATCCTCTCCTCAATACTTGCTAGGGTCAACTGATACATCTTCACCATGAAACATCCTGAAAAAAACTCAAAAAGAGGTCCCGACAATAGAACCAATGATGTAGCCTAAAACTACTATGAATAACCCAAGCACACTAACACATCTCCCAACCTGAGCTGAGAACTCACCCGAAGCGCACAAAGGTACCAGGCCCCTCTTTAGAGTTGCTTGTGCATGATGTTAGTGTGATGGTGATAAAACATATTCAGATTCATAATTAAACATAAACATTTCATAATACATAATCCAGATCTAGATCTTAGAGAACCAGGAACTAAAAAATAACTATAACAAGATTAACCATACATGAACCAAATTTAGTTATGTTTAACACCATTATCTAGCCAATATATTCCATTACATTAAAAACTATAAAATACATAAGCTTCTTACATTATAAGGTATATCCATAAGTCATGCGCGCATCCGATCCAACAATATATTTCTATAATAATTTAGTCCCCCTCAACCACACAATTCAATACATATTTATAAAGGTGGGGACTTTACCTTCACTACCTATGCACTTCTCAAAATAGGTCGCATGCTGATAATAGCCATACGCCTTTACAATAGCATACATATATGCAAGTGTTCTAATAATAGATGTCCTATAGTTAACTAGAAGAAGAAATCTTATTATTATCTCAAACCATGCATGACGCTTATCAACCACCCATTCCAAAAATACCATTGTGTGTCACGTAAGTCTTCATCCCTATATGTGCTCCGCATGCTATCTCTCAAAATAGCCCTTATCCATTAAAATAGCTAAGTCCTGAGCCAAACTATTCTAGTGCACATTTCCTTTCCTATCTTCCCACGCCTTTGAATGGGCCTTATTCCCACGTGTGCATCCTTTGTGTGTCTTCTCCTTAGAGAAACATTTTGACTACTCAACATCCAATTCATCCTTATAATCATTTTTTCAATGGTTATAGTCAATTACTTTGCATCGCCGAATGTGTGACTCCCAATCACGGCCCATGAACACACCTTCTAGGTACTGCATCTCTAAAAATCAACTTTCAGGGGTATCTTCTACCCTCCCTTCTACTTTCTTTTACTTCCTACCCCTTGTAGTCACTCCAGGTGCTTGTTTCAGTGCCATAGTGACTATAAAAGAGTGTTCTTGTAATCAAATCGAGCATTGTAACTTGAAAACCGTGTGCCCTAGCTTAAAACTCACGTGCACTAGCTCTAGAATTGAACCCTAACCATCGATTTGCTTCCACACACACCTTTGTTTCACTCAAATACATTCTCTAATAGAGCACTAACCAATCCCGTGAACAAATCTGTCTGGTTTAACCTCTATCGTAGTTCTCTTTTCACTTTCTCACACAACCCACTCTTCGGTCGCTCTTCAACTCACTTTTCAACTCGCTCTAATGTTTGATAATGCAAGGAGAAAATAATAATGCAAGCCCACCTTTTATATATTTTGCAAATTCCTCCGCATTTATTTCTCTCCACCAACCACCATATTCAGTATTAAATGGCATTTCTTTGTCTTTTTGTGCTGATTTTTCTGCACCCCAGTCATAAATTTCCGGTGCGCCTACTACTTCTTGGCCACAAATTCCCTTACGCGCATCTTCATGTGCCAAAATACCTATCTAATGTGCCTAAAACTAAGTAGTTTCCACTACTGCACCCTACCTCACGTTAAACTGTGCTTCCACTCATCCACACGTGGTCTTTATTCATGAGTAATTTTTCTAATTTTTCTTTATTTACACCCTTACTTCAAGCACCTGCACAATATTTCTTTATGTATACCCATCTTCCAGAGGACATTCAAACTTGACCCATTTATCCTGTATATGCTCCATCCCACACTAAAAGTATGTGTGGTCCTCTTCACATGAATTTAATATATAGTAATTAGTTTCTAGCATGCAAGCACGCTTATGAAAACAAAACATCAAACTAAAATGATAAAGCATAGCAACAATAAAAGGAAACTCAAATAAAGGAAATGCAATAAAGAAAATCTAATCTAACTTACAATAATGTCTTATTACAAAAACTAAGAAGACTTATTTATAGTAGGGCTTCAGCCTACTCCTGTTAAAGTAACTAGGAAACTGTGTCCCATACAAAGCCTATAAATGGAAAGCTCCTAAATCAAGTATGTAAGTCAAAGCATACCTTACCAACCAATGTAATTTGAGCTTTCCAGGGTGGTGTAAATATTATGAATCATATAGAAGAATGATATGTCTAACTTCAAGCTGCTTATTTTTAATATGCTGATCATGTCATGCCTTCTACCTAGATTTTTCTATATTTTGACTCCATTGAGCAATGACACACCTTTCATCCAACTACATCAATTTATCAATGCGCTCTTCAAGTGATTTCTCATCATCTAATCCTCTTGTGTGTAATACATAGGGAAGGTAACATAAATTCTACTAGTAAAATAGCCTCTGCGCTAAACACCAACTGAAAGGGTGTGGATTTGGTAAACGTTTTGTAAGTTTTCCTATATGCCCAAAGTGCAACATATAATTTTTCATCCTAATACTTCCTTCCAACATCACAGATCTATGTCAATGTATGTGCCAATATCTTGTTGAAATCCTTAGTAGTGCTATTGGCCTATGGGTGATAGGGTATTATCTTATAGTGTGTCACCATAAATCTGCCAATAATATCCTGTTGGTCTCATTAAAAAAATGAGTGCCCCTATCAGTTTTTAGACTTAATGGACATCCATACCTGCTAATTATGTTCTCCCATAAAAACCTTGTTTCCGTAGCTACTGTGCAATTATTTATAGGCGCTGCTTCTGCCCACCTTGTAAGATAATATAATTTATAATGTAGCATGGTCTAGTCCTACGCACGGGTGCGGAAATAGGACCCAAAAAGTCAATTGCCCATTTTTTAAAAGGATGTGCACTAGCAATAGGCCTTAAAGACATTTCATCTCTATGCCCAGGATTCCCGAGGTGCTGAAAATGGTCACATACCTTACAATATTCGATACAATTCTTGTAAATATTTTCCCACCAAAGGCATTCAAATAAAATTTTACACATGGTAACATTTCCTGGATAATGTCCACTTGTAATTCCACCACAAGATTCCTGGACATAATGGCAGTACACTCATGCTCCAGTACACACTAACACAAAATATCATTTTAACCTAGCTTGTATAGATCCCCGCTAATTAACATGTAAGGAATGACGCGTATAGTAAGTTATTTCTTTTCCAAAGCTTTCATACCTTCAGGTGCCACATCTATACGTAAGAATACAAAAATATTCTATAAGTCAAAGGGTGCATGGTTCAATATGAACAACTCTACATCCGGAATTGTATCCTCAATACTCTACGCATCCTCGCCAGAGTTAATCCTTGACAAATGATCAGGTCTTGAGTTACTCTTGCCTGTCTTTACCATAAATGTAAAGTTAAATTCCTAGAACAACAAAATCTAATAGCATATGCACCCTTGCAAAACGGGCTTATTCACCAAGTACTTAAGTTCCATGTGATCCGTGTAAAAAATAAAAGGAGTTGCTTGTAAGTATTGTTGAAACTTATGCAATGTGTAAATCATGGACAATGCTTTGCGCTTTATAGTTATATAATTCTATTCAACTGGGGTCAATTTCCTGCTTGTAAAAAAATATGATGATCAACAATACCCTCACTAGGATGGGCTAATACTGTGCCAATGGCCATGCTAGAGGCATCCACATGTACATGTAATGGTTTGGTCCAGGAAGAAAAGTACATAATAGGTGTAGAAGTAAGCCTTTCCTTCAATGTCTTAAGCACGCACTGTTGCGCTTCACCCCAATGGAACTTTTCCTTACTCTTTAACAATTCCTCTAAGGGTGTGGAAATCCTAACATAACCTTTGATAAAATTCCTGCAATAACTTGTGTTCCCCAAAAATCCATGCACCTCACTTTGGTTAGTAGGTTCCTCTAAGCCCCAAACAATAGCAACCTTAGCAGGACCTATAAATAAGCCTTCTTTATAGATAATATGTCCCAACAAAGTCCCAAAGGGTGTAGCAAAAACACATTTCTTGATGTTTAGAGAGATGCTCAACTGTCGGTACCTCTCAAATATAAGTCTTAAATTGTCACAATGACCTTTTACTATCCCATAAATTTTCCAATCATCCAAGTTAACCTCCAAAAAATTGTGAATAAAGTCCTTGAATGCCTACACAATAATGAGCGAAAATACTACAACTGCATTCTTCAATCCAAATGGCATAACTATGTATGCAAAAATTCACCATTTAGTGGTGAAAGTTATCTCTTCCTAATATTCTTTAGCAATCCGCACCTGATGATATCTATAAAATCCATTAGTGAAAGAATAGATCTTGCGCCCTATTATACCTTCCAAGATCTCCTTGGTAAATGGTGTGGGAAAGGGATCTATCACACATATAACATTCAACTCTATATAATCAACAAAAATCCTTATCCTTCCATATTTATTTATGCTTATCACCATAGGGCTAACCCATTCTGACTCCTTAATGGGATTAATGATCTCAGATTTCAACATTTTATCAATCTCTTCCTTTACCTTGACATGTAGATTAGGATTCATCCTATAAGACCTCTTCCTTACCGGGTATGAACCTTACTTTAACTTGATCCTAATCTCACCCAAAGAGTGATTTAACCCTTTTAACTCCTGGTAACCTTTGGGAAATAAGTCTTGGAAGTCACATAGTAGCTCACTTTTATTTACAACCTCTGAGTCAGACCAGTAATAACAAATTATTTCCCTCTTTAGGTTTTGCATCTATCCAAATGTTGACCTTATTTGTCTTCTTAGGCTCATGATATATACACGCCTTCTCATCTACATTTTTCAAGACCTCGTGCATACCCACAATATGATCAACATCCAAATTTTCCACTTCCTCATCATCAATCATGTAAACCAACTTTCCTTTTTATTTTTCTAGGTAGGCGCACCCAAGCTATTCTTCATATGTCTCTTCTTCTTCAAAGTGCACCTCCAGATTTGACTCACCTAGTAATTCTTGAATAAGCTCCTCAGCCTTTGCACTATCTTCCATAGTCAAGCACTTCATAATCTATAAGGCCTCATTCAATTGATGTTTAGTAGAAAAATAGTCAAAGGTCTGAATCATAGATGCAGTCAATTCTTTCCAATTCCCTTTTTCTCTATTAAACTCTGCATAAAAATACTAATCATGCGTGCATCCATGCAGAGTAAAGTATAACTTGTGCACCCATAGTGAAGGTGGTAAGGCCTCCTACCCCTCTTCCCAGAGTCTCTCACACTTTTGAACGTGATGCGAAGCATAATCCTTCCTATGAAATTCACATGTCTTGGTAGGTACATTGCTCCTAAGAAATCTAGTAGAGAATGAGATTCTCACCTCGTGTCACTCTAAAATACTATCTCAGTGTACCATCCACCAATGTACTATTGTCCCACATAAGGTATACACCATCATATTCTTTATTTCCACTTGATCTATCCACTAGGCTCCCATAGCGCACATAAATACATCAGGATTTCCTTCACCAATGTACCTTGGTACTTGGTTACTACCTAAGTGCCTAATATAGTGTAACCTACTTATGTGAGTAGCTACACTCTTCATCTCATGCCCAACCATTTCATAAGTCCCATGTACCTAGTTATCACAAGAAATGCTACTAGTTGTATCACTCATAGACTGTGCATCATCCCATTAAATAACTTCTTTTGATGGCTCAAGTACTTGTGGATCTCTAATGGTGCACACATAAATTTTGTTTAAGACCTCTTCACTCAAAGGTTCCACATAAGGTGTAACTTTTCTATCTATTATAGGGATGATCACGTGTTCTTTCTTACTCTCAAAACTCATATATCCTTTATTAAAGCACATATCAAAATTATTTGCATAACACCAAAGGTGCCCAAGTAAAGCTGGAAAATTGTCTACTTCCACAAGTGCAAAGACCTCAAAGTCCCCAGTAAACTTGGCCCCTTGTATAGTAACAATGGCATCCTTCAACACTTCAATAGGCATGGATTTAGTTTTGTTTGCCATATACAACACGTTTGAAGATAGCTGTAATGGTGGCCTCTCCATTTTATTCCACACGTCTAATGTGAGTACATTCACTTATACACCTATATCAATCAATATATTACTCAACAACCAACCATCAACAACTGCATTAAAAGTTCTCTCTTTATCATAATCAAGACTGTGAGGAGGTAAGTTTACATGCAATATATGTCTCTCGTGCTCAACTCCAGTGCGTGGTATCTTCTCCATAAACCAGTATCCTAACAAAGGAATGATCTCTTGGCGTAGTAACTTACAAACCTCCTTCAATTCATCAATATATTTTTGGCGAAGCTTGACTGCTTTTTCCTACTCCAGCTTCCATGACTACTCCTTTAAGCATTGTAGCTCACCCCACAAGTTTCTAATAACCTCCATGGTCTCTTAATAAACTTCCTTCTAATCGGCAGGATCTGGATACTTTGCATGCAATACTTCTTGTTTTGTAATGAAAAGTTTCTACATTGGAGTCTCATGCATTCACACTGTCTCAACACATATAGTAACCAATACCGGGATTATCTCAGGGTTAGGTGCTAACTTTGGCATCCACTGATTTTCCACAATGTGTTGTACTCTAACCATTCCCATGCCTTTATCTTGCTTGTGTTGCTTTCTCACATGCTCGTAAAAATACAGCAATTCTTAAAAGTTGTGACCCTTTCCGCACCAAGAGTAAATAATGTTTTCAGGGACCTCGAGCTTATAATGATCAAGGGATAGAAATGCATAACATATTCCATGCGGGAATTCACCTATTCCACTACTACAACCTCGGCCTTTGAATACTATGTGGTAGCCTCTACCTCTTCCACCTCCATAAGAGTGCCCTTCATTGTTATTATGATTATGATGTTCACCTTGTTCCTTAGAATGTTTTGCAACACTAGTTTTGCGTACACCAGTTTCAATGGCATCATGAATTTGATCAATCAATCTACAATTCTCTATATTATGTGTTGTAGACTTAAAAATCTTACAGTAACATGACATGTTCTTCCTTATCATATGCTACAAGAGGGATAACCTACTTGAATCGTGATCCAAATAATAGATCTCATAATCTAGTAGCATGGTGTTTTACCCTTTTCTTTAAGTTTTTAGATGAAACAGATAAGGGTGTGGGCCAAGGAGGAATACCTGTTGTGATGGTTGGTTTAAATTTTATGCACATGTTCTAACTTTTTGATCCAATGCTGACTATGAGAGCTTCCTTTTGGCTAGGAGGAACTACCTGAAATAGACAACAAGACAAAAAAAAGAGGATTAAATAATATATGTCAGTGGGCTTCCTAGCGTGTGCTAGATCCAGGAAGTGTGATACTTCCTCGGTGGTAGTCAACTCACAGTTAAATACAATTTAATGTAAGAAACAATGTAAGTAAATAGAATCCTATTATAATTGATATGATTTAGGTGTATCATCCAAATACAATAAGCAATTCTAACATAACAGACTAGGTTATGATCAAATTTGGAGGTGGGGTAGTTGGTCAGGGTTCTGATACTGGTTAGGGTCAAGTTATGGGTCACTTAGGTTGTTTAGGTGAAGATTCTTAGGTTATATTATTGATAGGATGGCCAAAACATAGATACCGATATCAATTATATATAACTGATGATGGTTTAGAGAGAACTGATGACGGTCATGGGTAATCGAAGTCAGTACGGTTGGGATGATAAGAAATCAATAAGACCTAATTGTGGGAATTGGTCCGAGGTTAGACAAAGATAAAAAGGGGAATGGTGAGGTTTGTGGGGATCTTAGGAACACTCAAAGATGTATAAAGTTCATGTATAAATGATCAAATGGTATGGTGGTGAAATTTTGAGTTTACAGGAAAGTGAATGGTGGGGGAATGGAGATGCTAATAGAAAATGATAACAAAGATGACAAACACCTTTAACATAGAACAAGGATGGAATGACACAGGTGATAAACACACTTAGTGATGTTATAGGTCCAATGACTAGGTGGTGGTGATGATTGATTGGTGGGATGGAGCTTGGTGCCGTGGTGGTGCTTCCCAGAATGCTTCCATGAGAGTGATACCTCTGGATATGTCTCAATGCTGGTTATGGCTACTTGGATGTGCGAAAGAGCTCTCATTCTTGCTTGTATATAGATCTCCATTTTTCTCTAAAAAATTTGAGAATGTGGCCAAACTCCCAAACAAGGTTAACAAAATGGTTATATGGTAACCGACGATAGTTTCGGGTTGATTGACATCAGTTTCGGGATGACCGATGTCAGTTAAGGTGAGATTCCCAAGGTTTACTAAAACTGACATATCTTCTTCATCATTTGGACTAGGTCTGTCTATTTTTCACAGATCAAAATGGATGTTATATTTTAATGAGTGGGAATGTGGTTAGAGGAATAATAGGCAATTATTTTTAGGGTTGAGCTAAGTCTTAGTTTGTTATGGTGAGTAGATACATACTAAAAATAGGTTTATAATGAGGTGTCTAGGTGATATGGTGGTGTGAGGTGTCTAGGTGAGATGGAAATTGGTTTAATTAAGATGATTAAATAATGAATATTGTGAGGATGGGTATTAATTTAATTAAAGTGATTAAATTAATATTAATGTGTGATGTACGGGTCATGGTTAGGTAAAAGTGTTTAAGTTAGCTATTCAAACGGGGACCAAGGGGAGTGTGACCCAATTTTGGTGTCTACATTTTTTCCCTTTTGTTGCGTAGCTTGTATTGGAATGCCCCATGTGTGGGTGAAGGTGATCCCTCTCAAACCAGGCACTGATGAGGTGTAATACAAAATTGGTGAGTGGTTTGATAAATGTGTAGGTGGTGAAGATATGTGGGGAATGGTTTGAGGATCGAGGGAAAGGGTGATGGTTAACTTGGGTAAGAGGTAGTAGGTCGGGGTCAAAATCGGGTCATGGGTAATGGGAATCAAACGCAAGCACACTATATCGGGTTGAAGAGCTTGCAAAATATACATTGTCCCAGGTTGATAGGTTTATCCAATCAAGGGTGAAATGATTCAGGTATCCAAGGTATAGGATATGGTCTATAAACATAACATAGGTTATGTGCAGGAATGTTTAGGTATGTTCTGGAACACCAAAGGTTTGGTCGGGATAAACGACATGACAATAGGCAAGGTATAGTTGGTAGGCTAAAACAACATAGGTAACAACATCACAGGGTATAACAAGTACATAAGGTCAATGATCACACCAAGTAGGTCAAGTTTAGGAAAACATGTCATGGTACAGGTAAGGCTAAGGTATAGGTAAAATAACAACTCCTAAGATGCAACAAAGGAAATGTAGGTGTAGGTTGAAGGCGATAACATGGGAAAGGCCAAGGTATAGGTAAAATAACAGCTCCTAAGATGCAAAAAAGGAAATGTAGGGGTAGGTTGGGTTTGTAGGTATGTTTCAATAGGTGGTTGAAATGATAAAAAGTGGGTGAGCGCGAGTGGCGACAGGTGAAATAGGGAGCGGGGAAAGGGAAACTAGATGGAATTGTGACCAACGCCAGTTACATATTGACCAATGACGGTTGGCCAGGGCACCAAAATGACTGAAATCGGTCATAGAAGATTGGGATTAAAAAGGAAAATTCTACTTTTTGTGAAATCATTTGTCATTTGCCAATAATAGAAAATGAAAAAGGAGCAGTGGAAAAGTGGAAAGTGATGGAGTGAGATAGAGAGTTGAGTTGGTGAGCCTCGGAGCATGTAATGTTAGCATTTTAAGACTTTAGAAACAAGGGAATTTTTTTTTTGAAACATAATGTTCTCTGTTCTAAATAAAACATCATTTAGAACACACATTCCATGCCAATCAATCTCATAATAGATAAACATATGTAGCTGTAATGACTCGGTATGCTACTGATCTCTCATTCCATGACTTAGTTACCAACCGATCTCTCATGTTAACTTAAAGTATAGAATACTTTATGTATACCACATATACTTGGTTCTCCTACCCTAATCTAGGTACTGAGTGATATGTTTAAAGCACCTATTTGAATATTTATTACCAATATTCATTTGACATCACATTGCTTTAAACTAGGTGACATAGGACAACACAACCAACAACATGCGATACTTTGGCCAAAGATTTTCAACATACTATTGATGTTACTATTCCTAGAAGACATACTTGTCATTCTGGAATACGTCCTTCACCTCACTCTTATGTTATCTAGAATGGTCTTTACTGACTACCATCAGTCCACTTGACCAAGGTTTAACCCTAGCCTGAGTTAGAAACATAGTTTATTATAGGAAGACGCTCATGATGACTTAGGGTATATGGGCATACTCGGTTGAGCTAAGTCAACTAGATGTGCCGAGGTACCCTAAGTCAATGAAAGCTACTACCTATCCTAAACATGCTACTAACTTGACCTAGAGAGAAACTAAGTTCAAGTCTAGATGTACATAAATCTAGATGCAAAAATATGGAAGGGTGTTGCCACATGTCAACCGCAACACTGTATCCTCGAGAAGTCCCAGGACTTCTCGTGGGTACAGTCCTATAGTTGGCATGTGCCAACATTCGATAGAACTGATTCATCAAGATGTACATACCCCCTTAGTGGTCCTTAATCATAATTAAATTAGATTAAGATTCAGATTACAACAACCATGCCTAACCCTAATTCCAACATTCATTAAGTTCTTTACCTATAATTATCCTAATTAGGTATGGAGAACTTCAATAATCCATATTTGCATTATTTTTCATTAACATGGCATAACAAGCAGTTATCCCAAAATAGGACAATAAACATCAACGTTTAGTTGCTAATGCAATCTTAGCTATCCAAATCAAGTGTGACATCCACCTAGATTCAACTAATGTTTACTTTATAAATGAAGTTATAAATATTAAGGATCATAACCACTATTCTTTTTATCTTTCCTTCTTTGGGAGATGAAGAGTCTTGCTCTACATGGTTAAATGTTAGTTTCATCATAACCTTTATATCATTCATTACACATAGTTTAATTGTATGTCCCATGCATATTTCATTATTAAACTATAGTTGTGTAATTGAAGAACGTCATATTTTGCAATTTAACAAGTTCATTATAATAGGGGAGATTATTGTATCTCCTTAATCCTACTCAATATTTGTTAACAACAATAGTATATAAAAAGATATAAAGAATACCGCAAAGATATCACTATTATTTTCGGCATATAAGTACAAATATTTCACATCACAAATTGAAGTCCAACACGAACCTTTCAATTCATGATTTAAAATATACAATTACAAGACTAAGCAATTCAGACATTCAACATATAAATCATGATTAATATCTTAAAAGAACATCACTTTTCTTTTCCAATACAACTCAAGAATAATTCGAAACTCTTTACACAAGATTCAGAATTAAATAAGCCAATACATCATGAAAGTTCTTGTCTTCCTTTATCACTTATGATGTCCATCTCCAAAATTGGTAGCACGGGTCAGTTCAATGAACTGATCATGATAAGCACTAAGCATTAAAGTAAAGTGCATTCCACTAATTGTTTCATTAAACAACTCTGCTTTAATGAAACAATTAATATACATCATACAAAAAATCATAAGTAATAACATCTAGAAATAAGTATAATTAAGAGAATTTGAATTCATTTTTAAAGAAAAGAGCATAATATAACCTGCAACACCTACATTTATATCATATGGCTTAATTGATACTATCAATTATTATTAAACAATCAATTGGTCTTGTCATCCAATTGTATCATAATTCCATAAGAATAGAAATACACACTTATCTTTTCTAAGAAGCAAAAGAAATTAATTACAACATAGCTCATATTAGTGTGCTTCATCTTTCCATATAAACAAAAGAAGAGAATCAATACATACTTTTCCCTAGACACAAATCATTTGAAGGAAAGAATCAGGTTTAGAACACACAACACTGCCTTAGTCCAAAGATGAAAAAATAAGGAGTTCATAAATAAAGAGGAAACATCTAAACAAGAATTCCAATTCAATCCAAGTAGATTAAAATAGTCTAACTGAAAGTCTTACTAACTTCTGTATGTTATTAGTTTATATTTCAAAGGTCTGAAACCAGATTGTCCAAAAATCCAAGCTATAGTCAAGAAAAATAAATCTCTTGACCAATTCACAAGAAGTTCCCATATCAGAAGAGAATCAATTAAAGAGAAGTTCAGTCAATGAACTTATATAGTTAATAGAAAAAGGATTTCAAATAAAAAGACCCAATCAATATTTCATTTCATTTATACTATGAAATGAAATCCTTATCTAATACAACTTAGAAATTCTTTAGCTAGTTCCCAAAGAGAACTCAAGACCAAACGTACAGTTAAAGAATTCACACTACAAACTTTCCACTATAATTCTTACAACTGGTTCCTATTTACATTCGCCAAACTCAAGTTCAATTCACAACTTAGAACGAAATTCACAGTACAGTCCCTAACAGTAACTTTCCCTAAGAGAACATATTTCTTTCTCTTTAAAAACTTAGAGGTTCAATCAATGAAACCATAAAGGAGTAGAAATCCTCCAACCGTACAAGATTACAAGGGTCAATACAACTCATGACCTAAAGACTGAATTCCCATTACAAAGCATCTACAACATAATGCATAAGAACAAGCAGTTCGCGATCCCAAATGAGAGCAACATTACAAAGTGTTCAGAACAGTGATACCATATCCCTTCATACTACACTAAGTATAGTAGGTTTTATATTCAACATTGTATTAAAACCCACGAATTAGATGAAAGATCAAAAGAGAGTATGGAAACTAAACAATTCGTTTAAGACATTCACTATCCAAAACTTCTTCCAACTCGACTGAACAGAATCACCACAAGCCTCTTGAGTTCTAGTTAAAATATTATGATAGGTAATAATTTGTTCAACATCAATTACGAAAAGGAAGTAAATAATACATTCCATAAACCCTCTAAAAACTGATACGACTATTCCAAACGAACTAAAAATATCAACCAAACCCACAACAGGACGTAGTTCTAGTCCATTTATTTTTATGAACAAAACAGTCAAGCTTACCTCAAGACACAGGTTCACTTAGGGAAGAGATGAATAGGATACATTCCTAATTCACACACCTTGTCAAGTTGGAAAATATAGTACAACCAAAAAGATAGAAGTAATACAACCATTCCCTCTCCAGAATCAAAATAGAGGAGATATCAAAAAGAAGTTACATGGTCTACTTCCGGCCAAAACAAAACTCATAAGACCCCTTCGAGCAGACAATATGAAATGAGATTAAAGCTTTATAAACCCGTAATACCCACTAAACTCTAGGTCAGAATACATGCATAAAATCAATCACGTCTATTCCAACACAAGTTCAAAATAAACACCAATGTTCTATTACGGGTTCAAGCATTTCCAATTCCATAATGAAGAATAAAACTCCAGTTCAAAGCTTAAGTATAGAACAAAAACCAACAACTCAACAGTAAGTTCAACATTTGTAAGAACTAAATACAAGTACAGTTGTTGAATAAAAAGATTCAACCAAAAGTTTAGAACTACACCATGTTCCAAGTCAGTCCAAAACAGACACAAATTCCCAATAAAATCTCATAATAAATCATGAAGCTTCAATATAATCTTAGAACAACCACGAAGCTCCACTTCAAGCTCAACAAAACACAAGACTAAAGAAGAGATTTAGAACCATTCAAGTAACAAGTCAAGTCAATCAACATTAGTTTCAAATATAAGTTATAGATCTTCGAATACAAGCTATAGAGCTTCAAATGCAAGTTATAGAGCTTCACATGCAAGTTTGCATGAATACCACTAATAACTAGTATAAAGAAAGTTCCCAAAAACTATCATTAACAACAATGGATTCACATTCCAAAAACCACATAGATTTCATGAAAATATGCAAGTAAATAACAAAACACATCATGCATAAATATATCTCAAGTGAACAGAGTTTTTTTAATGAATCATTTAGAAGAAAGAAAGAAATATTAATGGGTAGAGCCTATCATGCCTGATAGTGCCTTTGCCAATTCAAAGGAGACTTCCAGTCGAGTTTCCAACACCTCTTCCTCTCCAAGAAAGATCAACCAACAATAATATTTTTCCACAATGCCTCATATACTTTCCTCGAATCAAAAATAGATTAGAGAAATAAAAAATAACCACAAAGTGCAGATCAAACTGTTGGTTCAAAGAACTATATAGCTCCATGCAGAGCAAAAATCATGAAGCATGAAAAATAAAACAACCCCCAAAAAATCTGCCAGCATGCCTTCCAAGATGGTTTGCTCACCAAAACCGAGGTGGATTAATGACATTAAATTGCATATTTCTGCCTATCTCTCCTTGCCACCGCTATCCAAATTTGGCAAGACCAAAATGAACTTCAACATGCATTTCCAAACTTAGTGATGCATCCAGGTGGGTTCCACTAAATTTCCATGTAATTACCAATTATGGTAGTACTCTGCCCTATTAAATCAAAATCACATCTCATTAATAGCTTAGGAACCACTACTTAACTCCCACTTACTGATCGACCCATAGGTTCCCTTTCATACCCCATTAGTTTAGGATAGATACAATTTGCTTTGGTTAGATCTTAGGTTAATTTAAAAGTATAACCTTAGGATATAACCTTCAAACAAAAAGACTACCACCTTAGGTTAGGACATAACTTAACCAAATAGTATAGGCAATAGGTTATAAATAACTTAGCATCCCTTAGGTTATTTCCCTTCATACTAACTTAGTATTAACAACTTAGGTTAAGATGTCATCCCATGTAGAGTGGCGTAGAAAGAATTAGGAAAATTTACATGAGTATTGAATCCCATTAGGATAGACCTTATTAGATATAGGACATGTTTATATTCTCTCTTTCTCAAGAATCCTGGAGCAGGTTTCTATTTCCCTTAACACCATTAAGTGCCCTGCAAAGGTCAATCAAGAAGAGCCAAACACAACACACAATAGAATGCAGACACGATCTTTCAAGATAATAAAGAATTTGTAACAGACACAGGTTTAGTATGTTATGTCTCTTAACCAATGAATGTTAGTTTTACCATTCAGTCTATTAAGAAGATTTAAAACATTCCTTGGATCACTGAAATTGATCCAAGGATGAGTTGGTAAAAAGAGATAAGTTTGCAACTCTAAAAATCTAATTGTAACTTTATCAACAAGAAGTGAAAATGGATTCCTGAAAACCATGTCATTTTAGTCCAATGAATCCAAGAGCAGAGATGATTTATCCATCACAAGTATGATTTTCAAAAATCAAGGAAACACACCTCATTCAAGAAAATCAAATGTCAACGCTTGTAATGTAAAGAGAAATATAACAGTTTGTTGAAGGTGTTACAGAGCGGGTGATTGGTCATTCGATAGGTGGGTCCACGAGATCGGTGTGAGTGATTTGATTGGGTGGAGCTGAGGAGGGCATTCGGTGATGGTAGAGGTAGGAGAGGGATAGGGTGGACCAGTGGTGCAGCAGCCCGAAATTCCACCACATAGATGGTGTGGTGATGAGGTAGTGTTGAGCACAAGATAATACTGAGAGGGGGGGTGAATCAATATTATGAAATTATTTCAAACTTTAATACTTGAACTTAGATATATAATCATGAGCAATGTGAATATATCAAATCAATCAAAGAACACAAAAATTAATGCAAGTAGACACAGATATATGTGGAAACCCTTTTGGGAGAAAACAACAGAGAAACTTCTTTCTTTATAAATATTTCCCAAAAATTTGTAAGCACCAATCTACTGGAGACACCAATCCCTAAATTACAGTTTTGTAGGCACCAACCTACAGGAGAACCAAATCAGCAAGAGACACTGATCTCTTTGAATATGAAGGCACCAACCTTCCTTACAAATTTTGCTTTCCACTTTTGAACTTGTTTCTTCCTTAACGAATAATGGAAAATTCTTCTTCTTACTTTCAGATTTGCTGTTCTAAAATTCTACCCTTACGCTTCCTCTTCTTCTTCTTTTTCCTTAATATATTCAAATTGAATCCATGCTTTATAAGTCTCATATGAATCTTCTTATATAGCCTTTCGTACCTTTTTGAAAGGGCATTACACCTTAAACCATCACACCCTTTCACTAACATTAGTCAGACTTTATTTATTAATTTTATTCTTTCTAAACAACTCGCTACCCCCTTTGAATTAATTAATGCACACATAAAGACTGGCCCAAATAATTTAATTATCACCTAAACATTCAATGCAGCCCCTTAAGACATGAGTGGTGCTCTCTAAACAAGTCGTGGGCCCTCTTTTGTGCAAATTGTGGGCCTCCAAGGATAAATCATGGTCTTCATGAAAAAGTGATGCTTTCTTCTCATCATGGTTGTCAAGATCTTCCTCTTTCTTGAATGTTGTTCACTTTACACAGATACTGCTATATTTCTCTATAAAGGTGACCCTTTTCACATATATAAATATCTGATTTCTGCTCATTTTTCTACTCTATATGTTGCTGGTTATTTCCGTTGACATACTCACAATTCTGTTAATAATTCCATTACTTTCTGACAGATTTCCATTTACCAATTCAACACCTCTTTTGACATCAATGACAATATTTCCAACAGGTAAGATCCAATCCCCTTCTATGTGTGTAGGTAAATTGGTTTGTAGAAATCGGGTTAGGGTAAAATGGGTTTTTGGGAGGAAAATGGAATTTAAATTTGGAAGAAAATGGGTAAAATAGGAAGGGTAGGAAGGTTGATGTAGGTTAAGGGGTGGGATAGGTGGAGGAGAGATTTAGGTAGGAATGGGTGGTTAGTTAGGGAGGAATGGTGAATTCTTAGATAAAATGGGTAGGGTTTCAGAGATTTTATCACCGCGCCAGTGATCGACGTCGGTCAAGGGTTGGCCGATGTTGGTAGGAGTGAGTCAACATTGGTCATGAATGAGGTGACTAATGCCAATTTTGGGAGACCGGTGCCAGTTAATAGGAACTAATGATAGTTTAGCATGAGGGAAAAATAGGCCAGGAGATGAGATAGGGTGTGTGGGGGAGATAAGCGTGGGTAAGAGGTATTATTAGGAAAGAATCGAGGGGTGGAAAATTTAGATGTGAGGAAAGGTAATCTGTTAGGGTTGGGGTAGGGAGACACATCATGAGTAGGGGAGATATAGGGAATAGGTTGGTGGGTTCAAGGGTGAAACAGAGTATGGTCGAGGTCTAATGATGTTATGGTTTGTTGGATGCAAGATGAGGGACTAGTTACAAATGCATGATATGGTACCGCCCCTATTATTAATGGTATGAGGGATTGCATGACAACTGAAGAAGTGGTTCCATTTTGGTAGAGGTTTGCTGTGATTGGGGTTCAGATGTTATTGGCACGTAGTCTGGGAGCCAAGTTTGATGGTCCTCCTCATTGACAGATGAGATTCGGTGACCAACACATTTCATTTTCTGATAGGTGAGATAACTGTCACCTTGGAGGCTATTTATAGGATCATGCACCATTGCCGATAGTAGGGATGCTATGTGTATTCCATTTCCTTAAAGGCATCTGAGGAGTTGATGTGGATAGTTTTCGGTGAGGGGTTGACAGAGATTGAGGTTCTATAGTGCCAACATGAGTTATAGAGATATGTACTGGGCCTAGCTAGAGGAGACGAGGTTAGTGGTGTTGATGATGAAGGTTGTCTATTTCTTTGAAATTCCAAATACAGAGGGTGGGAGATTCCCACGGGCATTAATGGGGGTTCTTCACGACATGATGGAGAATAGGACCTAGATTTGTATGGGCACATAACATTCTTGGTGTAACTATACAAAGATTTATGGGCCTATGGGTGGCTACAGTGGTTCAGCCTGTGTTGCATGTTCCTACTACACTACTAGGAATATGAGCACGTCATTGTGTGTGTGTATCCAGTGGGCATGCCTTGGCATCTGATGCATTCGAGGCATGGAATGGTTCGGTTGGGCTATAAGGGATGGGTACCTATTGTTGGAGAGCACCAAGCTGTTAGGGCTACACACAGATGTAGCATATTAAAAGTGTGTATTAGAGTGGTTGTCTAGTGTGGACATCATTTAGGAGGTCGTATGTGGGCTTCCCATCATATAGGTAGATGGCCAAGGAGCTACATGAGCTACAATTTATTTGATGGATGCAGAGGGGTATCGTGTACAGGAGAGCATAAGATTATACCTATTAACAGGGTCAAAGGACAGTTTGGGTTACCAAAAGATGTACCTCCACCATTTCCACAATACATGAGGGATGATGTGGAGAGGCCTATGCCTCTGCCACAGTCTGACAGTGCCTACAGGGAAAGAGGAATATGTGGTAAACTGACAGATTGATGATTGCCAGGGTTATCAGATAGGTATAGACAGTGATGGGTAAGCACAGCTACAGGAAGTACCGCTGAGGCTAGAGTCAGCCCAACTTAGCCACTATTACACTTCAGAGGGACACCCTATAAGGGCAAGTGACTACCCTAGTGACATAGTTGAGGATAGTGTAGGGGAAGCTGACAGGGTCAGAGACACATGTGGCCACAGTACAGGCCCAGGTAATAGGCCTACAGGTCTAGGTAGCATAGGTATAGGTGCTCGTACAGGGTGGGGATGGAGATGGGGTACAGGTGGCCACCCTATAGGTGCATAGGTAGCATAGGTTTGTCAAGGCCAGTTGGCCACTGTACAGGCACAGATTGTGGCCCTTTCAGGTTCAGGTAGAGGCATATAACACCTACACATGTTCAAGGGATAGGCTCTCATTTTACAAGTAGGGGCGGGACAGGGTTCCTATGGTACAGATACAGGGTCAGAGGCTAATGGTACCACCACAAAAATTACCCATGGCCAGGTTCGAGGATGTCCCTAAGTGAAAGGTGAGATATTATCAAGATCACCTGATGGCCACTAGGGATAGATGTCCCTACCTATGTAGATTATAGAGAACAACTAGGTCTAAAGTGAGAGGACCAGGTCTTGCACTCACAATGTGGAGAGTACATGGGGATGGGGAGACCTTGACACAGGGTCAAGGAAAGGCCACCAGTGCATAGAAGGCTAGATCTAGGTTTCGTACTAGTAGAGTTTAGGCCAAGGCCCATGGAGGGTGGTGAGATGCTAGCGGGACACCACATGAGAATGGAGGAGGAGGAGGAGACATGTGAGACAGGCATGAAGGATATCTGACGAGGGATGCTTGATAGTTACACACACTTCCATTTTTTGGGTGTATTTTTGATATATACCAGCCTGCATGTGCTGAAGAGAGTGAGGTTGTATACGATATTTTTGAGGTTTTTTATCATATACCGACCTGTGTGTTGAAGATGGTGAGGATGTATCTGATTGATTTGAGATATTTTTATTTATTTGTATCTATGTACATATGTATTTATACACAGAACTTTATAATTTATATAGATGATGATATTTATAGTATGGAGGGTGTACTTGTTTTAATTTCCATTATTATGTGTGTACGTGGTGGAAACTAGGTGAATTAGGCATGATTGAGTCAATATCGTGTAGGCATGGTTGAGTCAGGTCATAGGAATGATGGAGTCAGGTTATAAGCATGATGGAGTTAGGCAATAGGCATGATGGAGTCAGGTTATAGGCATGGTGAAGTTAGGTTATAGGCATGATGGAGTAGGCTGATAGGCTTGAATGGAGATAAATGATGATGTACCTACATAGCTTCAGTTTTAAGTTTCCCAGGTCGATGTAGTTTCCTATAAGCTAGGAAATGTGAAAATGATGAATTAATGTGATGATGTGGTGAATGTTCATCAATTGTTGCTTGGTTGAGTTTAATTTCCAATAGGCATGATGGAATCGAGGTTATAGGTATGGATGTGAATGTAGGTCATAACATGAGCTGAAGTTAGGTTAGGGTAGTGTCTGAGCATGCCTCATGCCCTCGAAGTGAGCCTCGGTAGGTCATAGGCATAAGCTAGGGAAGAATATGAGGAGTGGCAAGATTGAATGCAGTTAGGTCATAGGCATGGTTGAATGTAGGTCATAGGCATGAGTGAGTTAGGTTATAGGCATGAGTGAGTTTAGGTCATAGGCATGGTTGAGTTGTTTAAAATATAGGTGTCGATGATCTGGTCCTGTATAGGATAATCAATAAGTAATGAGGAAGGTGAATGGTAAGAGGTGGTAAAAGAGCCACTTAATTGATAAGAAACCTAATGAGTCTACCATACCCAAGATGAGATTATGAACGTAAGACCCTAAAGGCCTTGGATAATGGACTATTCTAAGGGTGAAGAAAGTCACATGATCACGAAATGTCATGGTTGTAGAAAGTCCCTTGAGTAGAGAGGAATTCCGGATGAAAATTCAATGAGACGAGAGTGGGTGGTTTAGTGTAACTTAGTATATGACAACATTTTTTTCTTAGAAAAAAACCTAGGATAAAAAATATGCAAGTCCATGACGAAAATTTCATCATTTTCTTCATTTTTTCATTTTTTTGTTTTTAATAGACTGATCAATGTCAGAAGTACATATGAGATGAGTATATTATCTCCTTGAGGTCTTCACGAAGATGATCGATGCGGGAAGCTTCTGGATATTTTTATTGTATTTTCGCAATGAATTTATATAGCTGTCCTTCAAGGGAGAAGTTTATTTACAGTGGCGAAATAGAGTGAAGAGATGCCCCTTTTTAAGGGAGTCATATTTTTTCTGGAATTTTGACTCAAGAAGTTGAATCCCTTTTTTTTTTTGGACGTTTAAGTCATGGACAAGGCTATATAGAAAGAGTAGGTTCTTGTTTAGAATACAAGACCATAACACAAGGAGGTTAATTATGAAAGAGGTGGTTTTAAGTGATGAATGACCATGGGATTCCATCTTTAAGAAAAAAAAGTATCCATGAGAATTATGCTATGAGTAGATCCGTGGTACTCATATTGAAGAGGAGGTTGAAAGGTGACGGGTGATCACATGATTCTTGCTTAGTTGTGGATCCTCAAAAACATGTAATATAGAAGGTGAACAATGCTCAAGGGATGAGCGATAAACTGATAGAAAGTGGTATAGGACTTGATGTCAACAATAAAATGGTCAATGATGCAAGGCGTTAAGAGGCTTAGGTTCAGGTTTACCTTCGAGTGAAGAGAAATGATAAGCACCTGATCTGTAGGCATGGGTAATGATATAGGGTCCAAGAAAATTAGGAGAAAATTTTCCCCATTTACTTTTCTCTTCTTTGGTTACATGTTGATTTTCCTTCAGGATGAAGTCACCAAACTGAAAGGTTCATTCGTGGACACGTTTTTCATAGGCACATTTGATATGTTTTTGGTAGATTTGGAGATTGTCAAATTCCTTAAGACAATGTTCATCTAATAACTCAAGTTGTGCCAAACGGTCCTGGTGAAATTCATTGTCATTGAGCGTGTCTTATAGGGAGATGCAGAGAGATGGAATCTAGAATTTTAGAGGTAAGACAACCTTGGTATCGTAGACAAGAGAAAAATGTGTGACAGCACTCAAAGTGCCAATACTAGTGCGATAATACCACAAGGCAAAAGGAATGTGTGAATGGAAATCCTTTCCAGTATCATCAACTACTTTCATAAGAGTTTTGTTCAAGGTTTTATTAGTCGATTATACTTAGCCATTGGTTTGTGGGTAATAAGGTGATGAGAAACTGAGTTGGATGCCAAAAGCATTGCATAGCTTACATAGGGTTTTATTTTTGAATTGATTTCTGTTATCAGTGATGAGGCGGTGAGGAACACCAAAGCAACAAATGATGTGATGGTTGATGAATTCACATATTTTCTCAACTTTTGTAGAAATGAGGGGAATGGATTTTTCCCATTTAGTATAATATTCAGTAGTGGTTATAATCCATTGGTGGCGTTGTGAAGAATGGGGATTGATCTCACCGACAAGATCCAAGCCCCATTGAGAGAAAGACCAAAGGTCTTGTGTGACCTACAAGGCATGATAAGGTGTGTGATGAAGATTAGGATGTTGCTAGCATTTCACACAATGTTTGACATAGTCACAAAAATCACGGTTTAGGGTTGGCCAATAATAGCCAAGGCAAAGAATGCATTGTACGACAACTAAACCACTAAAGTGACCTCCAAAAATTCCATCGTGGACTTCCTTGATGGTGTAGGGAATTCTAGAACTTGTAAGGCATCGTAAGAGAATACCATCAAAGCTGCACTTATAAAAGAGACCACCCATGATGAAATAATGAGAGACACTTTTAAGAAAGGTACATTTTCCATTACAAGTGAGATTGGTGGGTAAAATGGAAAGGGAAATATAGTCTACAAATTACTTATACCAAAGGTTACATGGGTCAGGTGCAACGGTTCCGACGGAGTAGACCTCATGAGGTAAATAAGAGGGTGATTGTAACCTTTATATTGTGACAAAGATTTTAGAGTCAACAGGTGAAGCGGGTATCTAAGAAACCAAGCAAGCCATGGTATCCAAAAATTTATTGGTAGAACATGGGGTGGTTTGAAGTTCATAACGGTCAAAGGCGATCAAAAGTATATCTATGTGATGTTTATACTTTTGAAGGATCTCATTACGACACTAGTATATACCATTGACTTGGTTTACGACCAGCTGAGAATCACCAAAGATATTGATTGACTTAACATCTAAGGCATAAACAACCTGGAGACCTAATACAAGTGCTTCATATTTGACAATATTGTTTGTACAATCAAAATCTAGTTTGAAAGATAAAGGCATAGGTTCACCATCAAGAGGGATGAGGATAACACCATCCCCACCTCCACGCTGACACTTGGAGCCATCAAAGAAGAGTGTCATTTAGTAATCGGGTTCATCTAAGGAGAGGGTAGCTATGGATTCATCTGGGAAATCTAAGTTAGAGGGTTGATTCCCAGAAAGAGGTGTGTCTGCTAGTTGGTTAGTGATAGCTTGGCCCTTGATGGACTTTAGATGAATGAATTCAAGGTCGAGGTCAGTAAGAAGCATAAGCCAATGTGCAACACATTGATGTTGATAGGATTTGGCATACATATAGTGTAAGGGGTTAGTATTGGTAACAAAAAAGGTTTTGTGGTTGAGGAGGTAATGGTAGAGTTTGGTGGAAATGAAAACTAAGGCTAAGTAGAGTTTTTTGGCATGGATGTATCTAGTTTTTTAGTTCAAAAGGGTATAACTTATGTAGTAAACTGATTTATCTTTGTGTTGGTTGTCACGATGAGTGAGAATGGAACCTAAAAAATGGTCAGTGGTAGAAATATATCGTTAAAAGGGTCGGTCATCCTTAGGAGGAATGAGCACTGGTGGTTGAAGAAGGTATTGTTTTAAGGCTTCGAAGGCTTTATGGCATTCATCATCCCATTTGAATGAAAAATTATTCTTGAGAAGATGATGAAATGGTTAACAACAGTCAGAAAGATGTGAGATAAAATGAAGAATGGATTACAACTTACCTTGTAGGCTGCAAAGTTGATGGAGATTAGTAAGTGAAGGCATTTCTATAATAACCTTTACTTTAGTAGGATCAACTTCTATGCCATGCAAATAAATGATGAAACCAAGGAGTTTTCATGAAAGTACCACAAATACACACTTCTTTGATTGAAGATGAACACAATACTTGATGAGGCAGTCAAAGATGACCTTAAGGACGGTTAGGTGTTTGGATTTGGCAAGAAGATCATCTACGTAATCTTCCAATATGCGATGCATGATGTTATGGAAGATGTAAGTCATGGCTTGTTGGTATGTAGCGCTGACTTTTTTAAGGAAAAAAGGAATGAATTGATAGTAGAAGGTCCCCCAAGGGGTGATGAAGGTAGTATTGTGTTGATATTGTAGAGAAAGTAATATTTGATTGTAACTCGAGAAATTGTCCATGAGTGATAGCATTTCATGGTTGGAGGTGAGATCAACTAGTTGGTCAATGCCTGGTAGGGGAAAATCATCTTTGGGAAAAGCTAGGTTGAGGTCACAGAAGTCTATGCAAATACGGAGTCCCCTCTTCACCTTTATGACAGGAATGATGTTAGAAATCCATTGGGGATAGTCAATGGGTAGGATGAAGGAAACTGAGAGAAGGTGCTAGAGATCTTATTTGACCAAAAGAGCAATGCGAGGATGAATTTTCCACAACTTTTGTTTGATGGGTTTGACATAAGGAATGGTTACGATATTGTGGACCATGATTTTTAGGTCAATACCAGACATATCGGCATAGGACCAGGAAAAAGCATTGCTATGGTCCTGAAGGAAAGAGGTAAAAGTTTCCTGTTCAGTAGCATCTAAAGATTGGCCTATCTTTAGAATGTGCAGGTCATCTTAAGTGTTAATGTTGATTTCAATGGTCGATTTGTTTAACCTTGTTTGCATTTCAGAAGGTAATGACCAGTGAATATAAGAATCTTCTGCACCAAGGTAGGTGAGGATGGACTCATCATCCTGACATTGAATCATATTAATAGAAGGTGTATTGTCATTGATCATGTCAGGATACAGGAATGGGAGATAAGAGGGAGCCTCACCATTGCATTGATATGTTAGAGGTCCCAGGGAAATTGTGTTTACGATTTTTTTAAGAGGAATAGACTTGGGATCTATGGACTCCGTGGGTGAAGATGGTGACGTGGGTGAATGATGTGGAGAAGGTTTTTCTTCCTCAATGAGGTCAATGTGAGCCTTCTTAGGAGGTGGCGCGTTAAATCCAATGCCACTATAATAATTGTGTTTACAGGTGGTACAGGAGATGACAGTATGGCGACCCTGTTCATAAAACTAAAGCCAAAGCCTTTCCATGTGCAATGGTGGAGGAAAGTGTGAGTGAAGTGGTGGTTAGTAAGGGAGTGTAAGTCATATGAAAATGGTCATGTTTGGGATGGAAGTTTTGGTGAATAAGTGGTAATATCAAGTCCCCCATATGTTCGATTAGTGCAAAGGTAGGGAGGACCATAAAGAAAAACCTCACCTACATGGTAGTCATAACTAGGGTGCTGACGTAGGTTCCCATACTCTTGTGGGGTGAGGAATGTGTCGATATTGTATAGGCGGTACTCTTCTAGGGTGAGGCATTTAAAAACACCTTATAAGGGATCAATAGTCGATATGTGGGTAGTGGGGATAGACGACTCGCTAGATGATTGGGAAGCAGATGAGTCAGCTGTAAAGGCTACGATAGTAGTAGGAATAATAGGGTTAGATGTGGGAGAGGCGGTGGTAGCCTTGGTGAATGAGCTTATGGGTGAAGGTTAAGTGGTGGTAGTGACATATGCCTTGATTGGTACAAGTACATTGTTGGGTTGATAAAAAATGTTACATTTCTTAAACGGTGATGGGTCGGTGGGGATGGTGTAATTATGTCCTTCATGTTCGAATTTTACACAAGGGTGTAGAGTTGAAGGGACACAACTCATGACGTGAAATCTAGGGTCTTTCAAGCAATAGGTTGCATTAGAACTCCCCCTTTAAGACGTAGATAAGTTTCAGGATAATGCGAGGACCTAGGGTGGAGGTGATGGCATCGTTAAAGGAGCGTAACATAACTAGGTTATTATACATATAGTTAGAAGGAATACGCATTTGATCGTATGCATGGGAGAAGATGATGTTAATGCTAGCACCACCATCAATCATGATGCGTCGTATGCGTATGTTATCAATATAGACCAAAATGAATAGGTTAGGATTAGGGTCATCTGATTGGAGAGGTACAATCTCCTCTTTAGAGAAGCTGAGGGTGGTGATGTGAGGAGGGGTCATGGGGGTAGAAGGAGGATCTAATTTTTTTAGCGAGGCCACATACTGAGGGGTGATAATCGAGGCCATAGGTGTGGGGTCATTGGGTAGAACTTCAATGGATTGTAAAACCTTGATAAGGGCTTGTCTGTGGGATTCATAAGTCTGGATTAGATCATATAAAGACATCTTTAGAGGAGACTGATGTAATTGTTTTATCATTGCACGGTGGGTGACCCCGTCAAAGATAGGGTATGTGGTCTGTGGATGGTGATTTTGGGAGTGGGTGTAAATGATATATTGGGTATAGGGTTGGTTGATGGGCTAGTTGCTTTTTCTTTGCCTTTGTCTTTCTAAGAGCAGGTAACAACGTGAACCATGTTAATCTGAGGGGAGGTGGATAGAGAGGGTGTATCATGAAAGCTATAAAGACACGAGGGGTAAAATACTTGCAGTGGATAACAGCCTTGTGAGATGAGTAGGGTGCATTGACATTTAGGTGGTGGTTTGGCCATCTCTCTTATACAAACCATGTCGATCTTGAATTTTGGAGGTGGGAAAAATGATTGTGGGGGTGGAGGTACTGGTCGCGAAATGGGTAAAGGATGATGATGTATGGAGATAGGTGATGATGGAGCATGGTCCTCATCAAGTAGGTCATCATCATCAAAATTTTGTTCAGGAGGAAAAATTTGAAGAAGAACAGTCTTCAGAGCCTTACAAATTTGAACATCATGTCCTGGCACATGATGATAGGTACAAAGCTTGGTTTCATCAAATCCTTTTGGTTTGGGTTTGAGAGGATCATAAGGTTGAAGTGGCGGTAATGTGATGATGAAGTCTCTAAGAGATTGGTTAAGATGTTGGCGTAAGACCCCACTAACAGATCACAATGGAAGGTGAGTGTGGGTTTGGGCACATGTGTCAATGATTGCAAAGGAAGAGGCTTTATAGGAGGGGGAATGGGTTGGTCTATTATTTTGGTATGTGAAGTGGTCTTAGGTTTTTCTGACATTTATTTGGGTAAAGGTGGGGTAGAAGAGCTGGCGATGGAAGGTTTGGTTGGTGTGTCTACCTTAGTGGAGGGTAGCAGATTCTTATCTTTGGGTTGTACCTTCTTGGGTAAAGGTGACACATGAGTATGAGATTTAGAAGGAAAAGTATATGGTGGTAGAGGATGGGTTACCCATGGGGGAAACTAAGTTGCGGTGGAGGTGGTTTGTAAAGGTTTGGGTAGGCAGCATTGGTTGAAGTCGTATAGGTAAGGTTGGGGTTATAGTAACTGGTGGAGGTATAGGTGGAAAGAAGTACACGGGTGAGGGCGAGGGAGCTTGGTTTTTGGGTGAATGAGGTGTAACAAAGGCTCGTGATGTAGTAGTAGGTTGTTTAGATTTTGACTGGCTTTGGGTGTGAGATTGTCTGGTTAAGGTTGATGGATGAGGCCATAGGATGGACGAGAGGGGGAAGGGTGACAAGGGTGTAGTAGGTGAGACTGGTGTACACGGCTTAGAGGGTTGGGTTTTCTTTTTAGGTGGGAGGATAATGCTACTGCGGATTTTGGAAGATGTGACTAAGTCCAATCTAACAGGTGGGTGAGTAAGGCTTGATTTCAGCATAACACCCAAAGTAGTGATAGGTCTAGGTACGAGTGGGGAGATAAGTGTGGGTAGGTTTTTAGGTTTGGGAATAGTTGTAGTGATGGGTAGAAGTTTGGATGGAGGTAGGGATGATGAAGAGGAAGGTGTTTCAATTAGCACAGTCAGTGTAGTTTTGGTTGCTGAAAATACCTTTGGGTAGATTGTGGAAGTATCTTCAGGAAAAAATTGCATTTGGGTTAAAACGGGGAGTCAAAGACATCCCTAGAGCATGGACTGATCAACGTAATCTAAACGATCGACCAACCATGAAAATGGGAGTATAGAAGAAGAGGATGGAATGGGTTGGGTGGAAATCCCTATAAAATGTGTTTGTGAGATAGGGAATTGGCTAGCCTCAGATTCTATAGGTAAGAGAGACGATATCATGTCAATAGGGTCCTAGGATGCTAGGGGAGAACTATCCCTGATAGGTAGTGACATGTTTGAAGCATATCCCATGGGTAGGAGAGATAATAGGTCAGGTGAGGTAGAATTCTCTCTCGGTGGAGGAGAAGGCGATGATGATTCTCTTGTGGATGGGAGAATAACAAGTGTTGATGGTTCAGAAGGTTGGGAAGTAGATGATGAAACGACATCAAAAGAAAGTGTGGGATCCTCTGTGGGAGCAAGGGAAGATGAGAGGGACTCCTCTGTGTGTGGAGGAGTAGAAGGGGTATGCTCCTCTATGGGTGAAGGAGCTCATGCCAAGATTTACTCAATAGATGAAGTAGGTAGGTTTTGAGGAACAATTGGCATGATATCAAAAACTGTGTGAACATCACGGATGTTGTTGTCACTAGATGACGATTCACTATTTTGATTAGACGATGGTTTATGATTAGGGAATGACTTTTTGAAAATGTGTAAATTCTGTTTTGCTGACACGTTCAGGTTGTCTAGGACAAGGTCTCCATTATCTATCATCTCTTGAACAATGTTTTTAAAAGTTATGTAGTTACCATCACTATGTCCTTTAACACGATGATAATTGCAGTAGTCATGTTCTTTATACCACACGGGCAAAGGATGAGGGGGATCAAAACCTGTATGAGGTTTTATGGGAGGAAGTGTAGTAGATCCAACTTTAAGAAGTTTTTCCAAGACCGAAGAATAGGTCTCTCCAATCAAAGTGTACTTCCGCTACTCCCACTAAAGCTAAAAGGCATGTACAGGAGAAAGATTGGAAGAAGGTTGGGCCTAATTAGAAGGATGCGGTGGACCCACCTTGATGACTACCATGTTGGTAGATCCTTTGGGATTTGAATAGTTATTTTGGAGTTTAAAGATGAAGAAGAATTGTTTGATTTGAATGGGGGTTTCTTGTTTTGTAATTGGATCTTCTTTTCTTCAATGGCACGAATTTCTAGTTTTTGGGCCATGGTGAACGCTTCATCAAGGGTTCGGAAGGTTTGGACTTGTAGAGTTGGTGAGATATGTCTAGCACAAGATCTAGTGAAAAAATCAAATAAGTTCAGTTTGAGGTAGTTGGAATGTTAATTGGTTAATGAGACTCTGCCAGTGGGAAATAAATTTTGCGATAGATTCGTCTTCATACTAATGGGTTGTATAAAGATCGGTCATGGTGAATTTATTGGTAACATTGATTGAAAAATGATCTAGGAAAGCTTAGGCTACTTGATTAAGGCAATATATAGAATGTCAAGGTAGTCCACTGTACCAATCTAATGATGGTCCTCTAAGGGACATTGGGAAAGTTTGTAGGAGCAAAGTGTCACCGTGGGAGATTAGGTAACACCCATGTTTGAACAACCAAAAGTGTTGCTGCGGTTCTTCTTTACTATTGAAGCGATTGAATTTAGGCATTTCTCAATGCACTAGGTAAGGACGAATAGGAATAAATGGATGGATAGGCTCATTACAAATTTCATCATATGTTACAGAATTATGAGAGCCAAAAGTAGATGCTTCTAAGGTCTGCATTTTCTCCATCATCATTTTAATGAGGTCGTTAGTAGGTTGGGATGAATGAGCACCCTTTGCCGAACAAAAGGGGTTAATGCTGAATGTACGAGACAGGTAGTATGCTGGTATATGGTGGTGCTAAATATGAGAATTGCGCAGGAGGAATAGATGTGGGTGGCACATAGCTAACATAAGTGATAGATGAGGTCAAGGGTTGTTGGTAATATATGTAAGCAAGTGGGGTAGTCGTAACAACTCTAGTGGCGATCGGGGGTAAGGATTGCGGGATAGAGAGGATGAAGTTTTGGAAAGGGGTGTAAGTTACCGACACCAGAGGTGGTTGCGATGCAATGGGTATATGTGAAATGGTGGGTGAAGATGAAGCTATAATCATAGTGACTTTCGAAGGGATAATCGATGTTGCGGGTGCGATTGATGACATGGATTGTGTAATTATAACGGCTATGGGATTTAATTGAGATACCACAAGTGATAAAGTGGATGATGGTAGTGCCGAATTGGTGCTAGCTGACGCAGGTGGGGGATAGAGCAGGAGGGATAGATATAGGCATGCCATATATTAACTATCCTGAGGAATCATGGGTGGAAGAATGAGAAAGGTAGTACTGGAGGGAAGTGAGATTCTGGTCGAGGAGTCTCGCAAAATTCTCATCACCCATAATGATGTGGATAAGTTGAGTCAGATCCATAAGCAACAAAATGGATGGTGGTGATAGACTAGGTGGGAGTGGTTGACAGATAACGTGAAACACGAGGGCGTTAGTTTGGTTGTGAGTCAACACCATGTGAATCAATGTAAATCAGGTGAACTGTACTCTGTAAATGACACAAGGGACAATAGAGATAGGAAAAAATAGATTTCGAGAGGAAAATAAGATAAATATTTTATAAAAATCAAAACAGGGTGACTGATGCCGGTCACAAGATGAACGATGACGGTTACTGTGAAGAATAACAGTTTCAACAAAAAGTAATAGAAACTGGTGACTATTAGACACGAAGACTGTATTGGAGGACTATGATCAGAATACAGAGAGTATGGTGACACAAAAAAACCTTTAGATAGAAAATAAGGTGAGATGAGTGTTCTCTGGGTAAACTGATCAACAAAACAAGGAACTGATGCTGGTTATGTAAACCGATGACAGTCAGATGTAAACCAATGACAATTACTGTGCAATCTAAAAAATGAAGAAAAATGAGGTGTTGTGAATGTATATTGTATGAAGAATCAACCCAGAAGCCTGGGTATGATAGGATGATGCATTGACACACTCAGAGAATTTCAGAATACTCCGACTATGATGGCAGAGTGTGAAAGGAAAAAGAAAGATGAAGAAAACGTATCCTCTCACCTCAAAATGCAAGTCAAACACAAAGCTATGAAAACACACAGTCCTAAAAGTGAATTTTATATTTGTTGTAGCTTATGCTATTTATGACTGACACGTGAATTCAGAAATTTTTTTTTGGTTGGGAAGGAGTCCTACAAAAAAGGAAATCTAGAGGGTGAGGTTTCAGGTTATGTTATGGCGGGGGTGGTCCTTCCTCTGATGGGGTACTGGATAGAGATAACCAGATGGGGATTACCAGTCAATCCTCTGATCGTGTGATCATTGACAGGTGTTCCCAGGTAATATGTCATTTAAGAAGGTGTGTATATTCAAATTTTTGTGCAGTTTGGCAAGAGAAAGAGAGAGAAGCAAGTGCTTTCTACGGTTCAATTGTGTCAACCATCAGTTGGGCATGACTTCCAGCGTATAGGTTGCCCTTGTTTTTAATGTGAGCTATAATGCAAAAAATTAGAATGCAATGTAAGTTTTTTAATACCCAAATCGAAATACGATATTCGATGTAACAAATGATGAACATGAAGAGGGATGCTTTTTCACTAATGCAATGCAAGAAAGAAGAAGTGGTTCATTTTAAGCCCCAAATGAAAAATTTCATTTAGACAATTAGAAGAAAGGAATATTACCAGGGAGAAGATTAAATGTGTAATTTTCAAAATGAAAGAAACACACAAAAACATTTTCCCTATATGAAGAAAATGCAATGAACCCAAGAGAGGGTCCCACCAGGTGTGCCAAAATATTTCACTGTTTTCTTTAAGTTTTTAGATGAAATAGATAAGGGTGTGTGCTAAGGAGGAAGACCTATTGCGATGGTTAGTTTGAAGTTTATGCACGCGTTTTGAATTCTAGATCCAATTTTGAATGTTAGAGCTTACTTTTGGCTAGGAGGAACTACTTGAAATACACAACAAGACCACAAAAAAAATTAAATAATATATGTCAGTGGGATGCCTAACGTGTTCTAGATCCAGGAAGTGTGATACTTCCTAGGTGGCATCTAACCCACTGTTAAATGCAATTTAATGTAAGAAACAATGTAAGTAAATAGAATCCTACTATAATTGATATGATTTAGGTGTCTCATCCAAATACAATAAGAAATTCTAACATAACAGGATATGTTATGATCAGATCTGGAGTTGGGGTAGTTGTTCAGGGTTTTGGTACTGGTTAGGGTTAGGTTATGGGTCACTTAGGTTGTTTGGGTAAAGATTATTAGGTTATGTTATTGATAGGATGACCAAAACACAGAGATCGGTATCGGTCAGCTATAACCGATGACGGTTTAGAGAGAACCGACGATGGTGATGGGTAACCGGTGTCAATATGGTCAGGATGATAGGAAATCAATAAGACCTGATTGTGGAAATTGGTTTGAGGTTAGAAAAAGATAAAAAGGGGAATGGTGAGGTTTGTGGGATCTTAGGAACACTCAGAGATGTATAAAGGTTATGTATAAATGATCAAATAGTATAGTGGTTAAAGGTTGAGTTTGTAGGAAAGTGAATGGTGGGGGAATGGAGATGCTAATAGAAAATGATAATAGAGATGACAAAAACCTTTAAAACAGAACATGGAATGACACAGATGATAAATACACTTACTGATGTTGTAAGTCCAATGGTTGGGTGGTGGTGATGATTGATTGGTGGGATGGAGCTTGGTGCCGCGGTGGTGCTTCCTAGAATGCTACCGTGAGAGTGATACCTCTGAATCTGTCTCGATGCTGGCTATGGCTACTTTTATGTGTGAAAGAGATCTCATTCTTGTTTGCATGTAGATCTCACTTTTTCTCTAAAAAATTTGAGAATGTGTCCAACCTCCCAAACAAGGTTACCAAAATGGTTATATGGTAACCGACGATGGTTTTGGATTGACCGACGTTAGTTTCGGGATGACCACCATCAGTTAAGGCGGGATTCCCTTGGTTTAATAAAAATGAAAGATCTTCTTCATCATTTGGGCCAAATTTGTCCATTTTTCATGGATCAAAATGGATGTTATATTTTAATGAGCGGGAATGTGGTTAGAGGAATAATAGGCATTGATTTTTAGGGTTGAACTAAGTCTTAGTTTGATATGGTGAGTAGATAGATACTAAAACTAGGTTTATGATGAGGTTTCTATGTGAGGTGGTGGGGTGAGGTGTCTAGGTGAGATGGAAATTGGTTTAATTAAGATAATTAAACAATGGATATTGTGAAGATGGGTATTAATTTAATTAAAGTGATTAAATTAATATGAAT